>JAAGEH010000480.1:45867388-46104797 GCA_011751065.1 Lasiurus cinereus | reverse complement strand
CTCCCTCCACGCCTGCCTCCCTGACGCGCGGGAGGGCGCGGCGCGGGGCTCCGTGCACGACGAGCTCGGCGCGCCGTCCGGGGCGGGTGGTCTCGGCACCTGAACCCGCGCCGGACAAAGGGGCCGCCGCCGCCGCCGCGGGGAAAGCCGCACGCGCGCCGCGGCCCGTCGAGCAGAGCGCGGGTCGGGAGGGAAGGAAGTGCCCTCACCGCGCGGAGGAGGAGGCCCCGGACCCGGGTGGGGCCGCCCGTGGCCGCGAGGCGGACCGGGAGCCGGAGGGCTGTGTCGGCGGCGCCCGGGCTGCCGGGGCTGCAGGAGCCGCGGTGGGCGGTGAGAGGAGCGGCCACGGGCGGCCCTGGCACCGCCGGGAGGGTTCGATTCCCGCCCTCGGTCGGGGGACGGGAACGCCCGGCCGCCTGCAGAGGGGGGCAGTTTGGGGAAGCGTTTCCTGCCCCGAGAGGGGCCCTTGCAGAGCCCACGTGGGGCTGATGCCCTGCCTCGCTGTGTCTTCTTACCCGGCGGAGGAGACCCAGCCCTGGCCCGCAGCCCTCCCCCGAGCCGGAGCCCACTGTGCTAGCAAACTGCCTCCCGAAGCCATTCACCGGCTTGAGGGGTCTGCTTGCCAGCCGCGACTGGAAGATGATAAGAGACTCGTGTTGCAAATGTTATTTAAATTTAATTCAATGTTAACTTTATTGTTAAATAAATGCCGTGTGTGTGTGTGTGTGTGTGTGTGTGTGTTTTCCACACAGCCTGGCTTGTAAAGCAAAACGTGTTACCAAAGGTGATCTATGGAATTTTTTCTGTCCCGCTTTGCGCTTAACACATTTCCCAAGTATTGCAAAAATAAAAGTGAAACTCTGCTTTTTGAAAGTACTTACGTAATAATTTTGAAACAAAGTGAATCATTGACCTGTTCACATGCCGTAAGGAAACTTCACTTTGAAGTTTGTGTCTCTTAAAATTACCCATCTAAATAAGAAATACCATATCTCGGGGGGGGGGGGCAAGAAATTTGCAAATCACATAGAAGATAAAGGACTTGCCTTCAGAACAAATAAAGAACTCTTGCAACGCAATAAGACTCATCAATTGAAAAGGACCAAAGATTTGACTAGATATTTTTTAAAAAGCAAATATTTAAATGGCAAAAATAGCACGAAAAGATGCTCATCATATTAGTCACTAGGAAAATGCAAATCAGAACCACAATGAGAAAGCGACTTACCCACTGCAATGGCTACAAAAAAAAAAAAAAGACTGAAAAAAAGTTTTGGTGAAGAGATAGAGAAATTAGAGCCCTCATACATTGCTGGTGGGACTATGAAATGGTACATCCACTTTGGAAAAATTTGTTAGATTCTTAAAAAGTTATAGAAGTACCATATGATCCAACAATTCCACTCCTAAGTATATACCACAAAACATTGAAAATGTGCATGAAATACGTACTTAGGTAGTTATAGCAGCATTATTCATGCTACCCCAAAAGTGGAAACAATCCACATGTCCAGCACCTGGTGAATGGATAGATAAAATGTGATATATCCATACAAGGGAATGCTATTCAGCAATAAAACAATGAAATAGTAATAGCAGATACACCTTAAAGGAACCTCAAAAACAGTAAGCTAAGTGAAAGAAGCCTGTTGCAGAAGAGCACATGTTGTATGATTCTGTTTATATGGGATGTCTAGAAAAAGCAAATCTATACAGACAGTTGATTAGTGGTTGCCTAGGGCTGATGGGAATAGAGAGACTACAGAGGGGCACAGAGACCTTTTTGGAGTGATGGGAATACACTGCAATTAGATTGTGTAATGGTGACAGGACTATAGATTTACTAAACATCACTGAATTGTGTACTTGGAACTAGTGAATTTTATGGTCTGTAAATTTTACCTCAAAATATTTGGGGGAGAGAAGGGATCTATATGCCACTAGTAGCCCAGGATAATAGTACCTTATCTAGTTGGAGCTAGTTCTTTGCAATAAAAATTTTTAAATCCTTCTAAAACAAATGGAAAATTGTGTGCTAGTAGCACAGTACAATGTAATAAAAAGTACTTTTTGCAACTGGTTGTAAAATCAAGTACAATTACACTTCCATATCTCACATTCAAGTCTATTTCCTATTTATTAAAAAAAAAAAAAGAATTGGAAATGGGGTAGAAATGGTAAGCAAATCTGAAAATAGGAAAGGAACAATGAGGTGGCGGGGAGGTGTAAGGACTCAGATGGGAAATCCAAAGTAAGGACAATGACAATCTTTCCCAAAGTTACTCCAGTTTCTGTTGGCCCCGTGCCCTGACCCCGGGCTTCCTCTAGTGCAGGTGTGCTTCAGCGGGAGCACTACCTTTGGGCTGGGTAACGGTATGATTTATAATTTGTTTTCATGACTATGGATTTTTATGAAATCTATGATTTTAACACAGAAGAATTTCATCCCTCGAAGATTAATTATGGAGACACATTGAAGGTGGACTCTCCCCCAGGCAGTAATCAGCCGGCCCTGATGCTTCTTCACTACAGCCCCTGAGAAGCAAACACACAGACCTGCTCTTTTGGGTGAGCGATGGTCTC
Source organism: Lasiurus cinereus (assembly GCA_011751065.1). Taxonomy (NCBI): domain Eukaryota; kingdom Metazoa; phylum Chordata; class Mammalia; order Chiroptera; family Vespertilionidae; genus Lasiurus; species Lasiurus cinereus. The sequence goes on along the minus strand of JAAGEH010000480.1, from coordinate 46,102,214 downwards.
CACTGTTTCTATCAGGCCCTCTTTAAAATTATGGTTATTTGAGCAATACTAGTATTCTTCTACCTTGTCATTAAGAACTAGTTGTTTGTTCCCACTTAGCTAGAAAGCAAGAGAATAGTGCCTTGGCTTGATGGGTTATAATGGGGGATGCAGATTGCCTAGGGCAGAGTAAACTGCCCAAGAATAATTGACCCACCTGGTAGGTGGGAGGAGGAGAGAAGGGATCTGTTATGCAGAATTGTGGGTCAAACATGCCAACCGGATGAGGAAGAACAGAAGAAGGTGGGTTGGCAAACACAAACCCACACAGGAGTCAGTGGTCATCATGCAGAACGCATAGATGCTATTACGTTTTTAAAATATATTTTATTGATTTTTTACAGAGAGGAAGGGAAAAGGATGGAGAGTTAGAAACATCGATGAGAGAGAAACATCGATCAGCCGCCTCCTGCACACTTCCGTCTGGGGAGTGCCCGCAACCAAGGTACCTGCCCTTGACCGGAACCGAAGCTGGGACCTTTCAGCCTGCAGGCCAATGCTCTATACACTGAGCCAGACCAGTTTCAGCGATGCTATTATTATATGATTTTTTTTTTTTACTCCTTGTTTTTGCTTTTGCCAACCTAAGACCTGACAGCCCTGCCTTGTGACTGAAGCCTCAGGAAAGTGGGTGCCCTTCCTCCTCTCCAGGCTCTCCTGCCCACAACAAAACGTCATTGTCATGACCACGGCACTGCTCTAACACCCAGCAGCAAGAGGGGCAAACTGAAGGGAGACAGGCGCTGGGTCCACTCATCCATTGGGTGGTGATCATGGGTAATGTCAGGCAGGGAGGGTATATTGGCATAGGGAGGGCAGTCCTTGCCTTGGGGGCTGAAGGTGGTTCAAAAACAGGAAGGTACCTTGCTTGGGATCTAGTGATAAGAGCAGTATATTATAAGTATTTGTGAGGGGTGGACTGGTAATGGTCACTAATAGGTATAGTACTATACAGGATAGTTATATATAAAAGCCCATGGCCAGTGTGGCTCAGTGTTTGAGCATTTACCTATGAACCAGGAGGTCGCGGTTTGATTCCCAGTCAGGGCACATGCCTGGATTGCAGGCTCGATTCCCAGTGTGGGTTGTGCAGAAGGCAGCTGATGGGTGATTCTCTCTCATTATTAGAGGGAGATGCTATTTCTCCCTCTCCCTTCTTGTCTCTGAAAACATATTTTTTTAAAAAATGTTTTTTAAATAAAAGTTTGCTAGAATACCACTTTCCTGACCCTTTGGCTCTAGAAAGCAAACCTTTCTTGGAGATTTTTTTCCTTTATATTTTACTAGAGGCCCAGTGCATGAAATTCATGTGGGGGGGGGGAGGGGCTGTCCCTCAGTCCAGCCTGCACCCTCTCCAATCTGGGACACCTTGAGGGCAGTCAGACATCCCTCTCACAATCCAGGACTGCTGGCTCCCAATCTCTCACCTGCCTGCCTGGCTGATTACCCTTAACTGTGTCTGCCTGCCAGCCTGATCACCCCCTAACCACTCCCCTGTCAGCCTGATCGATCCCTAGCTGTTCCACTAACAGCCCAATTGCCCCTAACTGTCCTCCCCTGTAGGCCTGATAGCCCTCAAATGCCCTCCCCTGCAGGCCTGGTCCTCCCAACTGCTCTCCTCTGCAGGCCTGGGTCCCTCCCAGCTGCCCTCCCCTACAGGCCTGGTTGCCTCTAACTGCCCTCCCCTGCTGGCCTGGTGACACCCAACTGCTCTCCCCTGCAGGCTTGGTCCCCCCCAACTGTTCTCCTCTGCAGGCCTGTTCACCCCTAACTGCCCTCCCCTGCTGGCCTGATTGCCCACAACTACCCTTCCCTGCTGACCATCTTGTGGCAACCATCTGTGTCCACATGGGGGCAGTCATCTTTGACTACATGAGGGCAGCCATATTGTGTGTTGGAATGATGGTCAATTTGCACATTACCCTTTTATTAGATAGGATTTTTTCCTTTATATTGAATTATTGGGCTGACATTGGTTAACAAATTATACAGGTTCCAGGTGCCTAACACATCATCATACACTGTATTGTATACTCACCATCCTGAAGATTTTTTAAAAACACCTGTCCCCGTGTTGTTTCCAGGTGCCAGCTTCTCCAACACTCAGTCCAGGAGGCAAAAAGAAAACTGAGGCTACCTGTTGCCTTGACATTCCTCAATCCCAAGGTCCTTAGTCACTTGCCTTCTTCTCTCTACCTTTCAGAATCTTCTTATGTTTGCTTTATGCGCCATGTCCAGAGCTTTTAGTGGTTCTTAAATGGAAGATTCCATCTTGGTATGGAACCAGGAGCTGAGAATAAAGTTGAAAAACAAATTAGATCAGATTGCAAGTTATGCCTTTAAAAATGTCCCCCCCCCCCTCTTTCTTGCATTCCAGTAAATTATCTTGAGATGGGAAAAGGAAAATCTATTACAGTTTCTTGGAAATTTTGCACATATACTCTGAACATTTATATGGGCTATAATGTTTATCAGATAGAAAAAAATGGGGGGGGGGAATACTGGAAACTGCTAGATCAGAGACACCCTGGAGTCTGAAGCAGCAAGAATGAAGGAGTGAAAAAATTGAGAAAGTGAGAACAGGCCTGAGACAATGCAGGTGAACTGGCCTTGAACTGATGTGGCTCAGGATACACAGTTCAGACCGTGGCCAATGAATGGAAAAGGTAGTGTGCAGCCCAGCCTTTGTGGCTCAGTGGTGGAGCATCAACCCATGAACCAGGAGGTCATGGTTTGATTCCCAGTCAGGGCACATGCCTAGGTTGCAGGCTCATCCCCAGTAGGTGTGCAGGAAGATGCTGATCAATGATTCACTTTCCCTCTGAAATCAATACAAAATATATATATATATACGAAAAGAAGATAGTAGGCAGAAATGAACCTAAGAAACTGACAAGTCAGACAAGTCTTCATTTATATATATATATATAATTTGTATTGTCATTTTACGGAAAGCAGGAGTCAGAAGAGAAGAGAAATCTAAGGTACAAAACTCAAGGACAATGAAAGCAAGTCTTGGTGGGCATTAGATTTGGGCCGTCATTACTCAAAAGGAAGTCAAATGGCATGGACCTGAAATAAAGAGAACTGAAGAGATGATAGGTTCTTAGCTCAAAAGAGATGCTATAGAGTAATCTGATCAACAGTTTAACTATGAGTGAACACGAATTAATACTATGGTTAGATGGCATTTAGGGAGACTCAATAAAACCGTTCTAAGCAGCACAAGTCTTTTCCAGCTAACAGTGGCTTTTAGAGATTTATAAATAGGTTTTCTTGGCCTTCTCTTTCCCCAAGTAATATCTTTCTAGTCCTACAGGGCACTAGTCTATCGAAATAATGATTCTACATATTTCTAGTAAGGGAGTGAAACGCTGCCTTTTATAAATTCAGGCCCAAGGGATGTAGTAAGAGAAGCCACCTGACTAACAGCAATACCTTGGCAGATGCCAGAACACATGCCTAAATGACCCTTGAGATAGTTTCTGCTTTAGCTCTGAGGACTGTTTTCATCCAGTGCAATCTGTCCTCCTCAGCCCTGTTATCTGGGTCTTCCTAAAACACCTAGTGCACGAAGCCAGTCTCTGTCTGCACACATTAGTCAAGCATCCCAGGCTCCTCACAGTCTGGTCCCATTCCACCAGTCCCAGACCTCCTGCCCACAGCTCACCCTTAAGAATTCTCCACTCCAGCCACACCACCACTTCACTCTCGTATCTGTCATGCTATTTGTTTCTTCTTTGCCCACTTTTCTCCACCTGTGTTAAGCCTTAAGGTTTCTGTTCTAGTGTAATTTTCTCTACCTACCACAGCCTCTTCAGTCAGGTTGATATTTTCTTTCTTCTAAATTCCTACAATTTAATCACCCACAGCCCTTTATTTTCCAACACAAATTAGCTGCTTTATCATTGTTGTTATAATGTTTCATGTATTGAAGGCTTATATTACCTCCTGGATGGTAGGCATGTACTTGTACATTTAAGTATAAAAGTAATACATCCATATGATTAAGAGTCAAATGGGACAAGAAGGTGTGAAACAAAAACTTTAGTTCTCTCCCCCAAGAATATCACCAAAACTACCTTTAACTAACTTAACTCTGTTTCCTGGTTGTCACCTTTACCTCTCCTGGTGGACATCTCCCTGACTATAAATAATATATTTACAGTTCCAGTTGCTAACTTATCAACTTTAGAGAGTGTGTTTGTCAATTTTGCTGCCATAAAACTACCCTCAATATGTGTTTATAACAATAAATACGTATTGCCATATATAACTGTAAACACATACTGCAAGCTCACAAGTCATTGGCTGCCTCAGTGCTGACTTGGCTAGGTGTGGTTCTGTGTGTCTTCTCATTTTGGACTTGGGCTAACGAAGTGATCATTATTTGGGGTGTGTTCTCCTCATGGCAAAGGGCCATAGCTGAAGAGAAGCCACAGAAACACATGATACTTCTGAAAGCCTCTGTTCAGAACTAGACTCTGTCACTTCCACCCACATTCCATTGTTCAAAATAATTCACACCGCCAAGCCCAGAATCAACGGGGCAGGGATGATACTACAAATATATGTCCCACCAGGAGGCATAACAGAAATCATATGACAATGAGTGCGAATGTAGAATCTATTACAGAGGGAGAGAGCAGAGTTGGGAACAGTGATGCAATCTATCACATAAATTTCTATTGATTCTCACTTACCAAAAATAAGGAATTGAGCCTATTAACACTACCTCTATCTCTTCTCCAAGTTTTGTTAGAAGCTTATATCATCTTATAGGTAGTTCCTCTGCTTAGTTTATAACCTTAAATTATACAGAGAAAGTACTTTCTTGATCATTCTACTTCAAATAGTATCTCTCAAACCTTTATAATAAAGAAGGAAGATATGTACACTCTTATACTTTCATACCCTTTCTTCCCTTTCCATCTCATAACTCATACATTGTGAAGGTTTATAACATTTCCTTTCTGTTTTGGAACTATAATTAAGTTGTCTATGCTCTGTATAAACTATTAAGTTGAGTCAAAAAACTAAATCCAATAAAGGACACCTAAAATACTATAATTGTGTGCTATTAAAACACTACTATTTTCTGCAGAATCAAGAAATGTAGTTGGACTTGTAAAGAAGGAAATTAAACCTTTTTCTTAAATATATGTAGCTCAAAAACAAGTTATATCATTCATTACCCTCATGTGTTATTCTGAACCATGCTACATGTAATTTCTTTTATATAGGCTATGATTTTGCTATAGAGCTTTTTGGTTTGCATGGAGTTTCAAGGAACACAATTATTTCTCAGAGAGCTTCAATCTGTAGGACATTTGCACTCCAGTTTAAAGAATGTCTTATTTAAAAAACAAAAACGAAAAAAACCTTCAGAGAGGGAGAGATAGAAACATCAACAATGAGAGAGAATCATTGATTGGCTGCCTCCTGCACACCCCCTACTGGGGATTGAGTCCCCACCCTAGGCATATGTCTTTGACTGGAATTGAACCTGGGACCCTTCAGTCCAAAGGCCAATGCTTTATCCACTGAGCCAAACCATCTAGGGCTAAAGAATGAATTCTTGAATGGCTCCTACATAATGTTTCTTAATAAACCAGATTGAACTCAGCCATTTGTTTTGTGTCTGATAGGATTATAAAGAGGGGAAGTTATTTATTTTTGCACCTAGTGGTAAATATCTATATCTATATCTATCTATCTATCTATCTATCTATCTATCTATCTATCTATCTCTACATATACACACATACACATGTACATACATATGTACATATATATGTGTGTGTATACATATATATTTAATTAATGTTGCTTTTTAATTCTTTATTGTTTAAAGTATTACATGTCTCCTTCCCGCGCGGCCGGGGGGGGCTCCCCAGCCATTCTCAACCCCTAGCATATGGCCGCACCGCCCACCCCCACCCCCCACTGTGTGTGTTCATGGGTTATGCTTATACGTATGCATACAAATCCTTTGGTTGCTCTCTTACTGTTTCCCCCCACCCCCATCCCCTCCCCCATCTTCCCTCTGAGGGTGGTCGGTCTATTCAATGCTCCTATGTCTCTGGATCTATTTGTGTTCATCAGTTTATGTTGTTCATTATTAGTGGTAAAAATATTAAGTTCAGTGATTGTGAGGAGGGAACAAAGTCAGCCATTTCTTTGCTCTGTTTCTTCTGTAAAGTTCCCTTCTCTACCAGCCCTTCTCCTATCATTTAAAAACAATTTTTAAATAAGTATTTCAAATTATAAGAGGCCATTTATTTAGTAAATGACATGGAAGTTGAAATGAATTATTTTCATTTCTTCTCATTGGCCTGTCCTGTACTTGATCACATCTACAATGAGCTACTTCCTGGCTTGGTTTGTCCTTTTGAGACCACTGCTGTCCTTTCCTCTAGTCTAGGGTCATAGAATGCACATCCCCTAACCTAGGTATCGACACCAGCAAGGAGAGTAAAACCATGATCATTTTTGTCTTTTTCTTGTATGTACACTCGTAGATCACCTGGACTACTGGGGCCAGATTCCTGCTGTCACAGTGTGTAATTACATGATCTCCTTTCAAAGTGTATGAGAATAAATGAGAGATGATTGGGGGAAAAAGGGTCAAGATGATCTAAAAAAAATAAAGTGAGAATACCATCTCCAAATGTCCTTATAATCTCTATGTCTACAATAAAATAAAGCAAGATGAAAGCTGTAGGGGTGGGGGGATTGAGCAAAAAAGAAAATAAAAGAGGGAAAACTCATGGACATAGACAACAGTGTGGTCATTGCCTGGGGAAAGGGCAAGGAGGGAGGAGGAGGAACATATAGGGGCAATAAATGTAGTAGGTGGAGACTAGACTTGGGGTGATGAACACACAACATAGTGTACAGATGACATGAAGTAGAATTGTGCACCTGAAACCTGTATAATTTTGTCAACCAGTGTCACCCCAATACATTCAATAAAAAAGGGAGAAAACAAAGTAAATTTAAAAAATACAAGGGGTATTCTAGAGAAACTAATATTTTAAAGCACAGAAAAAGAGCCCTCTTCTTTTCTACTAAAGCCTTGAGATGCTGTAAATTTGTGTTCCTCAGTCCTTAGTATGATTCAGAGTTCTTTGGAGATGCTTGTTAAAAATACAACTCTCTGAGCCCCACCCTGGAAGTATCTCCAAGCAGGTAGAACTGGCTCTTCCCACTGCAAGCACCGAGATCTTCCAGAAAAAAAATGTGTGATTTTTGGATAGAATCCTCCATCAAGTAAAAACCTGAGTATCTGTATTGTAATGTTACTGCCAAACAGTTGCCACCCACCCCACCCTCAGAAGGTGTTGCCATATTCTCAGGGCCTTGCACTACTTATCTTCCTTTGCGTATCTATTATTAACTCAGACAACTAACTGTTATTGACTAAGTTGGATGAGATAGCACAGTTCAATTTCCTTTTGGGAGTTTTTTTTCAACATTACCCTCCTCCAACAAGTGTTGGAAGACAAATCTTACAACAGAGGAAATGGACATCCAAACAATGGACATGATTGTGTACATATACATTCTAAACAATGCATACACTCTTACATATATATACACATATGTGCACCAAACTTTTTACTTTAGACATAAGAAGTCTTTTTTAACTTACTTTTTATTTTTTACAGAGAGGAAGGGAGAGGGATAGAGAGTCAGAAACATTGATGAGAGAGGGACATCAACCAGCCACTTCCTGCATACCCCCTATTGGGAACGTGCCTGAAACCAGGATACATGCCTTTGACCAGAATCAAACCTGATACCCTTCAGTTTGCATGCCGACGCTCTATCCACTGAGCCAAACCAGTTTCGGCTAGACATAAGAATTCTTCATGAGGTGGAAATATCACAGCTTTCCTTCTGATACATGACTAGCCAGGATATCTAGCCATGAGAGAAACTATGTTCATTAAGTCCTATCCTTCTTGTGGGGTTTTAATGTCTTCCCTGGCATACGGACCAACCGGTCATTATTTCAGATTTGAGTTTCTCAAGGGATGGGGAATTCAGTGGCTCTAGGAATTACTCATTCCACTTTGTTATAGCTTCCTGAGAAATTCCTTCCCTCCATCTACAGGAAATCTCAAGCATCTATTTTGTCTGATATTAATATAGTTTCACCACCAATTTTTTTTTTTGGCATTTTCCCCATCCTTTCATTTTTCAACTCTCTGTGCCTTATGTTTTAGGTATGTCTTGGAAATGTCATATAATGAGATGTTTAAACATCTGTGTAGCAAAATTTGTCTTTGAAATTGACTTTATTCTATTTAGAATTATATTTGAATTTATTTCTACTACTTATTTTATACTTCCTATTTGTCTGATCTTACTGTTTTTGTTTCTTTTTTTTCCTGTCTTTTAAAAATTTATTCTGCTTCTCCTTCCCTTTATTTTTACTCTTTATTGTTTGTAGATTATATACACTATTTCTATTTCTTCTAGAAAATTTAATGTTTAGATTTACTGACAGTTTTATTAATTGTTTTTTGCTAACACTTTCTTCTTATATCTAAGCTCTTCTCTTTGAGATCTTTTGCTACTGCCTGAAATACAACTTTTAGTATTCACATTAAAAAAGATCTATTGGCCCTAGCCAGTTTGGCTCAGTGGTTGGAGCACTGGGTTGGATTCCTGTCAAGGGCATGTACCTTGGTTGCAGACTCAATCCCTGGTCTTGGGGAAGGGGCATATGTTCCTCTCTCTCTCTCTCTCTCTCTCTCTCTCTCTCTCTCTCTCTCTCCCTACCTTCCACTCTCTAAAAATCAATGTACAAATATCCTCAGGTGAGGATTAAACAAACAAAACATCTGTCGGTAACAAACTTTCTGTTTGTCAGATCACATCTTTATTTCATCTTGATTCTTGACGGTTTCAATGCAAATACAATCCCAGATTAATCGTTGTTTCACCACATTAAAGATAGCATTCCGCTGTTGCCTGGCTTCCGTTGCCACAATTGAGAAATTACTTTTAAGTCAAATGTTTATTTATTAATAAGTAACCTGCCTTTTGTTCCTGACTGCTTTTTAAAAAACTTTTAATTGTAAAAGAATTACAGATTTACAGGAAGATGAAAAAATAGTACAGAAAGGCCCTTTATACCTTCCCTCGGTTTTCCCCAATGGTTACAGCTTACATAACTATAGTACAATATCAAAAGGAGGAAATTGATATTGGTTCGATGCATATGCATAGTTCTGTGTCATTTTATTATATGTGTAGAGTCTTGTAAGGACCACATGTTTCAAGACACAGAATTGTTCCATCAAAAATCTTCCTTGTGCTTCCCCTTATAGGCACACCCAAACCCCCCATATCCTTAACCTCTGGCAACCATTAATCTTTCCTCCAACTCTCTCTATTTTTATTTTATTTTTTAAGTGTTATGCAAATGGAATCATATTATGTGTCATGGACAAAATTGTATTCCCTTGTATGTTGAAGCCTTAACCCTGATGTGACTGTGTTTGGACATGCGGCCTTTAGGAGGTAGTTAAGGTTAAATGAGGTTATGAGGATGGGGCCCTACTCTAATAAAATTGAATGTCCTTACACAAAGAGACACCAGGGATCTGTCTCTTGCTTGTGTGTTCTCTCTTTCTCTCCTTCCCCTCCCCCATTGAGTATTCAATGAGAAGACAGCCAGCAGCAAGCCAAGAGGCCTCATCAGAAACCAACCCTGCCTGCCACACAGAGCATAACATTTTTGAAATCCATCCAAGTTGTTGGGTGTATTGGTAGTTCATTTATATTGGGAAGAAGCCTTCTACTTGGCTGCTTTTAAGAGCTTTGATTTGTTTTTGGTGTTCTGCAGATTAACTATGATGTCCTTAGGTGCTAATTTCTTTTCTTTTTTTCCCTAATTATCTTAGAATTTCTTATGATTCCTGAATCTGAGAATTGATGCCATTAATCAGTTTTGGGAAATACTTAGCCACTATCTCTTCTGATATGGCCTTTCTCCATCCTCTCTTTTCTTTCCTTCTAGAAGTCTAATCGGACATCGCATTTGATGTTCTCGCTCTATCCTCCATGACTCAACTTTTCTTGTTCATTTTCCATCTCTTGTATCTTTTTGTTATATTCTGGGTCATCTTCAGATTGATATACCAGTTCAGGCATTCCCTCCAGTAGTTTTTTCCCACAACTATTGAGTTTTTAATATCAATTATAATTCCTATAAGCAACTTTATTATAATATAATTCATAAGTCAAAAAGTTCACCCTTTTAAGGTGTACAAATTTATATATTTTTGTCTTTTCCAGTATTTTTGAAAAATAATTCACATACGATACTGTTTAAGTTTAAGGCATACAGCTTGATGTTTTGATTTGCATGTATTACAAATGGTTACCACAATAGGTTCAGCTAATATCCTCTTTCTCATATAGATACAATAAGAAGAAAAGAAAGAAGAAAAGAAAAAAGAAAAAATATATTTTCTCCCTGTGATGAAAACTTTTAGGATTTATGAAGTGTAGGAATTTAGTGTTTCTTAGTATCGTTATAGAGTTGTGCATCTCCCAGCATCATCAATGTCCAGAACGTTGTCATCACCTCAGAAAGAAACTCCGTACCCATCAGCAGTCACTCTACTTTCCCTTCTCCTCCCAATTCCTGGGAACCACTAATCTACTTTCTGTCTCTACAGATTTGCCTGTTACGGGTATTTCATGTGAATGGAAACCTTCCACATGTGGCCTTTTGTGCCTGACTTTTTTTCACTTAGCATAATTTTTTTTCAAGGTTCATTCATGTTGTATCAGTACTTCATTCCATTTTATTGTGAAATAATATTCCGTTGTATGTACCATATTCCACACCACCTTTTGTGAACCATTCACCAGTTGATAGACATTTGAGCAGTTTCCACTTTTTGGCTATTACGAATAATGCTGCTATGAACATGCATGTACAAGTTTTTGTGTGGACATATGTTTTCAATTCTCTTGGTTATAGACCTAGGAATAGAGTTACTGGGTTATGTGGTAACTCTTGTTTAATAATCTAAGGAACTACTGGACTGTTTTTCCAAAGTGGCTGGATAATTTTATATTCCCACCAGCAATGCATAAGAGTTCCAATTTTCCTACATCCTTGCCAGCACCTTTTATTTCCATCTTTTTTATTATGGCCATCCTAGTGGGTGTGGAGTGGTAGTGTCTCATTATGGTTTTGATTAAAAATTTCCTAATAACTAATGAGCTTGAGTATCTTTATATGTGCTAATTGGTACATGTCTTCTTTAGGAAAAATGTCTAGTCAAATGCTTTCTCCATTTTTTTTAATGGGTTATTTGTCTTTATTGTTGAGTTATAAGAGATTTTTATATTTTCCAAATATAAATCCCTTATCAGATATACAATTTACAAATATATTTCTCATTCTGTGGGTTCTCTTTTCACTTTCTTAAGGGAGTCTATTAAAGAATGAATTGCTTAGTTTTGTTGAAGTCCAATTTATCTACTTTTTCAATTGTTGCTTATGCTTTTCATGTCAAACTATTGCCTAACCCAGGGCCACAAAAACTTGCTCCTCTGTTTTCTTATAAGAGTTTTATAGTTTTAACTCTTACATTTAGGTTTTAGATCCATTCTGAGTTAATCTGCATATATGGTATGAAATAAAAGTCCAAATTCATTCTTTTACATGTGAATATACAGTTGGCCCAGAACAAATTTCTGTAAAGATTATTCTTTCTTCCACTGGATTGTCATGGTGTCTCTAATAGACTAAATGTTTGTGTTGCCCCCTCCCCCCATGCCCAAATTCATATGTTGAAATTCTAACCTCTGATGTGAGGTTAGAGACTCCAGAGAGCTTTTGAATCTATAGATTGCTTTAGGTAGTATGAAGATAGGCCTTGAATTTCAGCTTTCTGTTCATGGTGTCCTGAAGTGCCATCCAAAGAAAGCTCAAGGTCACCAGGGCCAGTCAGGTGGCCTCCAGAGGAAAGCCAACTCCAGAGCTATCCTTCCCACTTGGATTTCAACTTTCATTTAACTTTTGGCTTGTGAGGCTTTTTAAAAAATCTTTTTTAAAAATTGATTTGAGAACGAGAGAAACATCAATTTGCTGTTCTGCACATTCATGCATTCATTGGTTGACTCTTATATGTGCCCTAATCAGGGATCGAACCTGCAACCTTGGCGTGTGAACAGGACACTCTGACGGTTAGAGTCTAACCAATTGAATGACCCAGCCAGGGCTTGTGAGGCTTTTTCACTGCAAGTTCGGTGATGCATTTATAAATACAGACATTTTAAATTTGTGTTCAGCAGGTTTAGTTTGTTTCTTTAGGAGAGTTATTTAAGGTATGTAGTAAATCATACTGCTCATGTTACCCATTAGTTCTCAGAAGCACAGCAACTTCTAGAATTCCGAGAAAGAACATATTAAAAAGTCGCTACTTCTCACTACTTTCTTGGTGCATCTCACAATCTGAAAAGATATCTCTTTAAGAAAGTGCCTGTGATTCTCACCCTTAGCTCCTCTACTTTTTGGTCCACCCAGTCTCCCTGACATCAAGGTCTCAGGTCAGCAAGACAGAGTTCCCAAAGCAGAGAGCAGCAGGAAGAACTAATACATAAAAGTGACAGGAACAGAGTGGCATGCAAAAAGTCAGAAGCAGGAGGCTAGTTAGCTAGACAGAGGCATGAAAGGGAGCATCAAAGCAAGGGACCATGGCTGCGTAGAGTGCCACAGGATGGCCATCCAGTACTTGAGGTCAGTTTCATGTCCCCACTTCTTCAAGCTGTGCCTCTGCATCCTTCACATTGCGGCATGAGAACAGCCGCTTTGAATGTTGCTAGCAGAGCCATGTCTCCCATGGCAAACACTGTTCCTCTGTTAATCAATCAGTCAGAGCTGCTTCAGCTTTGCCCTGTTGACTCATTTTGAGTAATCATCTAAAGCGTCACTATTCTTCTCCATCCCTGATACTAATTCATATCTCCCCCATTTCTTATCTTTGTGGGTAGGTGTGGGTTTTTTTTTTAAGTCTGAGTGCATGAACACACATTTGTCACATTACTTTGTTGGTTTCATCCTGCCATTCTAGCCTGCAAGAACTTTTAGTCCTGATTCTGTTCACGTTAGAATTTACTGGTTTTTCTTCTTATCTGACAGCTTGATGAGTACTTCGCTATCTATTCATCCAAATCACAGATAAAATCTTTAGCTAGATCAGGCTTACCTCTTGAAATGTGCCTCCATGCTGATGTTGATGCATTACCCAATACCCTATGGGTGTGATGGTTCAACCAGTTATTAATCAACCTTGTACTTGTACCAAGAACAAATCTGCATGGATGTCATGTATGTTCTTGTCAGAAGCCTTGTTACAAGTGCATGTTTTGTTGACCCACGAGTATAGCAATCATCTCAAAAGAGTGAATCTAAGACCAGTTCAACGAGACTTGCTCTTTTTTTTTTTTAATATATATTTTATTGATTTTTCACAGAAAGGAAGGAAGGGGGATAGAAAGCCAGACACATCGATGAGGGAGAGACATCGATCAGCCGCCTTCTGCATGCCCCTCACTGGGGACGTGGCCACAACCAATGTATATGCCCTTGACCGGAATGGAACCTGGGACCTTTCAGTCCGCAGGCCGATGCTCTATCCACTGAGCCAAACCGGTTTCGGCAAGACTTGCTCTTGGTACAACTATTTTAGAGCCTAGCAATCTCTGCAGCCTTTTTCAGGTGACTCACCAACATCCTTTTAGTAATCAATCCTAGGAAATGATCCTAGAGTGCCATGTAACTCATCAATTTGGGGTTTATGGACCATTCTTTCCTCTTTTGAAGATAAAAAATATTCAAATCTATTGAAATCATGTAGCCTACCTGGTTGAGCTCTTAAATACTACCTTAGGTAGGCAGCTGTAAAAGGAGGCCTAAAATACAGGGTCTTAAGCAAAATAGAAGTCTATTTCTCTTTCAAAAACTGGGTAAGCACATCTGGTTGTTATGGCAGCTTTATAATAACCAGGGAATCCGTGTCCTTCTCTCCTGTTGCTCTGGCATTCTTAACAGGCTGCTTCTATCTGACATTTCAGACGGCTTCTCTCACTTCTTCACTTGAGCGAGTGGAAAGACAGAAAGGAAGAAAGGGGAGAGCATGTTTTTTTTAAAAAAAGATGTTTTTATTATTGATTTTGAGAAAGAGGGAAAGAGAGAGGGAGAGAGAAAGAGAGAAAAAAAAACCACCATTGATGTGAAACATCAATCTGCTGCCTCCTGCATGCCCCCTACCAGGGATGAAGCCCACAACCTGGGCACGATGTGCCCTTACCAGGAATCAAACCAGCAACCTTTTGGTACATGGGATGTTGTCCAACCAACTGAGCCACACTGGCCAAGGCATGTTCTTTTATTTAATGTGAACAACCCAGAAAGTTCAGACATCACTTTGGCTTTTATTTAATTGGTCATGACTTAATTACATTGCCACATCTAGCTGAAAGGGAGGCTGGGAAATAATCATTTTCATTTTGGGTAACCAAAGACCTAGAGTGACTAACTCATCCTGGTTTACCCAAGTCTTTTCCAGTAGCAGTACTGAAAGTCCTGCATCCTGGGCAAACAGGGAGTTTGGTTACCCTATATCTAGCTAAGATTTGGAAGTTCTGAAGAAAAAAAGAGGGAAATGGTTATTGCTAGATCACTAGGTCATTTCCTCAATTTTCATTTTGTCTTATGGATCTAATATTTCTCCCTATATGTAAGACTGCCTTTCCTCCTTTGAGCCTGAAGAGTTTTCTCCTTGAAATAGAGGACTAAAGCAAAGTAAGTGTTACAGAATCTGCATTGTCCTTATTATCAGTCAACACTGCATCTATTATCCACTCTTCCTTCTCTTGACTCTGAACATTTATTGGTCTCTTTCGCTGATCTTGGATTTTTTTTAGAGTCACTCAGAAAACAACATAGGAGAATGGCTCTGAAGCACACAAATAAGTGCTTAATGTCACTAATAATCAGAAAAATGAATCCCTCTGAGATACCTATATATCCATAGAATAATTGAACTCTAAAAGACTGATAATAGCAAGTGTGGGTGAGAATGTGGTACACTGCTATTGAGAATATAAATGGTACACTTCTTTGGAAGACAGTTTGACAGTATCTTTTAAAGTTAATCACACTTGCCGAAACTGGTTTGGCTCAGTGGATAGAGTATCGGTCTGCAGATTGAAAGGTTCCAGGTTCGATTCCGGTCAAGGGCATGTACCTTGGTTGCAGGCACATCCCCGTAGGGGACGTGCAGGAGGCAGCTGATTGATGTTTCTCTTTCATCGATGTTTCTAACACTCTATCCCTCTCCCTTTCTCTCTGAAAAAAAAAGAAAAAGAAAAAAAGTTAATCACACCTACAATATGACCCAGTCATTCCACTCTTAAGAATTTGCCCAAGAAAAATGAAAGCTTATATTTCTACAAAAACTTGGTCATGAATACTCACAGCAAATTTATTTGTAATACCCATAATCCTGTAAACAAACCAAATATCCCTCAACATGTGAATGTATAAACAAATTGTGGTATATCCATGCAATAGTATACTCCTCATCAATACAAAGCAACAAACCATTGATTTACAAAACAACATAGATTAATTTCAAAACATTGCATTGAGTAAAAGAAGCCAAACCCCTCACCCTCAAACCGCTGCCCCCCAAAAAGAGTATATGATCCCATTTCGTATATGATTTCACTTGTATGAATTCTGCAAAATGTAAACTAACATATACTGACAGAAACAGATCAGAAGTCACCCAGGGAAAGGGGAAGAAAGAGAGCCGGATTATAAAAGGACACAGGATATTTTTAAGGATGATAGAAATAAATGGCCACGTCCTTGACTTGGTGGTGCTTAATTTTATGCATTAAATATGTGTAGGTTACACTAAGCAAAGTAGTTTTAAGAAAGTGAACTGTTTTTGGCAAAACTAAGATATAGTGTTAGAAATCAAGACAGTAGCCTTGGCCAGGGGTGGGGTTCGGGGTATGCAATGATTAAAAGGAGACGTGAGGTTTTTGGAGATGCTGGTTGTGTCCTGTTTTTTTGATCTGGGTGCTTATTATATAGGTGTGTTCCTTTTGTGAAAACGAGTTGAGCAATACAATTGTGATTGTTGTGCTCTGGGTATGTATGCTATAGTTAAATAGTGCTTACTAAGGTGAAAAATCAAGCTCTTTTGGGCTTTATTCTTCCTGATGTGTTCTTACACATCTGTCTAACTGTGCAAAGTCACCCTTCGTTCTGCTCCCTTCTTTCCCTTTTTGTGTGTGTTCTCAAAAAAGACTGTGCTTTCAGAGAATAATAACTTTCTCACAGGTATGAACTTATTTAGTCACTGGAACAGTTTGAGATAATATACATGTGGTTGAAACAGAAAAGACATTTGAGATTGTAGACTCTGAGTTCCTTGAGAGCATGTGTTGGATTTCTACATCTAGACCAGTTTCTGACACATTATACGTGCTTGATAAATATATTCACTTCATGAAGGTCACTGCACATTTTCTTGATATGTTACTTGACATAAGTTTCTTTTGAATAGTCATATTCTATTTTTAAATTTTATCATGCCAGCCTGGCTGGGTAGCTCAATTGGTTGGAGCGTCATCCAATACACCAAGGGTCAAGGGTTCAATCTCCAGTCAGACCACATACAAGAATCAACCAATGAGTGTAGAAATAAGTGGAACAAAAAATTGATTATTCTCTCTCTGTGTTTCTCTCCCTTTCTCTTTCTCTTTCAAAAAATCAAATAAATAAAAATATAAAAATATTTTATCATATCTTATTTTATTAAAACTGTACACTTCCCTTATTGGCTTTTCTCTGACTGTTGGGGAAACTGAGACTGTAATAATTTTGTTTCTCAACTCATGAGAATCATTGGGAACTTCCTGCCCTCTTATTTTTCTTTCTATGCCATATTTGCTTTTTTCTCTCCATCCTCATCTGTATTTTGTCTAAGGTACTGTTTAAACTTTTCTCATAAGTGTCTAGGTTACTTTATCTATTTGTTGTTTAACATTAAGATTAATTCTACACAGTATACTTTTTAATCACTTTAGTTTTCATCTTTGTACATCTCTTTATTTTAAAAACCACACAACAAAAATACACTTTATTTTAAAAATTATCCTGAGTAGCTCAACTAATCTCTGTACTGTCCTATCTTTGTGGGATCCACTTCCTCTCTAGTTAGGAACTTCTCATTCTGGTCCTTTATGTTAAGGTCCAGAATGATAAATGCCCCCATGCCATCCTATCTAATAAAAGAGAAATATGCAAATTGACCCTACCTCCACTACACCCACAAGCCACGTCCATAAGCCACACCCACAAGCCAATCAGAGCAAGTATGCAAATTAATCCAACCAAGATGACTACGGCCACAAAGAGAACAGGAGAGAGGCTTGGGTTGCTCCTGGTGATGGAGGAAGCCAAGCTTTCTGCAAAGCCTGGTTGGCCGAGGCCTCTGCTTAAGGCAACAAAGTTTCAATGGCTGCCACCAGGGTGTAAGGTTTGGGTTGCCCCTGGCAATGGAGGAAGCCAAACTTTCAGCACACCCTGGCAGGCCCAGACCTCCACTTAAAGCAACAAAGTTTCAATTGTAGAAGATAAATAAGTACCAGATACCAGGGCCTCCGCTTGGGTCTCTGGGGGAGCATGGCCAGCCTGCAAACCACCACAGGCCCCCTGCCCAGGCCACCCCACACCCCAAGGGAACATCCACCCTGATCCAAGACACCCTTCAGGGCAAACCAGCTGGCCCCCTCCCATGCACCAGGCCTCTATCCTATCTAATAAAAGAGTAATATGCAGATTAACCATCACTCCAGCACACAAGATGGCTGCCTTATGTGGTCACAAGATCCTGCCCCCATGTAGACATAAGATGGCCACCACAAGAAAGCCAGCAGGGGAGGGCAGTTGGCAGAGACCAGGCTTGCAAGGGAGGGCAATTGGGGGTGACCAGGCCTGCAGGGGAGAAGTTAGGCAACAATCAGGCTGGCAGGGGAGTGGTTAGGGAGTGATCAGGCTGGCAGGCAGAAGCAGTTAGGGTGAATCAGGAAGGCAATCAGGTGAGCAGTTGGGAGCCAGCAGTCCTGGATTGTAAGAGGGATGTCCAATTGCCTGTTTAGGCCCGTTCCTACCTGGGCAGTCAGACATCCCTCAAGGGGTCCCATATTGGAGAGGGAGCAGGCTGGGCTGAGGACACCAAATTGGAGAGGGATCCAGCAGTTCTGGATTGTAAGAGGAATGTCCAACTGCCTGTTTAGGCCTGAGGAGCAGGCTAGGACTCTAGTCTGTTATAAAACCAATCCCCTTCTTTATTTCTTTCCCTGAGTCCCATAGACAGCTTGCAAGAAGCAGCAACAATACCAAGTATACTCCTTAGGGCTTCTGTCTCCTGCCTAATAATTTACAAATAGTAAAAAATGTTTCTGATCTCTTTTAAGCAGGGCCACTTGTCTTTCTGTAAATTAGCACCTGGGGACACCTGTGAGTGGCTTTGAATTAATGTTCACTCAACTCTGTGCCATATAAGAAGGCAGCACAAGCCATTGATTATGCCTGGATCCACTAATTAGTTCTATCTAACTATCTATCTATCTGTCTATCTGATATTTCCATCCATCCATCCATCCATCCATCCATCCATCCATCCATATTTCTATTCCAGAAGGTTGTATAGATTGTCATTCAGTTGTATTTCTCCAGTACTACATTGGTTTTGCACTTTTTCTTCCCTGCTACTTTTTTGTTCTAGTCAACATTATTTTGATTCCAGGTTTATTTCTATTCAACTCCTCAGAATCTTTCATTTCCTACTTTCTTTTCTTTCTGGAGTGTATATTATTTCTTCCAATGGGTCTAGGAATTTTACCTCTTCTGTCACATGGCATCAGAATAATATTAAATCATTCTTTAATAGTGGGCAGGGAAAATATGAATTTGGAAACATGAGTATGCCTATTAAGAAAGGAATCGACCTCTGATGGAGGGGAAATGAGGAAGCGGTCTCATGACTCTTTGTTTATTCAGGTGCTGTAAAAAAAAATGCCTCAGCTCCAGAGTATGTCCAATGTTTGTGAATTAGACAGCTCATTTCAAAGCTGGCCCAGGTGGACTAGGATCAAAGGTCCACGCAGACGGCATTCTGCTGTACTCTGCGTTTCCTCCCGACGTCATTCACACTTTGCTTATTGTCACTCAAGGTCCAAGGAGATAACCGCTCTCTCAGAAGCATTACAAAGCTGGTATTTGTCTTTTAAAATGAACCACCGAGTCCTAGCTGGTTTTGCCTCATGCGTAGAGCGCCAGCCTGTGAACTGAAGGATCCCAGGTTCAAATATGGTCAAGGACACATGCTGGGGTCGTGGGCTCAGTCCCCAGTGAGGGGCATACAGGAGGCAATTGATCAATGATTCTCCAACTGCCCTTCCCTGCAGGCCTGGTCACCCCCAACTTCCCTCCTTTGCTGGCCTGGTCACCCCTAAACAAACATTATTCACGTTTCTATCTCTCCCTCCCCTTTCCTCTCTGAAATCAATTAAAAAATATAAAATAAAATGAACCACTAATCCTCATGCAAGTATATACCTCTAGGTTTGTAAACAATAGCTTAGATACCTTCACAAAGCCAAAGACATACTCGTGTAGAAGACAGTGCAGTGGCTGCTCTGCTTGGGTTCTGACGCTCTGGGGCCATGGCCTCTGGCATGTGCATGCGTGTGAAGAGAATGAGAGCCCAGTGCAGGCAGAAACCGAGACATGGCCCTAGCCGATTTGGCTCAGTGGATAGAGCGTCGGCCTGCGGACTGAAGGGTCCCAGGTTTGATTCCAGTCAAAGGCACATGCCCAGGTTGCAGGCTCATCCCCAGTAGGAGGCGTGCAATAGGCAGCCGATCAATAATTCTCTCTCATCATTGATGTTTCTCTCTCTCTCCCACTCACTTCCTCTCTGAAATCAGTACAAATATATTAAAAAAAGAAAAGAAAAAGAAAAAAAGAAACGGAGACATGAATGGAGAGCATGTATTGTTATTGCCTCTGAGGCCTGCTCCACTTGCCTTGTCGCTGCTTATTGACTTTAGCTGAAACCTTCTTGCTTAACCTTCTATTGTCTTGAGTTTCTGTCACGAGTGTCCAGAAGGCCTGGAGCAGCTTGTGTGCCCCTTCTCCGAGTGGGTTCCCAGTCACTGACAGCCCTTGCTAGTAACGGGACTCCTGGGAAGGTGGGTTCAGACCTGGGTCCTCCCAACCTGCAGGCCTGGATTTGGCAGCTCAGACAGAAGGGAGGAGAGAAAAGTAGGCGGCTCACCCAACAGTTCAGACACAGAAATATTGGCTGCTTCTCCAGCCTCCCGGCCAAGGTCGACCTGGTAAACAAAGCAGTCAGCAGCTATAAAAAGCAAAGTGAGGAAAGGTCACAAGCTTCAAGCAGACCCCTACATGAAGGAGGGTTGAGGTGATGAACCCAGGTGGAAAATGTATTCCTCTTCTACCTGCATCTTTGTAGCCTTTGACCAACATCTTCCCATTTTCTCCATGAAATTCTTACTAATTTTTGAGCCAGGGCCTCTGCATATTTCATCCTGGGTCCCACAAATGATGTAGTTGGTCTTGTGAAAGCTCAGATGTAGCGATTTGGGGGGCAGTGGTGGCTGGAAGTGAAGCGCAGACCTGGCAATAGGAAACGTAAATGACCAGCAAAGGCTGAGCTGTAGGCCCTTCCCTCTCTGCCCTGCCCTGTCTCCACAACACAAGTAATCTCACAATTAATATCTCTCCTTGCCCCAGTTTTGTTGTGTTTTTAATACAGTTTTATGGACTTCAGAAAGTAAGGGAGAGGGAGAGAAAGAGAGAGAAGCATTAATGATGAGAGATAATCATTGATCGGCTGCCTTCTGCACCCTTCCTACTGGAGATTGAGCCCACAACAAGGCATGTGACCTGACTGGGAATGGAACTATGACCTCCTGGTTCATAGGTTGACCCTCAACCACTGACCCATGCCAGCTGGGCCATACCCCAGTTTTTATACTAACTTTTTCCCAACTTTTATCACCTTATTTGGGTTGAAGAAATTCCTACCCTCTACCATTTACTCCACCATGTTCTTTGATTCCAATAATCCTGGTATTGCATGCCCCCCCCCTTGCCATTGACCCCCATTCTTTTCATATGTTTTGTAGTTGTGTTTGTCACCACTCTTCCTCCTTCTTGCTTATTGATGGAGTCACTTCTGGACAAACTGAATGGTTCAAAGAAAAGGGGTCTATAAATTTCTAGAAAACTGAAAGTAACCCATAGAAAGGCCCCCAGCAGTCTATAATGAAGCCCATCTTTCCAGGAATCTGAAGTTTTAGTTAGCTCTTAAATAAAAATAGTCCCTTCCAGTTAAGGAAGATCTCATGAAAGTCAGATTGCAAAACAAATAGGAGGGGAGGAAAGGAACCCAGAGAAAACAGAGACAATAAAGAAAACTGCTTAAACAAAAATAACATTCTCAAAAAGTTAGAAGAGGACATCTCACTCTGAAATAAAAACAGGAGTCTATAAAAAAGAAGAAGAATCAGGGAACAAGAAATTTAAAATATGGTATAACTAATATAAAAATTTAATAGACTGCATAGAAGAAATTGAAAAAAATCTCCAAGAAGGTAAATTATAAAGAAAAAAAAATGGAAATCAAGAAAGGTAGAAGAAATATTATGAGAAAAGTAGAGGATTAACATAAGAATCCAAGATCTTCTAATAAAAATTCTAGGTGGCTCAATTGGTTGGAGCACCATTCGATATACCAAAAGGTTGTGGGTTCGATTTCCAGTCAGGGCACATAACTAGATTGCAGGTTCGATTCCCAGAGGTGTGTATGGGAGGCAATTAATCAATTTTTCTCTTTCAGATTGATGGTTCTCTCTCTCCCCCTTCCTCTCTTTCTGAAATCAATTAAAAAACATATCCTTAGTGAGGATTTAATATATATATATATACTAATTGGGTTGAAGAAATTCCTACTCTCTATATCTATCTATCTATCTATCTATCTATCTATCTACATCCTAATAAAAAGGGAATATGCTAATTGACTGTCACACCCTCACAAAAGGTGGCATCCACAGCCAATAAGGAGGGAATATGTTAATTGACTGCCATACCCTCAAAGATGGTGGTGCCCACAGCCACAAGATGTTGATGTCCAGTCCCCTCAGCTCCACTGGGGCAGCAGGCTCACAGCACAGCCGGGTCCGCCCCCAGGTGGGTCTGGTTGCTCCATGCGCCTGCCTTCAGAGTCCCCCAATCCTCTCAGCCTCCCAGCCACCCAGGGCCGGCCTGAGGTGCAGGCAAGCCTCAGGTGGTGGCTGCCCAGCCTAAGTCTGAGGCACAGGAAATCCTCAAATGGCAGCTGCCCAGCCACCCAGGACCAGCCAAGGCTTGTGCTGTCAGCAGTGGCAGCAGCAGAGGTGTAATGGGGGCGTCACCTTCCCCTAATCGCCAAGTCGCCTCCCATCTTTGAGGGCTCCTGGGTTGGGAGATGCCGCCTCCAGTGCATGAATTTTCATGCACTGGGCCTCTAATATATATATATATCTCAGAATCTACCTAGAAATAATAATTTAGCACTTCCTGTTTAGTGTAATGATTTTACAACCATATATTTTCATGTTTTTCCTCCCACCCCTCATGTTATTTTGTCACGTTTTGTTTTATATATACTTTAAACATATAATAAATACATTACTATTTTGCTTTATGCAGCAAGTTTTGTCTTAGAGTAATTAAAAATAAGGGAAAAAAGAACCTTATTTTGTTTTAATTTATTCCATTTCTAGTTCTTATTTGTGTAGATCCAAGTTTCTGTCTGTTGTATTTGCTTGGCTTGAAGAACTACCTTTAATGTTTCTAGTAGAGTAGTTCTGCTGGCCATGAATTTCTGCAGTGCATGTTTTCTGAGAAAGTATTGCTTTTCTTTTCCTCCCACTTCTAATAAAGATATTCTTGTGGAGTATAGGATTCTGGGTTGAAAGCTTTCTCTTTCAGCACTTTAAAGATCTCATTCCATTGTCTTATGAGAAATCTGCTTTAAAACTTATTTTTATTCTTTTGTATGTAATATTGACTTTAAGATTTCCTTTTTCTTTTGTTTTAATAATTTGAATATGATATGCCTCTTCCCCCCTCCCCTACCCCCCATTCTCTCTCTTTCTCTCTCTGTTTTTGTTTGTTTGTTTTGGTATGTATCCAGCTTAGTGTTTCTGAGTTTCTTCGACCTGTGAGCTAGTGTTAGTGCAGGGGTTGGAAGTAACATACACAGGCGTTGGACTGGGTTTGAGGTGAACAGTCGCTATAGTTACCTTTGGTATACCACAAGCTAAAAATTCCAGTAAGAACACTTTGTGTTTAGGATGGGGGTCGGTTTATCGGTTCAATTATCTGTTCAACCCTGAGCTTTTAGGTCAGTTGACCATTTAATGTCGCTCCTATTTCTCTCCTATATTCTACTACTTGTTATTTAAAACCTTGAACATGGAAGTGAGGGGCATAGAGCCTAGATTTAGGCATGCCCCATGTCTCTGGTTTGGGGGTGAGGTGAGGAGCTTTCCCAGTTTTCCTGGCCTTTTCCTGGCTGCAGTGGTGGGCTCTGAACAATCCTGTCCTCCTCAGGCCGGGATTTCTTCCCCAGTGGCAATGTGTTTTCACCAATGCCCTAAGGAGGCAGTGCTTGTTGTCCTCATCCCCTCCCCCCCACTTCACACACACACACACACAAGCATTAAGGCTTTTATTTCATCTGAGAGATTGAGCGGGGGAAGATCTAGGCCAAATGTCTGGCCTTCTCTCAGGGGCTGCTTGATATGTATGATAGACTAGATAAAGGTATTATGTTAATATTAGATACCCGGAACTCAATAGCTATAGTAGTTATATAAAAAATAACCCTACTCTTAGGAAATCAACACCAAAACATTATTAGGTAAAGAGGCCACAAGGCATGTGGCCTACTCTCAAATGATTCTGACTAGAGATAGCTAGCTAGAGAATAACAAAACAAATGTTGACAAATGTTAAGAGTACAAATGGGTTTTCTGCGTCATATAACTGCAACATTTCTGAAAAATGGAAGCTATGTCAGAACAAAACATTTGTTCCACGCAGGATGTAGAGGGCTGGAAGGAGCATCACTCCTGTTCTTAAAACAAGAAGAGGCTGACTGACTTCAAAGTCAAAGCTTTTCTGAAGCCCATTGGGGAGCCGAAGTTGCCCAGTAACCAAATAGGAGAGACAAGCACCTGCAGGGAGAGGGCCACTCCCTTAGCCTGGGATGGGTGGACCGAGTACAAACCTGGAAGAAGAATTCAGCTGAAGTAGTGGACGTGTTGGTGAGTTGATGGGACAGTGTTGAAACTTGCTACCATTCAGGTGATTCTTTCAGTCGAAGTCCCAGTTAAACTACAAAGAATCTAGAACTCTGGCTAGAAACAGCAGCACAGACACTCCACTGAAGGGACAATAGGAGAGCTTTTATTGTCAGAACCTGACTGTGAGGAGAGAGCTCCGGACAGGAACTGAGACTTTTTGTCAGGAGGTACCACCAGCTGAGATAACCCCATAGGGAGGAGGGAAAAATACCTGGAATTCACTCTCTTCCTTCCTCCTTCTAATCTCTTACTGGTCCCTCCCCTTTGGCTGAGCTCTGAAAGCCAGGGAGCTGGTTGACTTGGGTTGCCTGGCAGGAGGGGCAGGGATGCGGGGGGCGGGGGGTGGAGGGGAAGTGGAGATGGCGGGAGGTGGGGGGGACGGAGGGCGCGAAAATACAGCAGTGGGGCAGAAGGGGCAAGCTGGAGAAAGGAGCCAGCAGAAGCTTTCTATTACACCTACCAAGCTGGGAGGTGGGGAACAGCCGAAAAGCACAGGAATTAGATGATGTTTTGAGTCTGCTTCTTTTTAACCATATGCCTTTGGGCAAACTCCTTTTCTTTCTGATCCTATTTGTGCACTTATAAATCCTAAGAGCAGGACTGTTGTGGGTTTTTAATGAGAAAAAAAAACATGTACATAAAGTAACCTTCAAAAACTGGAAACGTAAGAAAAATCACAGTAATCATTAGTCTGAGTATAACTCACCTGGCCAGCGTGGCTCAGTGTTTGGGTGTTGACCTATGAATCAGGAGGTCAAAGTTGAGTTCCCGGTCATGCCACATGACCCAGTTGTGGGCTCCATCCTCAGCATGGGGCGTGCATGAGGTCACCGATCATTGAGTATTTACATGGTCTTATCTTTCAACCCAGTAAATTTCACTTCTAGGAAATTATCTTGAGCAGATAACCATTATAAAAGTACATAATGAGGTGGTTTATAAACTTGGGTCTGCAGTCAGAGTTCAAGACTGAAATTCCAGCTCTGTCACTAAATATTCATATGACTTTGGGAAGTTACTTAACTTCTCTCAGCCTCCCTTTATAATTGGGAATGAAAATGTCCCCTGCTGGATAGTTCTTATGAGAACATATGTGAAAACTTAACACTGACCCACATGAATACATAACAATAAGTATTAAGACTTTTATTTATAGTAGTAGAACATAGGGGACAACCTAAATATCTAAAAATTGAAAATGGTGCATTTATTAAATAAAATAGTATGTACTCAGTAAAAATATTTTAGGAGACTATCTTCATGACCCAAGGTTTTTAAAAACAGGACACAAAAAGCTTAAACCAGAAAAGAAAAGATGAACATATTGAACTTCATTAAAACTAAGAACTTTTGGAGGAAACCAAGAAGACGGCATAGGTAAACACCTGAAATTACTGCCTTGCATAACCACTTCAAAACTACAACTAAGAGACAAAATGGATATCATCCAGAACCACAGAAAGGCTGGCCGAGTGGAAATTCTACAACTAGAAGGAAAGAGAAAAGTACACCCAGACTCACAGGAGGTGCGGAAGTGAAGTGCAGAGGTATGGAGGCATGGGCGCAAAAGGGGCTGGCAACTGAGTATGTGGTTGTCTTTCTCAATCTGGAGGGAGACACAAGCTCTCAACTGCTCTGAACTCCAGTTCTGGGTGAGACTCAGATTCATACGGAAGAAACTGAACTGTCTGGCATTGGGTGGAACTTGAGGGCGCTTTCTCTCAGAGGTGCCTACAGCAGTTTACCAAGGGACACTGAGACCTGGGGGCCTCTTAAGGCAGGGCTGAGGATCAGCCATAGCGGTTTGCTCTGCCCTGTTAATTCCCTGAGACTCCACCCCACCCAAGCTGTGCACAAAGGCTTTTGCATAAGAATGACCTGGTCCTTGGCAATCTAAAATTAACTAACAAACTGCAGCTGGGTCAGAAAGACCCAGAACATCCAAAAGAAGGCCCTAAGGCCTTGCAGCAGCTTGCATTGCTTCACAACTGGACCTCATCTGGGCACCTCCAAAACCCAAACAAAGAAGAGGAATCTGCAGTTCTCTCCATAGTTCCTGCTGGGAGGCCTCAGGCAGAGGCTAAATTAGCACCTCCTTGGAGATCCAAGAGCCAGTGTACCCACTGGTCAGAGTGGGACCATCCAGATTACAACTCCTCAGAACCATAAGGGACACACTCAGGGGGCAGACTCAGTGAGCAACAAAGCCCCACTGAATCAAGTCTTACCCCATAAGGGTGTCTTTAGCACAGAAGTTCTCCCATTGTAGATACAGCTGATTCTCACAGCCAATTGGCCTGGAGGCCAATTCCTCCCAGTGATACCAACAACAATTAAGGCTTAACTACAACAAGGCTGTGCACACAGTCCACAAAGGGGTGCACCAAGAGTGTCCACCTCAGGTAACTGGAGAGGCTGAGCCACTGGGCCACATAGGACACCTAGCACACAAAGCCACTCTATCAACACAGGGAAGCAGCCAAAATGTAGAGACAAAGAAACAGATCACAAATGAAAGAAATGGAGGAAAGCAAACTATTAGGTATAGAGTTCAAAACCACAGTTATAAGGTTTTTTAAAGAATTTTCTAGAAACCGTGGATAAATTTAGTGAAATCTTTGAGGATATGAAAAAGGACCAACTAGAAATTAAGCATACACTGACTGAAATAAAAAATAATATATAGAGATCCAATTGCAGACTAGAGGATCACAAGAATCAAGTCAAAGATTTGAAATACAAAGAAGCAAAAAAAAAAAAACCAACAGGAAAAGCAATAAGAAAAAATAATTCAAAAATTTGTGTAAGGAGCCTCTGGGACAACTTCAAGTGTACAAACATCCGAATTATGAGGGTGCCAGAAGAAAGAGAGAGAGAGCAAGATATTGAAAACCTATTTGAAGAAATAATTACAGGAAACTTCCCCTACCTGGTGAAAGAACTAGACTTACAAGTCCAGGAAGCACAGAGAACCCCACACAAGAGGACTCCAAAGAGGATCACACCATAACTAAAAAGCCAAGAGCAAAAGACAAAGAGAGAATCTTGAAAGCAGCAAGAGAAAAACAGTTAATTACCTACAAGGGAGTATCCATATGACTGTCAAGCTGATTTCTTAACAGAAACTATGAAGACCAGATGGGACTGGCACGAAATATACAAAGTTATGAATAGCAAGAACCTACAACCAAGATTACTCTACACAGCATAGCTATCATTCAGAATTGAAAGTCAGATAAAGAGCCTCACAGATAAAAAAAAACCTTAGAGTTCATTATTACCAAGCCAGTATTACATGAAATGCTGAAAAGTATTAAGAAGAGGAAGAAGAAAAAGGTAAAGATAAAAATTATGAAGAGCAAATACATATCTATCAACAAGTGAATCTAAAAATCAAGTGAATAAAAAATCTGACAAACAGAATAAACTAGTAAATATAATAGAATCAGGGGCATAGAAAGGGAGTGGATTGACAATTCTCAGGGGGAAAAGAGTGTGGGGGGTGTGGGAAGAGACGACAAAAATCGTACACCTATAGATGAGGACAGTGGGGGTTGGTAAGAGCAGAGGGTGGGGTGGGAACCAGGTGGAAAGGAGCTACGGGGAGAAAAAAGAGGAACAATTGTAATAATCTGAACAATAAAGATTTATTAAAAATTAATAAATAAAATTAAGAACTTTCATTCATCAAAAAACACCATTAAGAGAATGAAACAGCAACTACAGATGGGAGATAACATAATTTGTCCAGGATATAACATCAAGAATGATAAATAAGAAGAAGGTAAACAACCTGTAGAAGAATAGTCAAAAGATCCAAACAGACACTTCACAAAAAGGATATCCAAGTTGAAAAGTTGCTCAACATCTTTAGCCACCAGGAAAATGCAAACTAAAACCACAATGGGAAACCACTATATACTTAGGAGAATTATTCAAATGAAAAGATTGACAATACAAATATTGTTGAGAACCAGAATAACTGGAATTCTCATATGATGCTGGTGGGAGGGTAAATTGATTACCACTTTGCATAATGATTTGGCAATATCTACCAAAGTTAAGCAAAGATTTATCACATAATAAAGCAATTCTACTCCTGGATATATACCCAACAGAAATGCATGCTTATGTCTGAAAAGAGGTACAAAAATGCTAGTAGTAGTTTTACTCATAACAGCCCCAAATTTAAAAAAAAAACCACACACACACACATATCCCTCTACATAATAAAAATAAATGTTGATACAATAAGATACTGAAACACTAAAAAACATGAATAAATCTCATAGAGCTAATATTTAGTGAAAGAAGTCAGCTATAAAAAGCACTTGCAATATGGCTCCTCTTAAAACTGGAGAATAGCTAAGACCAGTTTGGCTCAGTGAATAGAGCGTCAGCCTGCAGACTGAGAGGTCCCAGGTTCGATTCCAGTCAAGGGCATGTTCCTTGGTTGCGGGCACATCCCCAGTGGGGTGTGTGCAAGAGGCAGATAATCGATGTTTCTCTCTCATCCATGTTTCTAATACTCTATCCCTTTCCCTTCCTCTCTGTAAAAAATCAATATAATATATTAAAAAACAAACAAAAAAAAAACGAGAGAACAGAGGTGAGAGGAAACCAAGAGGGCAGCATAGGTAAACACCTAAACTGCTGTTTCGCACAACAATTTCAAAACTACAGCTAAAAGACAAAATAGCCCTAACTGGTTTGGCTCAGTGGGTAGAGTATCAGCCTGTAGACTGAAGGGTCCCAGGTTTGATTCCGGTCAAGGGCATGTACCTTGGTTGCAGGCATATCTTTAGTAGGGGGTGTGTAGGAGGCAGCTGATCAATGTTTCTCTCTCATCCATGTTTCTAACTCTCATCCCTCTCCCTTCCTCTCTGTAAAAAAAAAAATCAATAAAATATAAATAAAAAAATAAAATAAAAGACAAAACAGACACCACCCAGAATCACAGGAAAGCTGGCTGAGTGGAAATTCTACAACTAGAAGGAAAGAGAATAGCACACTGAGACTCAGAGGAGCTCCAAAAAGCTGAGATATGGAGACACAAGCATGGAGAGAACTGGTGGCTGAGTGCGTGGCTGGCTTTCTCAAGCGGGAGAGAGATGGAAGCTACCAAATGAACTGAACTCCAGTTCCAGATGAGACTCTGGGAACCCAGACTCATTTGAGGAGAAACTGGACTTTCTGGCAGAGGGTGAAACTCAAGGGTGGCTTTCTCTCAGATATGAAAAACCTATTTGAAGAAATAATGACCAAAAACTTATCCCACCTGGTGAAAGAAATAGACGTCCATGAAGCACACAGAACCCCAAACAAAAGGAATCCAAAGAGGACCACACCAAGACACATCATAATTAAAATGCCAAGAACAAAGAGGGAATATTAAAAGCAGCAAAAGAAAAATAGTTAATTACCTACAAGGAAACACCCATACAATTGTCAGCTGATTTCTCAACAGAAGCTATGCAGGCCAGACAGAGTGGCAAGAAATATTCAACGTGATGAATAGCAAGAACCTACAACCAACATTACTCTACCCAGCAAAGCTATCATTCAGAATTGAAGGTCAGATAAAGAGCTTCACAGATAAGAAAAAGCTAAAGGAGTTCATCACCACCAAGCCAGTATTACATGAAATGCTGAAAGGTATTCTTTAAGAAGAGGAAGAAGAAGAAAAAGGTAAAGATAAAAATTATGAACAACAAATACATAACTATCAACAAGTGAATCTAAAAATCAAGTGAATAAAGAAATCTGATGAATAGAATAAAGTGGTGAATATAATAGAATTAAGGGCATAGAAAAGGAGTGGACTGACAATTCTTGGGGGGATAGGGGTGTAGGGGGTTCGGGAAGAGACTGGACAAAAATGGTATACCTATAGATAAGGACAGTGGGGGTAAGGGCAGAGGGTGGGGTGGGAACCAGGTGGAGGGGAACTATGGGGAGAAAAAAGAGGAACAATTGTAATAATCTGAACAATAAAGATTTATTAAATAAAAAAAAGAATAGGTAAAACTGGAGGGGGGAAATGGGAGCCTTTTGAAGTTTGAAAATATTTTATATATACATGTGGACAATGGTTATGTGGGTGTATACATATGCTAAAGTTCATCAATCTGTACACAAGTTTTAGGTACTCACTGAGTATAAGAAATATCCCCAAAAAGAAGTATTTTTTTCAAAGAATAAGAAAAAATTATGTTTACAAGGAATTTTAATACCATGCAGAAAAGATTGGTATGATGCCAAATCAGAATCAAAATACTATATAGAGAATAATCACAACATTATCTTAAACGTGTAAATGAAAGATGGGAAGAAAATACACTGAAAGGTTAATAATGGGTCTTCCTGAGAGTGAGATTATGTGTTTTCATTATGTTTTTCTGTGTTTTTAAAACTTTCTCCAAAGAGCCCCAGCCGGTTTGGCTCAGTGGAAAGAACATCGGCCTTTGGACTGAAGAGTCCCAGGTTCTATTCCGGCCAAGGGCACATGCCTGGTTTGCAGGCTCGATCCCCAGTGGGGGTCGTGTAGGAGGCAGCCAATCTATGATTTTCTCTCTTCATTGATGTTTCTATCTCTCTCTCCTTCTCCCTTCCTCTCTGAAATCAATAAAGAAATATATTTAAAAAAATAAAACTTTCTCCAATGAACATGTATTCCATTATAATTAGGAAAAATTATCTCAAAATATTAAAATGCCTTTTAAAATTTGAAAGAAAATTAGAAGGAAAGAAAGAGCCTAGCAAAACAGCATTTATCCTAAATGTTTATTATTTCTGTAATTGCCTCATTTTGAGGCTTTAGATAGAAATTAAAACTAGGTCATATATTCAACAACTTTGAATTGGTTAATTTTCTCTCATTCTTTTACATCATAGGCAAAAATCATAGGAATAAATGGATCTCTAGTTAAGTAGTCAAATATATTTGAGACCAAAGGCTTTTATTTTGCATTTTTTATTAGATGAGCTCTTGTTTCATTTTGGTTATTAATGTGTAACGCTGAATTAAAGAGACCTTCTTTGCTTTTAAACATTTCAATGGAATTCCCATATGTTAATGAAAACACGTGTCTCCCCCTTACTTTGGAGAGCCTGAGTTCTGAGTACTCATTACTTTGAGGTTAAGTGAAAATTGTGACTGGAGAAAGCACCCTATCTGAGGAATGCCCAGGCTGCCAGGTCCCAGGGGACCCCGCCTGGAGCAATGTACTCATTCTTAATGTGGTTATCTTACTTCTTACTCGAACTATGTTTCAAATAAATCAGGGCTTATGACAGAGTCTGCCAGACCTGGGGTGGCCATAAAATCCAACCCTCGGCTGGTCTGTCTTGCATTGTTTTTATGCTAACTATCTCTTCTCAGCCACAAACTCAGGCCCCCCAGGCTAGAGAAAAAGGACTTCCATCACTAAAACTATAGCAGGAAGACATTAAGGAGAGGGGAGGGTTCAGGCAGCAGTCTTGCTGTCCAGCTGCTGTCTTCTCACAGTCTTTGACACATTCAACGAGCAGTTATTGGGCCCTCTTTTTCCAGGCACTGTACCAGATCAGTGTCATCAACTAAATCATATCCTCCCCGAATTCATATATTAAAGTCCTAACTCCCAGTACCTCAGATTATGGCTGTATTTAGAGTAAAAATTACTTTATGGAGGTAATTAAGTTAAAGGAGGTCATCAGGGTGGGCTCTAATCCAATACAACTGGTGTCCTTGTAAGAAAAGGAAGATTTGGATATAAACACCAATAGAGCACATCTAATAAAAAATGCAAAATAAAGTCCTTTGGTCTCAAATATATTTGACTACTTAACTAGAGATCCATTTATTCCTATGATTTTTGCCTATGATGTAAAAGAATGAGAGAACATTAACCAACCGTATATCCCAACCAAGGAGTGGCCTGGGACAGATCTTTCTTTATGACCGTTTGAAGGAACCAACCCTGCTGACACCTTGACCTTGACTTTCAGATTCCAAAACTGTGAAAAAAATAGACATTCATCCTTCTTTATTTCTCAGATTTATATCCATTAAAATTGTTGTGTGCAAGTGTATACAGTTCTGTGAGTTTTAACACATGTACAGGTTCATGTAACCACCAAAACAATCATAATAGAAATAGTTCCACGATCCTGGAGAACTTGCTCAGCTGCTCCTTTGTAGTCAAATCTTCCCTTACTCCTAACTTCATGCAGCCACTTCTCTCTTCTCCTGGTAAGTATAAATTTAACCAGGTCCCCATGACCTTTGTCCTCTGGTATTACACCCTAAGTCATCTCCTCCATCTTGGGTGTGGACATGACCTGAGACTTACTTCTAGCTAATGAATATGACCAAGGTATACAGTGTCACTTTCTTGAGTAGGTTGTGTTACATAGCAAAGATCAGTCCTCTGATTATACTATCCTATATAATAAAAGACTAATATGCAAATTGTCCCTTCTGGAGTTCAACCACTCGATATGATGTGCACTGACCACCAGGGGGTGGTGCTCAACAAAGGAAGGCCCTGCCCTGATCAGCCCTGATTGCTGGCCAGGCCTAGGGACCCTACCCGTGTATAACTTTCATGCACTGGGCCGCTAGTTGTTATATAAGTCACTGTCCTAGCAGACTGGAGCAAGAGGTACTCTCCTGCTGGCCTGGAAGAAGCAAACAATTCTGTGTAACCGCCTAGGAAAAGGCCAGGTGGCCGGAAAATGGGCAGCCTCTAGAA
Source organism: Lasiurus cinereus (assembly GCA_011751065.1). NCBI lineage: Eukaryota > Metazoa > Chordata > Mammalia > Chiroptera > Vespertilionidae > Lasiurus > Lasiurus cinereus. The sequence continues at coordinate 46,068,942 of JAAGEH010000480.1, read as the reverse complement.
CCTGAGGCTGGCCTCCGGGCCAATAGCCAGTAAGAAGCCAGGCACTCAATCACAGAGCTGTGAATGAACTCTGCCATCAACTTGGATGAGATTCTTACCTAGTTGAGCCTTCGGATGAGAGCAGCCTGGCTGACACGTTGATTGTAGCTTGTGAGATCCTGAGTAAAGAACCCTGTCAAGCTGAGCTCTGACTCCTGCTCCACAGAAACTGAGAGATGATCCATGTGTATTGTTTTGTGTGTTTTTTATATATATATTTTATTGATTTTTTACAGAGAGGAAGGGAGAGGGAGAAGGGAAACAGATAGAAAGTTAGAAACATCGAAGGGAGAGAGATATCGATCAGCTGCCTCCTGCATGCCCCCTACTGGGGATGTGCCCACAACCAAGGTACATGCCCCTAACCGGAATCGAACCTGGGACTTTTCAGTCCACAGGCCGACACTCTATCCACTGAGCCAAACCTGTTTCGGCTTTGTGTATTGTTTTAAGCTACTAAGTTTGTGGAACTTTATTATGAAGCAATAGAAAACAAATACACCTGCTTATAGTGTTGCCTTTTCCAGATGCTGTCTTAATGGACTAGCGCACCAAGTACATTTTTGAGATTAGCTCTTCACTTAGCACGGAGGTTCTCAACTTGTGGGTCGCGACCCCTTTGGGAGTCGAACAACCCTTTCACGGGGTCACCTAAGACATCCTGCATATCAGATATTTACATTACGATTCATTAACAGTAGCACAATGACAGTTATGAAGTAGCAACGAAAATAATTTTATGGTTGGGGGTCATCACAACATGAGGAACTGTGTTAAAGGGTCGCGGCATTAGAAAGGTTGAGAACCACTGACTTAGCATAATATCGCAAATTCATATACTAGTATATCAAAAGCCATTACTCATTCTGGTTTCAGTTAAAATGGCATTAGCACCCTTTACCTTGTTATTTCCATTTTTTGACTAAAAATGACAGCCAAAATGTCTGAAGGTGCTTTAGAGGGTGGGGCGTGGAGGGAGGAATGGTAGCGGGAAGATTGGAGAAGAAAGCCGAAAGTCCAAATAAGATTGATTCATGGGTGAGTTTCCCATATTTCCCCTCTCCTATAATGTTCCCCGGGGTCTATAATCAAAAGGAAACTGAAACCCAGAACTGTGCTCCAGAGGTGGAGAGAAAGAACTCCAAAAGAAGCACCCTCTTTCTGGTCTGAGAATGGAAAGGGGAACCATAAACATTAGAAAGAATAGAGAAACTTCTTGTTTTTAGTTATTTCCATTCTCTCCACCTAACCTTCCAGGCAGTCCTATGGTGGTGGTAGGGACAGCAACATCAGCAGAAGCTGAACAGGCACCTAAAAATCTAAAGGAAGGGAACCTCTCTCTCTGACCAAAGAGACTAGGGTCCCACGAGCTCTGGAGAATTTGCATTGCTTTTTATCTCTGTATGTCCTCTCCCGGCCTGGCTTTGGAGATAGACATAAGAATACGCCACGGAGTAGGGAATTGCGACTTCAGCTTTCTAGTGGAAGGCTAGAACAGGTCCCTAGGGCCAGAAAATGTCACAGTGATCATGGTATAAAGGAAACTCAAAGAGCAATACAATAAAGTTGTATGTGAACCTTGGTTCACTCCTGAGCTACAGATTCACAGATCTGACCCTAGGCAGCAGAGCAAAAGCTTTGAGGATTAAACTACAGCCCAGATTTCCCTGGGAGGTAGGTACATAAAACATCTGAATAGCACTTTAAAAACTGGAAAAACTACCCTGACGGAGTGGCTCCATTGATAGGAGCATTGCCTTGTACACCAAAGGTTTTCAGTTTGATTCCTAGTCAGGGCATTTACCTAGGTCGGTGGGTTCAATCCCGGCTGGGACACATATGAGAGGCAACTGATCAATGTTTCTCTCTCACATCACTGTTTCTCTCCTCCCCTTCCTCTCTTTCTAAAATCAATAAAAATATATCCTTGGGTTAAGATTAAAAAAAAAATTTTTTTTAACCCCCAAAACTGGAAACTGAACTGACATTAAAGGCACAATTACTGAAGGCAGCCATTGCCTGCTGAAACAAACCAACAAAATCAATATTCTCCCTAGGAATTAAACAGGACCCAGAGTCTCAAAACAATATTTAAAATGCCCCAAATGAAGAAGCAGGAAAATCTCAACAACTCACAAGGATAAAGATAATCAACAGACACCAACCTGAAGATGAACATAGGATTTGTGACCTTCTTCTCAGCCAGGACCTGGGGAGGAGGATGAGTTCTGGGAGTTTCCACAAGCTCCTGTCTGACCCAGGTGGACAGGTTCCTGGCGCAGGTCTCTGGTTTGCTCCTGGGGAACTAACAGTCCCACCTGAAACATTTTCCTACTCAGTATTCACAGTTCAGCTGCTGTCAGTGCCTCTCTGCATCAATACAAATTCAACTTGTCTAACCTCTCACTATATAGGACAGGTATACTCCATGGAGAAAGCTGTACTACTAATATATTTGGAATTAACTAAATTGATGACATTATATCTAAAATTATTCAAAATAGATCAAAATAGTTTAAAAGCGATATGGCTGTTTAAACACATTTAAAGGCTCTGGCCAGTATGCTCAGTGATTAAAGTGTTGGCTGATTCCCAAAAGAGTCATGGGTTCGATTCCCAGTCAAGGGCACACATCTGGGTTGCTGGTTCCATCTCCAGCCTAGTCAGGGTGCAGGCAGGAGGCTACCAACTGATGTGTCTCTCACATATCAATGTTTCTATCTCTCTCTTTCTTTCCCTCTCCCTTACACACACTCTAAAAAATCAGTGGAAAAAGATTCTCAAGTAAGAATTAAAAAACAAAAAAGAAAGAAAGAAAGAGAAAGAAAAGACATTTAAGGATATGAGAGAACCTGGAGTGGGAGTTTTGCTCAAACTGACAGTGGTGAGGAAGGACAAGATGTAGAATGCAGCTTTCCTATTACAAATACAGGGGAGAAGTGACTCTGAACAACCTTAGTAGCAGTGTTGCCATGGCAACACAGGAAAACTGATCTGAATTAGGAGGCAGTCATACAGGTTGGACCTTACCAGAGGAAAAGGAGATCAGCGGGTGAAGGGAAAGGGGCAGACAAGGGGGGTGTCAGGCTGGGAAGGAGGGGAAGAGGAGGGGAATGGGTCCTCATAAAGGGAGGAGGAAAGGAAGAGAGAGGAGGGGTTCAGGACCCTATCCAGCTCCCTCCAGGTTTTTCACTTCTTCATCTTTTTTTTTTTTTAATCCAATACTAAGACTGGTACTGAACTGGCAGGTGAGGTTGTTCTCTGTGTCTTGGATTCAGTCCCTCACGCACTCAGCCAGTAGTGACTGCTGTGGCAGACAGGGCTGCTGCCAGGGCCTGGGACAGGAGTGCCCCTCAGCCTCTCAGATTCTCCCGAGTCACTGACAGCCTGGATCTGGGCTGGTGTCAACCAAGTGCTGGCCCACAGTTCTGGAAGGCTCTCCTTCAGAAGCTGCCTGGAGGGCATGGGTCAGGTTCTCTCTCGTTTGTTTTGAGCTTCAGAAAAGACAAACCAAACAAGAAGTAGAGAGATGTGGTAAAAGTATTTCCAATCTTCTAGAAGCAAAAAGAACGTAAGGCCAGTTACCACCGAAATAGCTGCTGGGCTGAGGGGGACATGGAGAAGGAGGAAAGGAAAGGAGATAAAACAGTCTCTCAAGAACGCTATTGCCAGGTCAGGATGAGAGCAGGGAAAGACAAAAACCAGATCACTTGTGTTCAAGACCCAGATCTGCTACTTGCTAGCAAGGTGGGACCTTAGCAAGTTACTGAATTCTTGATGCTTCAGTTTTCTCATCTGTAAAAAAGGAATAGTAATTGTTCCTATCTGACAGAGTTGCTGAGAGGTTTAAAAAGGAGAAAGTGTTAAAATATAATAAGCACTCAATACCCAATGACCCATGACTTGGTATGTTATTGCCGTAATTCATCTGGGGAGCCACAATCAGGCCCTTGGCAATCAGGCAGGATGTCACTGAGCCTATTGAGGAGGCCAGGGGTCACTGCCTTTGTCCTTCAATTACATAGGCTGATGTACCAGTGGTGAAATATATGGTACTTAGCATCTGGCTGCGCAGAGTTTTGTTATCTCTGATGGACTTAAATGATTATACCATTTATTTATTCTTGTTTTCTTAACAAAAGTTCAATCTGTTTAAGAAAACATGAACTTACAGCCTTGGAAAATTATAAATTCCTGCAAGTGAAAGAGGTCAAATAGTAATTCAGTGAATTTATTCAGGAAGATGATTTCTTTTCACCAAGATGCTCTCTAACTAACCTCTCTTCTTTTTTTAACTTAAGCCAGAAAATGGTCAGATATGTTCTGATGCTTGTCACAGCTCCAGACCAGAGCCTTCTGAGCACCAGGATCAGGGCTTGACTCCTAGTCCCCAGCACACCACCAGGCATGTGTTAAGTGTTCAACAAACATTCAATACATGGATAATGGAATGATCAAATGTGCCAGATTTCACCTCCATAGGGTGCATCTCTTTAATATTGGCATTAGGGTTCTCAGGTTCCCCAAGTTAGAAATCAAAAGGAAACCCTGGCCCTAGCTGGTTTGGCTCAATGGATAGAGTGTCAACCTGTGGATTGAAGCGTCCTGGGTTTGATTCTAGTCAAGGGCACATGTCTAGGTTGCAGGCTCAATCCCTGATAGGGGGCATGCAGGAAACAGCCAATGAATGATTCTCTCTCATCCTTAGTGTTTTTATCTCTCCCTCTCCCTTCCTCTCTGAAGTCAATAAAAATATATTTTTTTAAAAAAGGAACCCTGGAGAAATTTCCAGACAGATTTTATTAGGCATACTAGAGGCCTGATGCACACAATTCTGCAAGAGTAGGCCTTCCTTCCCCCGGCTGCCAACACCGGCTTCCCTCTGGCCGTCAGTACCTGGGACCCAGGCTTCTCTCATAGCCCTGGCTTCATCCCGAAGGTCATCCAAAAGGACATCAAGTCTAATTAGTATATTATGCTTTTATTATATAGATGCTCAAGCTGTTCCAAAACAGTGCCGTTTTCACAGCCATGCTATTTTACCATTGAGCTGTTGACACTAAATAAAAGTTTCCTTCTACAATGCACCCTTAATTGGACATTCCTGTTGGCATTAAATTGGTGTCAACAACCATTGACACTATTGACAGGTAAAAAAACAAACATTTATTTGAGATAGACAATATATAGATTTATTAAAAGGAATTGGCTCCTGAGGTTATGGATCTGAAAAGTCTCAAGATCTGCAGTCAGCAATCTAGGACTCAGGAGAGCAGATGGTGTAAGCCAGTCTGATGGTGGAAGCTGCAATCTAAAAGCCTGCTGGCTGGCCGAAACCGGCTTGGCTCAGTGGATAGAGCGTCGGCCTGCAGACTGAAAGGTCCCAGGTTCGATTCTGGTCAAGGGCATGTATCTTGGTTGCAGGCGCATCCCCAGTAGGGGGCGTGCAGGAAGCAGCTGATGTTTCTCTGTCATTGATGTTTCTAACTCTCTATCCCTCTCCCTTCCTCTCTGTAAAAAATCAATAAAATATATTTAAAAAAGAAAAGAAAGCCTGCCGGCTGGAGACCCAAAACCCAATGTTTCTGTTTGAGTCCAAAGGCAGGCAAAGTCCAATGCCCCAGGTGGTGTTGGTTTTTCCCCCTTTAGTCACGGCAGGGTCAGCCTTTTTGTTCTATTCAGGCCTTCAGCTGCTTGGATTATGTCCACCCTCATGGGGGGAGGAGGAGCCATCTGCATTACTCAGTCTGCTGATTCAAAAGTTAATCTTACTCAGAAACACCCTCACAGACACACCCAGAATTATTTTTGATCAAATATCTAGGGATCCATGGCCCAGTCAATCTGGCACATAGAACGAGTCACCACAAGGGATTTCATGTTGGCTAAAGACCTAAAGAAAGGCCCGGATGCAGCCAGCGACGGAAGGTGTAGACCAGTGAAAAACACAGATGTCGAAACAGGAAGGACCCAGCATGGCCACTGCAGCCCCGTGTCTATTGCCTTTGCCCTGGAGCACTGTGTTCCTATTTTTGAAAGTCCTCAATAGGGGAAGTTCTGTGCAGGACCACATGAGAGCTGGAACTTAAGTGCTGGATTAAAGCACTCTCTGCTCAGCCAGCTAGCTATGGGGCCTTGGAAGCAAAGGGAGTCTTTGAGGCCAGGAACCAGAGGCGTCTTTCTTCAGGGCTCTTTGCCCAGTCCACACAATGGAAAGAGGCGAAAGGAAGTCACTTGGAAAATCTGCACAGGAATTAGGCCATGACCCAGGGGGGTCAAGGTCATCCAGGCTGGTTGGTGCCACATTCAGGGCTAGCTTCAGTGGTCTGAGACCTGGGCAGTAAACACAGGGTCCATGCATAAGCGGCTAATGTTTGATTGAATACTCTGCTGTCACTGTCTTGAAAGTCTTAGTAGGTTTTTTTTTTAATGTTATATCATATTGAAAAAATGGGCATCTGCTTCTTTTTTTTTCTTTTCTTTTTAATTTAATACATCTTTATTGTTCAGATTATTACAGTTGTTCCTCTTTTTCCCTTATAGCTTCCCTCTACCTGGTCCCCACCCAACCTCTGCCCTAACACTCTCCCCACTGTTCTGATCAATAGGTATACAGTTTTTGTCCAGTCTCTCCCTGTACCCCCCCCACACCTTTTTCCCCTGAGAATTGTCAGTCCACTCTCTTTCTATGCCCCTAATTCTATTATATTCACCAGTTTATTCTTTTCATCATATTTTTTATTCACTTGATTTTTAGATTCACTTGTTGATAGATATGTATTTGTTGTTCCTAATTTTTATCTTTACCTTCTCCTCCTCCTCCTCCTCCTCCTCCTCCTTCTTCTTCTCCTCCTCCTCCTCCTCCTCCTCCTCCTCCTCCTCCTCCTCCTCCTCTTCTTCTTCTTCTTCTTCTTCTTCTTCTTCTTCTTCTTCTTCATCTTCTTGAGTACCTTTCAGCATCTATATATTGTATTGTGTGTTCACTTCTCAAAGCAAGTCTTCTGTCACTTTCTTTTTAAAAAAAAAATTCAATCTTTATTGTTCAGATTATGACAGTTGTTCCTCTTTTTCCCCCCGTTGCTCCCCTCCACCTGGTTCCCACCCCACCCTCTGCCTTTACCTTTCCCCCACCTCATCCATAGATGTATGATTTTTGTCCAGTCTCTTCCTGCACCCCCCACCACCCTTTTCCCCCTGAGAATTGTCAGTCCACTCCCTTTCTATGCCCCTGATTCTATTATATTCACCAGATTATTCTGTTCATCAGATTTTTTATGCACTTGATTTTTAGATTCACTTGTTGATAGATGTGTATTTGTTTATACATAATTTTTATCTTTACCTTTTTCTTCTTCCTCTTCTTAAAGAATACCTTTCAGCATTTCACATAATACTGGCTTGGTGGTGATGAACTCTAGCTTTTTCTTATCTGTGAAGCTCTTTATCTGACTTTCAATTCTGAATGATAGCTTTGCTGGGTAGAGTAATCTTGGTTGTAGGTTCTTGCTATTCATCACTTTGAATATTTCTTGCCACTCCCTTCTAGCCTACATAGTTTCTGTTGAGAGATCAGCTGACAATAGTTGGGTGCTCCCTTGTAGGTAACTAACTATTTTTCTCTTGCTGCTTTTATTTTCTCTTTGTCTTTTGCTCTTGGTATTTTAATTATGATGTGTCTTGGTGTGGTCCTCTTTGGATTCCTTTTGTTTGGGGTTCTGTGTGCTTCCTGGACTTGTAAGTCTATTTTTTTCACCAGGTGGGGGAAGTTTTCAGTCATTATTTCTTCAAATAGGTTTTCAGTATCTTGCTCTTTCTTCTTCTGGCACTCCCATAATTCTGATGTTAGTATGCTTAAAGTTGTCCCAGAGGCTCCTTACACTATCTTCATATTTTTGGATTCTTTTTTCTTTTTTCTCTTCCAGTTCGGTGTTTTTTGCTTCTTTGTATTTCAAATCTTTGAATTGATTCTTGTGAGCCTATGGTCTGCTGTTAGATCTCTGTATATTTTTTATTTCAGTCAGTGTATGCTTAATTTCTAGTTGGTCCTTTTTCATATCCTTAAGGTTCTCACTAAGTTTATTGGCCTTTTCTAGAAAATTCTTGAAAAACCTTATAACCGTGGTTTTGAACTCAATATCCAGTTGTTCGTTTTCTTCTATCCCTTTCATTTGTGATCTGTTTCTTTGTCTCTGCATTTTGGCTGCTTCCCTGAGTTGATAGAGTGGCTTTGTATGCTAGGTGTCATATAGGACCCAGTGGGTCAACTTCCCCAGTTACCTAATTTGAACATTCTTGGTGCAACCCTTTGTGGGCTGTGTGCACAATCTTGTTGTAGTTAAGCCTTGATTATTGTTGGTATCACTGGGAGGAATTGACCTCCAGTCAATTGGCTGTGTGGATCAGCTATGTCTACACTGGGAGAACTTCTGTGCTGGAGACACCCTTATAAGACAAGACTTGCAAAAGCCTCTATGCTCAGCTTGGATGGGGCGGAGTCTTAGGGCAGAGTAGACAGCATTGGTTTCCGTCAGCCCTGCCCTCATAGGCTCTTGTATCTCAGTGTCCCATGTTAATTGCTCCAAGAACCTCTGAGAGAAAGCCGCCCTTGAGTTCTACCCACTGCCAGTCAGTACAGTTTATCCCCGAATGAGTCTGGGTCCCCAGAGTCTCACCCAGAACTGGAATTCAGTGCAGTTGGGAGCTTTTGTCTCCCTCCCACTTGAGAAAGTCAGCTGCATACTCAGTTGCCAGTCCTCTCCATGTGCATGTGCCTTGGTACCTCTGCCTTCCGCAGTTCCTCTGAGTCTCCATGTACTTTTGTCTTTCCTTCTAGTGGTAGAATTTCCACTCAGCCAGCCTTCCTGTGGTTCTGGATGATGTCCGTGATGTCTTTGAGTTGTAGTTTTGAAATTGTTGTGTGAGGCATCCATGTAGGTGTTTACCTATGCTACCACCTTGGTTTCTCCTCTCGAAAATCTTAGTAGTTTTGAACAAGCGGGTCTTGCATTGTCATTTTGTACTGGGCCTCACATATGATGTAGCCTGTCCTGGCCATGTGGTCTGCAGCCTTAGCTGGGGAAACCCATGCTAGACTTAGAGAAACAGACTGAGTTAAAATGGACCACGAGACCCCTTGGTCCGGACACATTGCCAGCACAGCACACCCAGCCACTTCAGATCAGGCTGGCTTAGAACCAGGCAATTAAGGACTTTTTTTGCAATTAGATTACACTAGTAATTTAAGAATAGAAAGGTCAGCCCTTTCTTCTCCTAAACATGAACCTTGTATGTGGCTCTCCTCCATGCTGGAGTTGGGGGAGACACATGGGAGGATGTGTTAAAGGTGGCGTGGAGCCAGAAGGTGGTCCCTGGATAGAGGCGGGGAGGAAACTGGCTCCGAGAAGTCCTAGAGGACAAACTGGGGGTTGCTTTGACTTGCCAGGAATTCCATTACGATTTTCCACATCCTCCCTGTTGTACTTTCTTTATGCCCAGCATAAGTGTTCAAGCTGCAGGAAATAGCAGCATTGAAGCATTAATGGAGAATTTCAAAGTACCTGTATTAAGTTAGTGAATGTACTATTACTTGGTTGCTCTTAATATATATATTTTCCTGTTTGGCTTCATACTTTGTAACGGTATTGTTTTCTACTGGCTTGCATATGTATAATTCATTTTAGCATGGTTTTTACGTAAAATGGATCTCTAACCTACCTGCAAATCTGCTTGTGAAACACAACTTGTTGGTAAGCTGTGAATGCTTAAATTTAGTAGAACACTGTTTTTACAGTCCCCAAAGTAGTCACAAAACAAGAATAGCCTAAATATATCCTTAGGAGAATTACAGAGGTAACCAGTCTCCAGAGGGGCCTCAGTAATTAGCAGATGACGACTGGGAATATTCTGGGTAGAGTGGCTTTATGCAGTTTTCAGAGTTTCTGTTTCACTTCAGGCCATGTAATCACATTTGACTCCATGCCACTTGTGTGAGGTTGCTGGAACAAGCTACTGTGTCTGTTTTGACAGTCAGGAAAACCAAAGCCTTGGATAGAGGTGTCCTGACTAGTCAAAAAGGCCATCTATGAGCTGAAGGAATTGTCTGACCCCTGTTCAATTGAGGATATGAGGAAGTAATGTTGTCTCCTCTTTATCATTCTGATCTCTGATTATTTTTGGTTTTGACCTCTTTGTCTGGGCTAAGATTTTGCAAGAATAATCTTTACACATTTTTTCCTTCCTGCGTTTGCCATTTTATCAGCCTCCTGTCTGGGTTGGGGTAGGCTCTGGCTCATTTCCCCTTGGGAAGGATGAGCAGGCGGTTGAGTAGAGTAACCTCTAAGTCAGACTGACTCTGTCCTCCAGAAGTCTATGCTCTTAGGTCAGCTATAGATAATCCGGAATAAACACGGAGGAAGAAGCATTCCCTCAGGGTCGACAGTCTCCCGGGGCTGAAGAAAATTGAGTAGGTCTATGGAGCAGGCTGGCCTGCTGGGGTGCACACAGGGATGGCTTTATTTCACTGAAGTTGCATTGCCATGTCTGACTCATCAACATCTCAGCCTCACTTTTGAGAGTTGTAAACACCCAGTGCCATTTAATTTTAAATATCACCCTCCTCCCATTCTAATCCTCAAGCTCTCCCCTTCTCTCTGCTCAGGGAAGCTTTGCAGCATCCCAGGGAGGAGAGGATGTGGTGGTCCCCTTGCTCTCCCTCCACCTCCATCTCTCAGTCTGCTCCAGACGCAAGGAAAGGTTACCTCTCTCTCTGGTTACCGGAAACTCTTCTCTTTCAAAGAAGTCTCCCATTTAAAAGTCTGTCCTCTTTCATCCGGGCATGAAGCTGGAGGCTCCTCTCCGACCGAGTTGATTGCGTGCGTGTCCTGTAGCAGGGGCTGGGGGAATAAATCTCATGAAAGAAAGAGGCACCTTGGCCAGAGGAAGCACACAAGGGGGAAAGGTGAGAATGGGAAGAGGAAGGGCAGAGCTGCTATTTCACAGTCTGCCATAACTCACCAGGTGAGGAGGACTCAGCGGTAAAAAGCCAGCTGGTCTGGCCAGCCACAGGGGAGTGGCCAGGAGGGCTGAGGGCCAAGGATGATGGCACTGGGTCATCATTAAGGCATGTGTTCATTTGTTAGTGCCCAGCTGTGAACCTGGGCAGGTGGGAGTGAGATTTCCATTGTTCTCAGAAATAGTACCCGGTCAGGTCTTTGACAGAGACAAAGCTTTAATCGAGGAATCACGAACCATTATATTCCACATCTAGGAACAAACTGTTAGCTGCTTCAGAGAATGGGGAGCTGCAGTGGCGGGGTTAGTCCACCCCTTGGTGTGACCAGTCCTTCTGCATACCTGGCGAGGTTTTAAGAAGGTGTGTCCCTTCTGAACTTGTGACAGTTGTGCCCTTTAGGGTGAGGTGGATCTAAGGTGTGAATCTTGAGAGTTTTACCTCTAGAAAACAATGAAGGATAGAACAATGTTTTGATGCTCTTTAGTTGTTTTAAAGAAACATCCAGCCAGGATGAACAAATGGTAATTGCCTTAGCTCTTGTTATCATCAGCAACCATAGTGGTCTAATATCTAAACCCTTTCCTGGGTTTTGGGGTCCCCTTCTCTCTAAAGAAGCTGAAAATGCCAGATCCGCATTCTCCGAGTTTCTTTTGTGCTCGGGCCTGAGCACAGGTCACAGGCTCTGTCACCCAAGGCGCAGCCCAGACTTTGATGGAGTGGAGTGTTGCAGGCAGGAGGCTGGCAGAGGCAGTAGGTGTGTGTTGCCAAGCAGCGAGGTGGCTTGCCCACAGTGGCCCGAGCACCGCCTTGCCCTTGGCTCCTTTTGGCTCAAGACTGTTCTGCCAGCTCAGCCTTGCTGCCTGGGAAAAAATAACACCACTCTGGGGCCAAGAAGTCTTCTTGCACACCTCGCTCACTCCCTCCCCACACCCTCTTCCTAAGCCTGTAGCTGGTCAGAGCCCTTCAATCTTAGCCCTGAAAGCAGTGCACCCATGGCACACATGTGTGCATCTCAGTGATTTGTGTCACCCACAGCTGGTCCTGCACCTGGCACAGGGAGACACCAGAAAGTATGCCATGAAAGTCACAAAACGAGCCAAGACCTTCCGAGATTAACATGGTCTCGGAGCTCAGCCCTGTCTCTGTAATGAGGACTGCATGCCAGAACAAGGGCACGCTTCACTTGGGGTTCCACGTGAGTGTGATTTCTGCCAGAGTCCACTGCCTCGCCTCTGGCTCGGGGCGTTCATTTGGCAAACGCAGTTATTCATTAGACAGTTCAATGAAAACTTCCTTGATCATTTAGAATATTTGGAACGTTCATTGGCTGCTGGTGGGAAGATGAATGAACACAATTACTTAGCAAAACTTTGGCAATATCTAGTAAGCCAGAGCCTATGACCCAACAAATGTGTACATATGTGCACCAAAGATAGTAAAATTTTCAATGCCACTTAATTCAACAGAGTCAAGAGACCCTGGGAACAATCTAAATGTTGAGCAGAAGAATGGACACGTTATGGTACACTGTCACAATGAAAAACTATGCAGCAATGAAAATGAAGCAGTATTACATGACACAGAACGAGTCTCACTGAAGAAGACAGACACAAAAGGGAATACAGTGTGCATGATTGCATTTTAGGAACTTCAGAATGAGCTCTAGTGTTAGAAGCCAGACTATGGTAAACTTTGGGAAGTAGAAAGGATTGGCAATGGGCTTAACACAGATGCTTTTAAGGTGCTGATGATGTTCTGTTTTTTGGCATGGGTTACCAATATGCTTACTTTGTAAAATTCATCTGATGGTACACTTATGATTTGCTTACTCTTTGTATGTGAGCTGTGCTTTAAACAAAAACACATTTATTTTTTTAAAATCTCTGAAAACTCCTGTAAACAAGATGGTTAACTATTTTATTTTACTTTTTTCTTGTTACACATAGGTTTTATTATGATGGGATTTACTCTGAATCCCCTTAAAACTGATACACTTGGGTCACAAGGAGTCTACAAAAATCAGTGCATGTTCTTAATTTTTTCCACTCCACTGTATTGTCAGACATTTAAGTGATTCCTTTAGTCAAATAAAAAATCCTCTCCATATTATTTTATAATATGATCAAGTCCCTTTTTAAAATTGCATTTTCAAGTGTGAGGCCTCCTCCAAGCAGGGATTCTTAAGCTTTGGGGAGATTTTGAGTCCTTTGAGAATCTGGTGAGAGCCACGTGGGCTCTCCCCACAAGAGTGCACAGATTCACATATGCACAGAAGATGGCATCAAATTCAAGGTCTGTGAACCGAAGACAAAGATCAGAAAAGAAACTAGCCCCTGATTAGGCTTTGTTGCCATTATAAGGGCTTTGATGTCCATTCTGAGTCAGATAGAAGGCCACAGAAGGTTTTTGTTTCGTTTGTTTTTAAATTTTTATTGAATTTATTGGGTTTCAAATGTATAATTCTATAATACATCATCTATATATTGTATTGTGTGTTCACTTCTCAAAACAAGTCTTCTGTCTTTTTTTTTTAAAAAATCAATCTTTATTGTTCAGATTATGACAGTTGTTCCTCTTTTTTCTCCCCTTTGCTCCCCTCCACCTGGTTCCCACCCCACCCTCTGCCTTTACCTTCCCCCCACTGTTCTCATCCATAGGTGTATGATTTTTGTCCAGTCTCTTTCTGCACCCCACATCCCTTTCCCCCTGAGAATTGTCAGTCCACTCCATTTCTATGCCTCTGATTCTATTACATTCACCAGATTATTCTGTTCATCAGATTTTTTATGCACTTGATTTTTAGATTCACTTGTTGACATATGTGTATTTGTTGTTCATAATTTTTATCTTTACCTTTTTCTTCTTTTTCCTCTTCTTAAAGAATACCTTTCAGCATTTCACATAATACTGGCTTGGTAGTGATGAACTCTTTAGCTTTTTCTTATCTGTGAAGCTCTTTATCTGACTTTCAATTCTGAATGATAGCTTTGCTGGGTAGAATAATCTTGGTTGTAGGTTCTTGCTATTCATCACTTTGAATATTTCTTGCCACTCCCTTCTAGCCTATATAGTTTCTGTTGAGAGATCAGCTAACAATCATTGGGTGCTCCCTTGTAGGTAACTAACTGTTTTTCTCTTGCTGCTTTTATTCTTTCTTTGTCTTTTGCTCTTGGTATTTTAATTATGATGTGTCTTGGTGTGGTTCTCTTTGGATTCCTTTTGTTTGGGGTTTTGTGTGCTTCCTGGACTTGTAAGTCTATTTTTTTCACCAGGTGGGGGAAGTTTTCAGTCATTATTTCTTCATATAGGTTTTCAGTATCTTGTTCTTTCTTCTTCTGACACCCCCATGATTCTGATGTTAGTATGCTTGAAGTTGCCCCAGAGGCTCCTTACATTATCTTCATATTTTTGGATTCTTTTTACTTTTTTCTTTCCCAGTTGGGTGTTTTTTGCTTTTTTGTATTTCAAATCTTTGACTCGATTTTTGTGATCTTCTAATCTGCTTTTGGATCTCTGTATATTATTTTTTATTTCAGTCAGTGTATGCTTAATTTCTAGTTGGTCCTTTTTCATATCCTCGAGGGTCTCACTAAATTTATCAGCCTTTTCTAGAAAATTCTTGAAAAACCTTATAACTGTGGTTTTGAACTCTATATCCCGTAGTTTACTTTTCTCCATTTCTTTCATTTGTGACCTGTTTCTTTGTCTCTGCATTTTGGCTGCTTCCCTGAGTTGAAAGAGTGGCTTTGTGTGCTAGGTGTCCTATGTGGCCCAGTGGCTCAGCCTCCCCAGTTACCTGAGGTGAACACTCTTGGTGCACCCCTGTGTGGACTGTGTGCATAGCCTTGTTGTAGTTAAGCCTTAATTGTTGTTGGTATCACTGGGAGGAATTGACCTCTCGGCCAATTGGCTGTGAAGATCAGCTGTGTCTACTCTGGGAGAACTTCTGTGCTGGAGACTCTTCTGTCACTCTTTATCCCTTTTACCCTCTTCTGTCTCCCCCATTGTCCTTCTCCTCTGGTAATCACCATACTGTTGTCTGTGTCTATGTTTTTGTTTTATTTTTGCTTTATCCCTTCATCTTTTTCACCCAGTCCTGCAATGCCCTTTTCCTTAGTCTGTTTGGATAATTCATTTTAGAGATTAAAAAACTGAGTCTAGCCCTAACCAGTTTGGCTCAGTGACTAGAGCATTGGCCTATAGACTGAAGAGTCCCAGGTTCGATTTCGGTTAAGGGCATATACCATGGTTGCGAGTACATCCCCAGTAGAGGGTGTGCAGGAGGCAGCTGATTGATGTTTCTCTCTCATCGATGTTTCTAACTCTTTAGCCCTCTCCCTTCCTCTCTGTAAGACAAAGAAACAAACAAAAAACAAAACAAGAAACTGAGACTAATAAGAGTTAAAAAAAAAAATCCTTGGTCACCCAACAAAATCTCCTAAAGCCCAAACACATGCCCTGACCCCTAGACACCCACCCTGTTTCCCCAGGGCCTCACTCATGGGCACCTGTGATGGTTTTAGCTATACTTCTAATACAGTGGTACCTCGAGATACGAGTGCCCTAACATACAAGATTTTTGAGATACGAGCCGTCGAGCGAGCGATTTTTGCTTTGAAATACGAGCAACATTTGAGATAGGAGTAATCGAGCGGATCGGCCGGCTGCACACGACCCACCAGTTTACCATGACTCGAGCGTCTCATAGTTTCCCACGCCTCAAGGTTACAGAACGAATTAAACTCATATCTCGGGGTACCACTGTATCTTTGGAGATCTGTCACTTTTGTCCACAGCATATTAAAAACAGAACACCTGCTCAGTACATATAAGGGAGAGATACCTAAAGCCAACTCTTTAATGACAAAAATGAAAATCAGAAGGCAATAACTCAAGCTACCTGTTGGTCCAGGGCCATTTAGTATAGGAAAAATGCCAGAGACACGGCTATAACTCATGAGAACCTCCTTGCTGTAGGCAGGTGGAGAACCAAATAGGTTACTTCAGAAAGAGCTCCACCATGAGGTCAGAGTTGCAAAAGTGAACACAAGCTAAGGTGAGAGGCCAGAAGCCACTCTGCACACAGATCCAGGGACTGGGTTCAGAAGAGCTCAGGCAGGTGCCAGGCCAGGCTGAGGCACAGCCCCCCAAGTGCCCTGAGAGAAGTGGGCTAGAAACTGGGCAGCTGGACTTGGTCAGAAACCACTCAACATTCAAGTGCCCCAGTGAGAGTTAAAAAGGACAGATAAAGAGGTCAATCACAGGGCATCATAAGGAGTTTGAGACTTCATAGATAATGAATAATGTTCTAAAACTCTTTTGACCAAAATCACACATTTCATTTCTTGCCTTTCCAAACAATGGCAGGCAGAACCTCGTCACCAAGCTGGGCTTCCTTGGACAAGGCAGAGGGTGGGGCTACAGGCCTCTGAGCCTCTGTGGTGTCCTACCAGGAAAGAAGGTGACTGAACACTGTCCCTTTGCTCAAAATGGGTCACCCTCCTTCTGCCCCACCCCTGTCCCCAGGGATGGGCACACTCTGAGAGCTGGACTGGTCGGTTCAGTTGCCTCTAGACAGGACCAGCAAGGTCTTGTGAGGATGTGGAGTGAAGGGCACTCTAGAGAAGGCCATAGCTTCTCAGTCTTTTGAAGATTTCTTTGTGAGCTTAGAAAGCAAAGCCTTCATATCACCCCTGTTTTATTCCACAACAAAACTGACCCCAAAGCTTTTTAACTGACTTTCTCCAGTACCATCTCAAAGGACAAGCACGGCTGATGGAAATGAAATGTCACATGTGAATAGATCAAAGGCAACTCAACAATATAGCAGCGGAGTTAGGAGCCACGACCCAGGAGGAAAAGTGGAAGCAGGCTGGTCATTGAAGAAGGCAGGTGTTGTCCCAGCCTGGGGATTAGCAAATTTGAGGTTTGGGGAGAGCAAAATAGGGTGGGCATCTCAGAGAATGGAGAATTATAGTAATTATTCTTGTTTCCTTTCTTTATGATATGCACAATGAGTAAGTATTAAAATGGTCATTCGTTTTAAGTAACGGGTGGGGCCTCCGGTAAGAGAGGAGGGAAAGAGTACTAGGAGGAGGGTTCCCCAGGTGGGTAGCAACGATAAGGAAAATACCATCCTGGGAGCAAAATCTTGGCTCTCAGAGTGAAGGTAAGGACCCCATTACTTGGGAAGACCTTTGTCAACATTTTGGGGCCATATTTGTAATGTTGATTTAGTGTTTACATAACAGGCATGGGTTTAAGAAGTTATTCCAGTAAGCAAGAGTGTCTTTACTACATACTGGTTTCTCTCTCTCAGACTTTGCAAAGCATTATTAACTGTTGAGGTAAAAATTCAGAGAGAAGACTGCATGAGCCTGGCCCCAGGTGTGGGTGTGCAAGAGGCTCAAAGCCAACACGAGGAGCTACCATCATGCTTTAGCTGATGTCAACACTGCTTCCTGGATTGAGCTGTGCCCAACCCACCCAAGTGTACACAGGCAGCCATGGCAGGCCATCAGCACTGCCAGTACGTCTCTCACAGCTTCCTTCTTAGCCCTCTCTCACGCTACTGTTAAACATTGGCTTTTCCAAGCTTACCTGTGACCCTTCCCAAGCCTCTGCCCCCTTTCCTCCACCTAGCAGGCGATCCTCCCTCTACCTTTACTTTGAAAGCCAGGCTCACATAAACCTTCCTGCCACCTCATCAAAAAATGAGCCTCCACCTGGACCCACATTTCCCTGTCCAAAATGGGTCACCCTCCTTCTGCCCCACCTCCAGCTTCAAGGGAAGCAGGATCTCCCTGCGCCTCACTCATGCTCTTCATTGGATGCCTTCTCAGGACTCCACCCCAGTAACAGGGGGTCCCACAAAAGGTCCCTCTTCTGTCATGCCCTTCTGTACCTGGTCTCCTGTGGAGACCAGGACTCACAATCATCCGGGGCCCCAACTCCTCCTTCTAGGACTTCCTCTGGGTACTGGGGACTCCAGAATCTCCTGTCTAAATAGCTCTGTGCCTGCTTCCATAGTCTCTGTGGGCTTGTCTCTGGGTTTGATGTATACACCCCTCGGCCCAAAGCCTGGTAAAGAGGAGGCTGTTTGTGAGGTTGAGTAGAAGATGGATGAGGTTGGATGTTTGGGTTGGGGTGTGCACACATGTACAAACATGTCACTTCACGATGTCCAGTGGAGCAAGGGGTGAACGAGAGAGTGAGCCAGGCACTGGGATGGCTCTCCTGTGCTACCACATCCGGAGCAGAACTCCAGGGATTCTGGGAATTCTTAATCCAACTCTGGCCTTCTACATTATGGGTGTATGGCTGCCAAGATAGAAAGGTAGAACCTACTTTATTTTACAGTCTAATAGCTTGGTTTGTATGTTTAAATAGTAAGACACATTAGTATTTTTGGCCTGGGTCCTGCAAACATTAGGGCCCAGGCCAGCCCCCACTGGCCCAAGCTCTCTCCTTCAAGACAAGGATTATTTAAATAATGAGGCACTCAGGAGTTCATTAATGGGTGCTTGAAATACCCCCAAAACTATGACAAAGAAACTATCTCTGCCCCAATAAGCCTACTATCCACAGGTACTTACCACGTGGTATAGGAAGGTCTGGGATGGAAGAAACAGGCTGCTGTGAGCATATACTTGTAGGGACATTTCACTGGGCTGTCTGGGGGAACAGAGACCAGAGAAGTTCCTGAGATATGATATCTAAAGAACACCCCCAGGGCAAGTGCTGCTCTCAAACTCCAGAGAGGATGGAATGATTTCCTAGGGCAATGGTCGGCAAACTGCAGCTCACGAGCCACATGCAGCTCTTTGGCCCTTTGAGTGTGGCTCTTCCACAAAATACCACGTCTATTTTGAAGAAAGTGGCATTAGAAGAAGTTTAAGTTTAAAAAATTTGGCTCTCAAAAGAAATTTCAATCGTTGTACTGTTGATATTTGGTTCTATTGACTAATGAGTTTGCCGACCACTGTCGTAGGGGCTCCATCAGTTTCTCACTGCAGTGGGTTTGTTGTGGGCCACATGTCTGCCTAGTTCAAAGCGTGCACACCTGCTACCTCTTGCAATGGCTGTGAGTGGGGAATTTTGAGGGTCTTTATTGTAGCTTCTAGGTTTCTTCATATCATCCATGAATTCTATACCAACTGATTGTACAGTGAGAAATTACTATCATAATTTAGGCAAGTATTCAAGAGATGACAGGGAGTGTGTCTTCCACCCAGTAGCAGCATGATCCCAGATATCCACAGTGTTTCCTGAGATTTTTTAAAAAATATATTTTATTGATTTTTTTACATAGAGGAAGGGAGAGAGATAGTTAGAAACACTGATGAGAGAGAAACATCGATCAGCTGCCTCCTGCACACCTCCTACTGGGGATGTGCCTGCAACCAAGGTACATGCCCTTGATCAGAATTGAACCTGGGACCTTTCAGTCTGCAGGCCGATGCTCTATCCACTGAGCCAAAGCAGTTTTGGCTCCTGATATTTTTTTAAGAGACAATAAAATAGGTGCTTTATGCCTCAGATGATACAGGGTAACTTAACAAGCATATTATTCTTTCCTTATCATTAAATCTTAACTGGGATCAAGACTGTCTGAGGCTGCTTAGTTGGCAAGCCCCAGTGAGAGCATCAGAAGGGTTTGCCAAAGGAAGTGTGGCATAGGTGAGGGACACAGGAGCAGCAGGCACCGCTGCGGAGACCAGAGAGGAAGTACAACATGCCTGAGACAAGTTCTCAGGAATAACTGGAGAGGGGACTCAGGGAAGGCTTAGGTCCCGCCTCAACACATAAGTCAGCAGAATATGGATCATCAACGTTAATTTATCTTTACCAATAGACATGGAAACATGAGTTACACATGCAGCTTTTGCATGTGCAAAGACTGTGCAGTGACTGGTGCTGCCAAGGGGATGTGGAACAGGTTTGTACCAAGCCCAGAGCTTTTGCTCCCTTGAGTGGATGTCCTGCATCTCTCTCTCCTTGCTGCTATCAGCTGTTGGTGCTACTCCACTCAGTCCTTGATGACACTGGCAACTGCCCACAAGGAGTTTATGTTCAGCTGGGAAGACAAATATAATTTCTCTCTTCCCCTGCTACTGTATACCGGGGGCTCTCCGAGAGCAGGGAGTGTTCTGTTTTGTTTATCCTTGTCTCCATCCTCAGGGCATGACATATAACAGGTAATCAGTAGGTACTTTGAGACTGAGACTACTGGGAACAGGGACAAGGGGTTTTAACAAAATCAGAGGGATAGTGAAGGCTGAAAATAGCATGTTAGCCAAGGTGAGGAAGGGTGAGTGGAAGTTAACGAGATCAGAATGGGTGGCACTGGGAGAATGGAAGTTTTCACACAGAAGGAGCCCTGTGTCAAGGCCCTGAGGAAAGAGGGAGGACAGCTGGTTGGCGAAAATGATGAAAGTGAAAATTGAACTGCCATGCAAGAGCTGGGCGAGAGGCAAGGTTAGAGAGATGGACAGGTCCCTGAAAGCCTTTGAAACCATGTTATGGACAGTGGACTTCAGTCTCGGGTCTCAGGAAGCCACTGAGGGGTTTCAAGAAGAGGGCATGATCTAAATATGCACATTTGCATCATCTGGGATTACACACGGTGACTGGTTTGGAGGGAACTAAGGAAGAAACGTGGAGACAAATGAGGTGATGTGAGTGTCCAAGAAAGAGGTGATAGTGGCTGGAACAGGGCTATGGCATGCAGGAAGGGGAGGAGTCAAGGATGACTCCCAGGGTTTTGGTTTGAAAAACTGGTAGATAATAGTGACATTTACAGAGACAGGAAACACTGAAGGAGGAACATGTGTTAGAGAAGCAAGCAGGATGAAGAATTCGGTTTTTGCCAGGCTGTATGAGATACCTATAAACATGAGCTTATATCTGGGTGGGGGGAATTTACATCTGGATATGCATCTTTGGAGAAAGACCCAGGTAAGAGAAGTAAATCTGAAAGTGGTCTGCATTTAGATGGTCCCTGAGGTTCATGAGTTGGTGAAATGATTGGAAAGAGTATGGATTGGAGTGGACAGAGGGCCTTTGATCTAGCACCAGGAAGACAAATATAATTGTGCAAGGATTGAACAGCAAGAGCTAGGTTCCAAACCTGGCTGATCAGCAGAATCACCTGGGAAACTGTAAGAATGTGTATCTGCTGGGGGACTGTGACTACATAAGTTATATTTTAATCTGTAGTATGATAAATAAACCCTTTGGTAGAAGAAGAAGACTATCACAGAGAGGACAACTGGTTAGGGAAAAGGAAAAGAAAAGGATGGTGGTGTTCCAGATCTCAAGGGAAGGATTTCAGGAAGAAAGGGATCAGACAGGACCAGGACTGAATTTAGCAACGGGAATCCAGATAGTGTTTGATTCCTTAAAAGTAGGGAACTGGTGTTTGAACCCAATAAACATTTATTAAGGGATTATAGGAAGATGCTCAACAGAGCTCCCTGTATACTCAGTGCCCTCAGAACCATATGCAGGGTGGGAACAGGAAAAAAGGAGGGGAAGGAGGATACATCAGATGCCCAAAGTTTTTCATTGGAAGCAGCATCTAAATTGCTGCAAAGGAGCTAAGCGATCCTAGGAGAGGAAATAATGGAAACAAAAATATGATGAGTTAAGAGAACAATGTGTACTCTCAGAAATAGTTAGTCCCTGGCTGGAGCAGAGGAAATGAAGTATTGGGAATGGAGAAAGAGAAGTGGGCAGAGCCCCATTATTAAGGACCTTCTATGCCAAGGTGAATGGGCTCTGATGAATATAAGTGGTATGATTAGATTTTTGATTTAGCCCATTTCAGCGGACAGTGTGAAGAATGGCCTAGGGCTGGGGAGAATTAGGAAAAGATGCAAACTTCATCAGGAGGCTATTGTAGCGATGCAGGTGAGAGGAGATGGGTTCACTGGGGCAGGAGTGGTGAAGGAGTGAGCTGAAAGGTTGGCTGTTTGGAATGGGATTAGGGTGGGTTATTAGAGAGGGTGGGCCCAGGAAGCCAGAGTCAACACCTAGATTCTGGTTTAGGTGACTGGCTGCTGGTTGAGATAAGGAATAAGGAAACCTGGATGAAGACAGGGGTGGAGACTGAGCATGGAGAGAAAATATGTCAGTAACTTGTCTGTTTCCCTAACTTCTCTCTCTCTCTCTCTCTCTCTCTCTCTCTCTCTCTCTCTCTCTCTCTCTCTCTCACATCTAAGTTATTCTGCAGCCCATTTCTATCAAATATCTAGATTCATATATGCCACTTTCCTGTATTAGAACAAAGTAGCTTCAACTAATTACTGCAGAGGGTTCGTTCCCTTGTTAACTATTTCATTAGAAATATTTTTAATGTACTGATGACTTGCAAGGTACTGTGAGCTGGGAAAGATATGAATGAACCATAACTGGCCTTGCCTTCACAGAGCTTACATTCTACCAGAAGCCAAAGACATTCACCAACCAATTGTAAACCACGCCGTTTAAGTCATGAATCACAAGTGGGAGGGTATGTTCCACTGAAATTCGTAAAGAGGTTTTAGCAAATCTGTGAATTCCCTGAAATGGAACATTTTGTCTGTACCTGCATACATTTGGCGGGAGATGCGAGAGGGAGGACAGCCTAGCTTGTATGATCAAAGAGGTCTGTGACCCCCTAAAAGGTTAAGAACCAGTCTACCCTTTAAGTCCATTTGGGCTCTACTGACACACCCAGTTCTTCCCTGTGAGAAGGCAGTGATCAATGGGAAGGCTAGTAGCTAATCCACCCAGAATGACCCTACTTTCACTGTTAACATACATCAAAAGTGATCCATCTATTCTTTATTTAAATATAGATTTTTATAGATTTCAGAGAGGAAGGGAGAGGGAAGAGAGCAACAGAAACATCAGTGATGGGAGAATAATGGCACGCCCCACCCTGGGGACTGAGCCTGTAACCCAGGCAGGTGCCTCCTGGTGCATAGGTCCGCGCTCAACCACCGAGCCGCGCCCCGGGGGCAAAAGTGATGCATCTTCTGACTTCACGTTAGAAGAGTCAACAGGGTTATTTAAAAAAAAAAAAAAAACTTTTTTTTTTTTTTAAATTAAGATGGCGAGACGTTCTGTTCCTTGACAGCTAGGGATCTGCAAGCACGTGCCCTTTAGGGGAGCAGCAGGACGCCGCCGTCCGCAGGCACCTCCCGCTCCCGGCGGCATCGGCCGCCCCGACCCCCGCCTTCTGCAGAGAGAAGTCCGCGGAGGTTCTGCGAGTCCAGGCCGGGTTTTCCGCACGGAGGCGGAAGTAACCTCGAGCCGGAAGTCCGAGGACCGTGGCTGAGCGGGCAAGCAAGGGGGGTGGGGCGCGGTGGGAGGGGCGGAGGCTCAGGCTAGGAATGGCGGCTCAAATCCCCCTTGTGGCCGCCACGGTCGCTCCGGGGATATCCCGGAACAGCAAGAAGAGGCCGGCCAGCCCGTCCCACAACGGCAGCAGCAGCGGCGGCGGCGGGGGATATGGCGCGGGTAAGAAGAAAAAAGTGTCCGCCTCTGGCTTTGCACAGGTACGTTGCACCTCGACGAGCCGGCGCATGCGCGGTGGCGGGGCGGGGCGGGGCCGGGCGGGGCGGGGCCGGGCGGGGCGGGGCCGGGCGGGGCGGGGGTGTATTAGCCGGGCAGAGCGAGCCAGGGCGCATGCGCCAGTTCCGGGGGCGTCAGCGCTTTGGTTTGCTCTCTGGGTGCGGATGCCACATTTTCTTCCCTTAGTTTGGACACGTGGGAATCGGGTAAACTTCGGTCCATTGACAGACATGGACCGAGTGTCGGTGAGGGGGGCAGAACACCCCGGAGTCCTGCGTGGAGGAGTAGCAGGATGCGCTGATGCGGGTGGTTTCCCCCCTCCTGGGACAAGAGCTTTTTTTGATCCCAGTTTTCGTCCCAAAGTGCGCGTGGTTTCACCGCGCGGGGCTGTCAGAAGGGTTTAGGGAGAGAGAGTCGTGGTCGGAAAGCCCAGAGCAACGCGCCTGGCAACCTCAGCACCACGATCCGGGCTCCAGAAGGCCAGCGGAGAGCTCAGCAGAGGAGGGGCTGGCTTAGGAGAGGGTGTGGCCTGCTGGCTCCTGCCTTTTCCCCAAAGCAGCAAGAGAGCCGCGAAGGGAGTGTTCCTGTGCCCTCTCTGTAATGGGGCAACCCGTGACAGACGACCACCAGACAGCCAATTAGAAAATTTAGGAAGCCTTCATTACGAACTCGAGTCGAACTCGAGTCCGGGCTCACAGTTCCACTGACACAGCAGGGAAGCACGAGAGCCCCGAACCTCTGCAGCAAGTGCCTTTTATCCTCAGCGCAGGAGGACTCGGCAAATTTTAATTGGCTAAGCATGACTAAATTTTCATATACTGACTCTGTGTCTAAGCTTTTTAGTTATGCAAGTAAGCAGTCTAGATAACGGTTGTCCTTGCAGGAGTTGTTTGTCAAACTCCATGGCCTCTCAAGGCCGGGGGTGCCTTCAGGCACCTGGTGTTCTGAAACCCCCTGTTCCTTCTGCCTCCAGGCCTGAGGGCACCCTGACCCTGATTCATTCTTTATGGGGAAATGCAGTCTGGTCCTTGCCCCTCCACATTCCCTACTGGTCTTATAGGGGAATCAAATCCTTGATTCCGACTGTTCCCACTCCCCGTTTGCTATGGGTTGGTCACAACATCTCCAGCACATGGTGTGGCATTCTTCACCCAGAAGGATGCCCTAGAGCAGCGGTTCTCAACCTGTGGGTCTCGACCCCTTTGCGGGTGGAACGACCCTTTCACAGGGGTCGCCTAAGACTATTGGAAAACACCTATTTCCCATGGTCTTAGGAACCAACACACCGCTCCTCCTCGGTGTAGCAAAATGTAGCCATGTAGTTTACTGTTGTCATATGAAGACTGTTGCCCATGCTACACCACGACTCAAGACAAAATTTCATTTATTTGTCATTAGAAGTAAATATTTCGCAATATATAATTACGTATTGTTTTTGTGATTAAGCACTATGCTTTAATGATGTTCAGTTTGTAACAATGAAAATACATCCTGCATATCAGATATTTACATTACATAACAGTAGCAAGATTACAGTGATGAAGTAGCAGCGGAAATAATTTTATGGTTGGGGGTCACCACCACATGAGGAGCTGTCTTAAAGGGTCGAGGCATTGGGAAGGTTGAGAACCACTGCCCTAGAGATGTTAACTGCTTGTCGTTTCTCCCATTTGATAGTGAATAGTGCTTCCCTTTTTTAAAAAAAACTTTGTTAAGGTGTGATTTTTCATAAAGTGCACAAATCTTGAGTACAGATGAATGCCTTTTTGCATATGTGGCCACCACCCAGATGAAGATTGAGAATAATATTAAGACCCCGAGAAAATTCCTTTGTGACCCTTTCAAGGCATTGTTACGGTCTTCCCTCCCTGCCAGAGGTAACCCCTATTCTGACCTCTCTCACCATAGATTGACTGCGTTTTTTAACAATATAAACGAAATTATACAGAACATACTCTTGTGTCTGGGTTTCTCTGTGGAAGTGTTTTTGAGTTATTCATGTTATTGTACCTGAATCCGTATGCCTGGTACCTTGTGTAAACATATCGCAACTGATGGCCATTTGAATTATTTATCGTTTTTAAGCTCCTCTGAGTATTCCTATACAAGTACATATAGACTTCCATTTCTGTTGGATAAATGGGTGGAAGTGGAGTCTCCGGGTCATGAGATAGACATATATTTATCTAAGTTAGAAATTGTTAAACAGTATTTCCCTCAGTGGTTGCACTATTGTGTATTCTCAGCAGCAAAGTATGACTGTTGCAGTTACTCCTCCACCTTTCCTTGTAGACATTCTGATGGCTGTGTAGTACTATCTCATTTTTTTTATTTCTCTGATTACCGATTACTAATTATATCAGTCACTTTTTCATATGCTTATCGACCATTTCAATATCAATTGTTTCTAATTGGGTTTTTAAAAATTATCACTACTCAGGAGTTCTTTATATACGATTGGAGTCCTTTGCCAGATATATGCAGTGCAAGTATTTCCTCCCAGTATGTCCATGGAGCACACTGTGCTAAAGTGAAAGAAATCATGATAGGTAGTAATTAATATTTATTAAGCATTTAATATATACTATGCACTGTTCTAAGCACTTTCTAAGTTCACCTAATCCTCAAAACAACCCTCGTGAATTGTTGTTCTACAGATAAAAAGACCGGGGCATAGATAGAGAGGTTAAATAAATTTCCCATTTCCCATTACATTATACATTTGAACAGGAAGAGCCAGGTTCCAAACCTGGCTAATCAGCAGAATCACCTGGGAAACATAAGAATGTGTATCTCCTGGGGGAATATGACTACATAACCTATATTTTAACCTTTATTATGATAATAAACCCTTTGGTAGAAGAAGAAGGCTATCACAGAGAGGACAACTGGTTAGGGAAAAGGAAAAGGAAAGGATAGTGGTGTTCCAGATCCCAAGGGAAGGATTTCAGGAAGAAAGGGATCAGACAGGACCAGGACTGAATTTAGCAACAGGAATCCAGATGGGGTTTGATTCCTTAAAAGTAGGGAACTGATGTTTGGCTACCCAGTGGTAGAGTCAGGATTGGAACCCACAGACTGTCCAGAGTCCACATTCTTTTTTTCATGCTGCCTCTCTTGATAGCACTCTTATTCTCTACCTTAGAAGATATAATTAGATATCTGATATAACCAAGTCCACGTGCAGAGAAATGCTTTGGGCAGGGGGTGGGGGGGAAATTTTGTGAGGTCAATATTTTAGACTTTCCAAATGCCTATTCAAATTGATAAAATCTACAGAGACCTAATTGACCTACATACTGAGTGTTACCTAATAGGCTGATTTGTGTTGGCTAAGCAGTTAACAGAACATCTAAATGAGAAGCAGCCGTTCTTTAGAAGGTTAATGGAGACTGCGGCTGATGATAGACTCCTCTGTAATTGGAGGCAGCCAGACAATGCTGGGCTGATTTGATTTATTCATTTTAAAAAATCATTCTACCCCCGCTTTTAAGAAAAATCATGATAATGTTAAGTTTTAGAAGTTCCTCTCCAGCTTCCCATTTTTAAAATGGACATAAAAAGCGACCCAGTCTTTTTTCCTAGCAACTATAATAATTTGTGTTTTCTTTGTATAAGTAGTTTTTCAGCATTGTATTTGGTATATCCTGCTTTTCACTTAGCATTATTGCATGAGCCTATCTCGATGTTGATAGACTTCTTAAGGAATTAAATGCTCTTATTTAATTGACTAGAGGCCTGTTGCACAAAGATTCGTGCAAGAATAGGCCTTCCTTCCCCTTACTGCTGGCACAGGTTTTCCTCCAGCACCTGGGACCCAGGCCTTGGCTCTGGCCATCGCCTTCCCCTTTTGCTCCGGCTGGAGCCTTCAGTGTTCCCTCCGGCTGGAGTGCCACTCCTGTACCTCCCTCAACCCCCTCCCCCCCATAGCAGGCGTCCTGCCCTGTCCAGCCACTCCGCGCCTGCACATACAAATTAACCCGCCATCTTTGTTGGGTTAATTTGCATACTTGCTTCTAATTGGCTGGTGGGCATTGTGCTTATACAGTCGATTTATATATTTCCCTTTTATTAATGTATATGTTACTGAATATTTAGTTTGCATATCAGTTTTTTTGTTTTAAGTAACTCTGTAGTTGTAGACTAGGGTCAGCTTTTGAATCTAGAATACTATTAGATAGATGTAAGTAGACATTTGAGTTGTTGTTGTTTTTTTTTTGTGATAAGACAAAGAACGTTTGTTCCTCTTTTTGTAGCCGCAGACAGAGTGCCCAAGTTCTCCTGAAGTCTGAGTTAGTCATGCAGTCAGGCTGTCTGGAGAGATGAAGCCATTTATTTGGGCTCTGCAGTTGGGCACAGCTGAGGCCTCACGGACTTGCCTCAGTGGGGGCCAGCACGCGCTCTTCTTTGCTAGCAGGCCAGGTTTCTCTTCTCTGGGGTTTACATCAGCTCTTTCTTTCCTCTTAGGGTTCATGTCTCAGGGCGGGACGGCTCACCTCGTAAAGTCTCTTAGTGTGA
This sequence comes from Lasiurus cinereus, assembly GCA_011751065.1. Classification (NCBI taxonomy): domain Eukaryota; kingdom Metazoa; phylum Chordata; class Mammalia; order Chiroptera; family Vespertilionidae; genus Lasiurus; species Lasiurus cinereus. The sequence goes on along the minus strand of JAAGEH010000480.1, from coordinate 46,040,816 downwards.
TAGTGGTTTACTTATATGGAAACTATACATCATATTAAATTATGTTTTATTGCATCCCTGCCCGACAGACTTGATCCTCCCTTTGACTGGAGGTGTCTCACTCTCATCCCGTCACCGACACAAGAGTCTCAGCCAAGCCCAAGCCCAGGGGAAGGGAAGAATGAGGGCACAGTAACATGGAGGGTGGAGTTAAGGAGGAACGAAAAGAGAAAACCCAGTTCTGAGCCAGAGTGGGCTATTCTTTTGGAGCCTGGTCAGAGCGGGAAGCGGAGGCAGGATGCAGCTCCGGAGCGATGAGCTCAGTGCACCCCGGGATGGCTTCCTTTCTCCGCCCCTTCTTCCGCTTGACTCTGCTGGAGGGCTGGCCTGCTGACCAGGACCAGAAGGGGAAGGAGTAGCCAAATGAGCAGGAGGGGTCGTTTTGGAAAATCAGTGCATGAGGACATCATTCATTCCTTTTTTGACCCTCCTCAAGCGTGCCACTCGGAATGTGACTCCAAGCGTGCCACTCGGAATGTGACTCCAACATCTAGCCCTCTTTTCCCACCACCTCCCCTTCCTCTCAGCAGATGCACCTGTCCACAGGTGCATCCTCCCCCCTGGCAGAGCTCCCAGGCCTGCCTGCCCACATGGACTTGCTGAGATCCCGGCTTTTCTTAGAGGCCCCTGGGGTAGCCGTACCTGCCTGGGCCTCAGTGAGGACCTGTTGGTGTTTTCCTGGGTCTCTCCAGGCCTGGAAACCGCCTATCCCTGCATTCCTTCCAGGACTTCGCTGTGCCTTTGACCTTACTTCTAAGCATCAGGGAAGAGGCATGAACAGAGAGGGAAAATGCAGTCATTCAACCGTTCTGGAGAAGAAGATAAAGCTAAGGCCACAGCTTGAGGGCAGCAGTGTGAGCTGGGTCTGTTCTATGGGCGATTCTGTCTGTAACCATTGGAGGCTTGGGGCCTGGTTCTTCATTTCCCTTTAGGATTTCCTCTTTGCCTCTGTAGCAGTTCTGTTTGCTTCTATTCTCCCAGATGGAAACAACGTTATATAAGGAGTCATTTCCTTTATGAAAAACGCAATAAAATTGAAATTTAAAGTGAATCTGGCCCCAGGAAACCTCTTTTATATTCAGCCTGTTTTCCTAAGTGGTCCCTAGCTGCCATCATTTTCTATTCACTGCATAGTTCTTAGAGTTATTTTTTTCTCTCTCACTTAATTTGGGCCACTCTGTAGGCCCAGCCTCCTGATACCCCATGCCCATCAGTCTTTGCTCACCGGGTAGTCTTGTGGTGTGTCTTTAATGAGTTGTTACAGTCCTCAGGAGAACGGCTCCTTGTCTTCTTCTGACACTGGCAGGTGACCTGCTTACCGCATGTGTCTTCAGCCAGGGGACCAAGCTTCCTCATTTTCCCTTGGACCACCACCCCTCCAAAGATCAGATGATGCCACTCTCTTTGACCTGCATGCCAGCCACAGCTTCCTCCTGAGGTTCCATGAAGTCCCTGGCTCATTCGCTGTTAGGTTGGCCTCTAAAACCAGGTAGCCAAACTGTTATCAAAGCGATTGCACCTTTTTATATTCTCACAAGCATTGTATAAAGATTCTAGCTTCTCTGCATTCTCGCCAGCACGTCATTATGTTTTTGATTACATTCATCATCAAAGTGGGTGGAAATAATCTCTCTTGTGGTTTTGATTTACATTTTCCTAATCACTAATAATGTTGAGCGTCTTTTCATGCGCTTACTGGCCTTTGGGAGGGACCCTGGAGAGGAGTCTGGGCAGGTGTTTGAGAAGAGATTGTTCGGAGAACTATTGCAGCAGAGTGAGTGGTCCTGTCTCCCCGATGCCCCTTCCTCCCACATGGGTGCCATTGCAGGAAGTGCGAGGGGCCGTGGGGGTGGTGAGGTGGAATATGTATTTATACATCAGAACTCTTACACTGCTGCTAGAATGTAAGAGTGCAGCCACTTAGGAAAAGGATTTGGCAGTTTCTTACAAAGTTAAACATATGCTTAACCTATATCCCAACCATTCCACTTCTAGTTATTTACCCAGGATAAGTAAAAACACACGTCCTCACAAAGGCTTGGACAGATATTTCATAGTAGCTTTATTTCATTAACAGGAAAATGGATAAACAAATTGTGGTACATCCATATAGTAGAGTACTAGTACTACTCTGCAGAGGAGTGTACAAATTCAGTGAAATGAGCGAATCCATGCAGCAGCATGGATCAATCTCAGAAACATTATGCTGAGCTAAGGAAGCCAAACACAACAGAACATACTTCAGATTCCGCTCGTGCACTTCTAGAACAGGCAAAAGTAATTAAAATCAGAGCAGAGGTTGTCCTCAAGGGTGGAAGGTACTGACGAGGAAGAGGCATGAGGGAACTTTCTGGGATGATGGAAATGCTCTCTTACCTCCATGGGGGGATGGCTTACACGAGTGTAAGCATTTGGCAAACCCCAGGAAACTAAAGATCTGTGCATTTTGCTCTTGGTAAATTATATATCAAAAAACACTTTATTGCCATTTGGGAAGATTGGAAATTGCATTACAAATCAGAAGTTATTTCTTACTTGGTCTTGTTTTTTTCTTTGTGATTCTTAGCTTAGAAGTTTTTTTTGTTATAAAGCACATTAGCCTGCTTGTCAGGGCACTCTGGCTGCAGCCAGCTGAGCGACGAGCCTCCTCTCCCTCTATTCTCCTTCCTCAGAGTGCCCACAGCTTGTTGTGCCCCTTAAGCATACCAGTCCTAGCCTGGGATCTGGCTGATGAGACCCTTAAAGGGACTGGACCTTTTTTGTCTTAATATTTCAAGACATAGTTGGACATGACCAGCAGGAGTCGGGCCCATGCGGTGTCATGGAGAGCCTGCTTTTTTGTGTGTACCGGGAGTAACAGCACTACCTGGCAGTGGCTGTCAGAGTTAAATGAGCCGGCGTGGGCAGGACACCCATCCCTGTGCTTGTCACATGCGGTGCCAGAAAGCACGGCAGCCGGGGTCCTGGCTCCTCCCGGTCTCCTGTGGCTTCTGCACAGCAGGTGCAGGTGGCCAGTCTCGCAGGACTTCTGCTGCTGCAGGCCGCCTTCTGGGCCTCTGGGCACACCGTCTTCCCCGCATGTCCTGTGATGCCATCCTCTGTCTTGTTGAGAGCTGAGGTAGGGAACTCAGCTAAAAGATACCGACCTACTGTTCTTCCTGTGTTTTAAGGGTATCAGCATGGAAGCCATGAGTGAGAATAAAATGGTGCCCCCTGACTTTAGCACAGGACCTATGGAGAAAACTTCCAAGCCTTTGCCATTTAAGGATCCCAACTTTGTGGTAAGCATCTCAGGTATTGGATACATTAAAAACCAAACGCCCATACTTTGGATTCTGACCGCGCTGGGCCTGAAGCCCAGGTGGCACTGGTGTCCCCTTCTCTCCAGGTGGCCACCTTCCCTGTCTTGGGCTTTGGGGGAAGCGTGAGGGCAGGACAAGAAGGGCCCATCCTTTAGGTAAAGCTAAGCTATTGTATCGTCAAGTAGAAACTGGCTACTTTTCCTGTCGTTCTCAGGGGACTTAATTACACTGATTCAGCTTATACATAAAAGGTTTTTTTTCCCCATTTGTTTTTAAAATACAGTGGTACCTCGAGATAGGAGTTTAATTCGTTCCGTAACCTTGAGGTGTGGGAAACTATGAGATGCTCGAGTCGAGGTAAACTGGTGGGTCGTGTGCAGCCGGCTGATCCGTGCGATTACTCCTATCTCAAATGTTGCTTGTATTTCAAAGCAAAATCACTCGCTCGATGGCTCGTATCTCAAAAATCTCGTATGTTAGGGCACTCATATCTCAAGGTACCACTGTACAGTATTGCCAGTGCCTGCAAGAGTCTGCTCTCCTTTTCCATTTCTTTTTTTTTTCTAATATATTTTATTGATATTTTTACAGAGAGGAAGGGAGCGAGATAGAGAGTTAGAAACATCTATGAGAGAGAGACATCAGCCGCCTCTTGCACGTCCCCTAATGGGATAAATGCCCTTGACTGGACTCGAACCTGGGACCCTTCAGTTTGCAGGCTGACGCGCTATCCACTGAGCCAAACGGGTTTCGGCATCCTTTTCCATTTTATTTTGTCGTCTTCATAGGACAAAAAGAAGAAACATTTCCAGAAGGCGTGCCATGCCTTGACGCAACATGGGCCCTAGTCCTCCTGGTCAAGTCAAACTTTGTGCTTGAGGCATACTGCGTTTTCCAGTTATTTGCAAGGCAGAGACTTGTCCTCAGAAGGGAGATTAGAGATGTGGTCATGAGTTTGAATGTAACTTTGTAGTGAATTTATTTTTAAAATAATGGGAAATCCCTGAGTGAATTCTATAAAGTTAGGCCCAGTAAATGATGTGATTTTCTGTGTGCATGTAAAACACATAACCTAATATTTCTACTTCATCACCAACTAACTCATGGATTTTGACAGTCCAAAAAGCATTGTTTTTTATAAGGAAGATTAAAGGGCACAGTGTAATACTTTTTTAAAAAAGTATTTTAAAAATGCTTTTAAACGATTGCTGACAGAATGAGGGGTATATTACAGGTATGAATAAGCATAAATGTCAGATTCTGAAATGGTACTTTCCATTGATGTTTGTCTCTTCTTATCCGTGCTTCTGATCCCAGCACTCCGGCCATGGTGGCGCAGTAGCTGGCAAGAAGAATAGAACCTGGAAGAACCTGAAACAAATCCTGGCTTCTGAAAGGGCGTTGCCGTGGCAACTGAATGATCCTAACTGTGAGCTGTTTAGCACCTTCTTTGAGTGTATAATGTTTCGACTGGGAACTTTCTTACAAGGAACCTGTGTTATTGTGTTTGCATAAATGGAGGAAACAGTTTTGAGCATAGGACTTTTATAGTGGCGTCACTATAGGGAGATTATGTGTACATTTCCTCATAACTGTATCTGTACTCTGTGTTGTGGATGTGCGGTTTTAATGTCACTGTTCGCATGTCAATCTGGAGAAACAAGTCCTGATATTATAATATTGGTTTGACAAACCGGTAAGAAGTTTGACAAATTTCTTATTCAGAAGCCTCCTCTTAAAATTTATTTTCAAGAACAAGGTTGCCCCAGATTTAGTAGGTTTCCTAATAACCAGCTTAAAGGCAAGCTTTGTTTTACTCTCTGAGCCAGTGTTTTTCAGAGTAAAACCTTTAGGCTACAGCATTTCCAAATCTATGTAAAGTGCTGTTTTATATTCTGTTCAGCTTCATTGGAAAGTAAGGTAAAAGTTTCCTCTAGCTCCAGTCTCATTGCACATCTTTCATTGGCCGGGGGTGGGGGGTGGGGGGTGGGGGGTGGCGGGAGGCAGTGACTCAGATGGATGACAAGTGAGCTAGTCAGTTGTCTGGGTGTGGACATTCCAATATCTGATGCTGAGACCCAAGCAGTGGGTCATCTGGCACCTCATCACTCTCAGCTCATGTAGCCCAAGACGGTGAAAATGGCTTGTGAGCAGATGAGTTCTCCCTGCGGTTCTGCTAGAGTGGATGGTGCTTGGGGGCAGGGCAAAGCTAGTCCTCGGGCTAGAAGGGAGCTGAATGTTTGAAAGTCAGTTTAGTTATCTCCTTTTTCTTTTTTCTTTTCTTTGCAGACTTCAGTATTGATGCTCCTCCATCTTTCAAACCAGCTAAGAAGTATTCTGATGTTTCAGGTCTTCTTGTGAGTATAAGTATATCTCTATGCCTCATAACATGGAGTTGAAAGGAAGGTTTCACAGTCTTGTCTACTTATGCCGTGTTCAATATTGACCACCACTGGCCCTGCCTGGGGCCCATATAATTTGAATAGGTAATGGGTTTGTGCTGGTGTGTTCACATGTTTAGTTCAGAGTGGCTGTGACCTGGGGCGTCATGTGTGCAGTCTGGAGGGAGGATTGCTCCAGAAAGGAGACTCAAGTTTCACTTCCCTTTACTTATATGAAAGATGCTTCATATATTACCATGTTAACTACATGAAAAAGAAAAAAAAACATAACCCACAAACTTTTATAGTACTCAAGTTTAAAAAAAAAAAGTCTGCATTTTTGAGGGATTGTACTCTTTAAAAAAATATTTAAACTTCTCTAAAGAGGCACTATGGTAAAGATAGTGGTTTTCAAGCATATTTTTAAGCACCAGACCCCTTTTCCAAATGAAATCCTTTACAGAAGCCTCTGGAACCCACCTACCCACTGTGTGGCTCTGGTCCTCTGTCCTCCCCACTGCCCACCACAGTGACCCCCAAAGTGCTTCTGGGAACACAGTTTGAAAGCCATGGTAGGGTGAGTGGGATTTAGCAAGTCGCTGACCCTTTAGGAACCTCAGGGAACCTCATCTCCTTTTCAGAAGGTAGATGAAGGGTGGAACTTTCAGCTCACCTTCGTCCTTTTTCATCACTATTCAATTCAGAAAATGGGCTTTTCTTCCTGACTGTAGAACTAATAGGTCACTACACTTTTAAAAACTCGTTTGAATCATTTAAATCAGTGGTTCTCAACCTGTGGGTCGCGACCCCTTTGGGGGTCGAATGACCCTTTCACAGGTGTTGCCTGAGACCATCAGAAAATGCAGATATTTACATCACGATGCATAACAGTAGCAAAATTTCATGGTTGGGGGTCACCACCACATGAGGAACTGTATGCAAGGTTGAGAACCACTGATTTAAATGCTTTATATTTTTATGAAAATGTATGGCTCCAACTTCTATAACAGACTGACTACATGATACACAGTTTACATTGGTAAGGATTTGAGTTGGTATTGTAATTTTGAAAATAATATTATTTGTACTCTGAATTAGTCATATGTTTTAGCTTTCCTCCAGAGAGCATCCACTCCTCAGTGTATTACAAACTTTTTAACATAGGCACTTAAGTACAATGATTCTAAAAAATGATAGAGTAGAAAGTACTGTAAAATGGAGCACACCTGCTTGAGTGTGCATGTGGGGTGTGTGTGTGTGTGTGTGTGTGTGTGTGTGCGTGCATGCGTGCCGGGTTTTTTTTTTTATTCACTCATGGCATGTATCTCCTCCTAAAGGTCCCCTAACGGGACTTCACCTTGATTCACCTTGAGAGAAATGTTGTAGCCTTACGTTGTTTCTTGTCTACTGCCTGAAAATAGTTGCCTCATAGACTTGACCCTTTTTAATAGTTGTTTATGGCAGAAGAACTAGCTTGGCACCAGTTATTCTGTTATGGCCCAAGATGGAAATTTCTCCCTGTACCATTTTGTGCTGAGCTTGCAGAAGCCATGGGTCATGGCCAGACTTGGAGGGTGGTCCCTTAGAAAATGTAGCTTTACCCTCAGCATTATCAGACAGCTCATCCGCTGTACAATGGTTTCCACACATTAGGAGGCATGAATATCAATGTGAGAATCATTGCTCTAGGCCCCTTTGTGCCACCGGCAAAGGACTTACCATGTGACATAAACCTAACACCTCTTGCCCCAATGCATGCTTTAAGATTCAAGAAATTCTTAGCTTAGGAAACAGGGTTATTCTTCATGTGGATGACTCTGTGCTGAAAGCATGGGAACAATGGAAAAAAAAAAAAAGAAATTCTGAATATACAAAGAACTCTACCACATCATTGAAAGACAAACCATAGAAGCATTGGCTAAAAGACAATTACAAGGAGGAGGTACACATGACCAGGCAATAGATACTCATGCCCAGTGATAATTAGGAAAAGACTCATCAGGTAGGGAAGAAGTGAATATCCTCATGCATTGCTGTTTGAGGTGGGAACCTACCTTGGTACGGAGTCTTTAGATGTCAGTTTGGCACTACCTACTGCGACCAAGAAGCAAAAGCCGGTGATCCGGCATTGCCTATCAGACGGCTCCCTTAGAAACAGCATGCCTAAGGAATTGCATGCAGAAATGTTTGGAGGAAATGGGTTAGCAGAATATTGGAGACCACAAAAAGGTCCGTCAGTGGGAGAAAGGGGAGTGTTTTCATCCTAGTCTGTGGGCTTGATATGTATGTAACAACGAGGATTGACTTCCAAGATTGATTGTTTACTGGAAGGTGGGAAGCAATGTGGGCAGCATAGCACCACCTGAGTAAAAATGGGCAGGTGCTTCCGAACGAAGTGTGAGTGATTTCTCTGGTGTGTCTATGTTGGTGTGAGGCATATGGCCACAGGTCTGGAAAGTACCCCCCTAGCAGTGGTGTCCTCAGAGGAAGGCAAAGGACTTGGGATGGTCGAAGGCTAGACTTTAGTCTTATTCGAACTGTTGTCTTTTTCTTTTCCCTTTCAGAGGAAAATATGTTCATCCGCTACTTGTCTAAATGAGAAGTTACATAATTAAAACATAAGCCCAGCTCATGTTTATACTGACCCACCTTCCCCGGCCAGCCAGGCGACTGTCTCCCGGTGTGTGGGCATGGCAGGGAGGCATGCCGGGTCACATCTGTGTTTAGCTAGCCCTTGTCACCCAGCGGTGGGAAGCACGAGGCTCTGGGAGAGGTGGGGGGCAGTGAACACTGCGGTCACCCCGCAGCGGGGGAGGCCTGAAATCCGTTTGCTGCCTGCCCTCTGGTGGGGAGACGGCCTTTGTTGTTTCATTCGGGCGCCCGGGATGGAATCCGGAGGAGGTCCTGCCTAGGAGGAGTGCAGGGGTCAGCCGTGCCGTGTGCTTGGCACCCACCCCTCTGTTCAGAACTCGAAGTCAGGTGCCGTCTGCGCAAGTTCTCGTTGGTGACCTTTTTGTGGGTGCCACAGCATCTGTGCATTTTGCATTAGTTATTCCGCCGCCTTCTTGGCAGTGCGGTCTGAACTTGGGCGGGCCGGCTCAGCCCAGTTTGGTGGTAGGAGTGAGGTGGCCACAGGAATGGAGCCAGGCCGGGCTGGTTCGTGTATGGAGGCCGGGTGATCAAAGCCAGATGCACACGCCTGCACCCCTGCTGGGAACTGCAGGCAGCCTCCCCTGCCAGGGGTTCATCTAACTGCTCAGGGCCAGAAGCCTCAGAAGGGACTTGTTGCTGCCTTTCTATTAAAGCCTTCCTTTATGTTACATTACTTCCAAGTGTTCCAGAAAGGCAGTATCTCAATCAAGCCAAAGGATCAAAGCTTTGTTTCTTATGGAGCTTTAATTAACCTTAGTTTTTTTTTTAGAAATAATCTCATTTTCCTGACGGGAAGCCGTTAAGTACCTAGGGAGATCCCAGTGGCAGAATTGGAGACTTATCACATGAGAAACCTATGACTCAGTTCCCTGCAGCCTGTTGCTCCTTCACGCCCGCCCTGATTAAAGCAGCATTGCTGCACCCAGGCCCACAGAGATGAGCACACCGTCCACACTTGAGTAACTGGATGTTATGCGTCTAGACTTTAATGGCATCGCATAGTTTTCTGAAAGGAGCTCCCGATGATTCACCCTTATGTCTTGTGTTTGAAAATCGATAGCAGCCGTATGCCTTGAGGTGTATAGCGGGTGAAGTAGATTCTACTCTGCACCTGGGAAAACAGGCCAAGAGAGAATGTTGGTATGTCAGTGGGAAACGGGTTCTCTTTTCTGTGATGGTCCTAAGCGTCCATGTGGCGGTTCATTCATTCATTTATCATTTGCTATACAAATACTGACCGAAGGCCTGCTGTACTCTGCATTGCTCTAGGAGCCAGGATTCAGTGATAAGCACGCCATAGGGTTCCTGCCTCAGGGAGCCTCAGAGCTTAGGCGTTCATCAGAGGCTCACGCAGATAATATATGTAAAAGCAGCAGCGATAAGCATCCTACAAGGGACACAGGGGATGAGGTGAGGGTGAGAATGGGGTCCCGACTTCCTGTCGGGGGCAGATAAGGCTTCCCTGATGACAAGACTTTGGGGGCTGAATCCTGTCGGATGAATGGGTGATTACTGAGCATCGTGAGCCCAGGTGGGGGCCCCTTCCAAGGAAAGGGAAAATGGAGGGTAACCGGAGAGAGAGACTTGGAGCCTGGGCAGTCGGGACAGTGAGTGAGGACATGTGGCTGAGGAAGAGCTGGCAGGGATGAAGGAGCCATGCTGAGGACTGGGACCTTTGTCCCGAAAACAGAGAGGAGCCACTGAGAGGTTTCGTAACGGACAGGATCAGAATTGCAAGTTGCAAAGATGAGCCTGGCTGTAGTTGCAAGCTGTCGGAGGGCTGTCCCTCCTGGAGGAAGAGTGGATGCTGGTGGCTAGCCCAGCACTGCCATGGAGCCCAGGAAGGGTGGGGGGAGGAGTGCCCTGGAGTGGGAGGAGGGCAGCAGGGAGGGGCCTGCAGGTGCTGCTGCCTGCCTCGGGAACAGACCTGTTGGAAGCAGGTGGGAGATGGAAGGCAGGGACGATCGTCATGAACTCAGTTTCGGAGTCCTTACGGCACCAACCAGAAGAGTCCTAGAATCCGATGTGGTTATTCCTCCTCCTCCCATTCATTCCCTGAAGTCTTAAGTCTGGGAAGATTAACACGTCTTCGCCAAAGTGCGCAATTTAGTGTTCTTGGCAACAGAGTAAGACATGATGAAGATATATTTCAGTTTCAGTAAAATAGAAAAAAAACACACACCAACTTGAACTTAAAATATTCACCACCACCAACTCTCTGTCCTTCTCTGTGCCTGCTTCCCACCCAGGCCAACTACACTGACCCTCAGAGCAAGCTGCGGTTCAGCACCATCGAAGAATTTTCCTACATTCGGAGGCTGCCCTCCGATGTGGTCACTGGCTACCTGGCCCTGAGGAAGGCCACAAGCATCGTGCCCTGAGCCTTGAGAAGCGGTGATGAGGTGGAAAACTTGCCAAGCGAGACTTGGACGCACGATTCTGTCTCATGGAAACGCTCATTCTGCTGTCAGTCTGGAAATGTCAGCGCAGGGCCTTGGAAAGAATGTTTGGCTTTAAGGTGTGTGTTTTTCTATGTTTTCCCTCCAAGTGTGATATTTCCTGTTGAGTTAAATTATATTTCGCTTGTTGCCTCAAGTAAAGTCATTTGACAAGAAAATAGGAAATTGTGCTTTTAATGTAACCCAAGGATGCCCCCAAATTTTTGCTTCAGTGTTGTGAACTCTCTTGTAACACGTTTAAAGACTACAGTGAACCCTGACAACAGGGCTGGATTAGCCTAGATCCCAGCGACTCCTTGTTTAGAGCACATTAGTGCTGCTGTTTGATCAGAATATATTTTTTTATTTAATAAATCTTTATTGTTCAGATTATTACATTTGTTCCTCTTTTTTCCCCCCATAGCTCCCTTCCACCCAATTCCCACCCCACCCTCTGCCCTTACCTCCCCCCACCATTGTCCTCATCCATAGGTGTACGATTTTTGTCCAGTCTCTCCCTGCACCCTCCTCACCCTTTTCTCCCTGAGAATTGTCAGTCCACTCCCTTTCTATGCCCCGGATTCTATTATATTTACCAGTTTATTCTGTTCATCAGATTTTTAATTCACTTGATTTGTAAAAAAAAGATGTATTTGTTGTTCATTTTTATCTTTACCTTTTTCTTCTTCTTAAAGAGTACCTTTCAGCATTTCATATAATACTTGTTTGGTGCTAATGAACTTTAGTTTTTTCTTATCTGTGAAGCTCTTTATCTGACCTTCAATTCTGAATGATAGCTTTTCTGGGTACAGTAATCTTGGTTGTAGGTTCTTGCTATTCATCACTTTGAACATTTCTTGCCACTCCCATCTGGCCTGCATAGTTTTTGTTGAGAAATCAGCTGACAACCATATGGGTGTTCCCTTGTAGGTAATTAACTGTTTTTCTCTTGCTGCTTTTAATATTCTCTCTTTGTCTTTTGCTCTTGGCATTTTAATTATGACGTGTCTTGGTGTGGTCCTCTTTGGATTCCTTTTGTTTGGGGTTCTGTGTGCTTCCTGGACTTGTGAGTATTTCTTTCACCAGGTGGGGGAAGTTTTCAGTCATTATTTCTTCAAATAGGTTTTCAGTATCTTGCTCTCTCTCTTCTGGCACCCCCATAATTCTGATGTTGGTATGCTTGAAGTTGTCCCAGAGGCTCCTTACACTATCTTCATATTTTTTGGATTCTTTTTGCTTTTTGCTTTTCCAGTTGAGTGTTTTCTGCTTCTTTGTATTTCAAATCTTTGACTTGATTCTTGTGTTTCTCTTGTCTGTTGTTAGGTCTCTTGTCTGTTGTCAGTGTATGTTTAATTTGTAATTGGTCCTTTTTCATCTCTTCTTGGGTCTCGCTTAATTTATCCATCTTTTCTAGGAAATTCTTGAAAAACCTTATAACCATGCTTTTGAACTCTATATCCAGTCATTTGTTTTCCTCCATTTCTTTCATTTGTGATCTGTTCTTTTCTCTCCGCATTTTCGCTGCTTCCCTGAGTTGGTAGAGTAGCTTTGTGTGCTAGGTGTCCTATGTGGCCCAGTAGCTCTGCCTCCCCAGTTACCTGAGGTGGACTCTTGGTACAACCCTTTGTGGACTGTGTGTACAGCTTTGTTGTAGTTAAGTCTTGATTGTTGTTTGTATCACTGAGGGGAATTGACCTCCAAGCCAATTGGTTGTGAGGATCAGCTGTGTCTATGCAGGGAGAACTTCTGTGCTGGATTCTGCCTTAAGACTTGCAAGATTGCAAAAGTCTCTGTGCTCGGCTTGGATGGGGCGGAGTCTCAGGGCTGAGCAAACAGCCTTGGCTTCCCATCAGCCCTGCCCTATGAGGCTCCTGGGTCTCAGTGTCCCTTGGTAATCGCTGAAGCTCTCTCTGCACACAGTCACGCTCGCACACCTCCAGACCTCCACCTTTCCGGCTCCCCTGAGTTTCTGTGTGCTCTGGGGACCCATATGAGTCTGGGTCCCCAGGGTCTTGCCTGAAACTGGGGTTCAGTGCAGTCCAACCTAGATTTCAGCATAGTTGGGAGGTTCTGTCTTCCTCCCACTAGAGAAATGCAGCAGTCAGTTCTCTTTGTGCGCACTTTCGTGTGCACCTCCAGACCTCTGTCTTTCGTGACTCCCCTAAGTTTCCCTGCACTTCTCCCTTTTCACAACAGTCTGGAGTCCCCCATATGAGTCACTCCTGGAACTAGGGTTCAGTGCAGTTGGAAGTGGAGTTCAATGTAGTCGGGAGTTTCCGTCTCCCTCCCGCCAGAGGAAGCCAGCCAGGCCCTCTGCCGCCCATCCTCTTCACGCACATGTCTCTGTACCTCAGCTTTTTGCAGCTCCTCTGGGTCTCTGTGAGCCCCTCTCTTTCCTTCTAGTTGTAGAATTTCCACTCAGCCAGCTTTCCTGTGGTTCTGGATGATGTCTGTTCTGACTTTTAGTTGTAGTTTTGAAATTGTTGTATGAGGCAGCAGTTTAGGGTTTACCTATGCCGCCATCTTGGTTTCTCCCCTGATCAGAATATTGGGAGAAGGTCCAACATTGGGCCTGGAGAAGGGAGGAGGGCTGGGTAGCTTGCCTGTCCCTCTGGGCCCGTCCTCCCCCTGGGCCTCAGCCTCTCTCCAGCCAACAACCGAGAGAGACACATGCCTGTTACTTAAGCCACCCAGCCTGGCATTTTGTTGTAGCAGCCCGGGCTGGCCAGAACCCATCCTGAGGTGTGGGTAAGAACTGTGACTCCCCTTCAAAGAAGGTCTTTTGTCCCGGTCCAGGATGCAACCCCTTTGATTGAAGCTCGCCCATCCTAAGAGAAAAGGAAGCACTAGGCCGGGAGGAGGGGAGTGTGGAGACGTGCCCTGAGCCTGAGTCCTACTCCCATATTTCTAGGGAGGACAGTGGGACCAGGCCCTGGGGTGTCGGACCAGCGTAGCCTCAGTTTTGGGAGGTTAGGCAGGCAGGCACGCAGGGAAAGCTCCTCCTGCACCCTCCAGGCTTAGAGGAAAGAAAAACAAAGCCGAGTCAGCTGGGAGAGCAGCCAGCGGGGCAGGTGGCAGCTGCCCGGAACCTGGCTTCCTTTTCTCTGACCCACGTGGCCTGTGTGTCACTCAGCGCCTTCTCAGTGACGAGTGGAGAGAGGGGAGGCGTGCCGTGCAACTTCTTCCTGTCCCCTGGGGAAGGGCATGAGAGGTGGGGGACCTTCCCTCAGCCCAGGAGCATGAAGTATCTTCCCATGCAGGGTCCTTAACCCCGGACAGCATCAGAACCACCTGAGGCAGCGGTCACACTGCAGCCATGGTTTGCCACTCTGTTGATTAATGAGTCTACTGACCACTGACCTGAGGCCTTGTTCTAACACAGATTGAGGGCCCCACTCCCAGAGAGTCTGGTCCAGTGATGAGTAGGTGTGGGGCCCAGGAACTGGCATTCTCGCAAGTGATGCTGATGCTGGTCCACAGACCTCACACTGAAACTCACCAGAAACCGAAGTCCTGAAAGGCCAGAGGCTGTTGCTTGGGCTCCTCTGGCTCCTCATTTCCGGCCCCCAGTCAGGCTTGGAAACCCCCCCTCCCCCCCAACTTCCCTTTTGGTGAAACAGAGTAAGCAAGCCAAGGGCCCTTCCTGCTCCGCTTCCACCTTCTGTTATACAATGAAAACTTGGGGCAGGTGCACCTTTTCCCCCTGGAAGCCCCTCTCCCCCCACCAACTGGATAGAGCCACACTAACACCATTCTAACGCCACTGGTGGCTGACTCAGACCCGCCAATTCAGCCTCCTGGGCCTGAGGCCAGGATGGGGGGGAGGGGAGTCTGCCTTGCGCACGTCCACTGTGGGCACCCCTCTGCAGGCCTCTCAGCGTCAGGGCTTGTGCCATGAACCCTCTGACAGAATCACCTGGGAACACTATGGTGCAGATTCCTGGGCCACGCACCCTGGACCTGACTAATGCCGGAGTGGGCCCAGGCTCCTGCATTGAGCAATGGTCCCAGCTTGACTGTGACCCTTGGGGGAGTGAGAGCCGCGGCCTCCGCACGCAGGCAGCGGGGAAACACATGTGCCGGCCACCTGCTCCCTCCTTTCCCGGTCCCCGCCAGGCTGCCCTTGCCAGCCTCGTTTCGCAAGAGAGCCGAGTTTCAAAGGTCAGGTTGTTTCTCTCACCCGAAGCCACGGGGGTGGAAGGGGGGTGGGAGTGGGGGGCAGGCTGAGCCAAATTAAAATTCAAGCTGTGAACAGTTCCAACAATGACTCCTCCTGCAGCTCTGTGCCAGTAGCCCCTGCTCCGCGCTTCTCAGCCCTGGCTGCACGTTAGCATCACCTGTGCTGGGGGGCAGGCGAAGGGAGAGAGAAAAGTACCCAGGGATTCTGATTCAACTCCCCTGAGCGGGGGTCTGGGCGGAGTTATCGTTAAACCCCCCAGAGGATTCTCACGTACAGCCAGTGTTGAGAACCCTTGCTGTCACTACAGAGTACTTCACACCGGGTACATGTTCTTCACAGACCAGCTGGCTGTTTCCATCCTGGGGCCATGGACAATTTGGAAAGGGTGTGTGTGTGTGTGTGTTTAAAATGCATTTTCACACAGCTTCCCAGAACTGGATTGGAAACATGAATGTCACTAAAGACTCCTCCCTCTTCCTTCTTTACCCGCCACATTCAGTCAGTCCCCACCCAGATTTGCTCTTTTCTTACATTCCTCTTCTATCTGCCCCTTCCTCTGTGGCTTTAGCACATCACTTTCTGCCTGGACATTCTAGTGCCTCCTAACTGCTCTTTCTGATGGTCGGACTCCCTCTCCTCCACCCTCCCCTCTGCCATCAGAAGGCCTTCCCACAATTTTTGATGAGAACTTGCCTTTGCCCGCCATGGCATTGTCCACTGGTGGTTGCCTCAGAGACCTTGTTAATTCTGGCATTGGCCTATAGGATACAAAGGCTACACTCAGTCTCTGACTAGTAAAGAGAAAACAATGAGCTGAAAAATCAGATTTTCTTTTTTTATTCTTTATTATTTAAAGTATTACATGTAGTATTACATATATCTTCTTTTTCCCCCATTGACCTCTCCCCAGCTGCTGCCACGCATGCATATAAGCATAACCAATGGACACAGATTGTTTTCTTAAGACCAAACTGAGGCCCAATCTGCTCTGAGTGGAGCTGGGCACTTCCAGTGTCCGATACTTGCCTTTGCTGGGGAGGAGGAGAGCAATGTTGGGCACAGTTTGGAGCTACCTGTAATATCGGACAAGTGTTCTCCAGAGCTGGGAGCAGTCCATGTGGATGAGGGGGACCCATTTTGCCCCCACCTCCCAAGGTAAAGCATGCATCCGCCTGGATTTTGAGAATGTTTTGTAACTGGGCCAAATGTGTTTTCATTGAGAAATCTCTCATTTCTGAATCCCTAGCCACTGGAGAGAGACATCAGACACTTGATGCTGTTTCCAGTGACCTAGAATCGTTCAGCTTAGTAAAAATAAAGGGCCAGGAGAGAAACTAATGGCGGGTGGAGTAAAGAAACCTGACCAAATAGGACAGAAGAAATAGGACAGATATCTTGGGAAGAAATTGAAAACAATGTCCTCTTACAAATGCATGAAATTACTGTTGTTATTTAAAGCAATGCTCTGACAGGAATGTTTGGGCCCTCTTTGGGTTCTTACTCAACAAACAAAAAACATTTTTGAGACAATTGGCATTTTGATATTTTGATGATACTTAGGAACTCTTATGAATAGTTTTAGTTGTGGCAGTGGTCTTATAATGTTAAAAGATTTATATCTTTTAGAAGCACATACTGAAATATTTTTGGATGGAATGATGTGTGATATCTGGGTTTGCTTCAGGATAACACGAGAGAGAGGAAGTGGATAGGAGTAGTGTTGGAACAGATTGGCCATGAGTCAGTAATTGTTGAAACTGAGTGATGAGTACATAGAGGTTCATCATACTATTCTACTTGCATGTGTTTGAATTTCTTCATAATAAAAAGTTTTTGTAAAAAGCATATGATGTTTTTATTACTGAAAATTGTGGTAGTTTTTACCTAAAATTGGTGGTCTGCATTAGCTTGAAGTGCTTGTGGATGCTGAACTTTGAGAAATGCTGCCTGAATGGTATGAGGTCTTAAATGGAGGGGAACACCCAGTTCCTAAGGCATTTCACAAAGACCGGGATAGAAGAAAAGACCCGAGGGTAGGTGAAGCTGTCCTCTAGATGTTCTTCACAGAGGTCTTCGTTGTGTGTTCTGTTGGCTGTATTTCCTGGGTAGAGGTTGGCATAGGAGTGGAGAGACCAAAGACATCAGCCTCGAGTTTCTCCTGGGGTATAAATAAATGATACTAGAGTGGGTTTGGGATGCATTAAAATGACGCACTGTGGTTTGAGAAAATACCTGCCAGTGTACTTCCTGGTAGAATTTGCAATGTTTGTACATCTACACAAAGAAGGAAATTGGATCACCAAAGAACTTAGCACATGAACAAACATTTAGCTCAAGAAATTGCTTTCAACTGTTTATGCTTTCAAATTAAATTTCAACTGCTTATACTTTTATGCCTATATTAAGGAATTGCATTGAAAGAGGCAAGGAGACTCAGCCCTATAAAAATTTCTGTTGCACAAATACCCCATGGGGTCCCTCACTGCTCTGCAGGGTGCGTTTCTGGGTTTGGCACATAGATAGAACCTGGTAGCCTGGGTTTGACTCTACAATTGACTAACTCTCTGTGGTCTTGGGAAAATTACTAACCTGCTCTAAAATTCTCAGGTTCCTTATCTGTAAATGAACATCATAATGATCGCCAGGATCAAATGAGAAAATGTCAGAAGAGATTTAATCAGTCCCTTGCCCACACGCCCAGCAAGTAAGAAGTGTGATCACTTACCTCCGTCTGGCCTCGGCGTTAGAAAGGTGGAGCTTTCGCTGACTTACTGATAGATGTGCACCTTCTGCCTCTTAGCCCTTCTCTTTTCTGTGGCTCCTAGGACTCTTGGCTCCAAATTTGCAGCCCACTTACAGTAACTAAGCAACATCATAGGATCGCCATTTCTGTGTGTTCCTCTCCTGGCCGGCTCTATCTACTTCCCCTTGTCGTCATTGCCTGTCTCGGTCATTTTTTTCTACCTTCTATTCTGTGTATTTTTATAAGCTGGCTAAGTGTGTTTATGGAGCAGGGGAAGGAGTAAATAACTAGCTAAATAAATAAGTGATCTGTGACTAAAGGCCAAGGGAAGAAAGGAGTCATGGGGTGGAGTGTAGAGGGCTCGGATGAATGAATGAATAAGAGGGAGAGGAGGACCTAATAGAGCCTCCACTGGGCCTCTTAAAAATCATTATTGCTTTATTCATCATGTCTGGGACTGTTGTTTATTTTCCTGTAATACAGGGCCATAAAAACCCTGAAAAACAGAAAAGGGGCAGGGTTGTCTGTTTTGGTGGCAGGGTTGGGTATGAAAACGGGGCAAACACAGAACCTGTGGGTTCAGCCTGGTTCTCTTCCATGACTCAGTGGCCTCTATCCACTGGTGTTTCTGTCCCAGCTGCAGACAAAGCCTTTCCCAGGAAGAGGCAGTGTTTTCCTGGCCAACAGGATGCTGACTGCTGACCAGAGCACAGAATGCACCTCACACGCCACCATCTTCTGCTCAGGGTCAGGAAAATGAGTCACCTCCACCAGCCTGGGCTACTTGGGCCCTCGGATCTTTCCAGCATGAATGTAAAAGGGCACGGCCTGGGGTTTGGCAATGTGGAAGAATGCAAGGGCTTTTTTCAGGGACCTGAAGCCACAGTGGCTGCTATCTCCCCTCATAACAACTGGAGAGGAAACTGCTAACTAGAGATAAAGATGAGCGTTTCTGGTCTTTTCAAAGGAAAAGTCCCTTTAGAGACAATATCAGAGCTTGAAAAGGAGGTGGCTCGAAAGTACACATTAGTACAATTCCCCAAAACTTCTTGCTTGCCTGTCCGGAAGGTTTTGTAAAGGAACAATGTCCTAAGTGTTTGTGGACACTTGTTACCTCTTTTCTCTGAAATTCGATGCTGCCATTTCTTTGCTTATGGAGTGGCAGCGGGCCAATAGCTTTTGCCTCAGCCTCAGAGGCAACCGTGGCTATAGGAGCCAAGGAGCAAGGCAAGACAGAACATTCTAGGAATGGACTGTGCAGGTGGGGACGTCCAGATGCACGCTGGGCCTGGGAGAACAAGGGCAGCCCTCCCAGCCGCGCTGCCTGGGCCAGGGAAGGAGAGCCGAACCACCTGGACACGCTCTCAGAAAGCTGATTCCCTAGGCCAGTGGTCGGCAAACTGCGGCTCGCCAGCCACGTGCAGCTCTTTGGCCTCTTGAGTGTGGCTCTTCCACAAAATACCACGGCCTGGGCGAGTCTATTTGGAAGAAGTGGCATTAGAGGAAGTTTAAGTTTAAAAAATGTGGCTCTCAAAAGAAATTTCAATCGTGGTACTGTTGATATTTGGCTCTGTTGACTAATGGGTTTTGCCGACCACTGCCCTAGGCCTACAGTGAGGTTCATCTTTTATTTGCCGAAAGCCTTTTGTTTCTTTGTTTTCCTCGTTTATCTTTTTTCTCTAATTTAAGTGAGTAGGATAAACCCCCATTATACAAAAAAGTCAGGTTTACACATTAAAAAACATTGCTAAGTGAATTTAAAAAATCACAAAACCATAGACAGACCCCATTTTTGTAATAACAACAACAACAACAAAAATCAGTAAGGAAGGAGTGACATTGGGGCAGGAGTGATGAATAAGGGAACATACACCTTTTACTCTGAAAGCTGGAATTACTGGAAAGAACACATACAGGTTTTAAAAGGGCAGAAAACTCAGCCTAGAGCGCTGGGGTGGGAATCTTTCCTCTGGAGCTCGGGCTTGTCCTGGAGGCCTGAGCTCCCTCTTGGACTGCCCCATTCCCTGAAGAATGCCCATGCCCTGGCCCCTCCATCAGGACGGGGCCCTCCCTGCCCCACCGGCTCAGGCATGCCAGCCTCCTGGTGGCGCAGTGGCTGCACATCACGCCTGGAAGCACTGCTCCCCACCCTCCACAGTCTTTCCCACGTGATGCTCACTACAGGCCCGTGAGGTGGGCACGGCAGTATGTGCATTTGACACCCGAGGAACCTGAAGTTCAGGAGATGAACCGCACGGCTCCCAGGAGGCAGGGAGGGCGGTGAGCCAGGCCCCTCCTGCCACACACAGGGTCCTTTCAGCCTTTGCTTCCTTTGGCAAGACAGGTTGGCACTGAGCTACCTGAGGAGGGTGGGAAGGAGCACAGGGATCCTGCCTGGTGGTAACGTGAGATCGCTGGAATTGGCATGCGAGGGTATATTCCCCTGGAGCCTTCTGCAGTGGTTGACTCCATGTGCAACTTGGCTCGCCCACAGTACCCAGGTTTTGAGTCGAATACCCATCTACATGTTGCTGAGAGGGGTTGGGTTTTTCTTTTACATTAGGCTAATATTTAAACCAGTAAACTTTGAATAAAGTAGATTGCCTCATCCAGTCAGTTGAAGGCCTTACTAGAAAAACACTGGAACAACCAATACGTATCTATCCACAAGTGAATCTAAAAATCCAGTGAATTAAAAATCTGATGAACAGAATAAACTGGGGAATATAATAGAATCCGGGGCATAGAAAGGGAGTGGACTGACAATTCTCAGGGGAAATGAGGTGAGGGGGATGCAGGGAGAGACTGGACAAAAATCATACACCTATTGATGAGGACAATAGCGGCGGGGAGGTAAGGGTAGAGGGCGGGATGGGAGCCGGGTTGGGGGGAGCTATGGGGAGAAAAAAGAGGAACTATTGTAATAATCTGAACAATAAAGATTTATTTTTTTTAAAAAAGAGAAAGAAAAAGAAAAACACAGGTTGTATGTCTCTGGAGAACCCTGACAAATACACTTTCTCTAAAGGAGATGATTAGGTGAACACATTTATTTTAAACTACCTTTCCTGACATTTCCGCATCTGGCAGTGAGGCTTGCACATCTTATATGCTTCATAAATATTTGAGTGAAAACCAATTGTTCGACTAAAAATGCTCAATGGCTTTGCCAGATATGGTGTTTATTTAAACTATTATTTTGTTCCCCTGCGAGTCATTGAATCTAATGGAAAGGAACAGAAATTGTCTTGATTAAATCAGGAGAGGGGGGGTAGGAGCAATGAATGGTGAGGTGCCTTCTGTTTCTGAAGATTCTGTTACCTCCCCTCCAGAAACCGCAGGTTTGGTTTCCTCTTTTAAATCAGCGTAAATGGTGACTGGAAAAGCCAGAAGAAGGCACCGTTGCCTTTCACTCCTTCCGCCCCCTCCCCAGGGTCCCCTGCACCTCTCGCTGTGCAGGTCCCTTCTGTAAGGAGGGGCCCAATCTCATTCTGTCCACTCACCTCCTCACCAGGAACAAATACTCCCTTCTTACCCTCTGAGACCAGCATGAATGTACTGAGTGCTTCGCCTCGCAGGATTTGCATTGGGAGAAGAGCCCAAAGAAACCGCTCCCCGTAGGGAGCATCATTGATGGCTTCCATTTTAACCATGCAGGAAACTGAGGCTCAGAGATGCTGGGGAGTCTGCCCAGAGGCCAAGGGCTGAGCAGTCCAGAGGCTGCTGGGAGGAGGAAGGTGCCTGGAAGGTGTGCCTGGGCTTCTCTGGAGTCCCCATTCCCCTCCTCTCATCACTTCCTGAAGAGCAGATCCTTGTGAAAGAATTGAGACTTGGCATTCTGGCTTCACCATCCTCACAGCTGCATCCTGGATAGGAAAGACTGCTCGTTAATTCCCATTTAAAGTTCTGGCCTAATATGTCCTTTTAAATAACTGTCTAACACAACATTTCATTTTCCACTATACGGTCAGCTCACTTATTCCCTGTCCCTTATCACTTGGAGAGTTTCCTTATCCCTCAGCACTTAGCTTAGCAGTTACCTCCTCCAGAAAGCTTCTCTGTCCCTTCCCTGCCCTGCACTCCCCTCGCCGCTGCCATAGGGCCCTGATAGTCTGCAGGCTCCCTGTGTTCCTTACATGGTGACCAGGATAAGGGAGCGTAGGGCCGGGAGCCTGACCCTGAGCAGTGGGACAGCTTGGTAATCATGTGTTGACTAAGCCAGTGAGATAGTAGAAATGAGTAAACTAGGGAATGTTTTTTTAGAGAGGGGGACATGACTACAAACTTCTAATCATCTTGCCTGATACATATTCCATGTTTATTGGATAATTAGAGTCCCAATGTACACATTCACGTGGGATCTGGCTGGCCTGCCCCAATGAGAGCCCATTGTGCTGGGCTGGCAGGGGGGAGGGACCATAGAAGGTTGGCTGGGCTGGTCCTGTCCCCAATTGGGGTGTTGGGGTCCAACTGGGGACTGGGCTGGCTGGAGGAGCGCTGATCAGACCCTGATCAGGCCGGTTGGCTGCCGCAGTGCATGTCATAGCCACTGGTCATTCCGTTATTGCAGTTGCTGGGCTTTTATATATACATAGATACTTAGGGTTGTGCTCAGAATAAATACTTTCCTACCTGAGTTATGCAGTAGGGATATGTGTCAGTGTCACTGTCATAAAAGTATTCATGGCTGTGAAGAGAATGTTTCCAATTTAAAAAATTTTCTCCCATAAATGTTATAAAACCTTTGGCATTCTTATTGCTTAGCTGGATTCTCATCATTAGTATGAATTTTAGGCCCAAATTATATATTGTAGGTATTTTCAACTTGAAATTCCATATTATAGTATTCCAAGGGTTTGCCAGTTATTTAAGATAAGCTAGAGCAGCGGTTGCCAACCTTTCAGACCTCACAGACCACCAGTTGGCAACCGCTGAACTAGAGGCCAGGTACACGAAATTCATGCACGGGTAGGGTCCCTAGGCCTGGCTGGTGATCAGGGCCACTTTGCATATTAGCCTCTTATATATATAGAAGATAAAATCCACCTGATTGGCTTCAAAATTTCTGGTCAGTTCAACAAATTCAAAATTGCTGCGTTTAGACATTTGGCACTTCCCTGTTCATTTTTCATTCATTCACTCATTCATTCTTCCATTCATGCAGAAATGGAAGCTCCTGCCATAGGAGGGTTAGTAAGGTGGTCAAGGAAATAATCAATAAGCAAGAAAAAGAAGGTTGGTAGTGTACCGATTGGTGGACAGTAGTGCAGGGGCCAAGTTGACTTGTGTCCAAATGGTGTTGTAATAGTTCAGGAAAACTAGGTAAAAAGGAGTATACAAATAATGTTTAATTAGGCGTGGGGCCCAGCTGGGATAGGACAGGCTGGATCTTGAGAGGACTGCAGAAAAGGAAAGGGGCTAATTTAAGTATGGAAATTTTTCTTTGCATGGTAACTAGCCATTCCATGTAGGCAATACAAGTAAATCTGTAGTGATTTTGAAAAGTAAAGGGACAGCAACCAGATGGCATGGTCAATGGCCGATCCCTCAGCCAGCCGGCCGAGCTGGAGGAAAGGCGGCCTGTGGCCCCAAGCAGTGACTCAGGCAGGAGGAATGTGGCCAGGCCGCCTGCAGCTGCGATAAGGAGCACAGGATGGAGCGCTGCTGGGACATCCTGGATCAGCCTGGGGATTTTCCATGTAGGAGCACTTACGGAGAGCCAGAGCCCAGGAGAATCCTGGCCTGCATGCACATTCTGGCGAGTGTGCGCCAAGAGAGATGAGAATTGCTAACCTCCATCACCAAGGCACAGCAGAGACTGGGAAGGTCCAGGATGCTGTGTCTGGCTCACATTTTTAGCCTCTGTCACTAAGCAGATCTCAGCATTCATACACGACTGCCACCTGAACCAACAACACCCCCTCAGGATCCCTGGGCTTCTTTGCACCACGGGCAAACCCTGCCTGGGCATCCACTCACCAGGCTCCGGTGGGACTGGGCGCGAGGCACTGTCTTCCCCCTGGGAAGCAATCTCGACTATTTTCCAGGAGGCACCGGTCTCTGCCTCATCTCTGCTTCTTTTTATTCCATAATGGAGTCTGCAGCTTCCTACAACCTAAAACTGTTCTAAGATTTTTTAAAGTGTATTTAAAATATAAAGGCTTAAAAAAAAAAGTCATTCTACAACCCCCAATGGAACAGCAGCGGCTGAATCACATATGATTGAAGAAAATCTTACAGATCCTAAATGCTGCCTTTCAAATGTTAGGCATGATTAAGTATCACCTAGTTATTAAGTGAAAACACGTCTGCTTTAAAGCCTTCTTTACTGCTACTTTCAATATCTAGTGTATGATCCACAAGAACTATTATTAACACCTACTTTAAACATTCTGATTTGACTCATTTCTAATTCAGAGTAATATGTTACTTGGTGTGACTTGCAAAGAAGAAATGGTTAACATTGTTTCTCCCTTAAGAAGTCATGTTATTTGCAGAATTTCCCTTAAAAGCATTTTTGGAAATGACTCAGATTGCTCACTGACTCCACCTCATTCTACCTTGCAGCAACTGTGATAATGAAGCAGTAATTTCCCGTAATAGCTAGGTGCAGCAAACCCAAAACAAGTAGATTGCATATCTTATTGTGCATATGCAAAGTCTGGCCAGTTCTTGGAGTAATTTGTGAGGCTATAAATGTTTTACTCTAATTTCGTCCATCATGTGTTTTGTGTGCTGTTGGTTAGGGGGATGGGGAGATTTGAGAAGTGGGGAGAGAGACTATGGAGGGGAAGTTTGGGGGAAGGCTCTTCTTGTCCCCAATCTCAGATACAATGTTAGTGCCTTGGATGGCCTATTGGTGGTACCTTCATGTACTCAAGGTTTGAAAGACTTCCTGTTGAATACAAAGTAAGTGGGCCAGGAATGGAATGCCTTTGGAAGACAAATATGCACCATGAGCCCTGCCATGCAGACCTGTCCCACCCCTAAAATCCTGCCATCTCACTTTCTTTTACCTGCCGTCTCTCCGGCCGTCTTGTTTCTCATGCTTCTTCACACCGCAGCCTGCACTCCATTGCCCGCCCTTTGCTCCCTTCTTCCTGGTTTCATTTTCTTCCCTGCCCAGCCCATACCACTCCCTCTGCATGAATCAGGACAGAAATAAGGGCCAGGGCAGGAGAAGTGCTCCTCACATTAGTAGTGTGTCTCGTTGAGTTAGCAATGGCTCTCTGGCATCTCCAAATGAAAGGATCAGGAGGCGCATGAGACAATCAGCCAGTCAAAAAGCTGCAGAGCACCTGGTGACCTCACCGTCTGAAAGCTCATTTCGGAGCCTGGCCCACATCAGAGCCACGGCCTGATGAGATTCCTTTTGGGGCAGTTTGCTCACTTCCCCTCCACTGGCAATCAGTGATTGAGGGATCCTCAGTGTGAGCAAAACCTGGCTGGGCAGCTCGTAGCTGGAGGCCCACGTGCCGCTCAGTCCCACGAAACACAACCTTAGTTTCCCAGCCAGGCCTGACCGGGAAGTAGCGGATGCTGGGTTTGGAGTCCCAGGATCTGGGATGGAGCTCCCGACATTTACTTATTAGACAGGTAAAGGGTGGGTTACAAAAAAATACTCAGAACTTTTTCTGTGCTCATCTGAAAATGAAGGTCATAATAACCGAGGGATATGGAGTGTACGGAAAACGTCATGTAAATGTGCTTTGTGAGATGACACAGCCATGAAGTACCTTGGTCGTCAGATTACTAAATACTAGAGGCCCGATGCACAACATTCGTGCGCGAGTAGGCCTTCCTTTCCCGGCTTCCCTTGAAGCCCCGGCTTAGGCTTTGTCCAGAACAGTGGTTCTCAATTTTTCTAAGGCCGCGACCCTTTAATACAGCTCCTCATGTGGTGGTGACCCCCACCCATAAAATTATTTCCGTTGCTACTTCATCACTGTAATTTTGCTACTGTTATGAACTATAATGTAAATATCTGATATACAGGATGTATTTTCATTGTTACAAATTGAACATCATTAAAGCATAGTGATTAATCACAAAAACAATACGTAATTATATATTGTGAAATATTTCTAATGACAAATAAATGAAATTTTGTCTTGAATCGTGGTGTAGCATGGGCAACAGTCTTCATATAACAACTGTAAACTACATTGCTACATTTTGCTACACCAAGGAGCAGTCTGTTGGTTCCTAAGACCATGGGAAATATGTGTTTTCTGATGGTCTTAGGCGACCCCTGTGAAAGGGTCGTTCGACCCCCAAAGGGGTCGCGACCCACAGGTTGAGAACCACTGGTCCAGAAGGTTGTCCGGAAGGACGTCTGGTCTAATTAGCATATTCTGCTTTTATTATTATAGATTACAGAAGATGCTTCTTGAGCAAGTGAGGTATTATGCAGGCAGTTTCAGAACTGCCCATTTCATTGCCACATTCGCAATGTGATTCTTAAGGCCTTTTATACCTGGAACGTGGCTACCAATTGAATATTAAAAAGAAGGTTGAGAAAATCATGGCCGATTGGTATTTACAGAAATGTTATTAGAGGTGTAGGCTTTGTTGACAGGAAAGCTCTTGAATTGGTCAGGGCCTGAAACATCCTTCCCAAACTGTCAGTCTATCATTCTAAGTTCGAGAAAAGATAGGGAAGAGTTGAGCAGGTGTTTTAAACAGCAGGAGTGGGAAGCTAGTAAATGCTGGAGACCACTGCTGTTACTCAAGCTGTGGCAGTCATCAGGTCTGTTCATTCTTTCATTCTCTGAATGGTGCATTTTGATGAGGTGAGTTTTAAAGCTTTTTGTCACTATTTTTCTTGCACAGTTAGTGTTTTTTGTATTCTAAGAAATCTTTGCTTACCTTAAGATCATGAAAATATGCTGCACTTTTCTTCTAGAAGCATTATAGCTTCCCTTTTCTATATTTATTGTCCATCTTGGATTATTTTGAATATGATGCTAGGGTTTGGATAAATGTATAATGACCAGTTTTTATCATCATGGTGCCATACAGCGTATTTTCAATGCCCTGAGAATCCTCTGTGTGCTGCTTATCCCTGCGCTCTCCCACCTCCTGGCAGTGTACAGGTCTTTTGCCTCCTTGGTTAAATTTATTCCTTGGTATGTTCCTTTTATGCTATTGTAAAGGAATTTGTTTCTTAATTTTATTTTCAGATCATCCATTACCACCATCTACCCCCAATTCTTTCCCCAATCTGACCCATTTTGGGGGGTAAATTTCCCCCCCCCAAGTAGTATTTTTACATTTTAATTTTTCCATCGTTTGCCGCAAGTGTATAGAAATACAATTTGTAATTGTATGCTGACTTTATATTCTGAGACCTGCTAAATTAAATTCACTTAGTATTTCTAAGTTTCTTTCATTTTTCTTCCCACCCTTTACGCCTGTTGTTTTCTTTTTGCTCCATGGTCCCGATAAATAGTGAACTTCAAGGCCTGTTGAATAGAAGTGGTGGGAGTGGGTAGCTTTGCCTTGGTCTTCCTCTTAAGGTGAAATTTCCAATACTTCATTCATTATGTATGATGTTAGTTGTAGGGTTTGTTTTCTTTGAAATGCCCTCTATCAGGTTGAGAAAGTCTCCTTTTATTCTTTGTGTGCTGAGAATTTTTATCACGAAGTATTGAAGTTTGTAAAATGTTTTTCTGTATCTATTGAAGTGGTAATATGATTTTTTTCTTTTATTCTGTTAATGTGATGAATTATATTGATTGATATAAAAAAAATAAAACACCCTGAGATTCCTCAGAAAAATTCCCAAGTTTTGGTCATGTTTTATTCTCCTTAAAAAAAAAAATGCTGGGTTCAATTTGCTAATATTTTGTTAAGGATGTTTGTGTCTGTTCATAAGGGATATTGGTCTGTGGTTTTGTCTTCTCATAATGTCTTTGTCTGGTTTTGGTATTAGGATTGGACTGGCCACATTTTTTAAAAATTGGGAAGTGGTTTCCTCCTCTATTTTTTGAGACAGTTTGTATACAATTGATACAATTTTTCTTGCAAGTTTGATATAATTTTCCAGTGAAACCACCTGTGACTGAAGTTTTCTTTGCAAAAGGTTTTTGTTGTTGTTGTTATTATTCCCCACCAGAGGATCTTTTTTCATGGATTTTTAGAGGGATTGGAAGGGAAGGGGAGAGACAGATAGAGACATCGATGTGAGAGAGAGACACATTGATTGGTTGCCTCCCACACAAGGGCTGGGGAACGACCCTACAACTGAGGTGTGTGCCCTTCACTGGAATCCAACCCTGGACCGTTCAGTCCGAGGGCCAACACTGAGCCAAACCGGCTCGGGCTGCAAAAGGTTTTTAATTACACATTCTATTTTTAAAATCAACATGGGGGTTTTCTATTTTTAAATCTTCAGGTTTTCTATTTCTTCCTGTGTCAGTTTTGGTAAATTTTTTTTCCCCTAATGAATTTGTCCATTTTATCTAACTTTCAATATTTTTAACATAAAATTGTTCAAAATCCCTTATTAACCTTTAATAATCCTTTCTGTCTTCAGGATGGTTATTAGTAATCCCCTTTCATTCCTGATGTTTGAAATTTTATTTTCCTCCTTGTTAACTTAATCTGATGTCCTATTCTATCAGCCTTTAGAACCTTTTCCTTTTTTAGCATTCCTTGTAGTGTGATTTGCTAGAGATGCCGTTCAGCTTTGTTTATCCAAAAATGTCTTTATTTGCCTTAATTTTTTATAATATTTTTTTTTAGTTTATAGATTTTAAATTTCAGGTGTTTGGTGGGAATTTTTTTTTTCAGCACTTAAAACATATTGTTTTATTCTGTCCATTGTTTCTGATGAGATGTCAGGTTTCATTTTGTATATATACAGTGGTACCTCGAGATACAAGTGCCCTAACATACGAGATTTTTGAGATACGAGCTGTCGAGCGAGCGATTTTTGCTTTGAAATACGAGCAACATTTGAGATAGGAGTAATCTCGAGGATCGGCCGGCTGCACACGACCCACCAGTTTACCACGACTCGAGTGTCTCATAGTTTCCCACGCCTCAAGGTTACGAAACGAATTAAACTAGTATATATAGTATACTATATATAACATGTTTCCCTTCTGACTCCTTTTAAGATTTTTTTCTTTAACTTTGTTGTCAGCATTTTGACTATAAAGTTCCTGAGTGTGATTTTCCTTTATATTAATGCTATTTGTGACTTGCTCAGCTTCTTGGGTTTGTGGGTTTATATTTGTTTAATCATAACCTGTCATTTAAAGCTTGGCTGCCTCCCACCAACCTTGTCTTCCTCTATAGCAGGCCTGCTCTTCCATCTACCGCTCCAGACGAGGCGTTTGCCTCAGCAAGGACTGTTGGTTCAACCATGAGGGGCTCATCCCTGCCTGAAATTCAGTTAATCAGGGCTGCCTTGCATCTACAACTCATTCACTAAATAAAAAAACATGATTCTTAGTTCATCTAGACTTAACTTGCTGCTACCATATTAGTGAAGGCCTTTTTTATCTTTTTCATCCTAATCTTGAAGAAGAATTCAATGGCTGCTTCCAGTGGCATTATGAAAAAGGGAGGGCACTAATCTCTTGCCTCTTCTCCTGAGAGCTCACGCAAGTGCCACACGGCCCCACGCATGCACAGTGTTCACCATTATCTCCCCTGCCCAGGTGAAGGAGTGGGGAGAGGATGCCTGGCCTTCTCACATGCAGGCCAGTGGCTGTCTATGCTGCAGCATGGCCTACCCTTCCTCCCCGCCCAGATCTTTTTTTTTTTTTTTTTTAGGGTTAGGGCTGGGTTAAGGCTAGGTCCAGTGCTAGGGCTGGAGCTAAGACTAGGGTTTGGGTTTGGGTTCCACCCAGATCTTGAGACGGAGGGCCAACACACAGCTCCCAAACTGGCACATCAACTCTATTTGGAAAGAACGTATGTATCATAACATTCCCCATCCTCAGCTGAGCTTCTGACATACTTCATTTGCAGACTAGAACTAAATTGGTGCTAGGGGATCCCCTGACTTTTCCTAATTGGGGAAGTGGAACACCAGTTCTGGGGAGCTGCAATGGGCTGAACTGTGTTGAAGCCCTAAGGCCATGTGACTGTACTTGGAGATGGGGGTGCATAAGGACGTAATCAAGGTTACATGAAGTTAAGGGTGGGGCCCTGACTTCATAGTATTAATACCCTTATATGAAAAGACACCAGAAAGCATGCATGTTCTCTCTCTCTCTCTTCCCTCCCTCCCCCCACTCTTCCACCTCTCTCTCTGTCTCTGTGGCAATGGGGAAAGGTCATGTGAGGACATAATGAGAGGGCAGCTGTCTGTAAGCCAGGATGAGAGTCATCACCAGTAACTGATCCTGCTGAACTTTTTACTTTTTTTTTTTAATTTTTTGAGAAAGAGAGAGAGAAAAACATTGATGTGAAAGAAAATTTTGATCGGTTGCCTCCTGCACATGCCCCAGCCGGGACTGAACCTGCAACCTGAGTATGTGTCCTGACTGGAATCAAACCTACCACCTTTTGGTGGATGGGATGTCGCTCCAACCAACTAGGCCACACTGGCCAGGACAACTGAACCTGGATCTTGGACTTCCGGCCTCTAAAACTGTGAGAAAATAAATTGCTGTTGTTTAAACTCCAGTTTGCAGACTTTTGTTCTGTTTCAGGAGCCACCATGAAACTGGCCAACATAGCCTGGCCCCTGCATGGATTCAGGCTCTGAGGCCTCCAGTTCTGAGAACAATGGTCCCTTCTCTGGTTCCTTGACTTAGGGCTGCAGGCCTGGGTCGGCACTTGCTGGTCCTCCTCTCCATGGCCTGGAGGGCTCACTGAGCATCTGTAGTTGCGTGTTTTTGAAGACCCTCTGAAAATGGGTCCTACTTTTCCCCACAAGCTGGTCATCTTCCCCAGAGACTGTGTTGAAGTCTGCAGCGAAACTTCCTTCCTCAGGCCCCCCTCCTTACCTGAGAGCACTGTGAGGGGACTGTGGTGATTGTGTCCTGTGGATACTGAGGAAGCCCAGGGAACCGGAACCAAGTCTGAGCTGGGGCCTGGCTGGTCACTGCTTGAAGAGGAGCGTTGAGGCCTGCTCCCGGCACATGTCACAGCCTCTCCCAGGTTCTGGTTGATGAGGCTGAGAACCTGTGGGCTGGGAGACGCGGTTCCTGGCTGAGGATGGTGGTCTATGGCACCAAGACTGAAGCTATATTTCCCTTATGGATGCTGAGGCCTAGTTGGTTTAGCTGGCTTAGCTTTTGGGGGGGGGGGGGGAGGGGAGGAGGGAGGGAGGGGGGGAGAGGAGAGAGAGAGGGATAAAAGGATAAAGTGGAGGAGAAAAAGGGTCAGGAAGAAAAGTGGGAATAGGAGTTGCAGGACACAAAGCACAGGAACTCTTGTCCCACAGAGCCAGGCTGGGAGGGGACATAGGTAGCACCGAGTCATCTCTCTGGATGATACTTCAGATACTTCAGATGGGACATGTGAGTTCTCAACATCCAGAGCCTCGGTCTCCCAACATCCTCGTGGATTTTGGTGTTGGGCTCAAATCACCGAGGAGGGTGTTCATGGAGAAAAGTCTTTAGAGACTTGACTCATTTTGGATTGTTTGGGAAGATTTTTTCAGGCCCTTGTGTTTTTTGAAAAAATAGCACAATAGTCAGGCTGACATCATCTGGTGTTAACGGGAACACTCTAAACATTTCCACGTTGAGTCAGGCCAGAACATCATTTTACAATGTTATTTCATCGTTGCTTCCAGCATTCACCTAATCAGAACAAATGTCAAGCAAATGTTCAAAGTGAAAGAAACGAATGTATTAAGAAATAAATGCATTTATGGTAATGATAATAACAACAACAACCCTCCTCCTTCCCGCCCCCACCCCCCGGCCCCCGCCCTCAGGGCAGGCTAAGTACACAAGGTTCTGGCCTTCTTCCAGGGCCTTCCACAGGGCTCAGGAATGTTTGTGCTGTTCACTTACACAGCTGAGCTGGCCAGATGCCAAGACTGGCAGCTTTGTTTATTTGGTTTTCACTTTTCATCATGAAATACAGTCCTGTCTTGATTCTCTTGCCTCTGGGGCTCTCTGAATGTTTCTAACTAGAATCCTTTCAGTTCATTTGCAAAAAGGCTCCCTCCCCTGGGACTGGTGGGTGCCTGGAAGCACTGGAGGCGAAGGGGAGTGGAGGAGTCTGTGGACTGTGGCTCTGCTTGGTGAGGCCATAAATCAGCAGAGTTTCTGAGTTAAAACTCTCTCGCACAGTAAGTTTTATTTAGGGGTAGCACTCATTTGGTTTTTAGACTCAGTGTATTTGCTTGTGAACCTAGCAGATGGCTTCATCTGTTGAACTCGCGCACAGGCTGTGTCTCCTTATTACAACCACATTGTGCAGTTCATGGTCACGTTGGCCTTTGTGTGATCTCAAGATCCCTGCAAGTTTTCCCCTGTGGAGGATGCTGGTCAGGGTCTGACTTCATGTATGGAGCTCGCTTTGGTGCTCCTTATGCCTGGTC
The DNA here is from genome assembly GCA_011751065.1 of Lasiurus cinereus. NCBI lineage: Eukaryota > Metazoa > Chordata > Mammalia > Chiroptera > Vespertilionidae > Lasiurus > Lasiurus cinereus. Next base: position 46,008,566 of record JAAGEH010000480.1, on the reverse strand, counting down.
TGGCCCAAATTAGGAGGACATCAAACACAGTACACCGAAAAAATAAATAAGCCCATCGTACAGTATATTAGAAGGTAGAATGCTGTGTAAAACATAAAAGTAGAGCAGGGTAAAGGTGTTGGATGGTTTTGAGTGTGTGGGGAGAGTTTACTGTTCAAAATAGAATGGCCAGACTTTCTTTAAAAATTAAACATGTGCCGAGACCGGTTTGGCTCAGTGGATAGAACATCGGCTTGCAAACTGAAAGGTCCCAGTTTTGATTTCGGTTGAGGGCATGTACGTACCTTACTTGCGGGCACATCTCCACTGTGGGGCGTGCAGGAGGTGGCTGATCGATGTCTCTCTCTCATCGATGTTTCTGACTTTCTATCTCTCTCCCTTCCTCTCTGTAAAAAAATCAATAAAATATATTTTTTAAAAAATTAAACATGCAATTATCATGTGACCTAGCTACTGTACTCTTGGATGTTTTTCCTAGAGAAATGAAAACTGTGTTCAGACAAAAAACCTATACATGAATTTCCATAGCAGCTATATTTGTAATAGCTCCAAATTGGAAACAGCCCATCTTTCATTGGGTAAATGATCAAACAAATTACCACTTCCTCACTGTGGAATACTACTCAGCAATGAAAAAGAATGCACTTTTAAGATACCCAATAGCCTGGAAGAATCTCTCGATAATTATTCTGAGTGAAAAAGGTCAGTCCCCTAAAGTTTACATAATACATGATTTCATATATTTAGCATTATTGAAATGACAAAATTATAGAAATGGACCACAGAGGAGTGGTTGCCCAGGTTCTGGAGGGAGTGAGGCCAGAGGGAGGAGGGTGTGGCTATAAGAGGGCAGGCTGAGGGATACTCCTGGGATGGAAATGTTCTGTCTCTTGGCTGTATCAATGCCAGTGTGCTGGTTGTGCAAGACATTACCACTAGGGGAAGCAGGCTAGAGGCCAAGGAGATCTTTCTGTATTATTTCTTGCAACTACATTTGAATCTACGTTTGTGTCATGATTAAAAAGTTTAATGAAAACATAGGGTGGGCCCATTGAAGTGACATTTTGAACTCAAACTTGAAAGAGGTGGAAGAGACAGATGTGCACTTATTTGGGTAGACAGTGCCCCGGGTAAAGGTCCTACTGCAGAAGAGCATGTGACATGCTCAAGGGTCACCAAGGGACAGTGTGAATGAAGAGGAGGGCATAGGAGGTGCATCAGGGGTAGCTGGGGCCAGATCCTAAAGGCCCTGGTGGGCACAATTAGGACCTGGGCTTTGACTTTGGTGGTCAGGGGAACAACCTGAGAATAACAGAGTGACATGGGCCAACTTCTGCTTACCAGAGTCTGTGACTTTACTAGGTGTGTGCACACTTAGATCGTTGATAGAGTGTGCAGGAGCTTCTCTAAGAGGCATGGATCACTCAAGCCCTGAGTCTAAGCTGGCCACCCATGGAAAGCATATAACACAGTTGAGGATGAGGGTCATAAAGATGAAGATGGAGGAGCTGCCCAATGAGAGTGACCTTAAGTTGCAACGTACTCATAAAAATGACCTTTATGGTGTCCAGAGTGTTTGCATGTATGTCATTGAGGCTTTCACGTAGCAATGCATTCTGTAGAAGTTTCAAGCACTTGGTTAGGTATTGGGGATCAGTGCCTAGAATCAGCGGTACTTGGGGAATACAACAGGCATAGTTCTTGTACTCAAAGAGCTCACCATGACAAAAAGAACAAGTGGGCCAACAAATAAATAAAATAGTGGGATCATAATGAAGGTTATGAAGCAAGCAAAAAATGGGCTGGGGATGGTGTGTAAGGGGGGAAGGACAATAATGCTCCCTGAAGTAAGGTGATACTTAGGTTGAAACATACAGTGGGAAGAGTCAGGCTGAGCAGAGGAAACAGCCTGTACGAAGGCCCTGAACTGGGGAGGAGATGGGACAGGGTCCAGAGGCACAGGCAATGCCCCCATCACACCATTTATCCATTTCCTACTTGGCCTCCTCCAAGGACAACACTCGGTATCTAAGGCACCCGCCTCACACTCCTGTCATTTCTCTTACTCAAGAGTCATAGAGTCAGGCTTGGCTAGTTCTTCAGTAGTGCCCAAGAAATAAATGTGATTTCACATATTTTCCTCTGTAACATACCAGATGCTGGTAAGTATGAGAACTTGTGGGAAATATAAAAAGACTGTCTTTTTTAGTGTAAGTCTATAAAATGTGCCCGCTTCCCAAAGCTGCTGACCCACACATGTTATGACTGTGTAGACCAGAAGAGGACAGACATAGTAGCCAGGTTGGTGTCTCAAGCCATGGGAATCATGATGATGGAATAAACCAGCTTGGACAAAACATGCATACCATATTTATTAGCTTCCTAGGACCACAAACTAGTAGCCTAAAACAACAGAAATGGATTCTCCCACAATTCTGGAGTCCAGAAGTCTGGAATCAAGGTGTCATCAATGACGTATTCTCTCCAAAGTCTCTAGAGGTGGATCCTTCCTTGTTTCTCCCAGATCCTCATAGCCCCAGGTGATCCTTGGCTTCTGGCATCACTTCCATCTCTGCCTCCATCTCCAGATGGCTATCTTCCCTCTGCTTCTGTGTGTCCCTGTGTCTTCCTATGGTGCTTTCCCTATGTCTGTCTTCACATTGTATCCCTCTTCTTGTAAGGACCCCAGTCATATTGAATTAAGACTCACCCTAATGACCTCATCCTAACTAATTATATCTGTAGCAATCCTATATCCAAATAGGTCACGATGTGAAAATTTTTTTTAAATATTTATTTATTTATTATTTTTTTCTTTTTTTTAAATTAAATCTTTATTATTCAGATTATTACATTTGTTTCTCTTTTTTCCCTTCCATAGCACCCCTCCACCCAGCTCCCACCCCTCCCTCTGCCCTTACTCCCTCCCATTGATTTCATCCATAGGTGTATGATTTTTGTCCAGACTCTCCCTGTACACCCCTCACCCCTTTCCCCCTGAGAATTATCAGTCCACTCCCTTTCTGTGCTCCTGATTCTATTATATTCACCAGTTTATTCTGATGATCAAATTTTTAATTCACTTAATTTTTAGATTCACTTGTTGATAGATATGTATTTGTTGTTCATAATTTTTTCTTTTACCTTTTTCTTCTTCCTCTTCTAAAAGAGTACCTTTCAGCATTTCATATAATACTCATTTGGAGTTGATGAACTCCTTTAGCTTTTTCTTATCTGTGAAGCTCTTTTTCTGCCCTTCAATTCTGAATATTAGCTTTGCTGGATAGATTATTCTTGGTTGTAGGTTCTTGCTATTCATCACGTTGAATATTTCTTGCCACTCCCGTCTGGCCTGCATCGTTTCTGTTGAGAAATCAGCTGACAGTCGTATGGGTGCTCCCTTGTAGGTAATAAACTGTTTTTCTCTTGCTGCTTTTAATATTCTCTCTTTGTCTTTTGCTCTTAGTATTTTAATTATGATGTGTCTTGGTGTGGTCCTCTTTGGATTCCTTTTATATGGGGTTCTGTGTACTTCCTGGACTTGTAAGTCTATTTCTTTTACCAGATGTGGGAAGTTTTCAGTCATTATTTCTTTAAATAGGTTTTCAGTATCTTGCTCTCTCTCTTCTTCTGACACCCCCACAATTCTGATGTTGGTACGCTTGAAACTGTCCCAGAGTCTCCTTACATTATGTTCACATTTTTGGATTCTTTTCTCTTCTTGCTTTTCCAGTTGAATGCTGTCTGCTTCTTTATATTTCAACTTTTTTACTTGATTCTTGCCTTTCTCTAGTCTGCTGTTAGGACTCTGTATAATATTTTTTATTTCAGTCAGTGTATGTTTAATTTCTATTTGGTCCTTTATCATCTTTAGTTGGACCTTTTCCATCTCTAGTTGGCTCTTTTGCATCTCTAGTTGGTCCTTTTACATCTCCTCTTGGCTCTCGCTAAATTTATCCATCTTTTCTAGCATATTCTTGAAAAACCTTATAAGTGTGGTTTTGAACTCTATATCCAGTTGTTTTTTTTCCTCCATTTCTTTTGTTTGTGATCCCTTCCCTTGTCTCGGCATTTTCACTATGCCGGGGAAACTTCTGTGTTGGATTCAGCCTTATGATACCAGACTCAAAACCGAAGAAGCCTCTATTGAGCTTGGGATGGGTGGAGTCTCAGGGCTTAAGGGACTGCCTTGCCTTCCAGTCGGCCCCGCCCTCCACAGCCCCTGAGTCTCACGTAACTGGGTAATCGCTGGAGTGGTCCTTGTGCGTGCCCGCAGTGCCTCTAACTGCTGCCTTTCCGGCTTCCCTGTGCACCAGGACCACACGAGTCTAGGTCCCCAGGGTTTCGCCCGAAACGGGCCCGGTGGACTCAGAAGTGGCGCAGTTGGGAGGGTCTGTCTCCCGCCCACTTGCGAAAGCCAGCGGCACCATCAGCAATCTGTCCTGCGTGCAGCACCGTGCGCGTGAGCGACCAGACTTGATCTTTTGCGACTCCCCTAAATTTCCGTGCACCTCTCCCTTTTCACAGTCCAAACTCACCCCATATGAGTTTCGGCTGGATCTGGGGTTTAGTGTCGTAAGATAAGGGGTTCAATGCCGTTGGGAGTCTCCGTTTCCCTTCCACCAGTGAAAGCCAGCCAGGTTCTCCAGCACCCGCTCTCTCAGCGTGTGGGTCTCCGTACCTCAGCTTTTTGCAGCTCCTCTGGGTTTCTGTGAGCCCCTCTCTTTCCTTCTAGCTATAGAACTTACACTCGGCCAGCTTTCCTGTGGTTTTGGATGATGTCTGTTCTGTCTTTTAGTTGTAGTTTTGAAATTGTTGTGCGAGGCAGCAGTGTAGGTGTTTACCTATGCCGCCATCTTGGATTCTCCACTCTCTTCTCTTCACGATGTGAAATTTAAGGGGAACACAGTTCATCCTGTAACAGGAAAGAAATAGTGGTTGGAAAGGACTAGGCAGCTGTGGGATCAAGTTGTAGATCTTCCACAAGAGAAACCTTTCTGATCTCTTGCCCTGGATCTGCTAACTGACTCACTCCCACTAATATCTTTTTTTTTAATTTAATTTAATTTTTTAAAGTATTACAAATAGTAGTACATATGTCCCCTTTTTTCCCCATTGACCTTACCCCGGCCTCCCTTACCTCCCTCAGTGTCTTGCATCCATTAGTTATGCTTATATGCATGCATACAAGTCCTTGGATTGATCTCTTCCCCCTGTCCCAACCCTCTGCAGCCTTCCCACTGTAATTTGACAATCTGTTCAATGCTTCTCTGTCTTTGTATCTATCTTTTTGTTCATCAGGTTATAATGTTCTTTATTATCCATAAATGAGTGAGGTCATGTGGTATTTTTCTTTTACTGACTGGTTTATTTGACTTAGCATAATGCTCTCCAGTTCCATCCATGTTGCTACAAATGGTAAGAGTTCCCTTTTTTATAGCAGTGTAGTATTTCATTGTGTAGATGTACCATAGTTTTCTAATCCACTCCCCTGCTGATGGGCATTTAGGCTGTTTCCAAATCTTAGCTATTGTAAATTGTGCTGCTATGAACATAGGGGTGCATATATCCTTTCTGATTAGTGTTTTTTGGGATATATTCCTAGAAGTGGTATTATTGGGTCAAATGGCAGTTCCATTTTTAAAATTTTGGGGAAATGCCATACTGTTTTCCATAATGGCTGCACTAGTCTACATTCCCACCAGCAGTGAAGGAGGATTTCTTTTTCTCCACATCCTCACCAGCACTTGTCATTAATTGATTTGTTGATGATAGTCAATCTGACAGGTGTGAGGTGGTATCTCATTGTTTAAAGTATTACAAATAGTAGTACTTTGATTTGCATCTCTTGGATGATTAGTGACTTTGAGCATGTTTTCATATGTCTCTTGGCTTTCTGAATGTCCTCTTTTGAAAAGTGTCTATTTAGGTCCTTTGCCCATTTTTTTGATTGGATTATTTATCTTCCTTTTGTTAGGTTGTATAAGTTCCCTGTAAATGTTGGAGATTAAACCTTTATTGGAGATAACATTGGCAAATATGTTCTCCCATGCAGTGGTATTTCTTGTTCTTTTGTTGATGGTTTCTTTTTATCTCTTGTATGTCCTTCACTTTGAGATCTAATTTGTCAGATGTAAGTATTGCTACCCTAGTTTTTTGTTTTGTTTTGTTTTGTTGTTGTTGCTGTTGTTTTTTCATTTTCATTTGCCTGAAATACCTTTTTCCATCCCTTCACCATCAGTCTGTGTGAGTTCTTTTTTTCTGAACTGGGTTTCCTATAGATAGCAGATATATGTATGGTTCATGGTTTCTTATCCACTCAGCTACGGTATGTCTTTTGATTGGGACGTTTAATCCATTTACATTTAAAGTTATTATTGATAGGTACTTGTTTGTTGCCTTTTTTATTTTTTATGTCTGTGTTCCTTCTTCACTTTTTTTTTTCTTCTTTTTATAGCAGACTCGTTAGCATTTCTTGCATTGCTGGTTTGGTGGTGATAAACTCCCTTAATCCTTTTTTGTCTGTGAAGCTCCTACTTTCACCTTCAATTTTGATTGATAGCCTTGCTGGGTACAGTATTCTTGGATTCAGACCCTTCCTTTGCACAACTTTGTGTATTTCATTCCATTCCTTTCTGGCCTGATGTGTTTCTGTTGAGAAATCAGTCGCTAGTCTGATGGTGGACCCTTTGTAGATAACTTTCTGTCTCTAGCTGCTTTTAAGATTCTTACTTTGTCATTGGTGTTTGCCAATTTAATTATCATGTGCCTTGGTGTTGGTCTTTTGGGGTTCATTTTGTTTGGGACACTGTGAGCTTCTTGGACTTGTGTGAGTTTTTTCTTCCCTATATCAGGGATGTTTTCTGTCTTTATTTCTTCAAACAGGTTTTCTATTCCTTGCTCAGTTTCCTCTCCTTCTGGTACCCCTATTATGCAAATGTTGTTTCGTTTCATATTGTCCCAAAATTTCCCTAGGCTCTCCTCTTGTTTTTTAAGCTTTTTTTCTAGATGCTGCTCTGCTTGGGTATTTTTTCCTTCCTTGTCTTCTAGCTTACTGATGCGGTCCTCTACTTCTTCTAGTCTATTGTTGATGCTTTCTATTGAGTTCTTTATTACAGTTATGTAGTTTTTCATTCCTTCTTGGTTCTTCTTCATTTCCTCTTGATTCTTACACATATTGTTTAATTTGTCTTCCATCCTTTTCAGTGACCTTATGACCATTTCTCTGAATTCTCTCTCTGACATATTGCTTGCCTCCATTCCTTTACTTCCTTTTCTGGTGATGCCTCCTTTTCTTTTATATGCGGGCTTTTCCTGTGTCTCCCCATGATCTCTTCTCCCCAGGTGTCTGGTTATGTAGCTCTCTCTCTCCTGCATTAACTTAAAGGCACAAAATATGATAAGCACAACACACAAGGCACAATGCACAATGCACAATACACAAATGTATTCACAATACTAATAACCCAAAATAAAGGTGACCACCAGAGAAAAGAGAATTAAGGGATTAAAAAAAAAGTGCAAAATTGATATTGAGAAAACAGGAAAAAAAAGTAAGAGAGAAAAGAAAGAGAATAAAAAAGAAGGCAGAAAAAATATTTATATGGGGAGAAAACTCCAATAGAACAATAACTAATCCAAAAAGATGAAAATAGCAAACACCCAGAGATGAATGCAAATTACAAACAACAACTAATAACAAATGAGGAGTAGCAAAACAAAACAAAACAAAACAAAAACAAAATCCAGAAACAATTACACAACAAACAAACAAAATCCAATCTAATCAACAATCAAACAACAACAATAGGACAGAGAGCAAGAAGGGCAAAACAAAATAAGATAGAAAACAAACAAAAAAACAACAAAAATTAAAAAAGGGAAGAGAAAAATATTTTGGATAGTGAAGAAAGAGAAGAGAGAAGTGTGTATGGACTTGGAGCAGGGAATCAGAAATTAGACATATAAATAGGATGAATTTTTAACAGGATAATAAAAAGGAAATAGGAAAAATCTACAGCAGGAATAGGGTAAGCAAGATAGGACATCAAAAGGGAAAAAGTGAGGAAGAGAGTGTTGGCATAAAGGTAAAGTTGAAATAGAGTAAAATGATGCTAAAGGATAATGAAAATAGAATGTAAAACACTAATCCTAAAATAAAATAAAGAGAAAATAAAATTAAACTTTAAAAAAGGTAAAATAATAGTAATAATACTGATTAAAATTAAAAATATAATAATTAAAAAGTTAAAATCAAGTGAGAAAAAAAAATTAGTTTCTTAAATAAAAAATAAAAAATAAAAATGTGCAGTAGTGAAGGTCATCCACTTCCTCTACTGTTCTTTTTGGCACATCTGTTTCCTGTCTGGTAGTCAGGACCATATTGAAGTTACCTGCATTCCACCATTCCTCTGCATTGTAAGCCACAATCCTGTTTTCAAGTAGGCATTATTTCTTTGTTTCTCAGGTTGCTTTTAATTGTATTTACACAAGAGTCAATTTGTGATTCAACCCATCAGTGGCAGTGTTTCTGTATTGACATTGGGGGCTATAAGTCCTCTCTACCCAGTATTTAGATTTTGTTTTCTCTGCCGCACTTAATACTGGTTTTGGAGAATGGACTGCCCCAGAGCTGGTTTTCTGATAATTTCTTCCCACTCTGATACCCAGGATCCACAAAAACAACCTTCCACTGCAGTCTCTGAGAGTGTATTTAATTGGGGATCCTATGTACTGGGCTTAGTAATCAAAAGCAAGGATTTAAAGAGAAAAAAGAACCAGAGTAAGCATGCAAACTAGTGAATCTCTTCCCGCCGACGGGGGGGGGGGGGGGGGGGGGGCACACACACACAGCACTGCAGTGACTCTGTGCACGTCTTTTCCCCCTGGCACTAAGCAGCCGGTATACTGGTAAAACTTCAGGCTGCCTTTTTGCGCCCAGCCCAGATGGGTTGATTTCTAGAGTTCCCTTCTGCCAGAGGGCCCTGTGGACCCCCTTCCACATTCGTGGACTGTGCTGGTCCCAACAGCTGCGGATTTTGTGGGGCGCAGACTTCCTCAGAATCCCGCTGTGTGTGTTTCTCCCTTCAGCCTGGATCGCAGGCCTCACTTTTCTCTAGGTGAAATCTGACCTTTCCATGAGAAGGTGCAGAGCTTGTCCGAATCCACATAGTCGAGCTAATTGAGTTCCATTGTTGGTGGGTTTGTAGCTGGTCCCTGGGTATTGTAGTTGTAGGGACCTGGGAGGTATCCGATTCTTCCCAGTTAAAGGTAAGGCTAGGCTTCTGATCACAGCCACTCTCCCCTTCAAGATGGCGTGGTCTGTGTGGCAGAGCTAGTCACTCCAGGAGAGATTTTGGCAGCAGTGGAGGCTGCCTGGTTAGGGGATCCTGGTCTGGCAGACCCCAACAGTTCCTGACTCACAGAGACACTCCCTGTACATCCACACACTCTCCTTTTGTTCTTTCACTCACACACTGTCTTGCAGCCTTCCTTCCCATCAGCAACCATCTTTCTCTTTGAACCATGAGATTTTCCCCCCCACTAATATCTTTTAAAACATGCTTAATTCTGAATGCTTCTATTTGTTATTGATTTAATATAAAAAGCATTTTTATGCTCCTAAAACTAGTATGTTTGTATTAATGGTTGCAGTCATTTATGGTCGTGCAGGCTTGAATGACTGGTTTCCCCCTCCCTCACTCCATGGCCATCTTGCTTTCCAACTGGAAAGTAAGACAGGTAAGGCCAGGCCAGATCATGAAAGACCAAGGGAGCTGGCAGGACCTGGACTGGCCTGGGAAATAAATAAATAAATAAGAAATAAATAAAAGTAAAACTTTTAGTTCACAGAAAGCATGATCCAGAATATAGAGAAATCTCAGAATAAAAGATCAATACAAAATATCAATTTCTCCTAGGTAATTGCAATGAACTGTCCAAAAAACACATATTTTAAAAATCCCAATAGTATCCAAAAGGATAAATACTTAGAAATAAATTTAACTTAATAAGTGCAAATCTTGTACACTAAAAAGTACAAAACATTACAAGAGAAATTAAAGATTTAAATAAATGTACGTGTATTTTATTGTTATGGTTAAAAGAAACAATATTTTAAGATGGCAGTGTTCCCCAAATTGACCAATGGAATCCCTATCAAAATCCCAGCAGAATATCTTGTGGTAATTGACAAGACAATTCTAAAATGTATATGAAAATGCAAAAGACCTAGACTAGCCAAAACATTTTTTTTAATTAAGAAGAACAAATTTGAACTTATTTACTCAAAGCCATGGTAATGAAGACAAGGTGGCATTGGCATGAAGATAGACATACAAATTAATGAAGCAGAATTGAGATTTCAGAAATAAACCCTTATATTTATGGTCAATTACTTTTTAACAAAGGTATTAGTTCGGTTGAAAAAGAATGGTCTTCAACGAATGTTGCTGGGATAGTTGGATATCCATACAGAGAAAAATGAACTCAGACCCTTACTTCACAACATATACAAAAATTAACTCAAAATAAATCATAGGCTTACAAGTAAGAGCAAAAACTATAAAACTTCTAGAAGAAAACATTGCAGAAAATCTTTGTGACTTTAGGTTAGATAAAGAGTTCTTAGGTATGGAACATAAAGCACAATATGATACCAAAAGAAGTAATTTATAAATTGGATTGCATCAAAATTAAAAACTTCTGCTCTTCAAAAGATATCATTAAGAAAATAAAAAGAGCACCACTTTGGCGCAGTGGATAGAGCGTTGGCCTGCAGACTGAAAGGGCCCAGGTTCAATTCCGGTCAAGGGCATGTACCTTGGTTGCGGGCACATCTCTAGTAGAGGGCGTGCAGGAGGCAGCTGATCAATGTGTCTCTCATCGATGTTTCTAACTCTCTATCCCTCTCCCTTCCTCTCTGTAAAAGATCAATAAAATATATTTTTTAAAAAATCAAAATAAAATAAAAAGATGTACCACAGTCTATGAGAAAATATTTGTAAATCTATATCTAAAAAAGGATTTGTATCTAGAATATATAAAGCACTCTTAAAATTCAACAATAAGTCAAATAGCTCAATTAAAAATGGCAAAAGACTTTAATAGCTATTTCATCAAGAAAATATCCAAATGACTAATAAGGGCACAAAAGTATATGTCTATACAAAGACTTGTCTGTGAATGTTTATATCTGGACATTGGGGGCTGACTCTCCACCTGTTCTTGCTTCTACCTAAACTACCGAGCCTGATAGAGGGCACTTTGGTTAAGACTGAGCACTCCTACTTCTCATCTCTGTCTCTTTGAAACAAACAAACAAAAAATATGCGTTGTCACCCTGAACTGTCTTATAAAGAGAAGGAGAGAGAAATGAAAGCATTTACTATGACTGAGCTCCATTCCTGGGACTATTAAAAATCAGTGCAGAACCACAGTAGCTGAGGAGGAGGGAGAAATGCGGTTTACTAAGCTTTGCTGAAAAGAAGGAATTTTTCTCATGGGACAACTTGCTTGGAAATGGAAGGAACTGCAGTTAAGACATGTGATTCTCATTACCAGCTACATCCTTTCAGACAGGAGGCAGATATAATTGGAGCCATTTCTATTTTAATTATAATTCTTTGGCTTTAAAGAAATTGCCAATGGAAATCTGCAAGCCACCACAAATGCCACCATTGCAAATTCCCTGGATTTTAATGTGGCCTGGATTTCCTTCAGGAAAGCTGAGGCCACCGGCCACAATTGATATTTGTTGTTGTTACAGACCTAAAGTTTTCCCCAAACAAAGAATGACTGAGCCCTTCTCTCTCTCTTCCTCCTCCTATTTTTCCTTTTGAAACAAGGAGGCAGATCTTTTAGAGTTTGCCACCCTTCCCCTTCAAAACATGAGAGAGAGAAGGAAGCCTTTTGAGATGAAGGACAAGAGAGTGCAGGCTCTCAGGGCTTCCTTTTGTTCCTCCACTGTGTGCCCAGAGGGAGCCTCCAACCTCTCCACAGACCCAGGTTCAGGCAGAGTTCTGAAAAGTGCTGGAGATTCAAAGCCAGGCTGCTGATAAAGTCAAAGAGCACAACCGACAGCCAATTCCTGTAAAACCTCTGGAGTTGGACCTCCTCTGAGCTATTTCCCAACTCACTACCTTTTTTTTTTTTAATATATATTTTATTGATTTTTTTACAGAAAGGAAGGGAGAGGGATAGAGTTAGAAACATCGATGAGAAACATCGATCAGCTGCCTCCTGCACACCCGCTAGTGGGGATGTGCCCGCAACCAAAGAACATGCTCTTGATCTGAATCAAACCTAGGACCCTTCGGTCCGCAGGCCGATGCTCTATCCACTGAGCCAAACCAGTTTCGGTGTCACTCACTACCTTTTAAGTGTCTCCTGTTAAATATGAATGAGAAACCAGGAATCACCTGACAATAGAAGAAAGCATTTAACATAAAATCTGGAAATCAAATAAACAAATTGAAAAATGAAATGTGGAAACAAACACAATGCAGAGAACAGAATAATATTATAAAAAATATATTTAATACCCTAGATAGATGAAATAGCACATTTATAAAATAAGACCAGAAGGCTTTAAAAAAGAAGCATTGAAAAGATAAAAGAGAGTTCTTAAAAATTTAAAATATGATAGCAGAAATTAAAAATTCAGCAGTATTGAAAAGATAAAGTTAAGGATGTTTCCAATTAAAAATAGACAGATAGATGACAGAAACATGAGAAAAAATAACAAAATTAGGGGATTAGTCCTGGAGATCCAACATCCAATAACAAAAGCTCCCAAAAGAGAAAACATAAGGAAGAGAAATAAAGACAAAAACCGAGAGGACATACAGATGGCCAATAGACATGAAAAAATGCTCAAAGTCACTAATCAACAAAGAAATGCAAATTAAAACCACAATGAGATATCACCTCACACCTATCAGAATGGCTATCTATAATAATAAAAGCAAAATATGCTAATGAGACCGGACAGTCAGGATGATGCCGGGCTGCAAGGGAAGCCTGGGTCCCAGGTACCAGCGGGAAGCCAGTACCAGCAGCCAGTGGGGCGGAGGGCGGTGGGGGAGAACGTGGGGAAGAAGAGAGGGAAGGCCTGCTCTGTGTGAATTTTGTGCATCGGGCCTCTAGTCATTAATAAACCAACAAACGACAAGTGCTGGTGAGGCTATGGAGAAGAGGGAAACCTTGTGCACTGTTGGTGGGAATCCAGACTGGGGCAGCCACTGTGGAGAACAGTATGGAGTTATCTCAAAAAGCCGGTTTGGCTCAGTGGATAGATCGTTGGCCTGCGGACCAAAGGGTTCCAGGTTCGATTTCAGTCAAGGGCACATACTTCAGTTGGAGGCTCCTCCTGGCCTTCCTTGGTCAGGGCCTGCACAGGAGGCAACCAATCGATATGTTTCTCTCACATCGATGTTTCTGTCTTTCCCTTTCTCTTTCACTCTCCCTTAAAAAAAAAAAATCAATGGAAAAATATCCTCAAGTGCAGATATTAAAAAAAAAAAAAAAAAGGAACTGCCTTATGATCCAGCAATTCCACTTCTGGGAGTTTATCTGAAGAAACCCAAAACACTCTTTCAAAAGAATATTTGCACCCCTGTGTTCATTGCAACGATATTTACAGTAGCCAAGATTTGGAAGCAGCCCAAGTGCCTATCAGTAGATGAGTGGATAAAAAGCAGCGGTAGCCCTGGCCAGTGATGTTCTGGTTACTCATTAGTCAACAGAGTCAAATAACAACAGTACAACGATTGAAATTTCTTTTGAGAGCCAATTTTTTAAAAATATATTTTATTGATTTTTTACAGAGAGGAAAGGAGATAGATAGAGAGCCAGAAACATCGATGAGAGAGAAACACCAATCAGCTGCCTCCTGCACACTTCCTACTGGGGATGTGCCCGCAACCAAGGTACGTGCCCTTGACCAGAATCGAACCTGGGACCTTTTAGTCCGCAGGCCGACGCTCTATCCACTGAGCCAAACCAGTTTCGGCGAGAGCCAATTTTTTTAAACTTAAACTATATAGTTAGGTACATTGTTATTAACTTAATTAGGGTACTCCTAAGCTGGCCTTTGCTAAAAACTCAAGGGGCCAAATATCCGCATATGGCTTGTGAGCCGCAGTTTGCCGACCACTGGGTTAGGCATTGGCTTGCTCACGGAAGGCTTGCAAGTTCAATTTCCAGTCAAGGGCACATTACTGGGTTGTGGGTTCACTCTCTACCTCCAGTCAGGGTGTGTGTGGGAGCAACCAGTCGATATCTCTCTCACACATATATTAATGTTTCTCTCTCTCTCTCTTTCTGCCCCCCTGACAAGGAATAGGAACTGGCATCCTTTTGGTGCACCAAGACAACCAATACCCAACCAACTGAGCCACACTGGCCAGAGCATGAGAAAATCTTAAAGGCAGCCGGGGTAGGGGGGTGAAGAGATGTTGTGAACAGAGACAAAGGTAAAAATAGCAGACTTCTCACTAGACACAATAGAAGCGAGATGACACGGAGCATCTTTCAACCTTAAATTCTGTACCCAATGAAAATATCTTTTAAAAATGATGGGAAAATAGCCCTGCCAGTGTAGCTTAGTGGTTGAGCATTGACCTAAGAACCAGGAGGTCATGGTTCGATTCCCAGTCAAGGCACCTGCTCAGGTTGTGGGCTTGATCCCCAGTAGGAGACATGCAGGAGGAAGCCGATCCATTATTCTCTCTCATCATTGATGTTTCTGTCTCTCTCCTTCTCTCTTCCTCTCTGAAATCAATAAAAAACATATTTTTTAAATGAGGGGAAATTAAAGATGCATCATCAGACCTGCACTATAAAAAAATGTTAAAGGACATCCTTCAGGAGGAAGGAAAAGGATGTTAGAAGTAAATCAAAGGAGTAAAAAGCATGGGTAAATATATGAGTGTAGTGTAAGGGCCTGACAGGTTGTTTTTCTTACTGCAATGCAAGTGCCTGAATTAAGCTTTGTATTGCTGAAACATCCACTTTGCAGATAGTAATCTCGAATAAACACATTGCCAACCACAGCACTCCATAAAGCGCCAGCCCACAGCACCCCAAGTTTTCTTTGTTTTAGAGATCTGGTTGATTTAGACAACTGATTGTTTGGCTGCTTGTTTTTCACTTCCTGCACTTTAATTTCCACTTTTATGTTTTAGATTCACCAACAAATAGTGAACGCTTTGAAACCCTATCTTTGGCTCCAATAAAACAGAACCCACGTTCTCTCTCTACCTACGGCATTGCTGTGTGACCCCAGGTGTGCCCTGGTACCCTTCAGGATTTGTGAGTCACAAACCTGTCCTTCAAAGTTTCCTGATTATTATTGACGAGTGCATCTTGCAGTCATAATAGGAACCATTGGTTCCAAAGGGGAGATGTCTGTGGGGTGTCCACTGTGCCAGGGTGAGTGCCTCAGGCATTGCTGGCTGATAACATCATTATCGGTAGGCTGAGACTGGCAAGAAACAAAAAGATTTTACTCTGTATGTATTTGTACTTATGTCTCTTTTTAAAATAAATGATGATTGAAAAAAATAATAACATTATATAATGGGATTTATAAAAAAATGTATAAAATGGCCCTCTCCAGTTTGGCTCCATGAATACAGTCATATGTATGCCTGGGGAATGAAGGGTTCCCGGTTTGATTCTGGTCAAGGGCACGTGTCTCGGTTGCAGACTCCTCCCCAACCTGGGCCCTGGTCAGAGAAAATAAAATAAAGCAAGAGGCAACCAGCTTATGTGTTTCTCTCACATTGATGTTTCTCTCTGTCTTTCCCTCTCTCTTCCACTCTCAAAAAGATCAGTGGCAAAATATCCTTGGGTGAGGTTTAACAAAAAACAAAATAAAACAAAAAAGTATAAAATGGATTTCATAATTGCTAGAGGGGAGAAATGTAAGTGAAGTATTGTGTGATTCTTATACTACATGTGAATATAATATCACTTGAAGGTAGGTTGTGATAAGTTAAAGATGCATAATGTAAACCCTAAAGCAACTACTAGACATTAAATAAGAAAAAATTCATGAACTTGAAGACACAACAATACAAACTGCCCGAAATGAAACACAGAGAGGAAAAAGACTGAAATAGGTGAACAGAGCATCAGCAAACTGTGGGATAAGTTCAAGTGATCAAATAGACACACAAGTGGAGTTCCTGGAAAAAGAGGGGACAGAAAAAAAATTCTGTAAAAAAAAAATGGCCAAAATTGTTCTGAATTTGATAAAATGTCTAGACCCATAGGTCCAAAAAACTCAATAAAATTCAAGCACACAAAAAAATTACACCAAGGCACATCATAATCAAATTTCTCAAAAACCGATGATAAAGACAACATCTTAAAGGTGGCTGGCTGGAAGAAAAAAAAGACATTTCATAAGGAAAAAAATGATACCAGATTTCTCATTGGAAAAAATGCAAGCTAGAAGACATTATAGTAACATCTTTAAAATATTGGAGGGGGTGGGGGCGGAATCTGTCAATCTACAATACTTTACTCAAAAGCAAAATAGAGCTTTTCCAGACAAACAAAAAACTGAAAGGATCCATCATTAGTTGCACATCCTAAAGAAATGTTTAAGGAAATCCTTGAGGAAGAAATACAAAAACAACAGATGGAAAACTGGATTTACTCAGAGAAATGAAGAACATAAAAACAGTAATTGCATGGGTAAATATAAAGAACGTTTTTAATCTTTTAAATCACATTACAAGATAATTGACTCCTTAAGCAAAAATGATAACAACGGGAGAAGTCATGTGGGGATGGAGGAGGGGCCACGTGAAGATTGAAGGGATGTGGCCCGGAGCCCCCAGAGGCAGAAGAGGCAGAAAGGACCCTGGCCTGGAGCCCTTGGACAGAGCACAGCCCAGAAACCCTGATTCAGATTCTGGCCCCAGCACTGGTTCCTGTTTGTTTAGGCCGGTCTGTGGTGACTGCAGCAGCAGCCTCAGGAAACAGACCCCTCCTTGCCCCTCCTTTTGGGGCTTTGACCGGATTCGGGGAACAGCCGAGCCTTGTAGTCTGCCAGGGGCTCACAGGGAGATCCAGACCTCTCAGTGCAGGGGCTCACAGGGAGATCCATCCATTCCTGTGTCTGTGCCCCGACCCTGTCCCCCCTGCCCCCGGGGCTCCTCAGCAGTGACAGTACAGTGGACACACCAGGGCAGGCTGTTTGGTGGGAAGTGCAGGCTACGTGGCTCAGGGGCTCCTCACTGCCGCCTTGGCTGAGCCCCAGCTGCAGGATGATGCAGGCCCATTTGGATTCAAGGTTCGCTCTGATTTCTGAGCAGCACGCCTGGCAGGATGTCCCTCCAGCATGCGGAGGGAAGAGCAGAGGGCTCCGGTCCTAGAGGCTGAGTACAAGTCCTGGCCACCTCAGCCCAGCTTGTGCCCTGAAGGGACCTCTGGCAATACAGGGACAGTTACAAATGCACAAAGTGCCTCCTGGGTTCATGAAAATGGGACCACACATATCAGGATGCAGAGACCGTCCTGCTTCCCAATCCAGCTCTGCTCCCTCCCAGCTGAGGGAAGCGTCAAGGCTGGTTCCGACCTATGAAATGCCTTCCAGGTATTACACAGGCCCCTGTGGGACTCTTCCATGGACTCTGGATACTCCACTGCTCTCCTTTTTTTTTTTTTTTAATATATTTTATTGATTTTTTACAGAGAGGAAGGGAGAGGGATAGAAAGTCAGAAACATCGATGAGAGAGAGACATCGATCAGCCGCCTCCTGAACGCCCCACAGTGGAGATGTGCCCACAAGCAAGGTACATGTCCCCGACCGGAATCGAACCTGGGACCTTTCGGTCCGCAGGACGACGATCTATCCACTGAGCCAAACCGGTCTCGGCTCTCCTTTTCAATGCAAGATGTCACAGTCCTAGCAGGAAAAAAGTGGCACACACAAACCATTTTTGGGAAGGATTTTAGCAAAGGGACTGTTGACAGGTGTGAGAGCAGGGGCAGACAGCCAACCAGGGAGGTGGCACCCCGGAAACTTGAGACCATCCAAGGTCTCAAGAGGGTGGGACCACATGAACACCGGAGTGGGCACCTGAACAAGGGGCGGGGCCACGTGATTATGTGAGATTAGGTGAGGGACCAAAGGGTTGGAGCCATGTAAACATGTAGGAGAAATCACAGGAGGACAGAATAGGGGCCACGTGAAGATTGAAGGGATGTGGCCAGCAGCCCCCAGAAGCTGAAGAGGCAGGAAGGACCCTGGCCTAGAGCCCTTTGAGGGAGCACATCCCTAGACAACCTGATTTCAGCTTCTGGCCCCAGAACGAGGGGAGCACATGTTCCTGTTCGTGTCTGCCAGTGTGTAGTCATCACAGCAGCCTCAGGTGTGCCCACTGCACCGTCACTGCGGAGAAGCCCCCGAGGGAGCCTCCTTTTGGGGCCTTGACTGGGTTCTGGGAACAGCTGAGCCCTGTGCTCTGGCAGGGGTGACCCCTTAGACCTGTCACTGCAGGGCTCACAGGAACATTCATCCCGGTGTCTGTGCCTCGGCCCTGTTTCCTGCTCCCCGGGGCTCCTCGGCAGTGATGTGCAGTGGGCACCCCAGGGCGGGCTGCCTGGTGGGAAGTGCAGGCTACATGGCTCAGGGGCCCCCAGCTGCAGGATGATGCAGGGTACTCTCCAGCCCTGGCCTTCCCCCTAATGAGTCCAGCCTGGGCCTCTGCTTCCTGGAGCACCTGGGATGACAGGAGCCAGCAACTTCTTGTTGTGCCCCTATTCTGGATACCAAAACGGAGGCTCCGAGAGGGGAAGCAGAGGTCTCTATCCCCAGCCCACCTTCCCCTCAACTCAGCCCAGCTCACAGGCAGCTCCCCAGCTGCCGTGGTGTTGGAGGAGGAGGAGATTTCTGAGAAGCAATCCAAAAATACACACCAACTGGACCTTCCTTCCTCATCCCCTCTCTCCAGTTTCAAAGCTGCTTTTTGTGCAGGTAGGTTGGGACCTCTTCCTGGCCAGGCAGCTGAGAGCAAAGGAGGTCAGGAGGAAGAGGGTCCAGGTAGTGGGTTCTGGGATCCCAACCTCATGCAGCAGATTTCCTGGACCTGGGCTCCATCGCCCTCCCACATTTCCCAGACCAGGCGGGCTGTTTCCTGCCTCCTTGCCTTCGCACATGCAGTTCCCTCCACCTTGAATGCCCTTCCTCATCTTTCAAATCTCAGCTCAGCTTTAACTCTGAGTCACTTGGGGCTCCCCCTGCATTCTGCACCCACCCCAGTCACAGCTGTTTTCTGGATGATGCTCTCACGGGACAGTGAGGTCTTGGCGATGCTAGCTTTGCCTTTGTACCTCAGCCCCTAAATCTGGAAGGAAGGGAAGGAGGGAGGGATGGGAGCAAAGAAACATCTCTCATAGGATTGTAGAGGATCTGGACCATGAACAACTGGCATAGGGCTGGGCTCGGAGCAAAGCCCACTCCCTTCCTGCCACCTCCACTTGAGCCTGGGCTCCAGCACCTTCTGTGCATCTGATTTAGAGCCGGCTCAGGGGTCCTCTCTATACCCGCAGGTCTACGTCCGTTGCCCATTTGGATACAAGGTAATGACATCAGGATGCAGAAGTGCACTTGACTTCACAAGGAGCTAGTGTGTTAGGGAGAAAGGCCTCCATTCTCAGAAAACCAGGACTGTGCAAACTTGCAAGAACCTGAGGGTTGACCTTAAGCAGGGATTTTCAAACTGTTTTCACACCGAATACTTTCTGCACACAAAGCCTTACCTGAGGGCCATTATATAAAACAGGTGGAAACTAAACAACTACAACAAAAAAACCACATCATATATTGTGAAGTTTAGAAGTAAACAACATAGGACAATAGTACAAAGACCTGGAGGGGAGAGAGAGAACTATACTGTTGTAAGGTCCATATAAGGTATATGAAGAAGTATAATATTCCTTGACACAGTAAAGATATATATGATAAACCCTAAAGCAAGCATTAAAATAATATAACAAAGAGTTACAGCTACTAAGACAACAAATGAGATAAGGTGGAATAAAGAAATACTCAGCCCTAAAGAAAGCAGGAAAAAAAAAAGGCAAGTCTCAACTACAATTAATTAAAATACAATAGCAGAATGATCTCTGGAAAACCCCAAATATTTGAATATTTGAAAACTGGCAAATATGTACAGGAAAAGATGCCCAACACTGTTAGCAAATTAATTAAGGAAATGCAATTAAAATCACAAGATACCTCTATACCTATAAGAATGGCTAATAATTACAAAGACTGACTATACCAACTATTGGTGAGAATGCAGAGAAACTGGAACTCTTGTGGGAATATAGAATGATACAAACACTTTGAAAAACAGTTCAGCCGAGAACAGTTTGGCTCAGTGGATAGAGCGTCAGCCTGCGGACTGAAAGGTCCCAGGTTCGATCCTGGTCGGGGGCATGTACCTTGCTTGTGGGCACATCTCTACTGTGGGGCATGCAGGAGGCGGCTGATTGATGTCTCTCTCTCATCGATGTTTCTGACTTTCTATCTCTCTCCCTTCCTCTCTGTAAAAAATCAATAAACTATATTAAAAAAAAACAACAGTTCAGCAGTTTCTTAAAAAGTTAAACATAAACCTACCACATTACCCAACCATTTCACTACCACGCATTTACCCAAAGGTAAAGAAAAAATGCACATGCAAATACTTTTATGCCAATGTTTATGGCAGCTTTAATTGTAATAACCCTAAACTGTAATAACCCCAGTCACGGCCATTTTCTTGTGAATGGATAAACAAATCTTGGTATATCTATAAGGCGGAATATTACTCAGCAATAAAAAGGAATGAACTGTGGATTCATGCTACAAGATGGAAGAATCTCAGAATTAGTATAGTAAGTGAAAGAAACCAGACCCTTCCAACAAAATATCAATGGTGTGATTCCATTCATTAAAAATTTTAGAAAATGAAAACAAATCTATCTATAGTGATAGAAAGCAATCATTTATTACACGAAGAAAAGGATGTGGGCAGGGATAGGAGAAAGTATTACAAAAGGACATAAGGAAATTTGAGGGCATGACTAATTTTTCACTATTTATTGATGTTGGTTTACACCTTCATCCATATGCCAAAGCTTACCAATTTGTACACTTTAAATGTGTGCAGGATCTTGTGTGGCAACTTTATTTTTATAAAACTGTTAAATATGAAATACAGGAAGATGTTCATAAAGGTACATGGATGTAATGACAACACTTTAAGAAGTTGTTTCTTAGAAAGGAAGAAAATAATTTAAAAAGTCATCCATGGGGGAAAAAAGAACATTTGAAAGGGAACTTCTTTATTTTCTCTTCGATTCCCAATGTACTGTCTTACTCTGGATCCAGAGAAACAAATCAAAGAGGAAATAAGATTAGTTGTAATTGGATTCTTTTAAAATGATAATTCAATAATATTTCCTCTCAAGGGATTGAAAGTACAGTGCCCACTGAAGCTGCCTGGCACTTACCTAAATTTCATTTCATTCATTGTAAAGCAGCAGGAGACAGCATGATTTACACCTATATCAGGAGAACGAGGAACACTTGCAGTAGTAGTATCCTACTAAGGAACAAGACAGGGCTGCTACAAAAACATATCCAGTATTTCCCATCACCTGTAGGATGAGATCATTCACCATCTTGCTCCTACTGACCATTTCCAGAATCAATTTTCATCCCATCCTTAGTAATCATTGCTCAGCTTCATCCAAGCAGATTGACTCATTGTTCCATTAGTAGACCTCGAGATTTCCCTACCACCAGCCTGGGAAACATCCCTTGCTAATGCCTCTTTAGTGTCCTGCTCAACCCTAACCCTGCTGTGATCCTATTATATCTCTTATCCTAAGTGAATGTCCCACTTATGAACAGCTAGAGCACTTGTCTATATCATCCACTGGCTGATAGTTATTTTCTTTCAGCATGTTGAAGATATCGTTCCATTGTCTTCCAGATTCCATTGTTTCTGCTTAGAAGTTGGCGTTAAATCAATGGCTTAATATCTTTAATCAATTTTTGAATATTGTCAATTATTAACTCTTCAAATACTTCTTTGAAGCATAGTATAATTTGATCACATTTTAACCAAGACACTCACCATCCTGAAATCCTTCCTTGGGAGCCTCTGTTATGTAAAATATGCTCATTTCTTCCAAGTTAACCTCCTTTGCCTGTAACCAGCAAGTGCCAGACTCCAGATCCTCTGTGCCCTGGGAGTTGGCATGAACAGCACATGTTTCTTAGAAAGTGTTTTCTGATGATCTTAGGCTCTACAACAGCGGTTCTCAACCTGTGAGTCGCATGGGACCCACAGGTTGAGAACCACTAGCAGTGTTGTCTAAGACCATCGGAAAACACATTACGATTCATAACAGTATCAAAATTACAGTTATGGAGTAGCAACGAAAGTAATTGTGTGGTTGGGGGTCACCACAACATGAGGAACTGTATTCAAGAGTCGCGGCATTAGAAAGGATTAGAACCACTGCTTTAGGGAGTTTCATGTTTTTAAATCCAACATAGTTAACATTTAGATGTTACTAACTTTTAAAAAAAGATTTTCCAATTCCATTAAGATTTTTCTGAGTTATTGTCTCCTTTTTCCTTGTTTTTGATTTTATTTTCTGCCATTCGCCTGTAATGCTTTTAAACAATCCAGATGCTGTCCACTCCCAGCCCAGATTGTCCTGGGTGGAATTTTGTCAGAGAACCACTGGTGCTGTGATATATGTGTGATCATGGTCTTATCCGAGGCAGAACTCTCTGAGTGTCCCCACCCCTGGTCTGATTCATTGTCACATTGGCTTTAACATGCTACAAGCATGGAGCATTTAAACAAAAAATGGGCTTTTTATCATGCCCAAACCTCACCCGTCATAAAAACACCTTCCCTGCAGTTACTCCTTCATCTCTCCCTGCCCTTTCTCAGCCAGACTTCTTGAAAGAAATGTCAACATGTGCTCCTTCCATTTCTTCACACCTGGCCTGATTGCAATCTGCTTTCTGTACTCCACGCCCAGCCTTCCTAAGCATCTTTCACCAGCTCTTGCACTTGCCCCCCTGCTCTCCTCCAGCATGCAGGGACAGCATCCCATACCACAGACCCACCCCCCTTCTCTTTCCTCACTTCGATGCCCTCCCTCCACTCTTTCTCTCCCAGTTCTGTTGATGGTCCTCGGGGCTTTGTCCCCACCCCCCTTCTTAAGACTCTTGAGGGAGAGCTGAGGATGAAGAAAGAAGACTGCATAGGTCGGGAGAGTGGGCCAGGACTTGGATCAGACCCTAAGCAGATATCGGGGGAAGTGAAGGCAGCTGGGGGAGAGTGGGGACACTAAGAACACGCCTGCCGCTTCCAGATGTGATGCCCAAATACTGAGTTTTGCTGGCGGATCCAGAATAGGAGAAATGTAAAGTATACTAGACAAATGTTCCCACAGATCAGTGGTTATAACATCTGATATTGCATGCAAGCACAGAGCAATATATCAACCTGGAACGCTGAGTAAGGCTTTGCTGTCTTGAAGTGCCACGAGGAGTGCAATTTTTATGTTGAGATGTCCCTCGGGGGGAAAGAACCATGCAGATGTGCTTGTTCCGGTTTGCTTTATACAGGTGTATGCATATGTACAGAGGAGGGACAAAGGCCACTGCCATTCTGTGGTTGCTGGTTCCAGCACCAGGACCTATTAACCACGGCTACATCCAATTGCCAGTCTCAGCCTGGAAATCTCCCTTCCTGCCTAGACTTGCCCTCCTTCCCGGCAGAGCTTGCAGCTGCCTTTCCCAGCAAGTCTCCCCCCACCTGGTGCTTGCCCCTGGTGCAGGAATGTCTGGTTATTCCCACTTCCTTCGGTGGTGGCTCACACAAACCTCCTTTCTTCAGCCGGTCTGTAGGTGTTTTGAAGAGAGGGCTTGATCCTCAAGGCATCCAGCAAAGCACCCCACCTGCTTCGAGCACTGGGTATTTGTGAACCAAAGTTTGCCCATCAATTCCTTTAGGAGGGCGGGGATTCCTGCAGAAGGATGGCCGCTCACCCCAACCTCAGCCATCCGGTCGGTAAGAAGAGCCATCTGAGAGCACTGATGTGGCTCCTTACCAGCCCCATACCAGGCAAGTAATTCTCTGTTCCAAATGCAGGAGGAAGGAGAGAGGAGAGCACTTAGGCCATCCTATCTCTCACTGCAGCACATCCAGCCCATGGGAATGTGGGGGCCAGGCTGTGCTGGACTGGGGGCATGTAATGGTCCAACCTTGGCCAGCTCAGGCTGGCTCTGTGTGTGTGTGTGTGTGTGTGTGTGTGTGTGTGTGTGTGTGTGTGTGTATGTGTTGATTTAAAGATCCAGCGCTTAATCACTGTATATTACACTGCAGCATTCCAGTCATGCCTACCATCCAAATTCATTTCTAATCCATTTCTTCTCCCTTGAAGTTAAGCTCCCTTAAAGTTCAAGCCCCAAGGACTCTACCACCCATGACTCTGCTTGTAGCCCACTTCTACTTACCTCCTCATCTCACCGTGACTTTAGTGTAGGGAGCAGTTATAGGGTTAAGCCTCCAACTGACCCGCTGGCAAAGCCACAAACAAGTCCCAGCTTAGAGGGCAAATCCCTCTTAGCATAATTAAGCTTGACCTTCTGACACTCCCTAGATCCTTCCTGGGGAGCTAATGGGCTGTGGGAGGTGCAGCAAGTGCTGCCAAAACAGGTTAAACATATAAGAACATTGCAACTATGGTGATCACTACCTTGTTTACCTCTGGCTATAAAATAAAGGCTCAGCTTGCCCTCTGGATCTGTTCTGTGGTCTCAGCCAGGCACAGAAGATCCACCTAGACCCAGCTTAATCTCTTTGTCTTTTCTTCATCATCCTTCACCTGCCCTCCCTCAAGCTCGCAGAACCCTTGGCTGTGCTGGCACGGCACACTTGAGCATGTAACTGACCTGGTCCTCTCCACCCTCTTCCTGTTCCTTCTGCATCAAGATGAGCCACTGCACTCTGGTTTCTCAGTTTTTCATCATCTCAACAACCATCTTCTCCCTCCCCACACGTCAGTGGCGCTAGGCACCTGGCCAGGAAGGCCAGTGCCAGGGGGAGGGCCTGTGCCTTATATCCTGGCCTGGTGTGATTTCCATTCCATTCCACCGCACAGCAGATAAGCTCAGTCAGAAATACTTTCCCAAATGAATGCACCGCCTTCAGAAGCTTGCTTGGCACCTCCATCTCCCATGCTTTCCACTCTCTACAGAACCCCAGCTCCAGAATAGAAATAAATACATCTTTATATACCGGGTGGTTTGTCATAGCAACCAATGCGACATCCTTTGACCCATATTCATATCTAGAACTCTGAGTGTGGGCAGGGGTGGCAGCAACTCCTCTGGCGTAGCCTGTGTTCCCACGTGTCTGGGGCTGACGCCCTAGATGGTGAAGCCACTGCACCCAGAATGGAAACCACTGGCTGTTTCAAGCAGAGAGGAGCTGTGTACCAAGGTGTTGCAAGGGTTTGGGGTTTGTCAAGGGTTGCCAGATGAGAGAAACAGATTAGGTAAGCTCTAAGGGCTGAGTTATAAGACATGGCCAACATGCATAGCCAATCATATTTGACAATCTCAGAGGAAAGACCTTGAAGGAGCCACTGGAGACCATTCAGTGCTCGCTTGGCGATCCCACTTGAGTTTCACAGATAAAGGAATAATAGTGATAATAATAATGGTAACAATTAGTGTTTTCTTTCCAGTAAAGGGTTCTCTAGACACTTAGGAAACACAACTTCACTTATTCCTCAGGGACAAATCTATGAAGGTAATTACTATTATTACCTTCACTTTCCAGAAGAGAAAACAGACTCACCAGGTAAACTCACCTGCGCTAGGCACCTGGCCAGGAAGGCCAGTGCCAGGGGGAGGGCCTGTGCCTTATATCCTGGCCTGGTGTGATTTCCATTCCATTCCACAGCACAGCAGCTAAGCTCAGTCAGAAATGCGCTAGTAAAACGAGATGTAAGATCTGAAAGAGTGGTGCATATCTTTTCCCCTTTTCAAGTTCAGAGCCCAAGAGCAGAGCCTTTGCTTTGAGAATACTTGTGGTGTTAGATTGAAATGCCAAGGAGAGAAGGTGAAGAGCAGACCACAAATGGAAAAACAGAAGCTGTGAAAACAGGGCCGTCAGTGCATCTCTAGGCTCAGACAGAGGCAAGCTGACAGGCCAACAGATCCGAAACCCCAGGGGAAGGAGAATGACAGTTCCCCCATTAGGAGACAATGGGTCCGAGAGAAGAAAAGAAACCTAGGGACCAGGGAAGCTAACGAGATAAAAAATGAGCTGAGACCAGGGAGAGAAGTCAGAGGAGTTTAGAGGTCATGGGCAAGAGGGCAGCCTGGGCTTGATATTTGAGAACAAACCCTCAGATAAGGGGGAAAGGGTTGAAGAATACCAGCCTCTTAGCAGAAAGGGCCCTGGAAAAGCCAATGACTCCATGATGAGAGAGTGACATATAGCTGCAGAAGGCCCTGGGGATGAGGCCGGTGATGCTCATGAGCCTTGAGGGAACAAGAGCAAGCTGCAAGGGGTGAAGTAGGGAGAACAAAATGCTAAGCGAATTTGAAAGGGATGCTCAGGAACTTAAAGAGAGACCTCCAGGTCTGCCAGTATCTGCAGGCAGAATCTCGGCTAAGAAACCTTCACCTCTTCATCACCACTCTGAGTCTTCTGGTGTCCTACTTCCTGCATCCCCCAGTATCCTCCCCCGTTGGGCTGTGCTCCCACCCTTCACCTCCCCATGTGCATGCAGCCTATTCCATCCCCACTGCTCATCCAAACGCATCATTGATAGTGCTGCTGAGTGTGTTGCCACCCCACACCCCCAAATCCCATCACAGCACCCACCCCCCCTACATTCCACCCTCCTAGCAAGAACATGCCCAACTCATTATCTGTAGATTCCTTAGGTCCTTGGAATGTCCCTCAATGATTCTGAGGGTTTGTTTTCAAATATATGATTCTTGATCCTAGTATGATGCCATTAGATTGTGAGTGCTGTGAATCATGTCTTATTCATTTTGCACAGTGCCCTGGACTGCAAAGATGGCCATTTAGATGCTAACAATAGCAGTTTATCAACTCTACCAAAACGGAAATAGCTGATAGTAGTCTGTTAATAGCCCAAAGCTAGCGATCCAGTTAAAAATCATATTCTTCTTGTGCCCTCTAGTGGAGAAGAGGACAAAGAACCATTAGTTCTTTTCCTTAACCTCCTTGGTAGAGCTCAGAGGTATAATTCTTATGGAAAATATGGGTATAGCTAAAGTTTATTCCTGGGAGTCACTAATGCACTTTTTTGAAATTGGTATACCTCGAAATGTTCTAAGTGCCCCTCCAAAGTCAACAAGGCCATCTTGGTAGGGAGCCCCAAGTCCAGACCAAGCCCCATGTGGGTCCTGTTAGCCAGCAATTTCTACTTTTATAGGTCAGCTGACAGATGTGTGGGCCAGGGCTCTGGAAGAGGATGATGGTGGGATAAACATAGGGACAGAGTTGGGCTGAACTCTTGAGGAATGCCAGAGTGCCTTGAGCTGTGAGGGGGAAAGTACACCTGGTGAATTTAGGAAGATGGGCTTGAGTGGGGGTAGGAGTGGGGTTTTGGAGGAACAGATGCTTTCAGGAGAACTCAGGGGAGGGGGAATGAGAGGGGTTAAGAAAAGGCCAGGTATTGGGTTCCGGCTACTGTTACCATGAGGTAGATGTGGTAACAGTAAAGGCAGATGGGCTAAGCATGCATGTGCTTCACCACCCTGTGAATATGCATTACTCTGTCCTCTTTTTTCAGGTACAGTCTACACAGAGGACCTCTCCCAAAGGCCATGGAAGAGGGGAGTTGATTGTCTATTCCATCCATTGAAACAGAAATCACCTTGGCTGGGCTGAGGTGGAAGCTAGGTGGTCAGGCCCGTCTTTGTGAATTCAGAACCTTGGTGGACTCTTGTCGGAAACCAAACATTGTTCTCACTAAATGGATCTAAACAGGAAACCAGAAGGCTGGTCAACCTTAATTGCTCTGAAAGGTCAGAGCTAATCACTCACTGTTTAGTTGAAACATTGTTAGCTGAAGCAGCCTCCACCTGTTTGTTTCATGTTAATTTCTGTTTTTCTTATTTCCTGCCTAAAGGCTAGGGGTGTGTCCAAAAGCCTTAATAAAAGGGAGAAAAAGGCCAGAGCAAGTGGTAGTCCTTTCCACTAGAGCAGTCCTTTCCACTCAGCCCTTAGAGCTTTCCTAATGCTGCGACCTTTAAGACAGCTCCTCATGTGGTGGTGACCCCCAACCATAAAATTATTTCCATTGCTACTTCATAACTGTAATTTTGCTACTGTTATGAACTGTAATGTAAATATCTGATAGGCAGGATGTATTTTCATTGTTACAAATTGAACATAATTAAAACATAGTGATTAATCACAAAAATAATATGTAATTATATATTGTGAAATATTTATTTCTAATTACAAATAAATGAAATTTTGTCTTGAATCGTGGTGTAGCCTGGGTAACAGTCTTCATATGACAACAGTAATCTACATTGCTACATTTTGCTACATCGTTGTGTTGGTTCCTAAGACCATGGGAAATAGGTGTTTTCCACTGGGCTTAGGCGACCCCTGTGAAAGGGTCGTTCGACCCCCAAAGGGTCGAGACCCACAGGTTGAGAACCGCTGCACTAGAGGAAGGCTCCCGCCTGGCCCCCCAATATCGCCAAATTAATATTTTCTAGTCTCTCTTTTCGTTTGCGTGCGGCCTCCTTCAGAACCCGAACCCTGAACCGGGAACCCTGAACCACACAGGATGTGGAAAGGGGCTCCCACAGACTCTGTCAGTGGGAGGCATTCTCAGCGTATAGAGGGTCTACTCTTCCACCGGTTCAGCCGAGGTCCTTATTTCTGCCCTACCGCTCCTTACTTCCTACTCAACCACTTGCTCTCTTGAAGATCCCCACCTACGCCAACTCCTCTGCATCAGTTTCATCCAACGATGGCCTTAGTCCTCTAGTGGAAAATGACCACATTTCCCCCAACTTGGCCAGAGGTCCTTTTCAGTGAAGTGTGGCTGTTGGTTGTTGCCTCTTTGTTTAACACTAACTGCCCCCTTTTATTGCCAGGCACCTTCCAGTCAGTTTTCAGTAGCAGTGTTTGCACCCCATACCTCTCCCTTTAAAATTTTGTTTTTATTAATTTCAGAAAGGAAGAGAGAAGGAGAGAGATAAACACATCAATAATGAGAGAATCATCAATTGGCTGACTCCTGCACACCCCACACTGGGGATCGAGCCTGCAACCTGGGCATGTGCCCTGACTAGGAATCGAATTGTGACTTCCTAGTTCATAGGCCAACTCTCAGTCACTGAGCCATGCTGGCCGGGCCCATCCCCTTCCCTTTTATTCTGTTTATTCTCTCAGGGTTTTCTTGACCTCTTACCTCAGTCCTATAGCTTTCCCCTGCCCTCTGCCTCCCTCGAGATCCGCCTATCCATTCTCATCTCACACATCACTCCCCATTATGTACCATGGGCCCAGCCGCTCTACCACTCAGGTTCCTGGCCAGGCTCTCCTCCTCCTGGCCTGTGTGCCTACAATGCATCCTCCATTGCATATGCTGGCCTGACTCAGCTTGTGTCACTTCCTTCAGGAATTCTTTCCTGGCTAAACCACCCGGACTGGATTCCCTGCCCCTCCTTTCATTCCCACCACATCTCAATTATGTGCAGGCACACCTCTAGGAACTGGTAAACAGAAGGCTAAAGAGCAAATCCCTGTCTTCATGGTGCTTACATTTTAGAGACAGAGACATACCATACACATAATATGCCAGAGAGAGCTAAGGAAAATATAATAAAGCAGAAAAGCAAGACAGGAAGTCTGTGGGCCAAGAGGAAATAGCATTTTAAGTGAATGCTGGGAGGTATGATCTGAGTAAAGTGAGGGACTCTCACCTCTGGGCGTTTACTTCAGCCTGTGCAGTCTTCATCACAGCTTGGACTAGGATGGTAGGAAGCTTTCCTCTGGGATACCAGGCCCAGGGAACTGGGGTGGTGGTGAGAGGGGGTTGGGGGAGGGAGCACAAGAGGCCTTTGAGGCCACCGCTGTGCTGCACCTGATGATGAATGTCTGCCATGTGGTGAGTCTGACAGCACAATTGAGTTGGGATTAGCTAGTCACACCAGACTGTGCATGTCTTGAGGTCAGGTTCTATAGCTGTCAGCTGCAGCCCCCTCACCCTCCTTTCCCTCCATCCACAGCTCAGTAGGCTGGGGAAGCCCAGTTACCTAAGGACAGGCCTAACCCATGACCTTGGTCTAGGACAAGAGCAGTGAGTGATAAACAAGCCAGGCAGGTTTTCCTTTTGGGGCATTCTGAGTATGTCAAGAGCCTGAGGAATAGGACCTGACACAGAAAGTGACAGGAATTGAGTGCCTTTAGCAGCAGAGTCCAGAGGTGCAGAGCACGGAGCTCCTGGTGCAGGCAAGAGAACCATTTCTAGAACGCTTATGGGGAGGATGACATTCCAATTTCCGAACCACGTTAGTGCTCTGCTAGCCCTGGCTATGAGCAGCACTCAGACTTGCCATGAGGCCTGGGGACCAGGTTTTCTTGCATTTTTAAAAGACATGGCCACATGACCAAAATTACTGTCTTCTTTTTCTTTATGAGATGTCACGCTCACCACAATTGTGCCATTATGAGAGGGAGCTAAATGAGTCTGCTCATAACAGCCTAAGGGTGTTACTTACCAACACAGCTACTTACACATATGAGGAGCTCAATCAGCCCTTAAGAATAAAGTCAGTGGTGGCCTTGATGGTGTGCACCAGGAATAGCTCGCCAAGGCTTCTCTATGCCCATGACTATAACTGCCATGCCATCAGGATACCTAACTCTGCCAGCACTGGGAAGCTGCCTAGTGAAATCATTAAGAGCCTGTAGAATTCTGATATCCCTTAACTGCTGTGGAGCCTGGGGCATGTTCTTTTGCCTCTTTGAACCTCAGCTTCTGGCTCTCTAATTTGACCAGCAGAATAGCACCTACCCCAAATAGAAAGGATTAAGTAAAATGACGCACATTAAATGTATAACACAGTATCTCCCTTATACTGAATGTTCAATAAATGTCATCTATTTTTATTTGATGAGCATGTCTAGCTAGTTGGTAGTTAAAATGAGAACAAATATATAATGACATTTTGACAGACTCATCTTAATATGACACCATGAATACTTTTTGCTAATTTGCAGACATCCTAGTGGAGCTGGTGCTAGGCATTGCTACAAATTGGTGCAACTTTTTTTTTTTAATATATTTTTATTGATTTCAGAGAGGAAAAGAGAGGGAGAGAGAGATAGAAACAGCCACAATGAGAGAGAATCATGGATCGGCTGCCTCCTGCAAGTCCCCCACTGAGGATCAAGCCCATAACCCGGGCATGTGCCCTTGACTAGAATCGAACCTGAGACCTTTCAGTTCGCAGGCTGATGCTCTATCCGCTGAGCCAAACCCAGTAGGGCAGTCAAACTTTTATTAAATGCCATGTATTGTACTAAGTAAAGTCTTATATATAACTAGAGGCCCGACGTATGAAATTCATGCAAGGGACTCAGTTCTCGCAGCGCCAGCTGCCTGGTGGCCCCACAGCCCTGCCCACAGGTTGTTCTGGAAGGTCGTTCCACCATCCAGTGTGATTAGCATAATAGCTCTTTATCATATAAGATTACTTAATATAATCTTTATAATAACCCATGAAGAAGATTTAATTATCCTCTATTTCATAAATGAGGAAACCAAGGCTCAGAGAAATGAAGGGACCTGTCTCACTTCTAATGAGTGACTTAGCTGGTTTTCCATTTCCTGGCATATTAAATAGTGAAAAAAATGTTGCAGGCTGATTTCATAAATAGCATGAGTATACCAGGCTATCAGATGCTTGTTTATATTAGAAAATTGGGAATTGGGATAGTTTACTATTCCCTCTATCTGCTTTAAAGTATTGCCTATTGTCCAGCCTTCCTAAGATAGTCCCCACCTAAATCAACAGTCTTGAGGACTGAACTTGTGAACCTGACACAGAGACAACAGGCCTGTTTCACCAACACCAAAATATCAAGTGTCTCTCTCATTACTGTTGTATCTGACCTGGGAGTTATCCTAGGTCTTCCGAACTTGAGGAAACCTTTGCAGGGTATTTCCGAGGTGGCCCAAGAACCAGGATTAGAGCCCAAAAGAGTCGTGATCCTATCAGAAAATTAGTGCTGCTCTAGCTGGTTTGGCTCAATGGATAGAGCGTCAGCCTATCCTGGGGTCCTGGGAAGGTCCTGGGTTTGATTCCAGTCAAAGGCACTTACCTCGATTGTAGGTTCAATCCCTGGCCCTGGTTGGGGCACATGTGGGAGGCAACCAATCCATGAGTCTCTTTCACATCGATATTTCTCTCTCTCTCTCTCCCTCTCCCTTCCACACTCACTCTCTCTGAAAAAAAAAAAAATCAATGTCCTCTGGTGAGGATTAACAAACAACAACAACAACAAAAAGAAAATTGGTGCCTGCCAGAGGTGGGGCTTAGCAGAATCAAGCTAGGAGAAGGGAGAGCTGGAAGAACGAAGGTTCATTTGTTCATTCAAAAAATATTTGTTAGGCACTGTGTTGACAAGTGCATAGATCACAAATTCTATCATCCCACACCCCAGGTACTTAGGAACAGTCACTATGTGCTGGATCTTGCTCTAAACTGGGAGTATAGCGCTGAACAAAGCAGAGGAAGGCCCTCTGTCTAAACCAGTGGTTCTCAACTTGTGGGTCGCGACCCCTTTGGGGGTTGAACAACACTTTCACAGGGGTCGCCTAAGACCATTGGAAAACACAGATACGATTCATAACAGTTGCAAAGTTACAGTTATGAAGTAGCAACAAAAATAATGTTATGGTTGTGGGTCACCACAACATGAGGAACTGTATTAAAGGGTCGCGGCATTAGAAAGGTTGAGAACCACTGGTCTAAACAGTCCAACAGAAACACAATGCAATCTACCTATGCAATTTAATATATGTCTGGTGGCCACAGTGAAGAAATAAAAAGCAGATGAAATACATTTTAGTAATAAGTTTAATTCACTTCACCAAAAAATTGTCATTTCATCATCTAATCAACATAAAAATTATTAATGAGATCGTTTTTTATGTTTTTTTATCCCAAATGAAGTCTTTG
This sequence comes from Lasiurus cinereus, assembly GCA_011751065.1. Lineage (NCBI taxonomy): Eukaryota > Metazoa > Chordata > Mammalia > Chiroptera > Vespertilionidae > Lasiurus > Lasiurus cinereus. Next base: position 45,975,273 of record JAAGEH010000480.1, on the reverse strand, counting down.
AAATCTGGTGTACACTTTATGCTCCTAGCACATCTCAGTTTAGACTAACCACATTTCAAATGCACAGTAGCCACATGTGGCTTGCGGCTACCTTGTTGGATGTCAGAGATGTAGATGACATCCTAAGGGTTCAAGGCTAATTCCACTGAATAAGAGTGCTGTGGGGATGCCTCCTTTACAGGGAAGGCTGCTTCACCTTGTAAGGGCTTAAAAAGTTGCTCCAGTCCGGGTCCCCACTCTCGGGTATCCCTCTTGCCCATCTTGGCAGAGAGGGCCAAGCAGATATCAGGTGTGCCTGATGAAGTCCTGCATCACATTGCAAAGCCTCTGGAGGCATGGTGCCAAGTTCCTACTGCTTCTCCACTGGAGCGAAGCCTTCACCTGCTGGAGTTAACCTTAGTGTGCCCAGAGTTGTTTCCCTTCAGTCAGTCGCTGCTTGTTTACTGAGCAACCCCTAAGTGCCAGCTTTTGTGCTGAGCACTGGGAACACGCACCAGTGAACACAGGCAGTTATCTTACAGTCTTGTTATGATAATCAAGTAATCCACAAATGAAGAAATCATCAAAATGGACAAATGAAAGGGTACAGAGACTGCTCAGGGACACTTGACCTCTTGGAAGGTCAGAAAAGGTCTCCCGAAGGAAGTAGAATTAACTGAGCAAAGGAAGCGTGGCCCAGGTACAAAAGCAGTAAGGGGGATACAGGGAGGAGCTCAAAGAGGGCTAGTGTGGATGGTGTGCAACACTGAGCATTAGGGCAGCAGTCTGGAGTGCGTGTGAGACCGCTAGCTTCAGAGACCTGGTCCAACTAAGCCGTGTGACTTGGGAGACAAGTTTCAACTTCTCTGGGCCTCAATTACCCCCTTTAGAGCAGCGGTTCTCAACCTGTGGGTCGCGATCTGTTTCCTGATGGTCTTAGGCTCGACAGCAGTGACCCACAGGTTGAGAACTGCTAGCAGGGTCGCCTAAGACCATCAGAAAACACAGATATTTACATTATGATTCACCACAACACGAGGAACTGTATTAAATGGTCGCTGCATTAGAAAATTTGAGAACCACTGCTTTAGAGGAATGAGGTGAAGGTGAAAGAGATTGACATATGAAAACTCTTTCAGTAGCAGATGCCCTGATTCATTGTTAAATTATTGATTTCTGTTATTATTTATTGAAAGTTCATCTGTACCATATTATGAAGGTGGGCTAGACAGTACTAGCATGTGCAAGGTCTTGGGAATTTTTTTTTTCTCATAGACCTGTCTATATAAACAATTTCTTAAAGGTGTATTACAAAATTCATGAGCCCATGTGGAGTATAGTGATTTATCAATGGAGATTTAGAATGATGAGTAGAGAAGAGGTACTAGGACTTCATTTATTGTCCTAGTATTGTACATGAAGATTCTTGGTAGTACCCAGGCACCACCATCTCTTCCTATGCAAATCTAGAAACAATCCCTTCTTTTTGTAAAATATATTTTTGTTGATTTCAGAGAGGAAGTGAGAGGGAGAGACAGAAATATCAATAATGAGAGAGAATCATTGATCTGCTGCCTCCTGCACACCCACTGCTAGGGATTGAGCCTGAGCCTGAAAACCTGGACATGTGCCCTGACCAGGAATCAAACGATGACTTTCTAGTTCATAAGTTAACACCCAGCCACTGAGGCACACCAGCCAGGCTCTTCTTTATTTATTTTTTAATTGTAAAACGTGTCCTTCTTGCTTAATTTCATATTTCCTACTGCAAAAAAAAGTATGCTGTTTGGAACCTGTTAGTTGTGAATCAATATTGATCTTCTTTACTTTGTAGTTCTCTAACATATATATATATATATAGCCTAAGCTACTGGTCAACCAGGCAACTGGTCACTATGTCAGTCAACTGGACAGGCGAAAAGAGAAACGGGGGACAGACAACTTGGACAGACGAAAAGTGAAACAGGTGACTGAGTCTATGGAAGATTTCAAGCAGGTGGGGCTAAGCTGCAGTTCATATTGGGAGGCTGGGCCATCAGCCCAAATTCTGCAGCTCCCCAGGCACTGCTCCAGAGGCGGGGGATCCCCGACCCATCCACCCCTCCTTCAGTGTCCTTCCTGGGCAGACAGGACAAGGGATGGAGGGAGGAAAAAAAGAGACCAGGAACTCTGTCCCTAGAGCCCGCCTCCTCCTATCAGGCCCAAGCCACCCCAGAACTTGCAGGATGGCGCACGAAGTGAGCGGACTCACTGCGCAGCAACCCAAACTCCCCTGTCTGCCACAGGCACTCCTCGGGCGCTCACCCCAATTCTCTGAGCCTCAGTCTGCACCCCTAGCGAGACTGCGGGAGCTCCACCCTAGGAACCCACTTCTCTGTAGCTGGGTGCAGCAGAACAGGAGATGCAAGGGGCAGCTGTGGAAGACGCTCAGCTGACTGGGATGAGCGGGGTGGAATGAGTGGGAGCAGTGCCTCCCAAGCTGCCTGATGCTTCCTGCACTGCTATATCGCTCTGGGGATGTTGGATGCCGGTTTCAGCCCCATCCCTGCAGGCCATGCAGAGGGACCCCACTGGTACATGAATCTGTGCGCTGTGCTTCTAGTACATTTATATAATGCTGGGTGTATTGTTACTTATGATGCTTCATCATCCATTGGTGGTAGTCCCTTTATACTGGCTTCGAATGACTCAAAGATTTTTACGGTGCCTCATTGATGAGAGCTGTATTATAATTCTTATCTAGAGTATGTATGAAAATGTGAATGATAATTTTATTTTCTGGTCATGTTAAATTTACCATTTCAAATATTGTTTCATAAACATATACCAATATATCTTCCAATCATATCTTGAATTCTCTAGGTCATAATCACTGCGTTTCTAAAATAGGGTTGCTTTGCCCGGCCGGAGTGGCTCAGTGGATTGAGTGTTATCCCATGCACCAAGAGGTCCTGGGTTCTATTCCTGGTCAGGGCACTTGCCTACATTACAAGCTCAATCTCCAGTAGAGGGCATGCAGGAGGCAGCCAAATGATGTTTCTATCTCTCCTTCTCTCTTCCTTTCTGAAATCAATAAAAATATATTAAAAATGAAAATAAAATAGGATTGCTTTCAATGTTAAACACACTCCTGCCTTCCACAATACCAGCAGTGGGGAGCACAGGAGGGGTGCTTGAGCAGATTGAGAGTGAGAAGAACAGTCCTATTCATACAAGATACAGCTATCCCTTGTTCTCTGTGGCTTAAGATGAATGAGAACACCATGTTTTCACATTGTTGGAGATAAGAAAGTACATTAGTAGGAAGAGGACGCTGGCATTTCTGAGCAATGTCTTAAAAGTCCTTGGAGAAGATTGGCAAGGCCATTCCTACTAAAGGAGGTGAGGTGACCGCCCTGGGAGTTAGCTGGGGAAAGGAATGCAGAATACGTGGAGTAAAAGATGTCTGCTGTCCTCTCCCACATCATCCTGGCCAGAGTGGCACTGTGCAGCTCAAGTCCAAGTGTCTGCAGTAGACTGTGGGTAGCTCAGAGTCTTAAACTCACCCTGGTTTCAATGTGCATGAGAGTCACCAAAATCAGTATGCCGACACCATTTTGGCAGTCCAGTTTCAGAAACTGGTGGAAGAAATTCTGCACTGGCTGGCTAGAGTGAGTTCCTTGCCAGGCTGTCTTTCTAGAACCAGAGCTGGCCGCAAGACCCCAGGATTATCCATAGACATGAGTCCTGGAGCTTCTTAGGGCATCTGGTCTACCCCACATAAGTAAGAGAAGGCTGGAGGTAACATAGAGAGTTGAAGAACTCTCCAAAGAAAAGAAATGGAGAATGAGGCTCACTGGGAATGGACTGGTCCATTTTGTCGAGATGGCACTTCTAGCTCTGGTCAGTACCATCTACTGGAGTAAGACTTATAAAATTTCAAGGTAGAAATTTCTGGCTAACGGGACCCTCATGGGGCTTGGTCTGGACTTGGCGCTCCCTACCAAGATGGCATTGTTGGCTTTGGAGGGCACTTAGAACGTTTTGAGATATACCAATCCAAAGTGCAATACTCTCTAAGGCACAGGGTCTAGGCAGGGGACCGCTTACCTAGTTCTAATGACCGTTCTAACACTAGCCACTGGATATTATTCACTAAGATTTAGTAGTAGCAGCAGCAATGAAGTGGGTTCAATGCAGAGCCAATGAATGTTCCATCTATCCATTCATCCGTTTATCCACCCAACCATCAAATGTTCATTGAGCACCTACACTGTGCCATTATTGTATTAAGTTCAGGAGACACAGAAGTGGATCTTCCCAATCATTATCTACCCGATGTTAGTTCTGCATAATTAAAAAAAATGGGGGGGGGGTAAAAGAGGAAAAAAAACTAGATACAGATGACATACCTCTCATGCAGCTGTTCAGTTAACAACTGTTCTCAATTATGGCTGTTGAAAGTTCAATTACTATGATTATAAACAATTTACCCCAAAACCTAGTGGCTTAAAACAATGACAATATTTATTTTGCTCATGAGTTTGCTCTTAGGGCTGGGCTCCACAGGTTAGCTTGTCTCTGTTCTGTTCAGTGACAGGTGGGTGGCTTGAAGGTTGAGGACTGGAATCATCTGAAGCCTTCCTCATTCACATGTCTGGCCATTGATATTATCAGCTGAGACCTTAATCAGGCTGTCAGCTGGCATACCTCCACATGGTCTCTTCATGTGTCCTGGGCTTCCTCACGACTTGGTGGCTGGATTCCCAGGATGAGCATTGCAAAAGGGGGTAAGTCAGGTGAAAGCCATATCCTCTTTATTACCTACCCCAGGAAGTCAAATAGCATTACTTATTTCCTATTGGCCAGAACAGTCATAGTCCCCAACCAGACTCAAGGGGTGGGATCAAGGGCCCCAACTCTTAGTGGGAAAAGTGTTGGTTACACCAATCAGAAAGGATTTATGCACCCCTATGTTCTTAGCAGCACAATTTACAATAGCTACAATTTGGAAGCAGCCTAGGTGCCCATCAGCAGATGACTGGATCAGAAAACTATGGTACATCTACACAATGGAATACTATGCTGCCATAAAAAAGAAGGAATTCTTACCATTTGCAGCAACCTGGATGGAACTGGAGAGCATTATGTTAAGTGAAATAAGCCAATGAAAGAAAAATACCACATGATCTCACTCATTTATGGATAATAAAGAACATTGTAAACCGATGAACAAAAAGATAGATACAGAGGCAGTAAAGCATCAAACAGACTGTCAAATTACAGCGGGAAGGTTTGGGAGAGGTGGGGTAGATAAGTGGTTAAACAAAGGACTTGTATGCATGCATATAAGCATAACCAATGGACACAAAACTCTGGGGGAGTTAGGGTATACATGGGAGTGTGTGTGGGGGTAATGGCAAGACATGTATACATGTAATACATTAATAAAAAATTAAATCAAACAGTTGGTTACATTGTTTTATTTTTATTTTTAAAATTGATTTTAGAGAGAGAGGAAGAGGGAAAGAGAAACATTGATGTGAGAGAGAAACATCCATCGGTTGCCTCCTGTACACATCCTGACCCCCAACCTGGGATGGAACCTGAGACCCTTGGATGCACAGGAGAATACTGCAACCAACCGAGCCACAGAAGCCACACCAGCCAGGGTGAATGTTGGTTACATTGTAAAAAGAACTGTGGGATGGGTTATATAGATTGGTGTGACCAACTCTGGGGAGGGGGAATATGCCGCAAAGGATTAATACAACTGCTCCATTTTTTCCTTGAGTGTAATGCTTTTTAATACATAGTAAAAGTACACAATATAAAGTGATATTTTGATATTACAGTTTCAAACGAAGACATTCCCTCAATATGTTCCATGTTTCTAGTTATAAATTATGATGTGGAACAAATTAGAATTGTGTACTGTGCTTGTAGAATCCATAATATTTTACTCTGTATAACATTTCCCATCTCTTCAGTCTATTGTGTATGCACTCTTTATCTACATTTCAAAGTGTTCTGATATTTAGTCTTTAATTTACCCTAAGGTGTGTGTGTGTGTGTATGTGTAACTTTATTTTATGTTGGTTCAGGTGAAGCTATAAATTTTTTTAATTGATAAAGAAAAAAGGTGCAGAAATATAAACATCACCTTTAAATCATGACTAGCTTGCAACTTTACTCTACCAACCCCCACATAATATTAAATCTTATCTTCTTGGCCAGTACAAGTCCTTATACCTTATATTTTATGTAAAAGCCATATTCTTAACTTAAAATTATTCATTGTTTATGTAATTTTTTTGTTTGCTTTGTTCCATTGATATAGTTTTCCGTTAAAAATACTTAGGTGTCTTAAGTTAGAACTGAACACATTTTTTCCCATTAACATGAATGGGAAATATATATATATATATACACACACACATATACATATATATATGTGTGTATACACTCACACACACACACACACACATATATATTCATTTAACAGCTTTTCACTTAGAGGCAGAATTTTCAGGAATGTATTAACGTAACCAGATGTGGGATAGATGTATTTTCATCTTTTCTCCAAGAGCTTTTAAATAACTTCCCAGTCCTCTGTATCTGTCACGTTTTCAATTTCCATTGCCCGCTGCTCTTCCAATTTGTCAACCCCATCACCAGCCCCTTATCTATCTGATATATTATAGGTGTATTAATATGGGAAGACTAAGGGAAAAGCCTTGAGGATAAAAATCTACCTCTGTAAACAGAGGGCAGGAAAAGACTGCAGAAAGCTGGCCACTTCAGTATGATAACTAATAGAGTTTATTAAGGGAAACTTACATATGAGGCACATCTTGGGTGTCTGCAGACAAAATGGATCCCTGAGCTACTTGGCAGGCCCCAAGAATTACATAGGACAAGGTGGGATAGTCACTGGATACTAATTCGTGAGTGCTATCCAGTATGGGAAATTACATGCTTGATCAGGTCAGGACAGAAGCCTGTTCCAGGAACCAGCATATAAGGATGCAGGGGAGGCGTTCATTCTTGGCTTATGTAAGAATGGACATCCATTACAATCAGTCTCCAAGGGAGGGGGGTTGGAGGGACACAATCTCCCCCTTTTGGCTCCTGGGTCAGGTAGCAGTTATGCCTTGGAACAGTCTCTTCTCCACAAGGTGTTCAACATTTATTATATTAGGAATGCATCGGGTTGAAAGTAACAGAAGACTCAACAAACTATGATCTAAAGATTTCCCCCACCTTCCCCCCTCAAAAAACAGGAAGGCAATCCAGGGATTGTATAGCCATTTGAATATATCTTAAAGATATAATAATGTCTTTCTGTTCCACCTCTTAGCATCGTCCTCCACATTGTCTCAAGAGGGCTGCTACACCTCCAGGTGTTGTGTCTTAGTTCCAAGCATGAAGTAGGAGAAAGGTGAAGGTCACAAACATCTCTCAAACTTCCTTTTCATTCTGTAAGGGAAATTCTCCCTTGGGACTTGTGCCTACATCTTATTAGCCAGATTGTGTCTCATTGCCACCCTTAGCTGCAAGGGAGTTTTGGAATCGTGTGTTTGCTTTTCAGCCTCTATAGTTTAGAAAGGCCAGAAACAGTGGTTGGAATTGATACTGAATGAGCTTAAGATATTTGTGACGTGGTGTTTAATTGTAATGCATTGCTTTGATCCACAAAATGTTCTGGATATAGCCCTGCTGTTCTGGAACATTTTTACTCCTTGTTCTTTCCTCCTCTAGTCACTTTCCTGTTGTGGGGGGTGGGAGGGGGATGATACAAAGTCTTGAAAAAACACACTTCTATCCTTTTTAGGAGTAAACCAGTTCCCTTGTCACTCCTTCCTCCTTGTCTCTTCTAACTGAAGGTAAGGAGGAAGAGTCAATATCCTCTTTGCTTCCCTCTGCTCTTTTGAGACAACTATGCTTGAGCACTACTTGGCACCCTGGTCTCTTCTTCCCCGGATAGTAAGGACAGTCTCAAGGCCAGATCCTCCCTCCTCTTCTCTATTAGCCCATTTCCTCCTTTATACTTCCAAGCATTTCAGCTGTACTTCTCTAAAGGTATTTTCTTGGTTGAAGCTGAAACCACATTATTGAAAGTGGTATTGCTTATAAAATCTGTGGTGCATTATTAGGTATCTCCTGCTATTATCTTTCTATATAAAAGGCTAATAAGCTAAGTGTCCCTTTGATTGTTCAATGAGTCACTATGATGCACACTGACCACCAGGGGGCAGATGTTCTGACTGGTAGGTTAGCTTGCTGCTGAGGTCCAGCCAATAGGTTCTGGGTGAGACAGGCTGCACACGCCCTGGAGCCCTCCCCCCAGCAGTCCCTCCCTAGCCCCAGTCATGCATCTGTGGGGTCCCTCGGCCTGCCCTGCACCCTCTCGCAACCCAGGATCCCTAGAGGGTGGTCGGAGAGGCAGTTCCAGCCCGATCCCCACAGGCCAGCCCGAGGGACCCCACCAGCGCACCGTGTACCAGTTATTAATGTCTCATCGCCTCTATCAGACTCTGCTACTTCATGAGAGGCTCTGATCCAGGTCTCTGATTCGTCTTCGTAACCCACATTTGGCCTGGAACTGAGCATTGCAAATAATTAATGCTGTACCGGCAGGTGAAGGACGACATTTCAAAGGAAGGGTGCTGCAAGGGGATGTGCGAGATTTCAGAACCTGGGTGGGAGTCAGAATCTTGCAGAGAAGAGCCCAATTCCGCCCGCACCTCAAACCGGCCAAGTCCACATTGACTCGCAGCAGGGACACGCAGGTGGAGGAGCACCAGCCCGCCAGCGCGCCGATGAGGTCTGCGCACCCGTCAGTTCGCTCCTCCCGCCCTGCTTGTTCCGGAAAGGGAGGAGGGGGAATGGGCCCCGCGCGGCGATCTGGGATAGCTGCGCACGCGCAGCTTCCGGCTCCAGGTCCCGGGAATTATTTGACGCCGCTGTTTCAGGACTCGCCGAGGAGTCTCTCGCTCTCTCGCGCGCGGACCCGGCGCGCGGCGCGTGCGCAGTGGCCCCCTCAGCTGGAGGAGTTATTTGACGCTGTCGCCTCTGGCAGTCGGAAGTTGCCTGAGCGGAGAGCCCAGCCAGCCAGCCGGCCGGCCCGCCCGCCCGCCCGCCGACCGGCCTTCGTCGTCCCCCCAGGCGCCCTCAGATAGCCGCCGACCGGGGGACGGACCGAGCGCCCGAGGACAGTCGGCACAGTCGGCCGCGGCCGCGACGACGCCGGCCCTATGGCACCCGTGGCGTGAGGCGGCAGGCCGAGAGCGGCTGGCAGTGGCGGCGCCCGCCCCAGCGATGCGGGCCCCGCCCGTCGCCTCAGGTAACCGGGCGGTCCTCCCCGTCGCTGCCGGACCTCCCTCCCCTCCCCTCCCCTCCCCTCGCGGCCGCCCCGGGACGGCCCAGTCTGTTTCTCGGCCCGGGCTGTTTCGAGTGGCCGGCCTTCGGAAGCACCTCTTCGCGTGTTTGTTTGTTTGTTTGTTTGTTTGTTTTCTGGGCACCCACGGGGTCCGCGGGAACTTGGCCCTGGAGTCGGCGGCGTCGGGCGGGTCTGGTCCCACCCGGTCTAGCCCTTGGTTGGGGGGGAGCTGACCCAGCCGGGGGGGTGGGGGGTAGGGGGCGGGTCTGGAGCGGAGCTGGACGACCCCAGCGCCGAGCCCGGTCCCGCGGAGAGGTTGGTGGCGTTAATGCCTCCCCCGGGGGTGGGGGGTGGGGGGACGAGGCCGCCCCTGGCACAGGGTGACACTTGGGCTGAGGAGGAGTAAATGCCTCGAATAAACAGCCCAGCCTCCTCGTGGCGAAGCGCTCACTCTGTGAGGCCCAGGCCACCTGGTTCACGACAGCGGACTTCACCAACAGCTCCTGGGAGGAGAGAAATTACCCCCATTTCACCGAGGAGGCAACTCACCGAGGCCCCCGGCGGGGTGCGGCGCCGGACTCGCCCAAGGTCACTAGTTAGCTGGTGATTTGAACCCGAGCCGCCTCGAGTCAGGTTCTGGGAAATGGGGTCAGTGTCTCTCTGCAGCTTTGCTTGCGGGTGAAAGTCGTCTGGGGGAGCTTTTCGAAAATCCCGATGCCTTCCTAGGTAGGGCACCCCGAGAGCGAGTACATTAGAATTGGGGGTGGGGTGGGGGTGGGGGGTGGTAAAGCCAGACGTCAGAATTTTTATTTTATTTTTTATTTTTATTTTTTAAGATTCCAGTATGATTTCAGGGTGCAGCAAAGTTTGGGGACTGGGAGGTAATTCTGCCTCTCGAGAAATGTTTTCAGTGTCTGTCTCTCTGTGTAAGGTGTGGAGGAGAATTACCTGGGAATTTGTGGAAAAATGCAGTTTTCCACCGGCAAACGTCTTTTTTTCACTGGGCCCACCGACCGACGACTACTCCTTGTTTAACGTCTGTTGGGGATGGGAAGTAAACTTCTCTGCAGGATTTCTGAGTTAGCGGGATCTCTGAAAGTGTAAGACATGTCAGGCAAAACTGATTTCCATTTTTTCCAGAATATGCAGTACACGTAAATCTGGTGTCTCTGACATCTGGGACCTCTCCCGATAATGCTGTTTCTCCGCCGAGACTGTCCTCCAGGCTTTATCCCCCTCCATCCAAATGCACACACTTAGGCTCGCTCTCATGCACACGCGTATGTTCTTTACGTGTCAGCTGCATAACTCCCAACATTCCAGATGCTCTCTGTCCGTGACCCCCAATCACCTTGGGACTTTCCTATCTGCTCCTTGCATCATCATACTGGAATTTACCAGTTATTTTTCTGCGTTGTGTGTTTCTCTCTCTCCTAGATTTATGAGCAACTTGAACCATATGTTCTCCGTCTGTATTCTTCCCAGTGCTTTGACATACAGACTCACAAAGATTTCACTCTATGGAATGTTTGCGTCCTTTTTATGTTACAGACTTCATGCCGCACATAGTTTCTTCTCTGTTTCCATTTTTGCCAAAGGTATCTGGTAGTTCCTAACATACATTGTTTTGTTCTTTTTGCTTGGAAATACTGTAGTTAGGTTTATTAAGTTATCCATTTAGCAGTTGAATAAACTACTAGTTCTTACATGGGCAATGCACTATGTAGGACTAACTCTGTGCAATCAATGTTGGTTGAATTTGTTTTTAATTGATTTTTTTTTTTAAGAGAGAAAAATGGGTGGATGGGAGAAACATTGATCCACTATTCCACCCATTTATGCATTTATTGGTTGACCCTTGTATGTGCCTGGGCATTGAACCTGCAACCTTGGCCCGTTGGGATGATGCTCCAAACAACCGAGCTACTTGGCCAGGGAAACGTTGGTTGATTTTGTTAAAGAAAATATGTTTTTTTATTGATTTTAGAGAGAAGGGAAGAGAGAGAAAAATATTGGTGAGGGAGAAACATTGATTGGCTGCCTCATATATGTCCCCTACTGGGGATTGAGCCTGCAACCCAGACATATGCCGTAATGGGAATTGAACCAGTGACCTCTTGATTCATGGGTCAATGTTCAGCCATTGAGCCACCCCAGCAGGGCAGTTGATTTTTAATATTTGACTTTATTGCAATCAGTTACAACCAGTTCTTTAGTGGAAACCTTTTTATTGCCCTTAGGTCTTTGCATATGTTCCCCACCTCATTGTCCAAAATAATATTTAGTTGTCATCCATTAAATACTAGAGGCCTGGTGCACGAATTCGTGCATCAGTGGGGTCCCTCAGCCTGGCCTGCGGGGTCAGGCCGAAACTGGCTTTCTGACATCCCCCAAGGAGTCCTGGTTTGCAAGAGGGCGCAGGCCAGGCCAAAGAACCCCACAGGTACATGATCAGGCCGAGGAGGGATGTGGGAGGTTAACCAGTTGGGGAGGGACTGCGGGAGGCTCCAGGGCGTGTCCAGCTCATTTTGCTCAGTCCCCATTGGCCGGACCCCAGCAGCAAGCTAACCTACTAGTTGGAGCATCTGCCCTATGGTGGTCAGTGCACGTCATTGCAAGTGGTTGAGCGGCCTTAGCATATCATCAGCATGTTATACTTTGATTGGTTGAATGGCTGACCTGCCGACTGGATACTTAGCATATTAGACTTTTATTATATAGATTTATTGCCGTGTTAGTACTTGGTAAATCCTACTAGATGGAATAGTTGATCCTATTCACCAGAAGAGATGATAGAAGAAGTCCTTGATGAAGACTAAAACCTTGATGTCAGAGTTGACAGACATAGTATATAGTTAGTGCCTAATGCCTTAATACTGTTGCCCAATGTATTTATAAGTTTTAAAGGAAGGCAGAACAATAATTCAGATTGTATTTGTTCTTGACTGGTCTTAAAAGTATGTTAAGTTTATAGAAGTGAGGGAATACGTGTGTGAAGGTCATGAAGAGGTTTTTAGACATATTTTTTATAGCAGTTAATATGGCTATGACAGTAAAAAATATACATTTTCTATAATGACATTCTTTACAGCATAAGAGTTATAAAAAAGATTATTTGGTTCAGATTTTTACAGTTTCTCAGTTTTTAGGCTAAGGTTAATGTAGAAACTAATGGGACAATTCATGTTAAATTCAAACCTGCCCTTGTTTCTCTGATCAGATATAGACAGTATACAGTTCTGGCCTCAGCATATGGAAGAAACTTAATCTTTAAGCCTGGGTTTAAGTCTCTAGTTGATCTCCAAAGTAATAAAGGTGAAATTTTCACTTGCTCAGTTAAAGACCAAACGTGACTCTAATCATGATAACCTGAAACCTAAAGATGGAATCTATTTAATTTGAGATTCCTGTCAGTGTTAGCAGGTGTGTTCCCTGGCATGTGTAAAGACCTTTTAGATAGACCACATTATTTCCTTTAGTATAAGGTGATTAAAATTATAGAATTAAGATACTTGGAGTTTAATTAAAGTTTTTATAGGTGAAGAAAGTAGGTAACTTGTCCAAGATTTGAATGGTTGGCTTCTAGCACACCTAGAACTAGAAAACAGGCCACTTTTCTCTGGGTGCAGTGTCTCCTTCCACCCCCATTCCTCTCATGTGAGAGGATATCTTCGTGTGTTGGTTTTGTGTGTGTGCGTGTGCAGCTGTGTGTGCGTGTGTGTTGGGGATGAGGGAAGTGTACAGAGTAATCTGCTGTGTTTGAGATATTCAATTAGATGTGAAGTGAGTACTTGGTGTGTACCACGTGTATTTTGCTATATAAATTGGGATAACAAGGTAAATGAGACACAGCTTCTGTCCTTAAGGAGTCTATAGTCAAGGTTGTAATGAAAGTAAAAGTATAGTACCGTCAGCTCTGTCAAATATAATTTTCCACAGTGATGGAACTGTTCTATAGTATTTGCACTGTCCAATATGGTAGCCACTAGCCACTCGTGACTATTGAGTACTTGAAATGTGACTAAGGAACTGAATTTCTAATTTAATTTAAATTTAAGCAATTATATGTGGATTGACTGTTGTATTGGACAGAGCAGATCTGAGGAATAAAAGATGAGAACTGTGGTAGTGCTGCTAAGGGGAAGGTAACGGGTATTCATTTATTTTTTATTTTAGATAGACTAGTAAAACTGCCTGTTTCCACAGTAGGGAGGAATGTAGGCAAAACCTGTCTGTCTTTCTTGAAATTCAGATGTTTAATAGGATCCCTAATAGTTAGAATCTGGTGTATAGGTGAATACATTCCTTTTTAGCTACACTTGATTATTTGTCTTGTGAGGTAAATAGGACTACAACAGAAATATGAACTGCTTTTATTAGTCATAAAGTTATATGGATGACCTTGAATGTATGTATTTGCCTTAAAATCCAGCAAGGTTTGTTTATTTACTCAGTGTTTTGGCATTCTGTAAGAGAAAGGAGGCATGCCTAAGAATATGTACATTGTATTTGTACATCTCAAAGTTTGTTGACTTATTTTAAAACAATTTAAAAAAATTGACTTTAGAGAGGGAGGGGGGAGAGGAGAGAGTGAGAAACATTACTGTGAAAGAGAATCATCGATTGGCTGCCTCCCACACGCGCCCCAACTGGGAATTGAACTGGTGACATTTTGGTACAAGGGATGATGCTCAACCAACTGAACTATACTGGCCACGGTGACTCATGTTGTTTTATTTAATCCTTCTCCCAAGTAACTTCAGCTAGTACTGCAGGTATTTTCCCTGTTTTACAAACGAGAGAACTAGGACAAAGAAATACCAAGTGTCTTGTCCAGGGTGATGTGGTGAGGAATGAAGTCAGAAAAAAGAAAAGAACATTGGACTTGTTGTCCCAGTTCTACTGTCACTTGATGTAACCTGAGCAAGTTATAACCTTACATCTGTCTTAATCTTCTTGGCTTGTTATTGGAATAAAATGAAATTACATGTGAAAATTCCTTGAAGTATACAAAACGACATTGTTATTAAATAAAATCTTTAGTTTTTCTGTTGCATGTTGCTGCCTTCATACTCATCACATCAGTTAGGTTGAATGCTATTGTATTATGTTGTTGTAATGGATTTTGCTTGTCTTCCTCACTACAAAACCTTCTTTTGGGCAGCCATTGTGTCCTGTTTATATCTGCAGGACACAGTGATACCTACATTCTTTAAAAGCAATACCTGACATATAGCGGGTGTTTAAAAAATGTTTGTTTAATGAGATAATTGATGTCTAGATTTACTTTACAAAGTTTTAAAAAATTGTTCTCTGTAATTAGACTTGAAGCTCCTTGGGAACAGGGATGATATTTCTTCATTGTTACATTCCCTGTGCCTGGTGTATAGAAGGCATGCAATAAATATTGGTTGAGTCAATTGATGTAATTAATGTCAGCCTGCGGTCTTAGTGTGCCTACCACTGTATTGATCATTTTGGTAGTTTGTCAGTTAGGTCAAATCTTCATGTTATTCTGCGGTAATACCTACGAGCCATAAGCTGTTACCCAGCACACAATCACCTGGTAATAGAAATCTCCAGAGAGATTAAGAAAATGGGTGCAGGTAGAGTTGGGAAGAAAATTAAATTATCTGCAAGGAACATTTTCCTCTTCCTCCTATCATATTTACTTCTGAGCATTGAAGGTAGAGACTTCTCTGCTAGCAGCTAAGGTTGTCAGCTGACTGCCTTATCTGGGGAGGAAACTCATAGGATCCTTAACATAACAATAAAAGTCCTTAATCATCTGACTTCAGTTATGTTTTCATATCTCACCGCAGTGTCTAACACCCCCTATCCTTTTCCTCATCTTTCATGCTAAGGAGTTTGATCTTCATTCTGTAGGCTCATGATTCTTTAATGCCATATCCTCTTGGATATTACTTGAGCTGGAATGAGGTTTTCTAAGGTAAAATTAAACAATGCTAGTCTCTTCCAGTTTGAAGAAAAGGTTAAGGTCTATAACTTTTTAAAGATTACATGTACCCATGTATTTTGTTTAAACAGTGCTGGCTGGACAAACATTTCAGAGCAAGTAGAATGTGGAAGTTAACAGAAATGAATTGGAAAGGGCTAACCATCCTTGATTCTCTTCATAAATATATGGCATTTATGATTGTAATATTTATATTGCATTCATATAGATGTGTTTTCTATAATCAAAATTTCTCATTTCTATGATAGACTTAGACATCATTTCATGGAGAATATATAGCTTGGGAGAAGGGAGAAGCAGTACCTGTCATGGGGAATGTACTATAGGAAAGGAAGAGACAGAACATGCCATGGTTACGAGCATGGTCTCTCCAATCCAGCAGTTGTGGTTCAAAACCCAGTTCTATCACATTATAGCTCTGAAGCCTTAGGTAAGAATCAAATCTCTCCATGTCTCAGTTTTTCATCTATGAAGTAGAGATAATACTACTTAATATTCATAGAGTTGTTTTGATGATTACATGAGTAGTACCTAATAAATGCTCAATAAGTGGGAGCTCTTAATATGTTTTTTGAAGACACCGTGACTTCTAGGTGTTTCAGTACCGGAAGTTTCTGTGCTGCTACTGCAGGGAATAAAATATTCTCAAAGAATATTGTGTCTGATTTGAGGACATTGATGGGAAATTACAGGACTGTTTCCAGCATGTACTAGGTACCTGGAAACCCTTAACTGAAAAATCTGGGTCTTCAAGTACACTCTTTCCTTTTCTTTCTTTCCTGCTTAAGGTACTCCATTTTTTCATCTTTTTCTATTCTGAACATAGTGTGAAGAGGATTCCCTCAAGCTATAAGTGTACCAAATCTGATCATTTATCACCTTGCACAATGACCGTCTGTCCGTTAGGAGGGTTCTTTTGGGGAGGTGTTTGGACAGCTAGCTGCTTCTCAGGGATTACCTTCTTATGTGATCTCACCATGAGGATATTTTTAGGATATTTCTCAAAACATTTAAATGTGTTTTATTCTCAGTCATCTTAAGGCGCTATTTGCAGCTTCATTATCTTGCCTTGAAGGGTAAATATGTATTTTACTTCCTTTTATTAATTTGCAACAGTATAATTTGACATGTAATTCTGTTTTGTCTTTTCAGGTGCCATTTGGATAGTACGTTAGCGGCACGATGTACTCTGAGTGGAGGTCCCTGCATTTGGTGATTCAGAATGATCAGGGTCACACCAGTGTTCTGCACAGCTATCCAGAGAGCGTTGGGCGAGAGGTGGCAAATGCAGTTGTCCATCCTCTCGGGCAGGCCTTAGTAACTTCTTCAGTGGCTAGTAGTGAGAGTTTGTTAAAAACTGACAAAGAAGTAAGTTTCTTCATGGCATTCTATGTGAAAATATAACTTTATAAATGAATTTGACATCTTTTTAATGGATTTCTGCCCAATGCAATGTGACTTCTCTATGTTGACCTTATTTGGGTAGTGGGGTAGAGGATCAGGGTTTGTGGCAGTTGCAAGGAATAGGTTGTATCATTGTGTTCCTGGGACTTCCTACTAGTCAGACTCAATTCTCCACTTGAGCTATATACCCAAGACAGAGACTTGAGTGTCAGGCCCTTTCTCTTAAACTCAAGGCACAGTCCACAGATTCATATTCAGAGTGTGTTTGCAAAGTCTTCATTTCTTTCAGAGGAGCGTTTTTCTCTCTTCAGAGTATCCTATCAGAGATTTATCCTAAGGACCAGCACTTGTCATGGTGCACTCTCCTCATAATGTATTTATAATCCCTTGCTGTCTTGTCCTAGGAAGAGATGGCACATGAGTAGATAGGGGTGCTGTGGTGCAGTCCTTGTTTATTCTTTTTTCCCACCCTCAAAAGAATATGAGAGAGTAGCCCTTGAATCTAGTGTTCTCTAGAATTGTACCCTTAATCTACCATGTGAAGATATCACCAAGAATATCTTCTCCTTTGTCTTTGGTAAGAGGGACTTGCAACCTCTTTTAAACTTCTTTCTTTTGTGAAGCTAAATTCTGTCCCCTCTCCTGTTTGTCACACCTTCACTGTGTTGACTTCTTTAATACTTACTGCCTTTTTTTTTATTTTTTGGTATCCTCAGCCAAGGATATGTTTATTGATTTTGAGAGAGAGAAAGAGAAAGACAGAGAGAGAAATGTTGATGTGAGAAAGGAACATCAATTGGTTGCCTCCTATATGTGCCCCAACTGGGGATTGAACCCACAACCTAGGTATGCTCCCTGACTGGGAATTGAACACACAACAATTGACGCTCCAACCAACCCAACCACCACCTGGTCTGGGATATTGCTATTGTATATATTATATTATTATATTGTTACTAGAGGCCTGGTGAATGACATTTATGCCCTGGAAGGAGGGCGGTCCCTCAGCTTGGCCTGCGCCCTCTCGCACTCTGGGACCCTCAGGGGATGTCTGACTACTGTAGCTTAGGCCCACTCCCCACAAAGGGGCCTAAACCAGTAGTCAGACATCCCCCGAGGGGTCCTTAGTGATGCTGTGGAGGCAGGAGAGGCTCCTGCTACCACCGTTGCGCTTGCCAGCTGTGAGCCTGAGTGTTTCTACCCCTGTGGGAGCACACTGAACACCATTGAGCGTCTGCCCCTGGCCATCAGTATGAGTCATAGTGACTGGTCATTCCACCGTTGGGTCAATTTGCCTATTAGTGTTTATTATGAAGGATATTGCTGTTAATAACATGGTGAGAATAACTTCAGATTTCTAGTTGGAAGACTGGGATTCAAATTTTCAGCTCCAGCATTTTCAAACCAGTGACTTGGGCCAAATTGCTTATGTTTTCTTATCTATAAAGTCAAGATAGTTTACCCTCTCACACAGGGTTATTTTGATTATCTATATATATAAAAGCCAAGCAACTGGAACAACCGGAACAACCAGTCACCATGATGTGCACTGTGGCTGGGCTGGCTGGGGGAGGGGCCATAGGAGGTTGGGGGGTCCCCAATTGGCATCCCCTTACCTCCCATGGCCCCTCCCCCAGCCAGCCCAGCCCTGATTGGCCCCCATCAGATCAGGTTGGCTAGATCCCACCTGTACATGAATTCATGCACTGGGCCTCTGGTTAGATGATATTTATGAAAGTGCTTCATAAACTGCCAGGATTATACAACTGTCAACTGTCTTCATAGTAACCCTGTTTATAAAGGAATGAAGCTTATCTGGCATGACTTGTTCTTTTTGAGCAGTCTGGTTCTCAATGATCGTGCTTCCCTTTTATAAGTGCTCACTGATCATCTGCTTAGTAATTTGTCCCAGTTTTGTCTGGAATTCACTTAAACTTTCCATTCTTCAGTATCTGGAATGTAGTTTCATCCTCTTTTGCAAATTGGGCTGCTTTCTCTTTCTTTATACTTTACTCATTTTTCATGACTATAAGCAATGGTTCAGAACTCTGGTAAGTTCTTTCAGCCTCTAGGATGTGATATAGATGGGTCGGGAGGCTGTAACTCATTTAGTGCAGCTAAGTGCCTTGTTAATATCTTACCTTCTCAGTTGTGTTTGTTCTTTTACATTTTAAATATTATTTTCTTTAGCAGAGAAAATAGTCACAAGATATGAGTTGAGTAGTTCATTTTCCTTCCCGTTGTTAATGTTTCATAATCTGGAAATGGAATGTGATTGAATTTGTGTACATTATTTCTTAAATGGTACATGTACTCATGTAATTAAGTGGAGAAAAGTATCAAAAGTTTTCTATTGCTTTGCCTCCAATCTCTGTGGAAAATCAGTATGTCCTATACTGAACTTTTTATTTCAGAGCAAACAATAATAATGTCTAAAGGGTAATTGCCAATATAGGCTTAATATTTAGAAAATAAGTAATTTATTCTTAAATATTTTGCTTGGGAAATGTCTAAGTATGCCTTATACATGAAAGGTACATTCTTTAGAATAAATTTGACATATATGTTGAGATGAATATATTGTCAATTGAGAGTTTTTTTAGCAATAAAAGAGGTTAGTATTTTTAAAACAGTCTATTGAGATCTAGATTGGGATGTGTGATAATTCCATGTGTATATTTTCTTTCTTTTTTTTTTTCAGGTAAAATGGACCATGGAAGTAATTTGCTATGGACTGACCCTTCCATTGGATGGAGAAACTGTAAAATATTGTGTTGATGTATATACAGACTGGATTATGGCTTTAGTGTTGCCGAAAGATTCTATTCCATTGCCAGTTATTAAAGAACCGAATCTATATGTTCAAAGTATACTAAAACACCTGCAAAATCTTTTTGTACCAAGGTAAGCTGTACCTGTCTATGTGACCTTTTATCAAGATTATCCTATATAATAAAGAGGTGATATGCAAATTGACCATCATGCCCTCACACAAGATGGCCACCCCAATGTGGTCACAAGATGGCCACCACAAGATGGTCAGCAGGGGAGGGCAATTGTGGGCAATCAAGCCAGCAGGGGAGGGCGGTTAGGGCCGACAAGGCCAGCAGGGGAGGGGAGTTTGGGGTGACCAGGCGGGCAGGGGAGGGCAGTTGGGGGCAAACAGGCCTGCAGGAAAGGGAGGGCAGCTGGGGAAGACCAGGCCTGCAGGGAGGGCAGTTGGGGGCTACCAGGCCAGCAGGGGAGGGATGTTGGGGACAATTGGGCCGTCAGGGGAGCAGTTAGGTATCTATCAGGCTGGCAGGGGAATAGATCAGGATGGCAGGCAGAAGCAATTAGGGGCAATCAGGCAGGCAGGCAGGCAAGTGGTTGGGAGCCAGCAGTCCTGGATTGTGAAAAGGATGTACTATCCCACAGGGGATATCTATTTAGCAGTTCAGGCCCAATCCCCCAGGGAACATCCTCTGCAGTCAGACATCCCCCAAGGGTTTCCAGATTGGAGAGGTTGCAATCTGTGTTGAGGGACACCCCCCTCCAGTGCACGAATTTCGTGCACTGGGCCTCTAGTAGTAAAATATTCATAAATGTTACTTTTTTTGTATTATAGGAACTGATTTCATTGTTAGTCCTTTGGACAGTTAACTTTAATCACTTGTTCAGTTAAAGAGTATATTAATATGAATGTTAGGAGAGATGGACTTATATGTTTAAGTGTGTGCCCATTTTAAAGGCTTTTAGCTTTTCTTCTAAATCTGATAGCTATTAGGTATTTAAAATACTGTGAACCTTTTCCCTTCCATTCAAAAAGACATACTTTTAGCCTATCATAATTTTTGTTTCCACTTAAACTAAAAGCAACTAAGCCTTCTAGTCTACCTTAAAATGAGTCTTTCCTAAGAGAGAATGAAAACATTGAAGTAAGCAGACTTGACATTATTATGGGCAAATTTATTGTAGGTAGTCCAAAAGAATATCTTGATAGTTTTTTACTGATTTCTCCCCATCTCTGAGGCAAAGTCCTTAATATTGTAATGTAGGATATGTGTCTTACTTGTTCTTAAATATTTTATTCCAACTTAAAAAAAAATTATGTCATTGTAAGGAATTTGGGAAATATATAAATTAATGAAGAAGCATTAGTTCTCTACACATTTGTGTGATTTTCTGTAAGAAAAATTTATTTTTAGCTATTTTTTGTCTTGGAAAAGTTAGTGCTTTTGGTCTGTTAGATGGTGAGGGACTTTGAACCATCCAAAGCTCTATAAATTTTAACTTTTTAAATTTAGAAGGAAGCTTATTTTGGAGAATCTGAATTAAAAAGAAAAAGTATCTATCAAGAACTCTGGTGTCTAGGATTAAGAGTAAACTACTTACCTCGTGTAATAAATCCTAATCTGGCCCTAGCCAGATTAGCTGCTACTAAATATGCATGAGCTCTTGGGTAAGACTCATAAATTAAACATTCCTTAAAGATCTTCCCTCTTATCACCTATTCTTTCATCTTTCTACTCCTCCTTTCCCTCTCCTAGCTGTCCTCATTGCATTTTTGTTGGTTTATCTTAAGTCCTGCCCTGTAAAGAGAAGCCTTATCTTACTATCGAGGCCCCTAGTGACCAAACCTTCTGTGAACCTGTGTGGTACTTCCTGTGTTACTTTTATATCTTCCTCAGGTTTTAAAGTGTGTATCTCTCATTTCCCCATCTAACCAACTTGAGAGCAGCTATGGGGCTGTACATATTTTAGGCTTCTACAGTGTCTGGTGCAACTTTAGTGTGACTTAAATGCTGGTTGCTTATGTTTATTGATTTCAAATGGAAATAATAACAGGAAATGGTTGGCAGTAATTTGCATATTTTTGTGGCAAAACAGGTTCTCAAATAGTTTTAATGCTTTTTTTGTCATCCCATTTAGGAGGCCAATTTGCTGGCCTTTTTGATTTGCATGGGACAGTTTCATGAGTTATAAATCATTTGTCTTTCTGTTTGTACCCTTACCAACTCTTACTGTTCAGTCTGTATTGATGAAAAAGTCAATGTCATTTGAGTTAATTAGGCTTTTGCTTTTCTCTTTTGAGAATCATGACACTTTACAAATGATTCATGCTATTATTTGTAATTAGCTTGTTCTTTGCTAACAGACATTAACTTCATAGGGATTGTGAGCACTATGAAATCTTATGCAGAATTCTTATGAATGTACATTTAAATTTTTTAAAAAAAGAATACAAAGGTCTTTCTGCTTCAATGTGTGCAGCAGGAGTATTTGTAGGCATTTGCTCACTCATTTAACGGAAGCCTATCACATACCTTTTGACACCTTTTGCAGGTATATTGTAGACATAGAAAATCCAGAGGTGAAGCTTACATTTCTAGTATTCCCTTTCACTCCAGGAGCTTTCAAGTCCTCATAAGAGTGGTAGCTTGAGATCCCAGAATGCTGAACTACATGATGGGGAAGAAGTAACTTTGAACTGAAGAGATTGTGCCTAGTCCTTAAGGTCTGCTGATTCTCTTAGGGAGTATTACTATACCATTGCTGTGTCCATAAGTTGTCTGTCCTTAAACTGTTGCTTTATCTTCTCAAGGATTGTCAGTGATAATTGTCCATCTTCTTCAGACAGGAACAGGGCTCCAGTCAGATCCGACTATGTTTACAGGTCCTGAGAGCCATTCAGAAACTGGCCCGTGAATCATCCATCATGGCCCGAGAAACCTGGGAAGTCTTATTGTTGTTTCTTCTGCAGATTAATGACATACTTCTAGCCCCTCCAACTGTTCAAGGTTTGTTTATCTTATTTTTTCTAATTTATTTCTGAGCTTCAAATAGTTTACTTTTAAATTCACGAGTAGTAGACTCAGTGGTGATTTAAATTTGGGCATGATAGTTGACAAACCAAGGTTAACAATTCTTAGAATGGAAACCCTGAAAGCATGATATGAAGTTATTTTATCTTCAGTAATGGTAGAGTGAATTAATGTATTTTTTATAATGATAGGAACAGTAGCCTGTCTATATATATAAAAGCCCAGCAGAACAACTGGTCTCTATGACATGCACTGACCATCAAGGGGTAGATGCTCAACACAGGAGCTTCTCTCTGGTGGTCAGTGCACTCCCAGAGTGGGAGCACCACTCAGCCAGAAGCTGGGCTCATGGCTGGCAAGTGCAGCTGTGGCATGTGAGCCTCTCTCGCCTCCGGCAGGCGCAATCTCCAGTGAACAGACTGTAGTCCCGATGCCCAGGTGATGGGGGTGTAGCCGGAATGACCATGGATAGCCACTGCTGGCCCCTGGAACTCTCCCTTTGGACCCTGAAGCTGCACTGCACCCTTTACTTATTGCCCTCTGGGTATCTGGATGTGGGCTCGGGAAAAACCCACAGAAGTGCTTCATGCACATTCTGCCTGGGCCAGTCCTCATCTCGAGATCGAGTGCCAGTGAAGTTCAGCCCAATGACCAACACCCATGTGTGACCACAGGCAAGTCCTTCGAAACTTCTACTTACCACCTGGCCCAGGTCCCATCTCCTGGAAAGGTCGGCATCCTGGCACCATATACCTGTTCCTGGATCCTGAGGAGCACTGGTCAGCTCCAGTGTATGGACGGGCACCAGCAGGTGCTGGTCTGACCTGTTTGGTTCAGGCAGCTCCACACGTAGGCTGGGAGTTGCGTGGAAAAATCACCCCCATACCCTACAGGTACAATCTACTGTGAACAAATGCAGCGTGGAATGTTCGTGCCTGACCAGGACAGCTTTGATACCTACACCGGCCCCCTTGGGTTCCCTCTTGGGCATCAGGGCCACGTTCCATCCTTACCTATTGCTGTATTTCTTTGGATGTGGAACTGCAATACTAAGAACGTGCCTTACTTGAGACTGCAATCGGCCTCTCCCTCCTTCCTACCATCCCAGGCTGCCACTTCCAAGCTGGACCAGTCCCCACCTTCGGAGAGAGTCCCAGAAAAAGTGAGAAAATCCCAACCCGATGAGTGGGTCTCTCACGTGTGTCTGTGATTGAGCCCATCGCCCCTTCCCGGGCTTGGCTGGCATCCAGACTCCCACATTCCCTGCGGATTCCTGGCGGTTCCCGTGGATGGACCCCCAGTTGTGCTGGTACCTGGTCCTGAGGATGCCCAAAGCTCAGCCAGAAGTTGCCACAAGGCTCATACACCATAAGCCTATAGTTACAATCTCCGGGGAACAGATGAAGTGTGGACACTTGGAGTAACTAGATGAGCCTGATACTGTTGCTGTGGCAGGCAGAAGCAATTAGGGGCAATCAGGCAGGCAGGCAGGCAGGCAAGTGGTTGGGTGAGAAAGCACCCCTGTTCTCCAAGATCCCCAACTTTGTATTATTCACTTTGGAGTGTCTCTTATTCATCTCTGAGCAGTGGAAAGCGTCCAACATGGCCCAAGGCATGCACCAGGGACCTCCCAGCTGACAAAGCGCAACCCTGCTGCAGAAGAGACATTTGGAAATAATTTTACAGCAAGCTGCAGGGGGAACTCCCCACACGACTTCCTGGCAGCTCCCAGGGACAGGGACATGGAAACTCCCTGGGCATACGGACATGGGCTCTCGATTTCCTTTCAAGGTGCACAAATCCATGCACTGGGTCATTCGTCCTAGATAATTAAAAGGTTAATTGCAAATAGATCGAACAGCACAACAGTTGGTCGCTATGACGTGCGCTGACCACCACAGGGTGTGCGCGGAACATGGTGGGCGTCGGCACAGTGGGATGGTGGAGCCGTTGAGTGGGGGTGCCAGACACTGTAATTGGTGTTTACTGAAAATGTATTGCTCCAGTGTGCCATGGTCCCACCTGGCACTTGCACCTGCTGCCAGCACCTGCCCCACTTGCACCCAAGACCAGCACCAGAGCTGCCACTAGCACCTGCTGTTGGTGTCCAGTGACAGTCCTGATCACTTGGCACCGTCAGTGGATGTGAGTGGTGGCTGCTGGCCCCTATCGCCCCTCAGGGCTTCTCCATCTCCCCCTGCTCCTGAGGGGCAATTGGGCTGGCAGCTGCCTCTTGCACCCGCTGCTGCTGATGGCCCTGCTCATACCCACTGCTTGCACTGGCCCCGCTCGCACTCACAACCAGCACCGGAGTGGCCGCTTGCATCTGTTGCCGGCACCTGGTGCCAGTCCTGATCACTTGGCACTGTCAGCGGATGCAAGCAGCAGCTGCTGGCCCCAATCAACCCTCAGGCTTTTCTACCTCTCCCTGCTCCTGATGGGCGATCAGGGCAGCAGTTGTTGGTTGTACCCACTGATGGCGCTGGTCCAAATTTCTCTGTGCCATCAGTGGGTGTGAGTGGGGCTGGTGCCATCAGTGGATAAGAGCAGCAGGAGTGGGGTTGCTGGCAGAGAGAGGACCAGAGCTGCAGCAGGAGGGGCCTGGCAGGGTTGTGGAGGATGGGCCGAGAACCACCCCTGTGCACCACATAGTTACTTTCAAGGTGCACAAATTCGTGTACTGGGCCCTTAGTATATACATTATAAAAGCCTAATCGACCATCTGACTGATTGGTAGCTATGAAGCATAATGACTACCAAGGGGCAGACACTCAATGCACAGGCATGGAAACATGGGACAGACTGATGAATTTCAGATGGGAGGGAAAGGGAGACGGGGAGAAGAGATTACCCAAAGATCTTATATGCATACTAGAGGCCTGGTGCACGGATTTGTGCATGGTGGGGTCCCTTGGCCTGGCCTGTGGGCATAGGACTGAAACTGGCAGTCTGACATCTCCCAAGGGGTTCTGGATTGCGAGATGACTCAGCCAGGCCGAGGAACCCCACTGGTGCACAAATCCATGCAATGGTCCTCTAGTTTTAATTATTTTAGGACTAGAGGCCCGGTGAATGAAAATTCATGCACTGAAGCGGGGGAATCCCTCAGCCCTGCCTGCCCCCTCTCATAGCCCATGATCCCTTGGGACAGGCGATGACCCGGTGATCAGGGGAAGGCAACAGCCCCTGTCACACCTCTGCTGCTGCCACTGCTGGCAGCGCAAACCTCATCCGGCCCTGGTTACTTGAGCCTTGGGTGGCCCTGGGAGGCTGGGCAGCTGCCAGCTGAGACTTACCTGTGCCTTGGGCCAGCCCTGGGCAGTTGGGAGACTGAGGGGACTGGGGACTCTGGAGGCAAGTGCCCCAGCGGGGCTAAGGGGATTGGCAGTCCATCTTGTGGCTGTGGCACCACCATCTTTGAGGGTGTGGTAATCAATTAGCATATTCCCTCCTTATTGGCTGTGGGCACCACCATCTTTGAGGGTGGGACAGTCAATTAGCATATTCCCTCCTTATTGGCTGTGGTCACCACCATCTTTGCGATGGCATGAGGATCAATTAGCATATTCTCTCTTTATTAGATAGGATAGAGCCTGTATAAGAAACAACAAACTACAGTGGTACCTCGAGATACGAATTTAATTCGTTGCATAACCTTGAGGCGTGGGAAACTATGAGACGGTCGCGTTGTGGTAAACTGGTGGGTCGTGTGCAGCCGACCGATCCAAGAGATTATTCCTATCTCAAATGTTGCTCGTATTTCAAAGCAAAGATTGCTCGCTCGATGGCTCGTATCTCAAAAATCTCGTATGTTAGGGCACTCGTATCTCGAGGTACCACTGTAATTAGTGCTTATGTGTAATGTACCTGGTTACAAAGTAGTTACCAAAGTAGATTCTGAAAACTTGATAGCTACAGAAGATATTTTCTTCAGCAGATGAAACTTATATAGTCTTAAAGTATCCTATGGCAGTATTCTACTTGTTACCTTGCCATTAAAAATCCTGCATTTTTATAAGACTTTAGAATATGGCTTAGAAACTCTGCTTTGTATTTTATAAGCACATTGCATACAGATTGTAAGTTGCCATTCTAGATCCACATTTTCTGTTACTTATTCATCTTTACTAATATACATGTGAGTGTGCTGTGCTCTCACACTGATGCAGTGTCCAGGAAAATATCTAAAAGGCATCATAGAATTTTTGTGTTGAAAGGGACTCCATAATAAGAATATCCTGTCTGGTATTGATGATAGCAGTCATTGATTCATTGTCTCTACTACTCACTCCCCAGAACTGTGATCTCAGCAACACAAGACAGGCAGTCTATCCCTTCTGGGGCTTGTTATTGTTAAAACTATGTTTTTTTTCATTTGAAATACACATCTTTATAACTTTTCTTTCTAGTCCCAACTTTGTTTTCTGGAACTCTGCAGAGTACAGATCCCTGTCCTTTTCCCTATTTTCAGGATCCTCAGCAGAGGAACAGCTATGTTTTCATGGCTGAGACTTGTCCAGCCCAGTAGTAGTCCTTTTGCTTCCTTCTTTATCTCCCTGGTCCTGGAAGGGTGGCTTTCAAACACCTGAAGCAATTTATAACTAAGTTTGAATGTAGAAAGATCTGATTCCTTTATTTACTGGCTGTGTAAATTTGGGCAAGCTTCTTAAATATCCTGAACATAAGTTTTCTCATCTTCAAATTAGTAATCCTATATAATAAAAGGCTAATATGCAAGTCCACCAACCAGTTGCTATGATGCACATTGACCACCAGGGGGAAGACGCTCAGACGCAGGATCTGCTTCCTGGTGCTCAGTGCACTCCCACAGGAGCCGGGCTCACAGCTGGTGAGCACAGTGGCAGTGGTGGCGACACTAAGGACCCTGAAGCAGACATACCCCGAGGGGTCCCGGACTGAGAGAGGGCACAGGCCTCTAGTAGGTTTTATAAATACTTATACTGTAGAATTAATGTGAGGATTATGGGAGGTTGCTCATCTTAGTCACTTATTCTTTCCTCTCTCCCCAATGTGCTCCTGTCCTGTTTGCTAGAAGATTAAGATCTTGGATAAGGACTGAGCAGGGTGACTTGAAAACTTTCAAAGTGATAACTGGTTAATATAGCTATGATTTCCTTCATAGCCACTCCTAAGAATCATTTCTTATTCTTACTCTTAAATGGTTTGAAAGTCAAAACTTACCATTGTTATTATTTTAATTTTTTGATCAGCCCTTTTAAATCAGTGAATTGAAGAGTCTGCTTTAAAAATAAGTGTATCAAAGATATGTTTTCTTTTTGTTGGAAAGGTGGAATTGCTGAGAATCTGGCAGAGAAGTTGATTGGTGTTCTCTTTGAGGTTTGGTTACTAGCTTGTACTCGGTGCTTCCCAACACCTCCATATTGGAAAACAGCTAAGGAGATGGTAGCTAACTGGAGGCACCACCCGGCTGTGGTGGAGCAGTGGAGCAAGGTCATCTGTGCACTCACTTCAAGGTAGGTTATTGTCATTGACTTATCTTCCTTCATCCATCTTACATAGTTCTGTCTTTCTTGGATTCATGGAATACTTTGTAAAAAGCCTATACCTTGTATCTATGATTGTGGTACTTTGGATACAGAATCAAACCAATTTTATTGTGTTTTTATTTTATTATTATTATTTTTTAATCACTCAGTATTTTTCCCATTGGTTTTTAGAGAGAGTGGGAAGGAGGGAGGAAGCGGGGAGAGATGGAAAGGGAGAAACATCGATGTAAGAGAGACACATTGATTGGTTGCCTCCCACATTTAGATTGAACCTGCAACCCAGGATGCACCCTTGACCGGGAATCAAACATTTGACCTTTTGGTGCATGGGCCAACACTCTAACCACTAAACATACCAGGCAGGGCAAATGAAGATTCTTCACAATACCATTATTGTACCTAAAAAAATCATAACAATTATTTAATATTAGTTAGCCATTGAATATTCACATCTCCCTGAATGTCTCCATATCCTTTTCTTTTTTATAGTTGGTTCTATTGAATCTAAAAACAAAAAAGGTTTAGGTATTGCATTTAGTTGACATGTTTCTTAAGCCTATTTTAAATTATAGGTTTCTCTTTCTCATTTTTATTTCTTAGTATTTTTTTGTTGTTGTTGAAGAACTGGGTTGCTTGTTTTATAATTGTTTCACATTCTGGATTTTCCTGATTATGTTCGACTTGTGTTAATTAACATTTCTTTATTACCTGTATTTCCTGTCAACTGGGAATTAGATCTAGAGATTTGGTATGATTCAGGTTTGATTGGGGGGACAAATCATTTGTGGGTGGAACTCTGTATCAGAAGGTAGATTGCTTTTTTCCTGAATTAATAAAATATTTATATCTTTATTGTTATTTAAACTAAATGATGAAGGTTTGGAATATTCTGTTGATTGAGGAATGTTAATATTATAAACCTATTTTTAAATAATACTTCTATCTTGATTGTAAAAGTAATATATACGTACAATAAAAAATTTGGAAGGTGTATGTGGAAATATTCATCACTTACAATCATTGTTAACAGTTGAATGAATATTTTCTCATTTCTCTTTTTAAAAAACCAGTTTGAGATTTATTCACTGTACTTTTTTTTAAACGTAATATCTGATTTTTATCACATATGACTTTTTTTATAACTAGATCTTGAGATCATATTTTTAATGGCTTTGTAGTTTTTTATTATATAAATGGAATTCATTTGATGATTTTCCTATTTTTGCTTTGGCCAGTGTGGCACAGTTGATTGGGCGTTGTCCCATGCACTGAAAGGTTGCAAGTTTGATTCCTGGTTAGGGCACATACTTGGGAGGAATTCAAGAGGCAGCTGATGGATATTTCTCTCCCTCTCCCTTCTCTCTCAAAAATCAATAAAAAAATCTTAAAAAATAATAATTTCCCTATGTTTTTCTTATATTGATGTTATTACCAGTGTTTTACTTTTAAAATATTGTTGATATGAATGTTTATCCATTATCTATGTGTATATTCTGGTTATCTTAATAAAATATAAGATCTAATCTCTATAAGTGTAATAATTGAATCAAAGGACTTTGAACAGTTTTTAGTACATTTGGAATATTACTATTAAATTAAGTAATTGAATTGTTGAATTACTTTTAAGGTACACCATGAATCCTAAACTTTGTATAAAGCTATTTAGCAGTTATTATTATGAACAAATTATGGCTTACTTGTGTTGAAGGAATTTGCAGTGAGATAAATCTTAAAAATATAAATAATTTATTTTTTATATAACTAGGTAATTATATAAATACTAGAGGCCTGATGCATGAAATTCATACAAGGGGCTTGGCCCTTGCAGCTGTGACTTGCCTCGGCCCTCACAGCCCCGGCTTTGTCCAGAAGGTTGTCTGGAATGTCGTCCAGAAGGTTGTTCAGCTGTCTGGTCTAATTAGCATATTATGCTTTTATTATTATAGATAATTCCATATGTGATTATAATTGAACTAAAGGCCCAGTGCACAAATTTGTGCACCAGTGGGGTCCCTTGGCCTGGCCTGTGGGATTGGGCTGAAACTGGCTCTCTGATATCCCCTGAGGAGTCCTGGATTGTGAGAGGGTGCAGGCCAGGCTGAGGCACCCCACCACTGTATGCTTGGGGCCAGGGAGGGATGTGGAAGGTTGGCTAGCCCGGGAAGGATCATGGGAGGACTCTAGGGCATGTCCAGCCCATCTTGCTCAGTCTCAATCAGCTGGACCCCAGCAGCAAGGTAACCTACCAGTAGGCATGTCTGTTCCCCCATCCCTGGTGGTCAGTGCATGCCATAGCAAGTGATTGAGCGGCCTTAGCATATTATTAGCATATTACACTTTGGTTGAACATCTGACGGACACTTAGCATATTAGGCTTTTATTTTATAGGATTATTATTTATGTCATTTGCAATTATTTGTAAACAAAAAGTTGAAAATAATTTATAATTGTATAAATTAGTAATATATAACTTTAAATTTATATTAAATACTATAACATGTAATTGTAAATATCTATCTATATACTATATGCATATATACATACATATATCTGCATATATACATATATATATATATATATATATATATATATATATATATATACATACAGACACACACACAGACACATACTCACACACACACTAGAAGCCCGATGTATGATGATTTGTGCTAGAATGGGCTTTCCTTTCCCTGGCTGCCAGCACCACCTTCCTACTCCGCCCCGCAGTCCCATGCTGCCCAGAGGCCCTAAGAGACCGGGGGTGGGGCAGAATGCCTGCGTCATCGCCATGGTGACGATGCAAGCATCCTGCCCTCATCACTTGGCACCTATGTATGCAAATTAGCCTTCATCTTTGTTGGGTTAATTTGCATATCACTCTTGATTGGCTGGTGGCATAGCAGAAGTACAGTCAGTTTACATATTTGTCTATTATTAGGTAAGATAATATACACAAACACATTAGAGGCCTGTTGCATAAAGATTTGTACAAGAATAGGCCTTCCCCTGGCTGCCGGTACCAGTTTTCTTCTGGCACGTGGGACCCAGGCCTTTGCTCCGGCTGGAGCAAAAATTCCGACCAAAGCCTTCAGTGTTCACTCTGGCCTGAGGAGTGCTGCTCCTGTGTATACAAATTAACCCACCATCTTTGTTTTTTTGCATACACACTCCTGATTGGCTGGTGGGCATCACATAAGTACAGTCAGTTTGCATATTTCTATTTTATTAGTGTAGTTATAGAGACACACACATACATACATACACATACACATATATATAAAAGATGAACGACTGGAATGACTGGTCGCTATGATGTGTACTGCAACCAGCCAACCCGCCCAATGAGGGCGGGGCTGGCCAGCCAAACTTGTGTGGTCCCTAGCCCTAGCCGACTGGCTCCAATTGGCCCCAATCTGGGCAGCCCCACCCGTACACAAACTCATACACTGGGCCTCTAGTATCTTCCTATATAATAAAGAGGTAATATGCAAATTGATCATCACTCCAACACACAAGATGGCTACTACAAGATGGCTGGCAGGGAATGGCAGTTGTGGGCAATCAGGCCAGCAGGGAAGGGCATTTGGGGGTTATCAGGCCTGCAGGGTAGGGCAGGTAGGAGTGGTCAGGCTGGCAGAGGAGGGCACTTGGAGGCAACCAGGCCTGCAGGGGAGGACAATTGGGGGACCCAGTCCTGCAAGGGAGTGCAGTTAGGAGGGACCAGTCCTGCAGGGGAGGATAGTTGGGAGTGACCAGGCCTACAAGGGAGGGCAGTTAGGGACGATCAGGCCTGCAGAGGAAGGCAATTAGGGGTGATCAGGCCTGCAGGGAAGGTCAGTTGGGGTTCATCGGGCCTGCAGGAGAGGGTAGTTGAGGCAACCAGGCCAGCAGGGGAGGGCATCTAGGGGTGAACAGGCCAGCAGGGGAGGGCAGTTAGGGGCCAGCAGGGTAGCAGTTAGACATCGATCAGGCTGGCAGGGGAATAGTTAGGGGTGAGCAGGCTGGCAGGCAGAAGTGGTTAGGGGCAATCAGGCATGCAAACGAGCAGTTAGGAACCAGAAGTCACATATCCCTCCAGGGGTTCTGGATTGGAGAGGGTGCAAGCTGGGCTGAGGGACATCCCCCACCCTCATGCATGAATTTTGTGCATTGGACCTCTAGTCTATATTTATAAAAGGCTAAGAGATCATCACATCTGAAACAACTGAACAGATGACCAAAGAGGCTGTGTGGGGTAATCAGGCTGGCAGGGGTGTTCGGGAGGAATGACCAAATGACTGAGCAGCAGGCTGCGTGGGGCAACCAGGCTGGCAGGGGGGAAAGTTGGGGGTGTCCAGACTGGTGGAGGTGGGGCACTATGGGGCGACCAGGCTGGTGGGGGGTATAGTTGGGGGCAACTAGGTTGGCAGGGAGTTAGTGAGGGGCAACCACACAACTGAGCAACAGGCTGCATGGGTCTACCAAGCCCGCAGGAGGGGCAGTGAGGGGTGTGACCAGGGAGGCAGTTGGGGGTGACTATGCCTGCAGGGCGGGGCAATTGGGGGTGACCAGGCCAGCAGGGATGGGCAGTTAGGTGCGATCAGGCAGGTAGGAAGGTGAGCAGTTAGGAGCCAGTGGTCCTGGATTGTGAGAGGGATGTCTGACTGCTGGTTTAGGCCTGATCCTGTGGAAATCCCCTGAAGGGTTCTGGATTGGAGAGGTTTGCAGGCTGGGCTGAGGGGATCTCCCATGCATGAATTTCATGCACTGGGCCTCTAGTATAACATAAAGCTATCATTTATATGATAAAATATAAAACTTACGTGTAGTACTTAGTTTATACTACTTAAAATGTTATAAATTTAAATAATATATAGTTATGTAAAATATACAATTTATAAAATATAATAAAATATAACTATTATAAGTAGTAATTTACTATACACAAATGAATAAATGTTTTAAAATCCTTTTATAAACTAGAAATCTGGCCCTGGCCGGTTTGACTGAAGGGTTGTGGGTTCAATTCTTAGTCAAGGGCAGGTACCTCGGTTGCAGGTTCATTCCCTGACCCCTGGTGTGTGGGAGGCAACCAATCGATGTATCTCTCTCATGTTGGTGTTTCTCTGTCTCTTTCCTCCCTCCTCACTTCTTCCAATCTCTCTAAAAATCAGTGGAAAAAAATATCTTCGGGTGAGGATTTAAAAAACAAAAACAGAAAGCTAGAAATCTACTTCTAATTTGTCTTACAAACAAGGGTTTTATTTATCTTATTCACTTTAGTGGGGTATAAATACACGTTTCATCTGTTTTCTCTTGAATGTATTGTTCATTCTAGTTGAGAAATGAACTTAGTGGTGTGCTTTTCTTTTTTTCCCCCTAGATTGCTACGCTTTACATATGGTCCTTCATTTCCTCCATTTAAAGTTCCTGATGAAGATGCTAGTCTGATCCCTCCTGAAATGGATAATGAGTGTGTTGCACAGACATGGTTTCGCTTTTTACATATGTTAAGGTACTGTTAATTTAGTTTTTCATGTGCTCTTTACCCAGTAAGTGTCTTAGGGCAGAAACCATGCTATAACTTTCCTAATGAATTTCAGAGTGTCAGGTGGACCCAAAGTGGCCAGCACACATCTACATCATGTGCCTTCTGTTCTTCCTTTAGTAGGGTCAGGATTTGCTCAGCTGCTCTTGGTCTGTACTCTCTAGGAGCATGTTTCCTGTACTATTTGCAGCATTTTGTTCTCTTGCCTGTTGCTATAGCATAGATGATATTTTTCCAGGACTTTGTCACGTTTTGTGGTGCCTGGAGACTACCTTGCTCCTCTGACCAGCACTGACTGGTCAATATGGTTCTCAGAGCTTCTCCTCTAGTAACCTTGTTTAAAATTTTGCCGAGGGATACTGTAAAGTTTCAGAGGGATAAATTGCTACTTTCTGCTATTTCTTTCTGGTAATTCTATTCAATTCAGCTTCATTGCTTCCTACCTTTCTCTCTACTAGCCCTATCTTCGTGCTCTGTGGAACTTTTGTTCTGTTGTGTACTTGAATATTTTCCTTGTATATCTTTTCTGGTTTGACTAGCCTCATTTTTCTATTTGTGTACTAGTGATTCTAATTTATTCTCTATGACCTTTTTATAAATTAAGTATGTTAACCATTTTCTATCTTTTTTTTCCAATATGTTTTTCATCTTTGTTTTTATTTTTAATATATTTTTCTGTAATTTTGTTTATTTAAGATTAGAAGGGTTTTCTGTGTTCTAATTTTCGTTGGAATGTCTGTACTACATGAAATTTTGAGTGGAATGTTAGTTGTTGATATTAGTTTTTGTTAGTTTTTTATGTTCCTAGTTTCCTAAGCATTCAAAAAATTTAAAATTTAAAAACGTAAGTGAAATCAGGAAGAGCACTGAATTTTATTCAAATCATATTTTGGTATTTATTTTAAATGATTAAAAGTTTTTATTTTTACCTGTTGATGTGATATATTAATTTATATTAATTTATTTCAATATGGAGGTCCTGTTTCAGTAAATCTAGGTTGAATTTGGATTTTTAACAGGCTTCTTTATTTGTGTCAGATATACAGAGCATTGGGAGCTGTAGGAATGCAGTTTCTGTTATCTGATCTGTTACCCATTCTCGTTTCAGATTTTTAAAAATCTGTTCTCTAATATTTGTGTGCCAGTAAAATCATTTCAGATTTACATGCGGAGAAGCTGGTATAAGCTTTCTGGTACTGCTACTAGACTTACCCCTCTATCCTACATGATGAATTATAGTTCTATAGATACAGTTTAGTAACACTAGAAGCCCATATATATATGGTCCCTTGTTCCCACTTGGCAATTAAGAAGAGTCTGAATGGGTAGAAAAAGAGGTTTCAAGGAGCAGAGCAGTTATAAACCATTTTTTGTATTTCTCAGCCTACTTCTTTTGAACTCGTAGTTAGTAGAAATTCTTTCCAGGTACTGCCTATAAGTTTAAACAATATCACTTTGAGTTGGAGAGGCCATTTAATGGAAACTTAAGTAGCCCATCTTGAGTAGAAATCTAAATCTATTTTTTAGTGGAAATATTTAAAATTATTTACACATAAAATATAATGCAAGCCCAAATACCAGTATGTTGTTTTGAATATATGAAATATATTCATGGACATACATATGAATACAAATAATCCCAATTTTAAAATAATTAGATATGTTAGTATTAAAGTAAAAAATTTTTATGTAATAATCTGAATAATAAAGATTTAATTTAAAAAAGTAAAGTAAAATTTTTTTCTTGGAGTTATTGATTTATTTACAATTTTTATTCCATTGCTTAATTCCAAACATATTAGAAAAATACCCATGTATACTCTTAAAAATTAAAAATTTCTAGTTTCATTTAGATTCTCATTCTTTGAACAAGCAGAGTAAGTTCATGTAAACATACTTCGGATCTTCTGTAAAGAAGAAGTACTGATGTTTGAGTCCCTAACCTATTAACCCTTTGTACGCCATAAGTGTCTGTAGACACAAGCATTGGACCTTCCCCACATGCCATGCGTGTCTATAGCCGCAAACCTTGCATATCAGTTCTGGTCGCCCAATTTTAATATCAGACTTGTTAATGACAACTCTGGGTTTGTAAAGAAAATTATGGTAACTTAAATTTGTAAATATTCCAGCACATAGGGAAGAAATGGGGATGGTTTGTTTTGGACACATGGCAGTTAACTGGTTAAATACAAATTAGTCTCCTCTCTGAATTAAATAGGCACAAACAGCCCTGATCTTAAAATGGATTGATTGCATGCAGTTTATTGCTAAAGAATCTTTTAAATGTTTAATTCTTCTCTTTCTTTTGATAGTAATCCTGTGGATTTGAGTAACCCAGCCATTATAAGCTCTACTCCCAAATTTCAGGAACAGTTCCTGAATGTGAGCGGAATGCCACAAGAATTGAATCAGTATCCCTGCCTTAAACATCTGCCTCAAATATTTTTTCGTGCCATGCGTGGAATCAGCTGTCTGGTGGATGCATTCCTAGGTGAATTTTGTGTATGTTACTAGATGTTTGAAGAACTCCATGTAGGTAACTCTAGAGCAGTGGTTCTCAACCTTTCTAATGCTGCCACCCTTTAATACAGTTCCTCAGGTTGTGGTGACCCCCAACCATAAAATTATTTTCATCGCTACTTCATAACTGTAATTTTACTACTGTTATGAATCGTAATGTAAATATCTGTGTTTTCTGATGGCCTTAGGCCACTCTGCTAGCAGTTCTCAACCTGTGGGTCATGACCCACAGGTTGAGAACCACTCTATTAACATCAGTGGATCTATTTGTCGTGACCCACAGGTTGAGCCTAAGACCATTGGAAAACAGATATTTACATCACGATTCATTAAGAGTAGCAAAATTACAGGTATGAAGTAGCAACAAAAATAATTTTATGGTTTGGGGTCATCACAACATGAGAAACTATTAAAGGGTAGCAGCATTAGAAAGGTTGAGAACCACTGCTCTTGAGTCCAGTTTTATTTATTTGTTTGTTTGTTTATTTATTTTAGAGTCTAGTTTTAGAAACTATTATGAAAGCCCAAAAAAAGGATGAACAGATTTGATTATAAATAACAAACTAGGAAAAATTATTTGGAATAAATATAATAGAGGGTTTTTGTTGTCTTTGTATGAATAAACTAGACAGTGCTTAGAAAAAGAATAAGACCTGGTAGATAAATAGACAAAGGATATGAATAAAAGATTTGCAAAAGAAGACTGTTCATTCTCACTAGTAATTCAAGAAAATACAGATTCAAATTTATTAGGTATCATTCTTATGTCTATCATTAGGAGGCAAGTTATACCTTTTGTGAACTATTTTGAACTGTTTTTCACATTTTAGGACTGTGAAAAGTCAGAATCTTTTTTTACCTGTTGAAAGTCAATGATATTTTAATATGTGTCGTTTTCTAAAGCATTTGTTATGTGTACTTGTTACTATATTACATACATAATATACAGGTTGGGCAAATGTAGCTTTGTAGTTGTAATATAAATAATACAATAGTTAATAAATAGTAATACAAGAATACATTCTATGTTTTGTGTACTCACAACTGTAAACCTACATTTGCCTATCCCTGTATTAGCTCAAATTAAGTTTGACTGTCATATAACAATTAAAAATACCAGTATTTGAAACAAGATAGTTTACTTACAAATGTGTTAAACCCAGAGCTAGGCAGGACAGGGCTGCTATAGCAGTTCTACTGTTGTCAGGCACGTGCCTCTTGTGGCTTGGCTCTCCAGCCCTTCTGCACTCTTCTCATGGGCCATGATGATTGAATGAGTTAGTTCCAACTGTCCTCTTCAGGAGTTATGAAGGAAGGAGAGCCTACACTTGATTGGTCCTTTTAAGGAGATTCCCAAATTCACCCACTTTTCTGTGGTCAGAACATGGCCTCATCTAGCTGTAAGATAGGCTTGAAAATGGAGTTGTTGATTCTGTAGAGCCAGGTTCAGCTAAAATCTGTGTCCTATAACTCAAGAAGAGAGGGCAAATGGGTATTCGGAGGTTACTAGCAGTCCCTGCTGTAGTCTGTACTAAACATTCACTGGTGTTGCTTGAGGAAGATTTTCTGACCACATATTTTGAACTATGAAGAATAACTCCACTTGTCTTTTCTTAAAGGCATTTCTAGACCCCGATCAGATAGTGCTCCTCCAACACCCGTGAATAGATTAAGTATGCCTCAAAGCACTGCTGTCAGTACCACCCCACCACATAATCGAAGGCATCGGTCTGTTACTGTGAATAAGGCCACCATAAAGACAAGCACAGTAAGTTTACATCACCATTATTCTGTTTAATGTTAACTTTTTAATCTGCTGTTCTTTTTAAAAAGTCCTGTTTTTTTTTCAAACTTTTCATGAATGTGAATATATGTTTGTGTCCTTCTAATAGGTTAGTACTGCTCATGCCTCGAAAGTTCAGCACCAGACATCTTCCACTTCTCCTCTTTCAAGTCCAAATCAGACTAGTTCAGAACCCCGGCCACTGCCTGCCCCTCGGAGACCAAAGGTTAACAGCATCTTGAATCTCTTTGGATCATGGTTATTTGATGCAGCATTTGTTCACTGTAAACTTCATAATGGGATTAACAGAGACAGCAGCATGACTGGTAAATATTGCTCAAGAAATACGTTATCATTTTTTCTTTTCTTTTTCTTTTTAATCTTTCCTACCTGCAAGATTAATATATATCTTAAAAAGCTCTGTCTGACAAAGCAAGTGTCTTGTTTTTAACCCCTTCCAGCCGAAGTAATAATTTTGGAAGTTTTGCTACCTGTCCTTTTTTTGTTTGTTTTATGAGGTTTGGCTTCTGTCTGGTTTTATTAGACACACTTCATGTTAGTCATTTTTGTTGTTGAATCAAATTTCTTTAAATAGGTGACCTGGAAGTTCCCTTCATGTCAGCCAGGATAATAATATTGATATCAAGAATTAAATATTTTCACTAGGAATTATTCAGAAACAGTGTTTTCTTAGATCTTAACAACCATTCACTCATTAGTATTTATAAATCTCAGAAAACTTCTGCTTCACAAGACTCTAACTTCTCAGGTTTTAGTATAGAGGAAATTTATTTCATGTGTACCATTTGTTCCGAAACTAAAAAAGACTGGTGGATAATAACCCTGATAGCTTTACTTAGGTTTTATTATAGAAACACCATCTAAATAAAATATGATTTATTTTTGTCATCTTACCTTTGTATTTGGAAGTAATTGCATAGGGTACAGGATGGGATGTAGGGTAGTTCAGAATGTAATTAGGGAGGACTGTTTATGACATATCTTATAGAGCTGAATAATAATAATGGCTATCATTTATTGAGCTGAATGGCTCTGTGCTAGGCACTGTGCTATTTGCATTAGTGAGTGTATTGGTTGTTTGGTAAGAAAGCACTTTTCCACTGGGGTTGGAAATAGCTTGATGTAAAAGGGGGCTTTAATTGCATTAGTTTATGCCTCTCTAGGAAGAATGTTAATTCCAAAGATAAAACTAGCGGCCACAAGTATCTCTGGTTTCTTTCACAAATGCATTTTTACCTATTTTTATGATTTCAGAACTATGGTCTATGTCTGTTAGCATTATATACATATAATTATTTTGGATATTCTTACAGATCTTTCATATAAATTAGAAAAGTTGTGACTATAAAAACATTTTCAGAAATATAATTTGAGATTGCATGGTTGAGTTTAGGAATTCCTTTGTTTATTTTGTTCAAATTTGGACACTTTGTATCCTGCCATTTTCATATTTTTTATTTACAAGTTTAAAAGTGGTGTTTATTTATGGATTAGTAAATGTACTTATAATGACTTAATGAAAAAACCATTTTTGGCTTATATTTTCTTATGTTCGTGTGCTTATATTTTTAGTTTTCTGAATTATGTTTATATTTATTAATTTATATATTCTAGAATGAGTCAGACATACTTTTACTTTGATTAAGATATAATTCTTACAGTGTAACTTTTGTATATCAAGCTGTTGACACTAAAATCCCTGAATCCAGAGTGGTTCAAGCTGCTGCCACCTTGGTGGGCTTGCTTAAAGGGAATTTACAGATCTTCCTGTTCTCTGGGGATTTTGTAACAGCTTTGCTCACCCTCTTGTTCCAAAAGATAGAAGTCAGAATTCAAATCATATGTGGGCAACAAATTTTTACTTTTAACTCTTACCATTTCCCTCGTTGGGGAAAGGATAGGTAGAAACTTCTCTTCCCTGATTGTGTTCAGAGATGAGAAAGGCTGTTCCATTACCCAGGAGACTGGAGGTGTCAGATAATTAAGTGGGTTAGAGTGCTGTTGGGTGCCACTTTTGAGGTCCCAGGGGTGGTGGGAAGTTTGGGAATACTAACACTGTTAGTCCGTTTACTAAGTACTGGCTGTCATCAAGGAATTCTGCCACGTAGTTCACCTCTAACTTAAAATGTTTACTTCTATGAACTGGTTAACTTTAGATTTACATGACAGAACACTGTACTTTGTAAAAGTAGCATTGAGCTGGGAAGGGTTAATGAATTAAAATTTTAATGCACGTTATGGGCAGTTCAAAACCTCAATTCTTTTGTAGTTGTGTAATTTTCTTTGTTCATTTCTTTTGCATGATACAAAAATTATATTTTTGGACCTGAATGCACAATTTCCTATGTTTTTGAACTAGCTTGTGGTATCATAAAGCTTTTAATCTAATTTTTAAAAAGCTAAAAAGCTTCTTAACTTACTGTAAAATTTCACCATCTTTAAAGTATTTTATAATTACTGCTGTCCTTTGATTTGTTTCCATTTATTTCTATTATCTTGCAGCATCTTTTATCCAAATTCTTCTTTCTTATAAATCTTGTAAGTAGGAACCAGAAGCTTCTCCTTAATTGCAGTCATGTTTTTATTTTTTTCATAATTCCATTAAAAAATTTGATTGTCATTGTCTCTTGTAGTTTTTGCACTTGGGAAGAAAAATACTTTTCTGTGTTTGAATGGGGAAGATTGTTGGCAAAAGCAAATTAATCTGCCTGAATCAGTCCCATTATTTCTGTATACTAGTCTGGTCATGTCATGAATTTCAGGATTTTGCACTAACTGTGTTTTGGCTTTTTTTTTTTTTTTAAGCTTTAAGCTTATTTTTATACAGATTTAATGTTTGATTTGTATGCATTTTGCATGTAGTGTTTTTTAAATGTATTATTGCTGGATAGCTTATTCAGGACTAAAAATGGCTCATGGGAAGTTGCATAAAGATTTATACTTGACTCTGCATTCTATTAAAAATATTACCAAATAACTTAAACATTTCATGTAGAGTGATAAAAGATTTCAAAATGGTTTTCAATGCACTGTGAAATCTTTTATTAAAAATAAAAGCAACTTTCGAAGGGCTTCTGTTTCAGTGACAACGAATGACCATCCATGATAATATTTCTTACCAATCCAATTTTCTGCTCTATCAACCTCCAGTTATCTGCTGTCTGTGGTTGTTAAAATTCATTCTCATTTTGCTTGGTTGGGCGATTCTTTGGTGTGTGTTTTGGAATTGGGTGGGTGGTGGGAATGCTCTTTCTTCCTACCCATTACTCATCCTTACTTTGCCCTCTCCCTAAAATATACAGACTGGCATGGGATTGCCCATTTAATAATGATGTTTGTCTGGGGTAATATGGAATTGCAGTAGCTATTTGTCTTAATGTTTAAGCATCTTTCTATAGGGGAAATTAAAAACAGAATAAGTAATAGAAAAGCCAAATTCTGTGTTATATATCTGTATATGAGTACAGATATATACAAATGTACTCTGATGATTGAAAAATCAGTTGGAAAATACTTCTAGAATTTGTTAAACTGATAATACCACTATAGATGAATGTTACTCATTTTCCAAGAAGATTACAGAGAGCCCTTAAAAAAATTAAGACATAGTTGCTAAACGAAAGAATTATTGGATTTTATTCAAGTAGCTATTTAATGACACCAACATTTGATCTTTGTGTCCAGGGTCCCATGAGCCTACTTGCATATTGACAAATATAATAAAACCCTCCTTTTCTCTCCCCAGCCATTACAACACAAGCTAGCATGGAGTTTCGACGGAAGGGGTCACAAATGTCTACAGACACCATGGTTTCCAATCCCATGTTTGATGCAAGTGAATTTCCTGATAACTATGAAGCAGGAAGAGCTGAGGCTTGTGGGACACTGTGTAGGATTTTTTGTAGCAAGAAGACTGGAGAAGAGATTCTGCCAGCTTATTTATCCAGGTCTTAGAATTTTTTTATTTTTTTCATTTATGTAGTTTGGGTAGTGAAACTGTATTGTAGCATGCCTTGGTAGGCTGAATTGATAAGTAAATGTTGGTTTGAAATACCTGAAAATGTCAGTAAGTAATCAAAAATTTTGCTTGAAATCTTCCTTTTTATTTGCCTTATTAAATTTGGTAAAGGCCCTTAAGATCCTTTTAATTTTAGAACTATTTTTTATTCTGTTTTACTTATAATTATGGAGAGATTTGGAAGGATTATGCTAATTTTTAAATTAATTTTAGTACAGTATTAGACACTGTAGATGCTTCATAAATGTTAATTGTAGATCTTGCCTTTAAGGAGCTTATTTTCTTAAGTGAGCAAAGCCATGTACAGAAGTTACAATGATTCAGTAGTAAATAGGAAATTAGTAGGAGAAAAGTACAAAGTGCTGTCACCATTCAGAGGAAGAAGCAGCATACACTTACCGTGGGGGTTCATGAAAGAGTTACAGCGGATTGAAAGATTGTGCTGGGAGTTAAAAAAGACGAGTAGTATAAGCAAGTTGGATAAGGTCATCTTATCCAAATTTATGACTTCAACCAATTTTCGTGAATGGCTCTGCCATCCATTCAGTTAGTTGCTCATGCCAGAAACTAGAAGTCATTTTAGACTCCACTTCTCTTCGGGGATATCTTTTGTTGGTCACCAACTCCTGCCTTTCTGCTACTTAATGCTCTTTCTATTCTCTCCACTTTGTCCCGGCCATGACACTTTAGGTCTTTTACATTTTTAAGAAATTACCTTGAAATGGCCTATTTTTGTTGTCTCAACTAATTATTTGAACAGCTGCTGAAGTTTTGTTAATATCAACAAAAGCATTCAGATATTTGTGTATCTGCTAGGTTCTCAAGAGAGAGGTTTAAATGGACTATCATAAGGAACAAAGCATATAGATATGAAACAGAATGGTACATTCAGGAGTATCTTTTAAAAAAATGTATTTTATTGATTTTTTTACAGAGAGGAAGGGAAAGGGATAGACAGAAACATCAATGAGAGAAAAACTTCGATCAGCTGCCTCCTGCACACCTCCAACTGGGGATGTGCCCGCAACCAAGGTACATGTCCTTGACTGGAATCGAACCTGGGATCTTTTAGTCCACAGGCTGATGCTCTATCCACTGACCCAAACCGATTAGGGCAGGAGTATCTTAATCGGCTCTTAGTTTTAGAAGTATCTTAATAGGCTCTCAATATGACTTAAGCAAAAGGAAAATCATTTATGATAAACTAGTGCCATTTAATACATTCTAAGGTCAGGATATGCAGCAGGGTCTCATGATGGGCAGGAACCAGCATCTAGAAAGTATTCAAGGACCAGTATGGGTTTTCCTTCTTTCTGAATTTTCTGTCTTCATGGTCTTCAAGAACTGCTTCATTGTTCTTTGCAGATCATTTTCTTATATTGCAGTATTCTTCTAAGTTCTCAGTTTCCTGTCCTTTGTCTAGGTGACCAGCA
This sequence comes from Lasiurus cinereus, assembly GCA_011751065.1. Classification (NCBI taxonomy): domain Eukaryota; kingdom Metazoa; phylum Chordata; class Mammalia; order Chiroptera; family Vespertilionidae; genus Lasiurus; species Lasiurus cinereus. The sequence goes on along the minus strand of JAAGEH010000480.1, from coordinate 45,931,915 downwards.
GGGCCAGTTAGCATCTCTAAATCCTAATTTCAAATTTCTGAGAAAGAGAATCTGATTAATCAGGTATCTACCTCTGGGCTAGTCATCTGAAGCTGTGGGAGTAGATCACATGGAATGCTGGCCCCCCTTGTGTAGCAGGGGGTACATTTCTCAGGAGGGAGAATATTGGTTGGGGAGATAACACAAATGGTAGCTGCAGCAGGAAGGAAGAAGGTTATGGCCATGGGCTTTCTGTCTGGTTAGAAGACTGGATGGGACTAACCAAAAAAGCAGATTTGTGAGGGGGCCAATAATGAGCTCAGTTTTGATTTTCAAGTGCCTTTGGGATATTTATCAACAAGTATTTATGTCGTACACTCTGCACAAGGATTATATATGCCGTACACTCTGCACAACATCAATAGACATGTCTTGCCCCTGGGTATCCAGTATACTTTTGGCTCTGGAGCTCAGGTGAGAGATATGGGGTAGGTTATATTCAGTGGCTTACGTAGTGTTTAAAACCAGGCCAGGGAAAGAGACAGCTTAGAAAATTGTCTAAGGTTGGCAGCCTAAGGAACACCATTACTGGAAGGCAGGTGGAGTAAGAGAATTTATTAAAGGCAATAATCACAGAGGTCAGAAGGATAAGGAGAGAAGGGAGTAACCAGAGGTTTGAGTGCTTTAAAAAGGTAGAGTCAGTTAAGACTTAAACATGTCTTCTGGTTTTAGCAATCAAGAGGCCTTTATTTGCTAATATGGTTTTAGTTTGATTCTAGGGAAAAAAGATGGATTGAAATATGTTGCGCAATGACCAGGAGGTTGGAAGCTGTTTCGGAAAAGTTTTGCAGAGAGGAAAAAGTGCCGTATAGTAGTAGAAGAGTATACCAGTATAGTTGCTGTTGAATGATGGAATATTGAATGCTTAGTTGATTGCAGGTTAGAGGAGCAGGTTAAAAGTAAGGTATACTCAATGTAAGGTACACTTTAGGTATATTCCTATACGGAGTCTTATATTATTTTATGATGAATGCAGGGTTGAATGAGGTTTCTTTCTTTGTCTTTCCCAAAATTATGGTCACAGAGAAAAAAGCTCATTTTTCAATACAGTATTTCCTCCAATTTATTAATAATTACTGCAGCCATATGCTTTTCTTTGGTTGATTTGTAGGCACCTGTAAATTTGAATTGTAAGGCTTCAAAAAGGTATAATAAATATGAATATTTTTATTAAGAAAAATAATTTGGTTCTTAGTGTTTTTGATTCAGAATTGTTCTAACTTCAGTAATACCTTTAAAGGTTAGAAGTAGTGAAGAGTGCAAAAAGACTTTAGGGTGAGTTTGTAGAAAATATTAATAATTATGGAAACAACTGATGACCAGCAGTTTGTTTAAAATTTTTTTCTTGCTTTCCTAGATTTTACATGCTTTTAATTCAAGGTTTGCAGATAAATGATTATGTGTGCCATCCTGTCTTGGCCAGCGTTATTCTAAACTCCCCTCCTTTGTTCTGCTGTGACTTGAAAGGGATTGATGTTGTGGTTCCTTACTTTATTTCAGCTCTTGAAACCATTTTGCCTGACAGGTAAGTTGTCATTCTATATTAGCATATCATTTGTTGGGTTTGGCCTGGTCCATTTTGGGGATTCCCCCTAGTTTCCTAGTTTATCATGTCCAGTTGTCTTCATAGCCCAAGGAGACTCAGGCCACATTAAGTGAATATAGAATATCCAGACCCATCTCATCCCTGAGCTCCTTCAGTTCTGATTTGCCCATGGGCATGCTTAATCTTTTGTGGCCTGGTTTGGAGGCATAAGAGCAACCCCAGCCTAGAAGCCCTAAATTTTGTAGAGTAGGCCTTACATTTAAAATCAGGCAATCAGATTCTAGTTTAATTCTGTAACAGCAGTTTAACATGGACACATACACATTATCCTATGTAATAAAGAGGGAATATGCTAATTGACCATCACTCAGTCACAAAGATGGCTGCATCCACAGCTGAGGCCAAGTTCCCATAAGGAGCCTTAACAAGCCAAGCAATCAGCAGGGACCTGGAGGCTATGCCCTCCCCCACCTGGCAGGGCTTGACAGGGGACCTCAGACCGTGACCCCCACCCAGCAGGGCTTGACAAGGGACCTCAGACTGTGCCCCCTGCCCAGCAGGGCTTGACAGGGAACCTCCAGGTGTGCTTCCCATCCTGGTGCTGGGCTAGGGGACCTCAGATTACTTACCTGTCCCAGCACCAGGCCAGGGGACCTCAGACCGGGCCCTCCAACAGGTGGGGCTTGATAGGGGATTTCAGCCGTGCTCCCCCTCCCCCCAACTCTGGCACCAGGCTGGGGGACCTCAGACCGCACCCCCCATTCAGCAGGGCTTGATGGGACCTCAGGTGATGCCTTCCGCCCCAGCACCGAGCCAGGGGACCTGAGGCTGTGCCCCCCTGCCTGACTGGGCTTGACAGGGGACCTCAGGCCATGCCTCCCACCCAGGGTGCTTGACAGGGGACCTCAAGGTGCACCCCAGTGCTGGGTTGGGGGAACTCAGGCTGTACCTCCCATTAGGTGGGGCTTGACAGGACTTTAGGCTGGTCCCCCACCCCAGCACCAGGCTGGGGGACCTCAGACCGCACCTCTGCCCAGCAGGGTTTGACGGGGAAACTCAGGATGCGCCCCCCACCCCACTACTGGATCAGGAGAGCTGAGGCTACATGCTGCTGCCTGGCTAGGCTTGACAGGGGACTTCAGGCCATACCCCCATCCAATGGGGCTTGACAGGGTGCCTCAAGGTGCACCCCCAGTGCTGAGTCGGGGGAACTCAGGCCATTGGGGCTTGATGGGGAACCTGAGGCTGCACCCTTCCCTCCTGGTGCTGGGCCAGGGGACCTGAGGCACGCCCCTGACCCCAGTCTGAACTGGGGGGCCTCAGGCCATGTCCCTCATTCTGGCACACCAGGCCAGGGGACCTGAGGCTACGCCTCCTGCCTGGCAGGACTTGACAAGAGTGGGACTGGTCGGATCTGGATCTAGCTCAATGGGACGCGGGCCCGCGCGGGGGGGGTAGCTGGGGCTGGGTCTCACAATTTTGAGGTGCATATGGGTAGGCAGGGACGTGACTGTGAGTCCCATGGTAAGCCCCAGACTCTGACAGGAGGAAGGTTTTTGTATACATTTTACTAATTTTCTTTCATATTGACACTTCTATTATAGAGAAAGGGCAAATAGCAATATTAAATTATTTCCTCTAATTAATCCCCTTTTAATGTGCATAAATTTTGTGCACCGGGTCACTAGTAAAATATAAACTCAGTGGAAAGTAGGTACTGCATTCTTTATGAAACCAGACCCAGTGCTTGTATTTGTGAAAAATTGGCATAATGTATATTTGGTAATAGCTAAAAACATACTTTAGTTTGGAAATACTAATAGCTTTTTTTTTTTTTTGTAGAGAGCTCTCCAAATTCAAAAACTATGTAAATCCAACAGAATTAAGAAGATCTTCCATTAATATTCTGCTTTCTTTGTTGCCACTCCCTCATCACTTTGGCACAGTCAGATCTGAGGTAATGTTTTATTAAAGTTTTAAAAATATTCTATGTTCTGTTTTGTGTGTAAATTCAAGTCAAATTATCTTTAAAAAATGGAACAGGAGCTTTTAAAAACATTTTTTAAAGTATTTTAGTGACTCAACAAAGTTGATTTATTGTGGAAATTTCTTCTATTAGTGAGCATACCTCACCTATCATTTCAAGTGGTGATAGACTGGTGACATTTGATAACATAGTATGCTGTTGAGTTAGCAACAGACCTAGCACGGTGGCTAATATTAGTCAGATTAAAAGCCTTGCTTGTTAGACTGATCTGCTCTTTGTCCACTGTATGAGTTTCTACATGGGCATAGTGTACCACAGCAATAAATGTTAAATATTATTTGTTTCTTCCATAGGTGGTTCTGGAAGGAAAGTTTAGTAATGATGACAGCTCTTCTTTTGATAAACCAATAACTTTTTTGTCCCTGAAGTTGAGACTTGTGAATATACTAATAGGTGCCTTGCAAACGGAAACAGACCCCAACAACACTCAAATGATATTAGGTTTGTGTTCATACATTGTTTTGTAAGTGAAAAATCGGGTAATTTTGACCCAGAAATGCTGAGGAGGCAGTGGTTGGTGATGAGAGGCTAAATCTAATATAGCTCTACTTATTCTGAATCAGAAGCAGAATTTGTTTGCTTTCATATGTGAAAAAATGTAAAGGTGTGAGATGAGGTGAGAAGAGCATTTGGTTGTCTTGGTAAGTCATTTTTGCTTAGTTTTATTTGTGTTCTTTATTTTTCTTTTTCCCTCTTGTCCTCCTCTCCTCTCTCTACCCTCTTCTCTTTCCCTCCCCTTTCTTCTGTTTCCTTTCCTCCCCCTCTGTCTCTTCCTTTTGCCCATTGCCTGCCTATATACCTTAATGATTGAGGTAGGTGTAATTCTGGAAGCTGTGTCAGAACTCTGCCAAGAGGAACATGAAGAGTAGCTGTGCTTCCTCCCTTTTTCCTTACTGTTTCCTACTGTCTCCTAATCATATTGATTGCCTCTTAAATGGCTCCTTATCATTATGGCCACTCACATATTTTAAGCCCTCATTACTCTCAACCTGATTACTGCAACTCTTTCTTACTATGCTTTCTGACATTCATCTAAACAAGCCAATGGCATGGTCTTAGATACAGGTACTCTGTGGAGAATGGAATACAAAAGAAGTGTGAATAGTGTGGCTTTTGCCCTTCAGCAAGTCTCACTGCAGAGATTGGAATACCCTCACAAAGTAGTCAGATAATAGTAGAAGGCAGTACTGATTGCATGTCATATTGAATGTCTTTAGTATTGAGAGAGAAGAAATCAAAAGAGCAAGGAATACTTCATAGGGGAAGTAGAAGTTAAGTTGGATTTTATAGGGCAGAATTTGAATAGGCAGAAATGATGGCAGTAGTGGTTGGAGTTAGTGCTCAGGAAGGATACTATGTTATATAGTGTGAAGGTGAGATAAATAGAGAAGAGTAAATCCTTTCAATTTTGGAAAGGAGTTGAAGGAACAAAGGTTAAATCTCTATTTGAGAGAGCCTCTGTGGTTGATTGGAGTATTTAGTTTTGCTTTCCCCTTGTTCTGAAGAACTCCCTTATACATTCCAAGGAAGAATCAATTGGTAGTCTTGCTACCGATTGGCAAAGCTGTGTCTGATCTGTCTTTATTCTGTGTGGACAAGAGTACTTTCCCACTGGGATGAGAAGGCAGTATGCTAGGCTCACCATCTAGTTTCTGTCCTAGCCTTTCTAGGGCTATGAGTTCCTTGATGATAAATACATTGTATTTTGAAGGCACCTTGCCTTCAGCGTATGTAGCCATGGGAAAGCCCTGAAATTGAGATGTTAATGGTTGGTCCTTCATTAAAAAATATCTGATAATGGTCATTTTCATATAAAGCAAGCTTGACCTTCAGATTTATTTTAGAAAAATGTTTTAAAACTTTGGGGGCAGATCAGAATTAGGGCATTTTCATGGAGTATCTTTTCTCACCAGTCAACAGATTTATTGGTAATTTTATAGAAATTTCAGGAATGTTCTATTAAAAATCATATTTCTGTTATTAATTGAGTTATTTTAGCCATTTTAGTATTCTTGTCATGTATTTAAATAAAATGCTTTTTTTTTTCTTTTTTGCTGTTGCAGGAGCAATGTTAAATATTGTTCAAGATTCAGCACTTTTAGAAGCCATTGGTTGCCAAATGGAAATGGTAAGATTACCACTTATAATCTGTCAGAAACTATCAACTTCTGATTAAATTTCATTCTCAAATATCTGTCCTTGTGATTTTTAAAGGCATTTGTTTGTAAATTCAGCCTATTGATGCGGAAGGATTCTATTTTGAAATAACAGATATTTTGAGGCTTCTTACCTTTCAGTACCTCATTAACTATATATCAGGTACCTGAGAGATACTGCATAAGAGAAATTCCAGCAAACCCAGTCTTTATTGCATAAAGCTCTTACTTCTTTTGCTGTGCTGGTGAATTGGCTTGAATAATCTAGAAAAAGCCCCCTACTCCATAATTTCTTCTATCCCTAGTAGATACAGTGCTGGCTGTTAGCAAGCATCTAGTTGACTCTCATCTCATCAGCTCTTGCAAGGCCCTCTAGATCAAAGTTTGAAGGTTCCCCAGAGCACCATTGCTCCTAATTTTAGAAAGTTTTCCAGAGACTGCTCGTGTCCCCTGCTTCTACCTCCAAGATATGTAATTCCTATACCTGGAGTAGAGGCAGTGGAATGGATTAATTATGGAATACACTAGAATGGTGGCTATAGGATGGGTGATCAAATTATTATTAAGGAAATTATATTCATTCCCATTAGATGGCTAATAATAATAAACTGATCTGGATATAATGAATTGTATTTACATAGGAAAAAATGAGGGAAATCTTTAACAGATGTTTGTTAGCTCCTAAACATATAGTAATTAATCTTTAACCATAGTATATTTATTTTTTGTATTTTATGGTATAACTACATTTGAGAATTACTGTTTGTTTGTTTGTGTTTTGTTTCTTTAAGATTGTATTCCTGTTCGGAAGTTTTGCTTGGGAGGCACTAGGGTATTTCTTGAAGGATACGGAGTATTTAGCGAGTGAAGATGAAAAAGGTCCTTGGCTGGCCCTTTGTAAACAGCACCAAAGAAGCCCTCAGAATAGGCACCTGTAATCATCAAACTCTTCATAAACTTTCAGTAGATAGTGTCTATCCAAAAACATCACAGCAGTTTTAATCCCTTGTCACTTTTTATCTGTGTATCAGTTTGTGCTAGTTAGTTGGCACATTTCATTTTATCAGTATGGCTTTTAATGATTGGCCTCTCTTTATACTAGTAAACTATGGCCATAGCCCTAAACTATTTGATTCATTTTTATTTGACTAGGGTGGTGGAGAAAATAACCTGAAGAGTCATAGTCGCACTAACAGTGGTATTAGTTCAGCAAGTGGTGGAAGCACAGAGCCCACAACTCCTGATAGTGAAAGACCTGCTCAGGCTCTCCTAAGAGATTATGGTAAGCCATGTTTATTTTTTCGAAATCCAAAATTTATAGAATAACTTTTAATGTCTAGTATATAAAACAAATTAGCAAAATATTTTTATGATCATACTTTTTTATGTATTTAAGCATAATAGAGAGGCTGTTAGTGTAAAGATTAAGAAAATGCGAATCTTATAAATTTAACTCTGCAACTTTTAGTAGTTAGATTCTGGGTAGTTTTAGATTTTATAAATGATTATAAAATCTGTACCAGATGCTGGTATCACAGAGTCAAATAGGATGTGGCAGAATCAGCTAGTACATCAGTTATTGCAGTGTGGTAAGGATGAGTAGTGGGAAATGCATGAGATGGGAATCCAGAGAAAAATCTCTGCCTTTGTACTTGAAACCTATATACCTTAGTATATATCTGGTTAGATTTCTCAGTCACAAATTTTAAATATGAGTAAGGAAATACTTGCCAGAACCATCCTATTCAGTGGTGTCCTTTACCCTCGACAATTACTTTATGGTTCTTGGAGTTTGTGGGTGCCTTTATGTTTTTATACACAAATAATAGTGTGTTAAATCTGTGACTGTTAACCCAACTAAATTGGAGTGAAATTTAGATTCTTAGATGTATCCTTGAGCATGTCAGATATAAGGCATTATGTAGATAGTAAACACATTTAAACACTACATTTATTTAAATTGTTGTCTTACTCATTATGCTCATGGGTTTAAGTGTATTATAGGTGAAAATTTGTTTATTTTTCATGCTTTCTAAAACCTTTTACACTAAAGAAATTTTTGCATTGTATGTGTTCTAATATAAGTGTTTGAAGTGGTTATTGTTTGTTTCAGCATTTTGAACTGGTGTTAGTGAAGTCTGCTTGTAATGTTGTAAAATATTTTTTACTAAGAAATCCAGATTTGTGTTAGTGTCGCATGACTGTGTCTCTTTAATGATCATTCCTTTTTCTGTTGTCACTGCCCACTTTCTGATAGGATCGACAGGTATAATGTCCCTAAAGCTTCCTTTATCAATTTAATTTAATTTATCCTTATTTATTATCAGCCAAATAGTAGTTGCTTTTAAATATAGAATTGGAGGCCAAATGAAAACACAATCACTTGGTTATTTAATTTTTTTAAAAGTATCAAAGTAGTCTGGAATAGTTAAATGTTACAATGTGTTTAAAAAGCAAATGCATGTGATTTTTGATGGCTTAACCCCTGAAAATAATTTTAGTAGATGCTTTTGGAAAATTCCCCAGCATCTGAGAAGATTCTGAAATTTGAATGTTTCCCTCTATAAAATTTCAAGGAAATAATTGATAGCCTTTCATTATTGTTGGTTGTTTTTTTTTAATGTAACTCTGTGAAATTCAAATTTTATATTGTTATAAGAATGATATTGAAAGTACTAAATCCCAGTGGATGTCTATATGAAAGTACCTGAGCTGGGAACTAGAAGCTGCTCTTGTCCAGTGTGTGTGCCCTGTGCACTGTTTTTCAGTCAGGCTTGATGCTCAGGCCAGTGGGGCGGGGAGCATAGCACTGTGTGGGTGCCCGTCGTACTCACTGTGGCTGCTGTGGTCTGTGCCTGGTGGAATGCCATGCTTCTCGTTACTAATGCTTAGTTGTTTTCCCTCCCTGTGGGATGTGGCATTGGGGTTATATCCTAGCTCTTAATACAGATTCAGCTGCGGGGCTACTGATTCGCAGCATTCATCTCGTCACCCAAAGACTCAACTCCCAATGGCGACCAGACATGAGCATATCATTGGCAGCTCTGGAACTCCTTTCTGGCTTGGCAAAGGTGAGGACAGTCCTTTAATGTTAGCCCAGCAGCTTAGGACCATGGCTCTATTTTCTGTGTTTCCTGAATCCTTGAGTGTGGGAATCACAGTGTTGGTTTATACTCAAAACATAATTTACATTCAAAGTGTGCAAGAGTGTGCCTCCAAGTGAGATTTTACAAAATGAACTTCACTTTTTTTTTTATTTAGTATTTTTTATACTATTTTAAAATCTTCAGTATGGTTTTGTGCCATTATAGAATGGGTCATTTAATTTTAATACAGATTTGGTAAAGGAAGAGTGATTATTCTAAAATATGCCATTTGGGACTGTGACTCTTTCATCTTCCATTATCAAAGATAGGTGAAAATTGGCTATACTTTTACTTTCATGGCTGTTATTCAGTCCTGTGGAACCTTGGAGTTGGATGATCATTTGCACTTCTCTAAGTATATTCTTTTTTATTGAAGTGAAATTTATAAAATTAACCATTTGAGATTGAAGAATTCAGTGGCTGTTTAGTACATTTTTAATGTTTAACTGCCACTTCTATCTAATTCCAAAACATTTTCATCACCCCAAAAAGAAAATCCATACTCACTAAGCATTTGCTTTCTGGTCTCCCCTATCCACAATCTCTGATGACCACCAGTCTCTATGGATTTACCTATTCTGGACATTTCATATAAATTAAATCATACAATATGTGATCTTTTGTACCTGGCTTCTTTTACTAAACATATTTTTGAGGTTCATTTATGTTATAGAATATGCTAGAATTTTATTTCCTTTATGGCTGAATAATATTCCATTGTATTTATATACACCAGTTTGTCTACTCATTCATTTATTGAGGCACATTTGAGCTATTATGAATAGTGCTGCTATGAACATGCGTGTACATTTATTTGTTTGAATACCAATTTTCAGTTATGTTGGGTATATACCTAGTAGTTGAATTCTGGGGTTATATGGTAATTATGTATGTAACTTTTTGGGGAGCTTCCAAATGGTTTTCCACAGAGATATATGGGGTTCCAGTTTCTCCACATCCTCACTCATCATCTAAGTGTTTTCTTTTATGTAAAACCGGCAGGATTATCTTGTGTATAATAATTCCTTGTGTTGTGAAGATCAAATGAAATTAGAGGAAATATGTAAAACACTTTGTGAACAAAATGGTGTTATACACACATAAAGAGATATTGTCTGAGATGATAAACTTCAATCCCTTGTTTTACAGATGTGGGGACAAGTGGCAAAGGTTGTGGCTTACCTAAGTGCTGAGAAACAAAATGGGCTAGAAAACCTAAGATGTTCTTACCACCACTTAGAGCTTACCTCAAAGATTTTCAGGGATAGGTGTAATGGCCATAGTGTTGTGAGGAGCAGTTACTGATGTAGAAAGTAAGACTAGCCATTTATGAGACTTGCAGGACCAACTGTCTTTGAGGGCAAGGTACTGTTTCCTGTGACATTCAGACACTCTCAGTAGTTAGGAATAATTAGCCCTAGGTGGAGGGCTGCTCTAGACCTCTGTAAAAAATCATAAAGGGCAACTTACCTGATTTCAAGACTTATTATAAAGCTGTAGAATTCAGAAGTCTGGTATTGGAATAGGGTTGGACAAATTGATCACTGGAATACTATAGGGAGTCCAGAAATAGAAGCACATATACATGATTTTTGTATATGTGATCACTGGAATACTATAGGGAGTATTGATCACTGGAATACTATAGGAAGTATTGATCACTGGAATACTATAGGGAGTCCAGAAATAGAAGCACATGAACATGATTTTTGATAAAGGTACAGGAGAAAGGAGAGCTTTTCAACAAATGGTGCTGGAACAATCTGATATCTTAATATATAAAAACCCAGGGTCCATAACATCCAAAACTACTGAAGGCTTGACTGACCAAAAGTCAGTCCTGCAGTCAGTGCTGGGTTGCCATGGTTCCCTAGCACTGGTTGCCACTGCTGCAGGTGTGGCGACCTAGCACTGACTGCTGAGAAGGCTGTGAATCACCGGAGAGAGGCCCAGGGAGAGAGAGTAGCATCTGATCTGCAGCCTCCATGGCAGCTGTTGATCAGCCATTGCCTCTCTTTCATTCCAGGCCTCCACAGGGGCTGCTGATCAGCCCTGCCTCTCTGATCAGGCTGAATAATAGGCCCGGAGACACTGACTGGCATAGACACCGACCAGTCAGAACCAAATCTGGGTGAACTGTGAGGCAGAGCTTTTGACACTGACTAGCATAGAAACCGACCAATCAACCTAATCTGGATGACCTGCAAAGGCAGAACTTAAAGTGGGGCCTAAGGAAGGGTTTTAAGGGCAACAGCTGTTTGGTGTAAGGTGTAAGAAAGCGGTTCAATTTTTTAATGACTGGTTTGGCAATGTAGTGCATATAGCTGGCTATCAGTCCAGATATAGGGATTATGTATTTTTGTCTGCCAAGAGCATCTCCTCCTGCTGAAAAAGGTTCCCCCTATTTAAGCAATTCTATCCTATATAATCTATCCATACTAATAAAAGGGTAATATGTTAATTACACCAGCCATCTTCTAGACAAAGCCATGGTGGTGGGGGCTGAGGCAGAGAGGGCAGTTGGGGGCGAGATCAGGCTGGCAGGGGAGGGCAGTTGGGGGCATCCAGGCCGGCAGGGGAAGGCAGTTGGGGGCGATATTAGGCTGTCAGGGAGGGTAGTTGGGGCGAGATTAGGCCGGCAGGGGAGGGCAATTGGGGGTGAGGTCAGGCGGGCAATTGGGGGTTAGATTAGGCTGGCAGAAAAGGGCAGTCAGAGGTGATCAGGCAGGCAGGCAGAGGCAGTTAGGGGTGATCAGATAGGCATAAAGGTTAGGGGTGATCAGGCAGGCAGGCAGGCAGGTGAATGGTTGGGAGTCAGCAGTCCCAGATTGTGAGAGGATGTCCAACTGGATTGGGCCTAAACCAGCAGTCGTACATCCCCCAAGGGGTCCCTGATTGGAGAGGGTGTAGGCTGGGCCAAGGGAACCCACCCCCCATGTATGAATTTTGTGCACTGGGCCACTAGTCTATATATATAAAAGTCTAATTGACTGGCTGACCATCTGGTAGCTATGATGCACAATGACCACCAGGGGGCAGATGCTCAATGCACAGGCATGGAAACATGTAACAGACTGATGAATCTCAGAGGGGAGGAGGGAGAGAGGAGGGTGGGAAGAGTTTAATCAAAGATCTTATATGCTTACTAGAGCTCCAGTGCACAGATACATGTACCAGTGGGGTCACTTAGCCTGGCCTGTGGGAATCAGGCTGAAACTCGCTCTCCAACTTTCCCAGAAAGGTTCCGAATTGTGAGAGGGCGCAGGCTAGGCTGAATCTGTGCACCAGGCCTCTAGTTTACATATAAAAAATAGAACTTTGGTTCATACCTTGCACTATGTATAAAAATTAACTCAAAATGAATTGTAGCCCTAAATAGAAAACCTAAACTATAAAACTGCTAGAATGGGAGAAAGTCTTTGTTACTTAATGAAGATTTAGGTTATACAAAGATTTCTTACGTATTGCACCATAGAAAAGCAAACTATTAAATTGGACCAAAGTTAGGAACCTACTGTTCTTCAAAAAAATACTCTTAAGAGAATGAGATGACACCGATTTGGGAGAAAATCTTTACAAAACATATCCAATGAAGGGCTTATATCCAGATTAATGAAGAATTCTCAAAATTCAATAATAGCCTTTGCTTTTGATAGTGCACCATAGCAATATAGTGGTGCAAATTTCCAACAAGAGAAAGTTTGTTGTTGATGGTATTTTCAAATATAAACTGAATGAGTTCTCACTTGGAGGCTTGCTGAAGATGATACCATGGAATTGAGATCTGACTTGTATCAAGCAGCATAGCAATCATTACCTTGGCCTCTGGGATTCAGAATGTTCTTTATAAGAAGGACCAGTGGGTCCAGGAATTGACCAATGTAGTTTAAAAGTTTAATTTCCCTGAGTTGTAGAGTTTTATGAAGTTACAGGAGGCCCGGTACATGAAAGTCTTGCCTGGGGGGAGTGGGGATGTGTCCCTCAGCCCAGCCTGCACCTTCTCCAATCTGATCCCAGTGGGATCAGGCCTAAACAGGTAGTCAGACATCCCTCTTAAAATCCAGGACTGCTGGCTCCCAAACAGCTCTCAACTGTTTAACTGCCTCTGCCTGATTGCCCCTAACTGCTTCTGCCTGCCAGCCTGATCACCCCCTAACCACTCCTCTGCCAGCCTGATCGACACCTAACTGCTCCCTGGCTAGCCTGATTGCCCCCAACAGCCCTCTCCTGCCATCCTGCCCCCCCCCAAACTGCCCTCCACTGCAGGCCTGGTCCCCACCAAACTGCCCCCCACTGCAGGCGTGGTGTCCCCAAACTGCTCTTCCCTACAGGCCTGCCCCCCCAACGGCCCTCTCCTGCAGTCCTGGTCTCCCCCAACTGCCCTCCTCCCCTGGCCCTGACACCCCTAACTGCCCTCTTCTGCAGGCCTAACCCTACCCAATTGTCCTTCCCTGCAGGTCTGGGTCTCCCACAACTTCCCTCCTCTTTTGGCTTGGACAACCCTAACTGCCCACAACTGCTCTCCCCTGCTGACCTGGTCTCCCCTAACTGCCCTCATCTCCCGGCCCAGTCACCTCGAGGCCCAATCCTCAAGGTTCAGGCATAAGCTGGCAGTCAGATATCGCTCTTGCAATCTGGGGCTCTCACAATCCCGGACCCCTCGCTCCTTACCACCTGCCTCCAGCAGAGGCGAGAGAGGCTCCTGCCATCATCACTGCGCTCGCCAGCCAGAGCCAGGGTCACTGCTCCTTAGCGCTGCCTCAGCGATGGAAGAGGCTCCTGTCATTGCTGATGCACTTGCCAAGCTGTGAGCCTGGCTCAGGGCTTCTGGCTGAGTGGCACTCCCCCTGTGGGAGCACACTGATCACCAGGGGGCAGCTCCTGCATTGAGCATCTGCCCCCTGGTGGTCAGTGCACATCATAGCGACTGGTTGTTCTGCTGTTCAGTTGATTTGCATATTGGCCTTTTATATAGGACTAGAGGCCTATGCACAAAATTCATGCAAGAGTAGGCCTTCCTTCTCACTACTGCCAGCACCGGCTTCCATCTGGCGCCCAGGACTTTGGCTTCCCTCGCAGTCCTGGCTTTATCCAGAACATCATCTGGAAGGACATCTGGTATAATTTAGCATATTACGCTTTTATTATTATAGATACCCAGAATCCAGAAACAACCCAAATGTCAGTCAGTGGGTGACTGGATAAATTGTGCTATAGCCATATAGTAGAATTCTACTCAGAAATAAAAAGGAATGAACATTCCATACATACACCCAAAATTGTGGATAAGTCTTAAAATAATTATGCAGATCAGCAGTAATCTAGGGAGGAGGAAAAAGGGAGATGGAGGAAGGATTATAAACTATGTGAGATTTTTGGGATGATGGATATATCCACTACCTTGATTGTAGTGAAAGTTCACAGGTATATACTTATGCCAAAATTTATCAAAGTGTACACTTTAAATATGTCTAGTTTACTGTATGTTGATTTTTACCTCTGGGCAGCTGCACAGAACTTTGTAGCCCCTAGAACATCATTGTGGGGTTGGGTTGGAGGCTCAAAAAATGTGTACATGTCCTATTGCCAGCTATTCTTTTGATCTCTGGCAATGGTGAATAGATGCATCCTAAGAGTTTAGGTTTTAGGGCATGAAAAAGTATGTTAAAATGAAGTACTATTTTAAGATTTGAAAAATGCTCTGTTTTAAATAGTGTGATTTCCTATATAAATAATGTTTTAGAAGCAAAGTTTCCTGTGGTGTGTTAGATTCTCAGAAAGGCCAGGTCTCGGTGCAGATGCTTTAAAATTGGTATAATGGTTTCTGGCTAACTGTGTCCCCATATGAATATGCTCAGGTGAAGGTGATGGTTGATTCCGGAGACCGGAAGCGAGCCATCAGTTCTGTGTGCAGCTACATTGTGTATCAGTGTAGTCGGCCAGCTCCTCATCACTCCCGGGACCTGCACTCCATGATAGTGGCAGCTTTTCAGTGTCTCTGTGTCTGGCTGACTGAGCATCCTGATATGCTTGATGAAAAGGTTAGTTTGCTACATCTTAAAACAATAAATAGAAATAAAATGTATGTTGGGAAAATATCTTTTACAAGAGATTATATAAATGTAAGTACTATGTTGCATACTTTAAACTGAATGTGCTTGTTATATTTCAGTAGAACACTTATCCTTTTGAGCACAATAAGTTCTATTAAAAGATGAGGACTTGACTCATTTATTTGAGTCCTTCTTTCTTTTTTTGTTAATCCGCACCTGAGGATATTTTTCCATTGATTTTTTGGAGAGAGTGGAAGGGAGGTGGAGAGACAAACCGAAACATCAATGTGAGGAAGACATATCGATAGCTTGCCTCCCACATATGCCCTGACCAAGGTCAGGGATCAAGCCTGCATTTGAGGTATCTGTCCTTGACCAGAAAATTGAACCCAAGACCCTTAGTCATTGGGCCAGTGCCCTATCCACTGAGCCAAACTGGCTAGGATGGGAATGTCCTTTCTTAAAAGGGTGAGAGCTTTGAGATGGCTGAAAGGCACGTTGGTAACCCATTACCAAACCAAGAAAGCCAATTGATAGCCAGGCTGCCAACCTAAAGCAGGGCTGGTCTGTAAAGGTTGTTTGTATCTAAAAATTTCATTTCACACCTTTCCCTGCTTTTGTGGGGGCACATTTTTCTATGTAATGCTTTTCTTATGGGGAGGCAGGCAGGCAGAGTGAATTCACAGTGAAAATAAGAGATATCAACGTGGAAAACCGGTTTGGCTCAGTGGATAGAGCGTTGGCCTGTAGACTGAAAGGTCCCAGGTTCGATTCTGGTCAAGGGCATTTATCTTGCTTGTGGGCATATCCCCAGTGGGGGGGCGTGTAGGAGGCGGCTGATCGATGTCTTTTTCTCATCGATGTTTCTAGCTCTCTGTTCCTCTCCCTTCCTCTCTATGGAAAATCAATAAAATATATTTTAAAAAAAAGAGATATCAAGCATAGTGGATATTTTAGAGCCTTATACAGTTTAAAAAATAATTCTGTTTATTAAATCTTAGTCATTTTCATTAAGGCTTCTAAAGTTATACCAGAAATTGCTTAAAACTGTCAATAATTGTTGAACTTCCCTTTGGATAACTTAGCATGTTTTAAACCATCTAGGTTTAATAGATTACAGTTATATTTCTTTTATTTGGGCTTTCATGATTTATAGTCTGAGGCAATTTTATAAGAACTATGACTAATAAAATTGTATTGAATTTATCATTACTATCTTACCTCTCTGAACACTCAAATTTATTATTTTTTTTAATTCGGTAGAGTTTATTATTATGAAATTTATATACACCTATTAAAAAATTTTATATACACCTATTAAAGAAACTAGAGCCCCACTACTAGAATACAGTCACTATTAACATTTGATGTGTTTCCTTGTCTTATAAGATAAGTATATTATAAAAACTGATTTGCCTTTCCTGCTTCTAGGACTGTCTTAAGGAAGTACTGGAAATTGTGGAACTGGGTATTTCGGGAAGTAAGTCCAAGAGTAGTGAGCAAGAGGTCAAGTACAAAGGAGATAAGGAGCCAAACCCTGCTTCTATGAGGGTAAAGGATGCTGCTGAAGCCACCCTAACATGGTATGAAAGTGACTGCATAGGGAATATGCCTAGAAATTTATTGGGGTTAGCTGTAATCCTTGTTTTTTCTCCTCCCCAGTTTTTTGGCATTAAGTGGTGCAACCCCTTTAAGATACCTTTTCTACGAAAATAAAATACCTTTCTTTTTTTCTTTTTTTTTTAATTGATGAAAAGAAATCAGGAACTTGGGCCTGAGAGTTTAGGTCCTTTTTTTTTTATGTTGATTGACATTAATTCAGGTCATACCATGTTAGAGTTGGAAAGGATCTTGGAGAGCCTAATTCCACGTCCTAACTTGATGGCTGCATCCAGAGACAGGATCTGTCTGGGTCACACTGTCAGTTCTCTTGCTTTCTAGCTCAGTGGTCTGTATTCTCTGCTACACCATTTATATTAATATATTAAAGGTTCATTTATCTAAGTTTTAGGAACTGGTAATAAGATCACAATGAAAAATCAGATTCAACACCCTCAAAGAGCTTCTTTTCCACTAGGGAAGGAAAGTAGTTGTAAGCACAAGTAGTTGTACTATTACATGGACAATAAATGCTCAAAGAGAAGGAAGTACAGTAAAATACTGGGGACTTGGAAGGAGGAAATGAATACTTCCAGATAAGTCCAAATCGAAATAAGATTCCTGGGGAAAATGACATTGGACCTAACTTTTAGAGGATGAGTAACGTTTGAGCTATAAGCCAGACTCCAGGTTGGGTACGTCAGCAAGAGAAGATTCCTGTTCAGTATTTTAGTAGTGAAGGAATGGAGATGGGTTGGTAAAAAGGAGCAGAAAGAGTTGAGAGAGTTTGTGTTTGGCTGATAAGTAATAAAAGTAGAAGGATGTAAAGAAGACAGTTTAGGCATATTTATGAACTGTGAGGAAGAGATAAGTGGAGAAAATTAGGTTGAATCGGTATAGATGGAAAGATTTACAGGATAAATGTAGATGAAGACTCAGACAAATATAAAAGCAGGAAGGAGCAATGTCAAGTCAGTCTAGGTTGGCTCATCTTGGGCTTAGTAATATGGTAGATAAGAGTGCTTGAAGATAGGCACATAAATCAGCCCTTACCAAGATCTCAGAACCTTTTGACCTTTTGAGTTCAGCGGTGTGTTGGTAACTTAGGATACATACAATAAAGTTGGATTTATTTCTGTTTCTCATGGGCTTAGATCATTCAGTAGTTTCAGAAGTGTGCTGGTTTTAGTCCTGTTACTCTGCTAATGCTGGCTCTCAGTGACTTCGTGAAAGTGGCTAATAGCTAGAAAATCAGAAAAATATGAATGAGTACTAGAAATAATAAACATTCCAAGAGAAGACCACAGTTGAAATTGCCTAGATGGGTTTTTCCCCTTGATGTTCCAATAGAAAGAGATTTAAAAGCATTATAAAAGAAGAGAGCCCTGGGATACCACTCCAGAACCTAGTCTTGTCTCTACTGGCAACTTTTCCAACAATATCGCTAGTTTCCAATCTTGAAGGGTGCCTTCAATAATACTGTCATCATGAAATATGTCCAAAACCAAATTTCTGTGTTCCTTTACAATTATAGCTTTATGTCCGTATCACTGCTATTTTCCAGTTATGCACACAAAACTTAGGCTTTTTTTCTTATTTATATGTCATTCCCCATATGAAGCTAGTGATTGAATCGAATAAACTTTACTTTCAAAAGTGTTTCCTCCAATAGCATCTTGGTCGAGACCCTTTCTTGACTGATTTTCCTGTTTTCATTCTCTTACCTTTCTAGTTCATTTTGCATTCTATTGCTGAACTTCTTATTCTGCTGCTTGAATGATAGAAAACTGAATATTCTGTGAATGCTGTGGTCTGGTTTCAAGGATCTTCTTATTCTTCCCCCACTTGAACTGTCTGATCTTTCCCAGCACATCCGTTTTGCCATGAAAGCCACTCATGGCCGTGAATAGGGCATAATTATACCTATGTATATATGACCTCTGGTTTTCAGGACTTCCCTCTTCTCTATGCCTCATCTTTCATTGTTCAGTGCTCACCTCAAATCTAGCTACTTTCATGGGACCTTCTTTGGTTCTGCCTCTGCATGATGACTCTTTTCTGTACCTGCGTGCTCATTCAGTCTGACCCTACTGTAGAGCACAGAATTTCAGACCTGGTTATGTTTGATACATGCCAGTGTTATTCTCAACATGGGTAGAGGCCAAGTTTGTTCTTCACACCATGCACAGTGCTGAGCACAATTATGGAATATAGATTGCCTGCTTGTATTTTTCCCTCTTGGTGTACTAATATAAATCCAGAATTAGGGCTCTTGGTAGTCATTTCAGCAGCCTCTCTACTTAAGTCACTTTAAGACAGACTTGTTATTTAGCTTCTGATTCTGGGTTTTCTGACCCTCAAGTTTACTCATTTCATTTTAATTGTTAAAAACCTGATGTTGCCGAAACCGGTTTGGCTCAGTGGATAGAGCATCTGTCTGTGGACTAAAAGGTCCCAGGTTTGATTCCGGTCAAGGGCATGTACCTTGGTTGCGGGCATATCCCCAGTAGGAGGTGTGCAGGAGGCAGCTGATCGATGTGTCTCTCTCATCGATGTTTCTAACTCTCCCTCTCCCTTCCTCTCTGTAAAAAATCAATAAAATATATTTTAAAGAAACAAAACAAAAAAAACCTGATGTTTACTTTGAACTGAAATCTTTCCCACTTTAACTCCTACTCATTGGTTCTGATTCAAAGTTTTTTTCTAAACAGTATGTCTGAAAGACAATGTTTGTTCTCTGATTCATTTCTGCCAGTACTTTCAACTATTTTTTATATGACAGGGGAACCAAGTACCTTTGTCATCCTGGTTATTCTCTTCTTAATGGTGTAGGTTTGACTATGCACTTCTTAAAGGTCATTTGCTGAGTATAATATGCTAGATATGAACTGATATTTTAGACTCTGTAAAATTTTATATTTTCATTTAAATGTACTTAGAGACTACATTGGATTTTTGGTAACCTATTGATTTGCATTAATTCTGCAAAATCTTTAGAGTCTTTCATCTGTTTGAGGGCATTTGGATATAATGTACAGAATTTTATATTTAAACCTGAAATTTTCCTGTAAGGTTTGCTTTAGTTAGTTAGTTAGTTAGTTAGTTGTTTTAGTCCTTTAAGATTCTTTTGGATCCCAGCTTTGATATATTAACTCTGCAGCTCAACTTTTGGTCAAGTACAGATTTAATGAGCCTACCTTGTGTGTCCTAATCAAAGACTGATAAAAATATTGAAGGAAGATAAACTTACAAAGTACATCATAGGGAATTTTCCTTCAGGTTCACAGGTATTTTAAAGACTTACCTGTAGGTTTATCATGGTACACTCAAATACTCGCATGTCTTGATTTCAAGATATTTCTCTGCCTTTCCAGTTTAGTCACCATCAAGAAGAGAAAATGTGGTTAGGCTGGTGAGATTTGATTTCAGTGACCTATTCCCTGGTGAGCAACCTATTTGATAATGTCTTAGAACCTTGCATAGAACACAAGCAAGCTCACACGATTCATATACTTTGTGACAGCCATCTTTGTCCCGTTCTAGAAAACCAAAGCCACATGTTCCCATTACTGGTATGTTTCCTATTATCCACAAATCCTTAGGCTTGATTCATCGTGAAATTTTTCTGGTCCTTGAAATTCTTAGTCCTACTCTAAGGAAGAGAAGAAATAGAAGGAAAAATATATGAGCAATGTTGCCTTTCTTTATCAGAAATGTTTGAGTTCAAGCATTAGAATTAAAGCGAAAGGGAGATGCCATTTAAGCTGAGGACTGAGATAATAAAAGTGGTGTTGGGGAATATTACCTTTCTAAATGAGTTGAAAAGTCAGGTAATAATATTAGGACCACAAGATAAAATCTTATGTTTTCATTACAAGATACATTCTCTCTGTGCTTCAATTTCTTCATTATAAAATGGGAATAATAGTGCTAACAATCTCATAGGGTTGCTATGGTAACTAAATAAAATAATATGTGTGAAGTGTTTAGATCAGTGTCTGGCACATAGTGAGTGGTATGTATGTTATTTGTTGAATATATGCAAAAATTCCTGTGAATATAAACATTTCTGGATATTAAGGCTTGATCAGTTGAATTCCAGTGTCCAAATCAGTTCTTTTATATATTCTCATTTGATAATTATAGCAGTTTTGCAAAGTGTAATTATTAATGCATCAAGTTTCTTATCTGGAAAAAGGATAATATCTACTCTGGTCTTTTAATGATCACTTATCGCTTCTGAGCCTGAGTTTCCTCATCTGAAAATTTGAGGGGATTTGGTTTATCCTTTTCTAGCTCTAGAATGCTTTAGCTAGCATAATTTTGAAAGCTGGAACACACAAAATTTTTAATGTATCTTTATCTTTAGATGCTTGGGAAGTGTGGTTGTAATTAGGTTCCCTGGTAGCAAACTCGGAGAGAAAAATTTACTTGCAAAAAAGTTTATTGGAAAGTGTTTTCAGAATCAACCCCTATGAGGGAGTAAAGGAAGCAGTATTCCTTCACTCCCTCATAGGGAAGATCTAAACTGTGATGCAGTTACCACAAAGATCTGGAACTGAGTTGGCCCTTCAGAGTTCTCTGAAGTTGGGGCAAGGGGACTGAAACTTTATACCCCTGTATCAGCCATGCATTGGGTGTGGACTGTCCCAGGAGGTAGCTGTGATCTTAAGTGAAGTGGTTCTTGTTGGCCAAGGCACCTCTTGGAAAGGGATCAACTGAAAGTTGGGGCCACCATCTTCCTGCAACTAGGGGAGTGAATCTTTCAGTGGAGGGGCAATCTGGACAGCACATCAAGGCATCCACCACTAGGAGTAAATCTGACCTGTGAACTGGAAGCATGGCCGGGTCAATTAAAATCAAAAGGGCTGAAGGACACATTGATACATGAGGTAAACTTAAGATTTTGCTTTGGGAATTAACTGTTATCTTTTGTATTCTCCATAGTATTATGCAGCTGCTTGGCGCATTTCCTTCACCCAGTGGTCCTGCCTCTCCTTGTAGTCTGGTAAATGAGACCACTTTGATTAAATACTCCAGGCTGCCAACCATAAACAAGCATAGCTTCCGGTACTTTGTCTTGGATAACAGTGTCATCCTGGCAATGCTGGAGCAACCTCTTGGAAATGAACAGAGTAAGTTTCAGCACTTTGGGCTTTCTCCACTGCTATATCATCATGTGCATCAGTATGAGCAAGCTATTTCCTTCAGGGAAGGAAAGACTTCAAATTCTAAGCAATGGTGCATTTGTCAAGAAGATGTCTAGCTGTGGGATAATAGTGAGTGAAAAATGGAAGGTCAGAAAATGGAATATACATATTATATAGAATCTTTTAGAAGCCCTTAAAATGTGTATCTGAAATATCAGAGAAGAGCTCTATAATTTTATAAAATATTTATTTTAGTGGGCCATTTTCTGTTGTTGTTTTACTATGTTTAAAAATCATTATTATTTTTCCTTTCTTCTTGAACTTTGGATCCTGCCCCATTCCTCCATGTTCTAGTTCAGTCACTGGAATCAACTTAAGAAGTGGAAATTTGAGGAGTCATCTTTGTCTTGCCTGTTTTTTTCTGTTATTCCCTTATATAATTGATTTCAAAGTTTCTACCTCCCTAGTGGCTCTTTTCTCTTTAGGAGTTGGGCAATTATTAAAGGCCCCATTTATTCCATATTAAACTGCTCTCCCAGGGCCTTATTATTTCTTACCTAGATTATTGCTGTGGTTTTCTATCATTCTCCTTCCAGTTCCAAAATTTGTTACCCTTATCTCTATCCTTCTTGCTGCTACCATTGTATTCATCCTCAGATATAGATCTGCCCAGGCCAGTGCCCTTCTGGAAACCCTTCAGTGATTTTTCTATGGACACAATGTTCACTGCTTCCTGTTTTCCTCGCCTAAATATAAACCATCTCAAAGTATGTGATTACCACTGTAAGCAAGACTACTGAAAAGACATTTTTTTAAAGTCAGCATATAAAGGAAGCATGTTCTCAGACCCTTATTGCTGGAAAGGTAAAGGAAAGTGAAAGTTATAGAATCTGTGGGCATACAGGGACCCAGGGAATCACCTAGTGTCCAGTTCCCTTATTTATAGGTGAAGAAACAAGCTTTTCCACTTGAAAAGTATAACTAGAACTAGAATTCAAATTTTCTGAACCTCCTATCATCCCTTTGTTATCATTGCCCCCTCAGTGTTAGGGTTTTCTCACTTAAAAATTTGCCTTCTTCACAAAGGCGAACGGGTCTTAGAGTCCCATGCAAAATTCTTGAGAGAATATATAAGTAGGATCTCATAAATCCATAAAAATGAAAAATTACACATTTCCCTGAAGTTCAGGGATAAATGAATATCATCATAGGTTTCTATCGTGTTGTGGTAAGATACAGAGATTTTAATATGGAATAGATGAGGCTTTTAATAATTGCCCATTCCAGAAGTGTGAAAGGAAATAAGAAGGATCTGGGTTACTCAGGAAGTCCATCCTGATTTCTTTACCTACTTTTTCCTGAACTTGCAGTGGGATGGAACAGTGCCTGCCTTTGATGGACAGTGGTACACAAAGACATGGGTGAATGTAGTAGCACTGCAACAACCAGTCTAATCTGTCTTCCTGCTTTTGGGTTATTCCCAACTTTGGGAGTTAAAGATATTGACCAGGACAGTGTTTCCCAAAAATGTGTATGTGTACCATTGGAGGTATGTGAGATAAAGTTAGTATTTTTTTAAAAAACATATTTTATTGATTTTTTACAAAGAGGAAGGGAGAGGGAGAGTTAGAAACATCGATGAGAGAGAGACATTGATCAGCTGCCTCCTGCACACCCATGAGGGATGTGCCCACAACCAGGATACATGCCCTTGACAGGAATCGAACCTGGGACCCCCTCAGTCCGCAGACCAACACTCTATCCACCGAGTAAAACCGGTTTCGGCTGATATTAGTATTTTAATTAGCACACCAAAATTGTAGTTTTCTATTTAAAGTAGAGGTGTGCAATTTCCTTTTAAAATAAATTTAAAAAGAAAGAAAGTGGTTCATATAAAATAAGACTACATGGATATGAGAAACCATAGAGGTGGTATACAAAGTATGAAAGTTTGGGAAACACTGTGTTGGGCTTTATTAGCAGCTCTGCAGTTGATAACAGATGTATTTTAAATGATTATCTGAAATAAAACCTTTTACATCATTTTATTCTAGATGATATTTTTCCCTCCGTCACTGTGCTGGTTCGAGGAATGTCTGGAAGACTTGCATGGGCACAACAGCTTTGTCTTTTACCCAGAGGAGCAAAAGCAAATCAGAAGGTATCCATTAGAAGTTTCAGGGAAGTGACTAAGAGTGAGTGTGTGGATATGTACGTGTGCATACATATATATGCACACTATGATTTAAAGGTTAAAAAGTTCCCACAAAAGCCATAGAAAAAAATTAAATACTTTTTACTCTAACCAGGGTCTTTACATCTGAGTGATCTTAAGAATCTAGACTTTTGGATTCACTAATTACTCTTTAAAGACATCTTCAAGGCAGATGTATTTTTGAAAAGCTTTCCAAGTGATTCTGGTATCCACTTATAATTAAGAACTGTTCTGAACAATTGTCCTTTTGTTCCCCGCGCAATGTTAAATAAATAAAATAAAACTCAGGTGCATGCCATATATGAAAAGAGTTTGGCTAGACCTTTGATCTCCCTGGTAACAGGACTTGTTTCAAATGATTTATTCCTATATAATTAGTAATGTGTTCTATAGTTTCCTTAATATGCTGTATAATTGAATGAAATCTTATTTTCAGGTAGCACAGTTTCTTTTTTTAAGAAATATATTTTTATTGGTTTCAGAGAGGGAGAGAGAGAAACATCAATGATGAGAGAGAATCACTGATCGGCTGCCTCCTGAACACCCACTACTGGGGATCGAATCCACAACCCAGGCATCTATCTGCCCTTGACCAGAATCGAACCTGGGACCCTTCAGTCCGCTCTATCCACTGACTAAACCAGCTAGGGTGCAGTTTATTTATTTTTTATAACATTTGTAATTTTGTGAATAAAATTTGCTCATGGGAGAAAATTAGAAAGTTCAGCTATTAAAGAAATTTTAAATCACCTGTGTCCTCTTTAGAAGTATATTGCCACTGTTAGTATTTTAGTGGATTTCCTTCCAGTCTTTTTTTCCTTTCTGTACACAATAACACTTAAATAGAATTTGAGTAATATTTTAGTGAATTTTTTCCAGTCTTTTTTTTCCTTTCTATATGCAATAACACTTAAATAAATTTGAGTCATTTTTTTAGTAACTTTTTACTTATGTTACTAAAAATTCTTTAAAACATGACTTAATAAAATTTCACCAGCATTTAAGGGCAATTAGAGTATGTGTCTTAAAACCATTTAATATCTTCTATATCTTTATTGGGTGAGATGTGTTTATCTCTCTGGGAGGAGCACATGCAGCATCATGAGGCTCACATTCTGTCAGTAGTGCTTAAGTATTGAAGACTGAGAAGGAAGGAGATTAGGAAAGGAACTAAAATTTGTTGATGGTTTAATATGTGCCATATAATTTTTATTTAATCCTTATAACATCTTTTTTAGATATAAAAACAGAAGTCTCACAGCTTATATATGTTAAAAGTAGGGATTTAAAGCCATGAAGACCTAGATTTGGTGCCCATGCTCTTTCAGTTAAGCCATACTAAGATCTAATTGAACTCCCTAAGTAGAGCTGCCCAGTGGACCTAAACTTGTACTTTATTCTATGGAATGATTTGAGAAGTGTTGGGGAAGAAGAAAGTTTGAGCCTTAAGCTCTGAAATGCCTCACCCATTGGCTTTCCAACTGAACATAGGAGATTCAGGTCTGGGCAGTAGAGGTCCACAACCCATTTATCAGTCACAAAATCTATAATAATTTGATGAACAATCTTACAAATATATAACAGAGTACACCGGTACACAGGCTATTTATCAAAGGTAATTGCAGGTTCTTACTGAGTTCTTGTGTTACATAATCCTAGAGAAACATAGGCATCTAAGAGACCAGGGAAATATATGTTGTTATAAATGGCACCAAATATAATAAACATAATATTATTTGTTTTATTTTAATAGCTTTTTGTGCCTGAACCTCGTCCAGTTCCTAAAAATAATGTTGGATTTAAATATACTGTGAAACATCGGCCATTTCCTGAGGAAGTGGATAAGATTCCTTTTGTGAAAGCAGATCTGAGCATTCCAGATTTGCATGAAATTGTCACTGAAGAAGTAAGTTAAATTATTGTCAGCTGTGTTAAGAAAATGTCTATAAAAACAACTTCCAGGCTTAAGACACTGCCTTTTTTTTAGTATTACTGGAGGCGATTCATAAGATGATTTGTATCTCTGTCATCCAGGAGGTTAGATAGTAAGACAAGTATAGATTGTGGCTGACTGAACAGAACTGGCGTCTCTTAGAGAGAGGTCACTGGGCTGCATAGACTGGTCCATGGAGGTTTCAATTGTGTGATAACATGATCAGACTCTGGTGGAAGATATTTGGAGAAAGTAGACCAATTTAGAAACTATTATGACAATCCAGGCAGAAAGGAAGGACTACCTCATTGGTAGTGGAAGTTAAAATATTGGAATGTATTGATGAGAGGAGGAAAAGAGCCAAAGAACTTTAGATTTTTGAGCTTGAGTTTTAATTGCGTTATAATTTAAGATATGGGTACCATTTATAGAAATCTGGGCATTAGGAAGAAGACAGGTTTGGGAAGACAAGAAAAATGTATTTGGCTTTAGATTAATTCAGATAAGTAATTGGATTAAGTAATTGACATTTTAGTTCCAAGGAGAAGAATTTTAAGAAGTCGGGGATAGAGGTATGTCAGGGTATGAGAGATGAAAAGGGCAGAAGTGGAGGCTGCCTACCTTATCAAGTGCTAGGAAGATAACAGAGAAGGAGCACTAAGAAGAGGCCCCAGGATTTTGGCATGAAATTGTAGCTGCTTTTTGAGAATAGGTTCAAAGGAATATTAAAGTTGGGGAGAGAGTATAAGGAGCTGTGGAGTGAAAGTTTAATGAGAAGCAGTGAATATAATTTATACTAAAGGGAGGGATACAGAGTAGATAAAGCCTAGTAAGGAAAGGAAAGGAAAGGCTAGATCTTTTTCTTTTTTTCAAATATATTCTTAATTGATTTCAGAGAGGAAGGAAGAGAGAGAAACATCAATGATGAGAGAGGATCATTGATCGGCTGCCTCTTGTACTCTCCCCGAATTGGGGATCGAGTCTGCAACCCAGGATCCTTCAGTCTGCAAGGCCGACGCTCTATCCACTGAGCCAAACTGGCTAGTGCTTCTTTTCTTTTTCAAAAAAATTCAAGAATAAGAAGAATGTGAACATGCTTAGTGGTCAACAAGAAGGAACCAGTGGAGGAAGTCTGTGTCTGCTAACACTGTAAGATGGGCTAGGGAAATGATTAATAGAGGAAGGCCCTGGAGAGTCCATATGATTGCATCCAGACAGGGTATACTTCAGATAAGATAGGAGAAAAGGAGAGAGTAGGTAAAGGTTCAGAGACATTTAGAGGTGAGAAGGAGGAAAATTTAAGGAGTTTATGTAAACTTTAATCTTAGTTCTTAGCAGTGAAATAGGGAATCAAAGATGACTCTTAAAATTGCCAGGCAGCCCAGGCAAGGTTAAGTAGCATTGTTTGTAGTGAAGTTACTTAGGATCTGGAGGCTTAAGCAAAATATTTGGTGTGGAGATTTATAGGAATGAGAATATGGAAAAACAGCCATTTCTATGCTTAAGAGAGGGTATTAACATATTATATTTGGAGGTTTTGGATTGTTTGAGAAGTAGATGAAGCCAGAGGATGCTAATGGCCTGAGAAAATATGGGGATGGTTTGAATTCTTCCTAGCGATGGAAAGTGAAGGTGTGGTAGCAGGAAAGGGGTCTTATGATTGGAGAAGGGAATTTCAGAATTATAACTCTTGAAAGTTCAGCACACTTGAGATACAAAATTGTGCTTTATAGATAGCCAAAAGTTATAAGGGTTGAGCAGATTGTAGAAATGCAGAGTGGGGCAAAAGTAGGTTTACAGTTGTATGTAAAACAGTTTTCTCGTATTATTATTTATTATTGTATTATTTTCCATATGAACAACTGTAAACCTATTTTTTCCCCACCCTGTATAATCCAGGTTATTAAAAGTTCATTGCTTACCAAAGAAGATGAATTTTAAACTAGACTTGATTGGAAGGGAATCAGAAGGATAAGGGGAAGTTTAGAGTAATTAGTGGAGTAATCCATATGGATAAAGTCTTCAAAACATGTTGAGGGAGGGGTAACTGCAAAATGAAGATAGACAGTGGTCTGGAAGAGGGATAAAAGCAACAACTCTGCCCCTTTTCTTGAAGGGAACAGAGGCAGTGCTTTCATTTATAGATAAAGATGGAGGAGTAATTCCTGAGACTTTAGTGGAATTTGGTATTTGTTTTAACCTTGAAACATGTTTGCTTGGTTGCATTGAATTGAAACTCAGTGTTGATCCCTGAAAATTTGCTTTGTTGATTGTAGCTTTATTTTCATTTTAGAATTAAGAATGATCCTATTCCTTTTATAATAGTTCAAAAAGATTAAATATTTGGCTTGTTTCAGTTAGAAGAGAGACATGAAAAATTAAGGAATGGCATGGCCCAGCAGATTGCTTATGAAATACAGCTTGAACAACAAAGCGAGGAAGAATTGAAGAAGAGAAGTTTTCCTGATCCAATTACGGATTGTAAGCCCCCGCCTCCTGCCCAGGAATTCCAAACAGCACGCCTTTTCCTTTCACACTTTGGATTTTTGTCCTTAGAAGCATTGAAGGTAATTTTCCTAAACTTCTGTGAGTAAATATATTCATAAACTAGCATTTAGCTATTGGTAGTTAAAACATTTTTATGAGAATAGAAAGAATTTAATATATGCGGCTCTGAATTTTTCAGGATAATGTAGGGCCTGTATTACACATATAAGTGACACCTACAGATAATTAGAAAAAGAATCTTAAAAATCTTTCCCTAGTAAAATTTATTACTGGAAGAATGGGTTGCATTTGATGTTGCACTTTTAAAAAAGAGCAAATATTTGTGAGCCAAGAGCTGCTTATGTTGTGCATTTTCTAAGATCAGACTATAGGTTTATGTTCTGGCAGCACTACTCGTCAGCTATGTGGTCTTGGGCAAATTGCCTGACTTCTCTGAATCTTAGCTCCTCTTTTACATAATGAGGATAACAAAAGTATCCATCTCGCTGTAGTCATGTTAAGATGCTTCATGTTGTAAGAACTTTGCATAATGTAAGTCAGCTTATAAGGTAAATATTGCCATTATTCTTAATTCTAGTATTCTTAAAACAGTTTTACAAGGGAAGTGATGTTGTCCTATTTTACAGATGTGGAAATAGAATATTTTTAAAATGTGAAATCCTCCTGCCTGTGGAGGATTTGGGGTTTGCTATACCAAGACCACTTTGTTTTGAAAAGCACAACTGAATATTGTCAAGCAAGAAGTTGCTTATTGCACAACTTGTCCCTTGCCCTTACTCCCTATCAGCTACTTGGTTAAAAGCCATTTAACACTTTTAAGAAAACAGAAAGAACTTTGTGTCTGATTTTAGATTTCAGCATGTAGATAGAAAATATTTTGTTGTAGAAAAGTGAATTGGTGATGGGGAGTATGAGCATAAAAACTTGGAAAATGCAGAAGGAAGAAGAGAGGAAATAATGAGATACACAGTGGCAAATATGGAAGGCAAGAAACAAAGATACAATCTAAAAATGATTAGTGATATTCCTAATGAAGAAAACTGAACAGAGTCAACGCAGTAATAGGAGAAAATTGTTACATCCTGTGGACTAAAGGGAGACCAGAGGAGTCCTAATAGCACTGTCCCTGAGATTGTGATTTTCCATTCATGTTATCTATTTTAGTAAAAAACTTTAAGCTTCCAAAAAAATAATGTTCGTGCTTTGTTATCTGTGTCAGAATATGGGGGAAAGTCAGAGTTTCCTGTTTTGTTTTGTTTTTAATCAATCTCAGCGTATTACTAATCACTTTTTAAACCTGACAGCACACATACAAAAAAGCTATAAACCAGTCTTACTTGTGAATCTGTATACAAAATATGTATGTGAAGGATAACGCTAATAAAACTGAATTTAATAGCATATCAAGCAAATTACTTTCCACAACCAAGTAAGATTTTTTCTAGGAACTCAAGGAGAGTTAGTTATTGGTAAATACTAATGAAGTTATTAAGAGAATAATTAGATTAGTCATTAAAACAGTAAGTATTTAGTAGAATAGTATTTATTCTGATTTAAAAATACAAACAAAAATTAAAATTAAACAGAGCTAGTAATGTAGATCTCATGAGAAACTGGAAGTACCGCTTATTAAAATCAGAGGCAAAGGTTATCAACCTTGACTGCTATATTATTTAGTCAATTAAATTTTTTAAAAAATATACTTTATTGATTTTTTATAGAGAGAAAGGGAGAGGAATAGAGAGTTAGAAACATCGATGAGAGAAAAACATCAATCAGCTGCCTCCTGCAAACACCCCATTGGGTATGTGTCCACAACTAAGGTACATGCCCTTGACCGGAATCGAACCTGGAACCCTTGAGTCCATAGGCCGATGCTCTATCCACTGAGCCAAACTGGTTAGGGCAGTCAATGAAATTTTTTAAATTTAAAGTAATTGTACATTGCCTTGGCTAGGTAGCTCAGGTGGTTAGAGTATCGTCCCAATAGTTGCGGGTTTGATTCCTGGTCAAGGCACATACAAGAATGGGCAGAAATAAGTGAAACAACAAATCTCTCTCTCTCCCTCTTCCTTCCTCTCTCTAAAGTCAGTTAAAACAAATGAATAAAGAGAATAATTGTAGATTAATAGAAAGTTATAAAAAATGTATAGGAAAATTCTCTCAATAGTAACCTCTTAAATAGCTATAGTTACATCAAAACCAGGAAAGTCAATGAAATATTAAACTAAGGGGTAAAAACTATTGAAAGACAGGTCATAGGTAACATGGCGTTTAATTAGACAATCATAAGAGAATCAGTAAAATAGTTAAATACATGAGAGAATTAAGAGCACCACAAAATTTAATTATGTCTTGTTAAAAATAAAATGTAGCTCTAACCAGTTTGGCTCAGTAGATAGATGTTTCTAACTCTATCCTCTCTGTAAAAAATCAATAAAATATATTTTTAGAAAATACAGTGTAAAAATAACTAATTTATAGCTATTGATATTGACAAAAGTTACCCTAAAAAACTACACAGGACCTATAGGAAAAACTTTTTTTTTTAAAATATGTTTTATTGATTTTTTACAGCGAGGAAAGGAGAGAGATAGTTAGAAACATCAATCAGCTGCCTCCCGCACGCCTCCTACTGGGGCTGTGCCCACAACCAAGGTCCATGCCCTTGACTGGAATCGAACCTGGGACCTTTCAGTCCACAGGCCGATGCTCTATTCACTGAACCAAACCGGTTTCGGCTAGAGGGAAAACTTTTAAAATTTAAGAGATATAAGATGTACATATGATGCTCCTGGATTAGAAGGTCATCCAGGAGAACAAACTAATGAGATAGCTTACTTAAAAGGAAAAGAATCTGGAGGCTTTGCCCTACAAGCTATATTATAGTATACTACAGCCCCACAATTCCTTATTCATAATTTCAAAGTAAAAATGCAGGACCAGAAGTTTTTTTGTAAATTTGTAGCAAATTCAGTTAGTGGCAAAATCAGGCCTGAACTGTCATGAGGCTATTTGTAATCTTTACTTACTTCACTTAGTATGAATACTTTTCTGTCTCACTACAGAAATAGTAATGTCTTTGGTCATAGGGTGCTGCCAAGTTCTTGCTAGAAATGTTATGTAATAGACATTTGTGTTTAAGTTTTTGTTAGATATAAGTTTTTAATTCAGTTGGATAAATACCAAGGTGTGCAATTGCTATGTTGTATGGTATGACTATGTTAGCTTTGCAAGAAATTGCCAACTGTCTTCTATAGTGACTCTCATTTTGCATTTCCATCTAATAAAAGAGTAATATGCAAATTGACCATCACTCCAACACACAAGATGGCTGTCCGCATGTGGACACAAAATGGCCATCACAAGATGGCCAGCAGGGGAGGGCAGTTGGGATGGGCCAGGCCTGCAAGGGAGAGGGAGGGCAATTAGGGGTGACCAGGCTGACAGAGGAGGGAAATTGGGGCAAACAGGCTGGCACGGGAGCAGTTAGGCATTAATCAGACTGGCAGGGGAATGGTTAGGGGGTGATCAGGCTGGCAGGCAGAAGTGGTTAGGGGCAATTAGGAAGGCAGGCAGGCGAGCAATTGGGAGCCAGCAGTCCTGGCTTGTGAGAGGGATGTCTGACAGCCCGTTTAGGCTGATCCTACTGGGATTGGGCCTAAACGGGCAGTTTGACATCTCTCAAGGGGTCCCAGATTGGAGAGGGTGCAAGCTGGGCTGAGGGACACACACCCCTGTGTACGAATTTTGTACACCAGGCCTCTACACCAATAAAATAGAAAAATGCAAATTAACTATACCCACCAGCTAATCAGGAGTGAGTATGCAAATTAACCCAACAAATATGGTGGGTTAATTTGCATGCACCGGCACTGAGCGGCCAGGGGCGGGATGCTTATGTTGTCGCCATGGCATTCTGCACCGTCCCAGCTACTCCAAGCCTTTGGGCAGTGTGAGAAGGTGGAAATACGGCTCCATGCCAGAGTGAAGGTAGAAAGGCGGCTCCAGGCCAGAGTAAAGGTGGGAAGGCGGCAGCCAGGGGAAGGAAGGTTCATTCTTGCACGAATCTTCGTGCATCAGGCCTCTAATGAAAGATTTAAAAAAGCGTATTGAAAAGTATTCTAGAAAGCATGATATGTTATAGAGAAAATAGGATCCAACATTAAATGCATATGTTCTCAATTATCTTGAACAAAAAAATGCAAATGCAAGAACTAGAAGGAAGTACACAAGAATGTTATATCGTTTCTTTAAGATTGTGGTGTGCTTATTCCTGCCACTTTGTAAGTTTAATATTTATTAAACCATGAACAAGTATTGCTTTTATAATTAGAGTAGTGAAAAGAGGAAATAATTTTTTCTTTCTTTCTTTGGTGGTAGGAACCTGCAAATAGTCGTCTACCTCCTCACCTTATTGCACTCGACTCCACAATACCTGGATTTTTTGATGACATTGGGTATCTGGATCTCTTGCCATGTCGTCCTTTCGACACAGTTTTTATTTTCTATATGAAACCAGGTCAGAAAACAAACCAGGAGGTAAGATTCCTGAAATTTGAGAGATAATTTGTATGGTTATAAATATAAAACATTATACATGGCTTATACTTATCCATAGTAGTGAGTTATATTTGATGCTTAAAGACTTGTGAACCAGTTCAGAGACTGAATTAATGAAAACTATGGTGCTTGGAGTCCCAAGCCTTGACTCTCAATTAATTTAGAGCCAAGTTA
Organism: Lasiurus cinereus; assembly: GCA_011751065.1. NCBI lineage: Eukaryota > Metazoa > Chordata > Mammalia > Chiroptera > Vespertilionidae > Lasiurus > Lasiurus cinereus. Next base: position 45,898,786 of record JAAGEH010000480.1, on the reverse strand, counting down.
TATTACATAGCATGTTTTTCTTCCTCTTAAGAAATTCAGAGTCATAAGACAAAAGAAACTAAAATACAAAAGGTTTGCCACAAAAAGCTAAAGCTAGTCCTGATTGCTTAAGAGTAAAACAACACAACGGATATTTACTGAACATCTTTCCTATATATATAGGCATGATTAACAGTCTTTCCTCTGAAGGAGTTCATCTTCTAGGTAATCTCAGAAGCAAATAATTTCAGTTGATTTATGCATAGTGTGCAGTGGGGAAAATAACACTTGAAATAGTGGATAAAAACAAAACTAAGTAAAACATGGTTGTATACGTGAAACAAAGTGAGTAGAACAGAGAAGAAAACTGCAAGATAGGTGAAAATGTAAAACAGCGAATGGTAAGAGATTTGAAGTGTCTGTTGGAAATGCATAATGGAAATATGGGATAGACAGGTGGTTATCAAGTGTGACTAGGAAAGGGCCAAAAGAAGATTTGTAAAATACAGTATGCAGATGTGTAAGGCACTGTAACTATAAGATCTTGGAATTTTACTGTAATTATTGTAAGACCACTAGCTAGTCAAATTGAGAACACCTTAAGAAACTTACCAAAGTGCCAAAACCCGTTTGGCTCAGTGGATAGAGCATCGACGTGCAGACTGAAAGGTCCCAGGTTTGATTCTGGTCAAGGGCATGTACCTTGGTTGTAGGCACATCCCCAGTAGGGGGCATGCAGGAGGCAGCTGATCAATGTTTCTCTCTCATCAATTTTTCTAACTCTCTATCCTCCCTTCCTCTCTGTAAAAATTGAATAAAATACATTTTTTTTAAAAAGAAGAAAAAAAAAGAAACTTACCGAAGTCACAAAATGTTTATACTATTAGCACTATTTCAAATTATTGAAAAGGGGATTGATTTATGAGAAAGTTCTCATTTCATGTAATTGATTCTATATAAGTATTAAGAGTTTGCTATCAGGATTATAGCAAACAAGTTCAACAAGGTTTCTGTCCTTCTAGAACTACTATTTAAAGAGAAAGACAGATGATTAAAATGAACAGTTATAGAAAAGAGTGCTAATAGGAATATGTTATAGGCTCCATAACAGGAACACCTAACCTGATTTTAAGAAGTCATCCTTGGAAGAAAAGACATTTAAGCTGGTATTTGAAGTATGCATTGACAATAGGTAAAAAGTAGAAGCAGGTTGTCACTAACAAAGTAACAGCATGTGTAAAGGCATTGGAAGTAAGAAAGAATTCTGTCCTTACAAAAGGGAGAATGTAGGCTTGTAGGAATGTAGGTTCTTGGTAGCCAGGGATAAAACTGTTGGACTCAAGTTTTTTCAAAGAACCTCAGTAAAATTGGGTTAATTGCAGGGATTGGAGATCTGTTTTGAAGGAAATCTAATGCGTGGTTTGTATGAGAATAATAGGGCTATTTTTCTCTAATTGTGCAAGAAGACTCAAACCCTTAAGGTAATTCAAACCATTTTAGTTTGCTTAGCTGTCATGTGAGTGAGGACTACTATGAAACAATGAAGATTTTCTGAGGCCTCTTTTATAGTGGCTGAGACCTAAGCACAGAGTAGGTTTAGAATAATTTCCGTCTGCCAGCTAGTGGCCTTCAGGTTGAATTTTATTTACTTACTGAATCTTGACTCAAATTTCAAAAATTGTTTATTTGAAAGTTTCACTTATGAATACAAATTTTAGTTGGAAGAAAACTAAAACTGGCTGTCAAATCAGTTTCCTGGCACTTATAAGAATATATGAAGGGCGGAAACTGATCTGGCTCAGTGGATAGAGAGTTGGCCTGCTGACTGAAAGGTCCCGGGTTCGATTCCGGTCAAGGGCATGTACCTTGGTGGCGGGCACATCCCCAGTAGGGGACATACAGGAGGCAGCTAATCAATGTTTCTCTCTCATCAATGTTTCTAGTTCTCTATCCCTCTCCTTTCCTCTCTGTGAAAAATCAATAAAATACATTTTTTAAAAATTAAAAAAAAAGAATATATGAAGGAATATGAATAAACTAAATAGTTACATTACTAAAAAGAGATTACTAAAAAGTGTTTGACAGAAGATGGCCTGGCAGTGATATCCAGTGGGTTGAGAAGTAATAGATGTAACACCGCATATTTTGATTTTTTCAGGCCCCATGATGATCTTGACATAGATTAACATTACATGAACTATATCAGTGATATGTGGACTGGCTGCATCAATTTTGGGGCAGGAGGACTTTTAAAAATAGTGATTCCAGAATACTACCCATGCTGATTCTGATGTAGAAGGTCTGGAGTGGGTTAAGAGAATCTTAGGTTTAAGAAATTCCCCAGATGATTTTGGTACATTCCCTTCATCTTCCTCCGCCCCCATTTAATTTGTAAAGGATGTCACATTTTCCTCTCTTTAGCATAAGATTTTTAACAGTATAACTATTGCTATTTTGGGCAAGAGAATTCTTTCTTAAGGAATCGGTCCTGTAAATAGGAATTAGCAGCATCTTTGGCCTCTACTCACTAGATACCAGTAGCTTCCCACCAGTTGAGATAACAAAAATGTCTCCAGACATTGCCAAGTGGCCCCTGGAGGGCAAACTCACTCCTGTGAGTACCACTATTTCAGAATAAGGGCTTTTCTTTTTCGGACCACTAAAAAATCCAGTTATTACTGAAGAAAGAATTTTCTAGGCCATTTTTTTCTTCTAGAATGACTGCATGCTCTTCTTTGGACTAAGCAAAGGATGTTTTTATGCTCTTTTATTATACCTAACCTTCATTGAATTTTTAATAGAGTTGTATCGTTGATAGCATTTGTCAAGATTTATAATTAAATGATCATATACAAAGGTAATGTTTTTCAGTAATCAGTAATCTCTGAAGGCAGGGACAAAGTGTTCTTTGTTTACTTTTAATAAACAAGTCTGGTTCAGTAATTGTTTTGGGGGTGGAGCTAAGGGCTTTATTTGCTTTATCTCACTTAATCTTCACAGTCATCATTATTATCCCCATGGTATAGATGAAAAAACTGACACATGGTGTTAATAAATTTATCCAAGTCCCATCAAGGATTTGAACTCAAATTTAAGTCAAAAGCATGCATTTTTAAAAAATATATTTTTTATTGTTTTTTGTTTTTTTTTACAGAGAGGGATAGTTAGAAACATTGATTAGAGAAACATTGATCAGCTGCCTCCTGCACACTCCCTACTGGGGATGTGCCCAAAACCAAGGTACATGCCCTTGACTGGAATGGAACCTGGTACCCCTGAGTCCACAGGCCGACGTTCTATCCACTGAGCCAAACCACTTAGGGCAAAAGCATGCATTTTTTTAAATCACAGTTGTATATTGCCACATTTATTCTGAGCTTAGGCTTTATTTGTTAAATACTTCCAAACTAACTGATTTTTATGAAGATTTATTTTGATATGCTCTTATTTCCTTTATTATAGCTGATGAATGATATGTATTTCAGATTTTAAAGAATGTGGAGTCTTCCCGAAATGTTCAGCCACATTTCCTAGAATTTTTGCTTTCCCTTGGCTGGTCAGTAGATGTGGGCAGACATCCTGGTTGGACTGGGCATGTTTCCACTAGTTGGTCTATAAACAGTTGTGATGATGGTGAAAGACCAGAACAAGGTAAAACTCATAAAGCTCTTTGTTTTTTCTTAAGTTTGTATTTCTTTCTTTTTTTTTAATTATCTTTATTTCTGAAAGTATTGCAGACGCCCCTTCCTCCCTGCCCCACCTTTCCTATGAGTTTGTAGTCTTATTTTAAAAACTAATAAGCAGATATATATAAAGAAAAATCTCCTTCCCCTAATCCTCATCTTCACAGGTCACTTAATAATAGTTTGTATATTTTACCAGGCATTTTTTGTGCTTAAATAAATGTAATATATAAATATACAGTTGATAAAATTATTACAAACATAATTTCTTTTTAATATTGTGAATAAACAAATTTCATTTTCTGTAACAGTATTATAATAATATAGGTACTCTAGAGCAAATAATGCAGTTTTCTAACGTGTATTTTTTCTAATAAATACAGTTTTCTATTAAAGGTGTGATTTAGAGACTTTGTGGCTATCATTAAAGGTTACATTCTTGGGACAGTATATAAAAACTTTTGTAGTTTAAAGGAGGGAAGGGGACATCTGAATATTTTCAACAATAGAGAAGTTAAAAAACAAAAAACTGCTAGTAAACAGCTATCTCTGAGAGAGTCACAGGCTCATCTCTACAAATCCTCCTGAAGAACTGTAATGAGGATAACAAGTAACAGAGCAAGTTTAAATTTACACTTAAGACCTTTGCTCCACCTGGCTAATGTTCTTTGTTCTGAGGGCTTCTGCAGTCACTGGAAAGTTAATGTTATCTCTTTGTAGTGGGTAATGCTTGTGTCCAATGCTTTGAATAATCAGAGTTCTTCTATAATATGATTATAGTTTCTCAAGATTTCCATTGAATGCCACTGTGACTTGTGATCTGTAATTTTTTTCTAATTTCAACCAAATTTGAATCAAATTATTTGAGGATATAATGTTATTTTAATTCCCACATATGCTTATGAACTTGAGTATATTTATAGACTAAATTCCCATAAGTAGAATTGATAAAGGATATGCATATTTTTCAATTTGATAAATATATCAGTTAGCTGCTTATGGTTGCAAATAACAGAAAACCTGACCCATACTGGCCTAGATTTTAATGGTCATCTATTGCCTCATGTAACTGAAAGGTGCAGAGATTACTATACAATTTTGTTGTCACTTGATCAGCACTCTTATTCTATTTCCTTCAATTTTCTTTTAGCTCAGCCCTCCAAGTGCTGGTTTTGTTCCCAGCCGGGTTTCTCTCATAGTGCAAAAAAGCAATTCCAGGCTCTATATTCACATACCACATTAGCCTGAGTAGGAGAGATTAGTTGGGTCTTAGAACTTCTCTATTCCCAAATCCTGAGATACTCAAGGATTGGACCACCTCACTCTATTGCTATGGCAGGAGAGATGGAATGACCCTCCTCTAAGAGAGCTATAGACAAGGTAGAACTGGTAGTAAAGAGACAATCCTGCCCACAGTTCACACCTGCTACACAGAGTAGGGGAGGTGTAGTTGGAACTGAAGCAGTATCCACTGCTGGAGATACAAAATACCTTCCCAGCATCTAAACCAGGAGTCCACAAACTATAGCCCATGTCTGTTTTTGTAAATAAAGTTTTATTAGAACTTTAAATAACTTACAGAACACTTATTTATGTATTGTCTTTGATACAATAGCAGTCTTGAGTAGTCATGGCCTACAGTTACTCTCTGTTCCTTTACAGAAATAGTCTGCTAACCTCTGGTTTAAATTTCCTGTTTGTCACATCCTCACCAACATTAGTATCTTTCAGTCTGTTAGGTGAGAAATTTTCTATTTTAAAGTATGATTGAGTTTTAGTATCTTTTAAGCGTGTTTTTATTTTTTTTTCCCTGAGAACTGCTTGTTCATTTCTTCCCAACTTTTTTCAGGTTGTTGGTCTTTTATGTACTAACTAGAAGCCTGGTGCACCAACTCATACACAGATGAGGTCCCTCTGGGTGGCCTGCAGGGGTCGGGCTGAAACCCATGGTCCAATGCCGCCTGCAGCTCCTGCCTGCCACTCCTGCTCATCCTGGCCCCACTGTGCCTGCCATAGGCTTGTGTTCAGTCAGTCGCAATAGATAGGGAGAGGCTTGTGCTGCTGCAAGGGGAGTGGCCTGCTGTATCAGGCTGAAACTAGCTCTCCAACATCTCCTGTGGGGTCCCAGATTGCGAGAGGGCACAGGCCAGGCTGAGGGACCCTACCAGTACATGATCGGGCCAGGGAGGGGTCCAAGGTGTGTCTTGTATGGCCCATCTTGCTCTGTCCCAATCAGCCAGACCCCAGCAGCAGGCTAACCTACCAATTGGAGTATCTGCCTTCTAGTGGTTAGTGCACATCATAGTGAGTGGTTGAGCAGCCTTAGCATATCATTACCATATCATGCTTTGATTGGTTGGTTGGTTCTGCTGTACAGTCTATTTGCATATTATCCTTTTATTATATAGGATTATGTAGGATGATAGGACATTTTAATTGAGAACTATACTAACTCTCAGGAATGTTACTTTTATTAATTCAATCTTGCTGGCTTAGAGCAGATACTATTATTAAAACTTCCTATACATCTATATAATAAAGAGCAAGGGTCGTAATGATTGTTATGACCGAAGACTCGACCAGACCGGAAGTCAGTGCTGGGGCAGCTGCTGGCGCCCCAACTCAGCACTGACTATCTAGGGGGCTGTGGAGCAGGCCCAAAGAGAAGCCTGCAGAGAGAGAGGCAGGTTCTGATCCGTAGCCTCTGTGGCAGCAGTTGATCACAACTTGCCTCTCTTTCTCTCCCAGCCTGGCCAATAGCCACACCTCCAGAGGTCTCCACCGGGACTGTTGATCAGCCCTGCCTTTCTGATCAGGCCCCGTTGATAGTACCAGAGATGCTGACTGACATAGAAACTGACCAGAACATATGAAATTAAATTTTTATGATTTAAAGTAGTGTGAAGACATTTAAAGAACATGTAGAATTTCTTTTTACACACTAATTGGTTCTTGTTGGAAATGTACCTATTTATTATCACTTTCTTAACCAGTTAAAATTTCACAAAGCAGGATGATATTTGTTTTTTCCACTTTTTGAAGCAGTAACAGTGTTCTCATTCCTAGATGAAGTGATTTCCTCTGAAGATATCGGGGCTAGTATTTTCAATGGCCAGAAGAAGGTGCTGTATTATGCTGATGCCCTTACAGAAATATCTTTCGTGGTTCCTTCTCCTGTAGAGTCATTAAGTAAGAGCATTTTTTGTATGGTGCTGTTTTAAGATCTATTTTTGTATTCACTGGTTTGTGCACTATTATTGCATTGGAAGAGATTCTGAAGTCATCTAAGGCATTCTGCTTCTAAAGCATGATAGCTTTTAGATTATGCGAAGGTTCAGGATGTTAGCGCCACTTAAATTTCTAAAGAAAAGTAGTTAAAGACAAGCAGATTGACCTTCTAATTATATTATTTAAATAGTGAAGGAGACCCACTTCAGCCCATATTGTTTTTCTTTAATTATAATCAGTACATAGTAGCCTTTTGTTCAGTTTATTCATTTCACTAATTATGCATGAGCCCCCACCTACTTCCCTATTTCCTGTGAGAGCCTTTATATGGAATCCCAGAGAATGGGATGCCACACATCATATGTTCATGGTCTCATCACCAGGCTAATGACTTTTTGGGTCCTACCTTGGTAGCTTCCTAACCTTTTACTTGGACCCTTGATTTCCCATTCTAGGCCCCTCCCTGTTTCATACTATGGGGCCAGTTATGTCTCTGACAGTAGTGGCCTTCCATGGTCTAAGTTAGTATCTTAGCACTGTTTGCCTTCTTGTCAAGCTTAGCACCATGCTATGTGATTACTATATAATCAGAATAATTCTGAGAACAAAAGATGGCTTTTATTACATTCTACATCTGAAAAATGAAATATTTTCAAATCTTACTTCAGTTATCCTGTAGGGCAGGAGCCAGCAAACTACAGGACACAGGCCAAATTCAGAACGCTAAGAGCAGTTTTACATTTTTAAAGATTATAATTAAAATATAAAGAAGAATATATGATAGAAGCCTATGCAGCCAGCGATATAAATTAGAATATATGATAGAAGCCTATGCAGCCAGCGAAGCCTAAAATATTTATTACTTGATCCTTGTAAGGGTGGGAGACCTTTTTTCTGCCAAGGGTCATTTGGATATTTCTAACAACATTCACAGGCCATACGAAATTGACAACTTAAAAATTGACCTGCTATATTTGGTCAAACAATTAACTCACCCCTAATACCTCAAATGATTTTGAGGGCTTTATGCAGCCTGCAGGCCAGACATTCCCCACCCCTGCTTTACAGAAAATGTTTGCCAATCCATGCTGTAGAAATAATGCTTTGCTTAAGTGACTTAGGTTAGACTACTAGCATAATTAGTTTACACACTTTTGCTCCAAACAAATAGTAGGTGTTATAATTTTTTTTTCTCTTCTACCATAGCTGACTCATTGGAAAGTAACATCTCGGACCAAGACAGTGATTCAAATATGGATCTTATGCCAGGAATTCTGAAACAGCCATCCTTGACACTTGAGCTTTTCCCTAATCACACAGACAATCTTAATTCCTCACAGAGGGTAAGTCACTTTGTTGTTAGATCTCCAAAAAGTTATAGTGGGGGTAATTATAGAATCATGCCTACAAAGCTTTTGCCTTTAACCCAGAGAGTAATCATAGCTGCAGTGATTCATTAGTGTCTCCATTTTTAAAAGCAAATTCTCATGGTTTTCTTTTTTTCAACTTGCAACAAATAGTTCATTTTAAGAAGGCCTTTGTTTTCCTTGATTTAACCATTCTAGTATCATGTCTGATTCTCTCACCCATTTCTTCTTTAGCCTACGTTTTTATTTAGTACCAGAAATATCCTCTAAAACTGCAGCAATGCTCTACAGTTCACATCTTTAATTGTGCAACATTCGACTTAAACAATTCTGGCTATTTATAAATGGTAGCAATTTGGAGAACAGTTCAGTATATGAATGAATACACTGAGTGAGGTACACAGCAGCTACTACAAGAAGAGAGCATTTTACTTTTTTCTTACCATATCAATGGATGTTATGTCTTTATCTGTGTTTTCTCCTTATGTTACCTGTTTTTTTTTTGTTGTTATTTTTAATCCTCACCCAAGACTATTTTTCCATTGATTCTTAGAGAGAATGAAAGAAAGAGGGAAAGAAGAGAAACACATTGATTGGTTGCCTCCTGCACATACCCTGACCAGGGCCTGGGCTGGGGAGGAACCTGCAACCAAGGTATGTGTCTTTGACCAGAATCGAACCCAGGACTCTTCAGTCCACAGGCTGATGATGCTCTATCCACTGAGCCAAACCATCTAGGGTCTCATGTTACCTCTTAAGCCTTCCTGGAAAGTGCCTAAGTAAGTAATAGCAAGAGTACAGAATTAGTTCACAAAGATAAGAAGATTGATTTAAAACAAATAAGCCCAGCTAGTGTGGCTCAGTGGTTGAGTGTCGACCTATAAACCAAGAGGTCATGGTTTAATTCCAGTTAGGGCACATGCCCAGGTTGCAGGCTCGATCCCCAGTAGGGGACATGATGTGTAGGAGGCATCCAATCATTGATTATCTCTCATCATTAATGTTTCTTTCTCTCCTCCCTTCCTCTCTGAAATCAATAAAAATATATTTAAAACAAATAATAAAAAAGACAAAAGAAGTGTAAACTTGACTGAAGCCATTCTTCCATTGTAAGGATTTTAATTTGATTCCTTCCATAGTGAAAATTATCCTATATAATAAAAGCCTAATATGCTAAGTGTCCATTCAGCTGTTCAACCAATCAAAGCATAGTATACTAATGATATGCTAAGGCTACTCAATCACTTGCTGTGACGTGTCACCAGAGGGCAGGTGCTCCAACCAGTAAATTAGCTTGCTGCTGGAGTCAGGCCAATTGGGGCTGAGCAAGATGGGTCAGACATGTCCTAGAGCTCTCTCACTCTCCCTTCCTGGCTGGCCAACCTCTCGTGTCCCTCCCTGGCCCCGATTGTGCACTGGTGGAGTCTCTCGTCCTGGCCTGCACCCTCTCACAATCCAGGACCTCTTGGCGGATGTTGGAGAGCCAGTTTTGCCCAATCCCACAGGCCAGGCCAAGGGACCCCACTGGTGTACAAATTTGTGCACTGGGCCTCTAGTTTTTAACATAAGTATCTTTAAAATTGATTTAGGCAAAAAAGTTAAGTTGTATAAGACACTTTGAAGTAGACTGATTTTGAAAATTGGGAGTTGCTATATTTGAAAAGATTTCACAGAATACAGTTGGGAGATGAACAAGTCTATTGGATGGTAATGCAGGATTTTAGCCAGATCTCATAGTCAGCAATTGGCTGTTCTTGTACTCATTTTCTGAATGCCAGCATAATTATTCCTTAAAATCTAAAGAATGAAACTCTTAAAGCACATTGTTGTTGTTTTTTTTATCACAAACTGAATTTTCAAATAATTAACAAACTAAAAAAAGAAAAATCATTATCTCAATAGATGCAGAAAAAATAACTGAGCTGGAAAAGGGTCAGTGTATTAGGCAGAATTCAAAGATGACCCCCAGTGATTCTTGCCCTTGTAGAATGTCATTCCCTTCCATGTGGGTGGAACTTGTGATATGATGAGATAGTCTGTGATTATGTTACATTTTATGGCAAAGGGGTTTTGTGATTAAAGTTACTTTGAGGTAATCAAAGGGGGATAATCCAGGTACGCCTGACCTAATCAGAGGAGCTTTTCAAGTCTAGGGCTGCAAGTCAGAAGTAGGAAGTCAGAGATTCAAAGCTGATTAGGAGCCAAGATGCTAAGAAAATAGTGTCCAAGAGTGCCTGGATATCTGTCATTCATTTTGGGAAATCTCTTGGTCATTCATTTTCTGTGAATGTCATGATAGAAATAAGAATTTGGGGGAATTGTCATGGTCTCTGGTCATCTGGTAAAGACATGTATATTTTTGTGTGTACAAGCATTGTTATTTTTATTAATAATTATTTTATCCTCATATATTTATTGATTTTTTTTTAGAGAGAGGAAGGGGAGGAGAGAGAGAGAATCTTGTGTACAGTATATACCCCAACTGGGGATCGAACCTGCAACTTATATATGTGCCTTGACTGGGAATCAAATGTGCAACCTTTTGGTGTATGGGATGATGCTCCAACCAACTGAGCCATCCAGCCAGGGCAAGCATCATTATTCTTAAAATTCAACTTCAGTATGGGATTTTGCCTTCTGTACACATAGCTTTGTTTAGGGCTTTAGCATAAACTCAGGTCTGATGCATGCCCTGAAAGTAGGTGAGACTCAGAGTGCCATTTGCTAAAGAGGATCCTCATAGTTAAGTTAGCCTTTCAAAGGAACTTACAGTTGATTGGGAGGGCAGGGAAGCCAAAGAAAACTGTGCATGATAGTGAAGACATCCGCAACATTTTTTTCTTTCTGCTGACAAGACAAAGGAATTTTGAGGGGCTTTGATTGTAATTGGTCTGAGAACTAGGAATAACTTGCTGGTGGGACATTTAAAAGATAAGGATTTCCAGGCAAATCATTGATGTTACCATGATGAGGAAAGAATACTGCTTTCTTACCATATAGATGAACTCAAATCATTTTAAGTGCTCATTAAAACATTGCCTGCAAATTTTATTTTTAGTAATGACAGTTATACATTTTCAATTATTGTCAGCTTAATATAACTATTTTTCCCTTGAGGATTTTTTGTTTTTTCTTTCTTTATTAAATTTATTGGGGTCCTTTGAGGATGTTATGCCTTCATTTCTCTGTTCTAGGTTGAGACTTAATAAAGAGAACTGATTTCCCAAGATCCAATACTTCCATCATTGGATAGCTTGAGGACACTATGATTATAGTTTAATTAAGCCAGTTCTTTTTTTTTCCTTCTCTTGCTTTTCTCTCCCTCATATAGCTCAGTCCCAGTTCCAGAATGAAGAAACTGCCTCAGGGCCGCCCCGTGCCTCCCCTTGGACCTGAAACAAGAGTTTCTGTAGTCTGGGTGGAACGCTATGATGATATAGGTACTATATTATAAGGATGTTGTCTATAAATAAAATTAGAATGACAATGACTTTCTAAAGATCTAAAAGGAATGGCAGCATAGGCGTGATGGGGTGGCCAGAAGCTGGGCCTGGAATTCAGCAGACTTGGGTGTGCATCCCAGCTCTACTACTCAGTTTCCTTAAGTGTTAGATTATTTATCTGTTCAATGGAGACACTCGTGTTCCCTAGTTTATAGTTGTGCAGATTGATGAGACTAGTGGATGTAAAATCTTTAGTTTTGCTAGGTGTGGTATGATAGTTAATGGTCTATTGCCACTTGGTCCTACTCACCCCAGGACTTTGGGGAAGAGGAGCACTTCCCTCACCCTCTTCCCTGGAACCCTACTGTCTAGATTTAGTGTAAAGATTCATTTGTCCTTAGGAATTCTGCTATGGAAAAGTTCTTCGTGACTTTTATATAAGCAACGTAAGAATTTTAGAAATGCATATTTAGCTTAGAATCTCATCTGGCTCAGGGTTTGTGGGAAAGTGTGATAATTGCTTTCCAGCCCCTCTACAACCCTTTCCAAGCCCTCAAAGACTATACAGATCACTTTCTGTAACAATTCTCTGCTTTTCATGAACTTAGCAAAAATATGTCTTGAGGGAGAACTCTTTATTTGTGAGAAATGGCTTATATTGTAAGATTATATTGTAGGATAGCATAATACAAATATTTGTTGCCTTCTTGTGTAGAGAGATTAGGAAATTAGATTTCCTATTATTTGGGAATCGAAGGGAGATATTAATTGCAATACTATATTTTCTTCCAGAAAACTTTCCCCTCTCAGATCTGATGACAGAAATCAGTACTGGTGTGGAAACTACTGCAAATAGTAGCACTTCTCTGAGGTACACTCTTATTTGCTTGAAGTTTATCAGCATGTCTTTAAGAATATATTGATTGCAGTTTAATCAAGAAAGACTTATGAAACAAAAGGGATGAAGGCAATAACAATCAAACAATTGTGGGGGAGTTAGGGGGACCAAAGACTTTTGTAGATAAGTATATAAGATGGTTAAATTAGCAGGATTTTTAAAAGGCATAATTAATTGCTTTTTTATATTCTTCTACAGCAAAAAAACAAATGAAGATTTGAAGGCATTTAAGTATTTATGAAAACTGATATTAGGGTAGCAATATTAGATATTAGTCAAAAGATTATGGACAGATTAAATATCCTCATCACATGAGCTATTATTTAGTGGAAAAAATATTTTAAACTTTACTAAAAAATTATTAAGATTTTTATTTTAGTGGCTCATGCACAAATGGTATAAGAAGAAAATAATATGGTTGCCAGAATAGTCACAATGTATCTGTATAGGCTTTATAGTTTCAAGGTTTTTTGCTTAACTGTTTTTGGCTTAAACAAATAACTTTAAAATAATTCCAATGGTACAATTATCATCTTCATTTTACAAATGGGATAAAATATTCCTCATCATCACAGAGTCAGTTAGTGAAGGAATTAAGAATCTAAATCCAAATGTTAGCCTCATCTCCCACATCTCACAGGGCAACCCTTGATAACAGGCTAACTTGGAGTAAGTTCCTTCAGTGTACTGTACATGATCTGGTTTGTATTGCATATAAGATGAATTTAGTCTAACATTGTTAGATTATTGTAGAATGAAGTCAGTAAAGATAATTTATTTTAATATTGTATTTTAAAATTTCTAGAAGAAGTCATTAATAAAACTTTGTGTTTTTGGCCCTGGCTAGTGTTGCTCAGTGGTTGGAGGATTGGCCCATGCACCAAAGGGTCATTATGGGTTCGATTCCTGGTCAAGGGCTCGTATCTGGGTTTGCAGGTTCTATCCCCGGCCCCAGTCTTGTGGGAGGCAACCAATCGATGTGTGTCTCACATCGCTGTTCCTCTCTCACTCTCTCTCTCTCCCCACCTTCCTTCCTCCTTTCCACTCTCTCTAAAAAATCAATGGGAAAAATATCCTCTGAAGAGGATTAATAACAAAAAAAGGAAATTTTGTTTTGTTTTTCGTGTTTTTTTTTTAATTTTTAAAGTTATTAAACAATTCTAATGTAAAACATATAACATGGTACAGAGTAAATTGTCAAGAGCTGTTTTTTTTATGCCAATGTATTTTAAAGCATTTTAGAGATATTATGATCTAAGTATTTCAGTATATGTCTCTAAAAATTAAGAACACTTTTTAAGTAAAGATAACATTATCATGATAATAAAATTAGTAACAACGCCTTAATTTTAAGTAAAGATAACATTATCATGATAATAAAATTAGTAACAATGCCTTAATTTCATCTAGTGACCAGTTTACATTAAAATTTGTTTTCCCTAAAATATCCTGTACAGCTAATTTGTTCAAACCAGAATCTATTCCTAGACCTTGCATCCAGTATTAATTTCTTCAGTCTCCTTTACTTCAGAACAGTCCTGTTTTTATTTTTTCTCCATGACACTGACTTGCTGACGGGACTAAAATAGTTTCCATGAGATGGATTTTTCTAGAACTTCTTTGAAAGAAAACATTTAATTCTTATACTCATTTTTGTTAGTGTTTCAATATTCTTATATCAAAAGTTCAAAAATGTTAGACAATTTGTATTTAATTAGTACATTAGCAAAATTAAGGATTTGTCTTGAGGCTAGAATTAGTATAGGATTGATTTTTAGCTAATGTCTTGAAAAGTTTGACTCACTGTTGCTTTGGCCAACATCGCTTTACCTCTATAGAAGGAAAACTCATTGTGTTGCAAAACAAAGAAGCAAACAAACAAAACAGTAACCTGACATGTAACATCACAGAATTTCACAGGCAACTCTAGATGCACTGGCATGTGCCTGACTCGTAATGTGTTACTCAGTCTCCCAAAGGTATGATTGCTTCCTTAGCAGCTGTTTTTATTTTTTAATTTTTTAATATATTTTATTGATTTTTTACAGAGAGGAAGGGAGAGGGTTAGAGAGTTAGAAACATCGATAAGAAAGAGACATCCATCAGCCACCTCCTGCACGCCCCCTACTGGGGATGTGCCCGCAACCAGGGTACATGCCCTTGACCGGAATCGAACTGGGACCTTTCAGTCCGCAGGCCGACGCTCTATCCACTGAGCCAAACCAGTTTTGGCAGCAGCTGTTTCTTGTTCAGAGGCTTTGATGGCTTCGGTTCTGCCAAGATGTTGCCATTTACCACCTCTGCCGAGGAGTCCCCTCCTTATATCCTCCCCCACCTCCTGAAAATAATTTCTGTTAGGGGTTCCTATGAGTCCCACGTTTGCTCTGAGATGCCGGTGTTGACTATAGTGGAGTTCCCTGCACTTGGCTCAGCTCACTTTTGTTCCTTACAAGGAGGAGAAACTAAGTGAAAGTCCCCCCCATTCATAGCTCCCCCAATAGATTTCTCTGGCCTTTTCTTCCACTCCGTGTCACCAAGTTTTCTAAGCACATTTTTAGTGCCTTTTTGTCAGTTTAAAACACCCAGCCCTGCCCTAACTGGTTTGGCTCAATGGATAGAGCATCAGTCTGCAGCTCAAGGGTCCCAGGTTTGATTCCGATCAAGGGCATGTACCTTGGTTTTGGGCACATCCCCAGTAGAGGGTGTACAGGAGGCAGCTGATTGATGTTTCTCTCCCATCCATGTTTCTAACTCTATCTTTCTCCCTTCTTCTCTGTAAAAATCAATAAAATATATTTTAAAAATAAAAATAAAATAAAAACCCCAGCCCCAGTGATGATTATTTAGGGTCAGGTGTTGAGGTGTTTCATCAGGGGCCTCCAGGAATAGGCCTCTGCAGACTGACCCCTTGGCTCTTATCAAACTCTGCCTGAAAACAAATCACTGGGTAGTCTTATATTACACATTATTATTAGGGGTAAAAAGTGTTTTCTTTTTTTAAGATCTACCACTCTTGAGAAAGAGGTTCCTGTCATCTTCATTCACCCTTTAAACACTGGATTATTCCGGATAAAAATTCAAGGAGCCACTGGAAAATTTAACATGGTCATCCCTCTTGTGGACGGGATGATCGTCAGCAGGCGAGCACTCGGTAAGGTCTTCACATATTGTTGAAGGGTTGTCGTGTCTTTTTTTAAAATATATTTTTATGAGCCAAAACGAAGTAGAAATAAGGAACTATGTTACTAAATAGGGCTCACATGTAGAAAAATGCTGTGGTCTTGTTCAAAGGGAAGCAAGCTTTGAACTTAATCTAGTAAGTATGAGTAGAACTATAATTCACAAAATACAGTTTTAGAAAATGAAGGTGGCTGTTTGTAATCCAGGGCAGGAACTGGGTCATCAGATCAGATTTTTATTCTGTTTTTCCTAGTTCTTTATGTTTCTTCTGGTAGTATTATCTTCATGGAGTTCTGTCCATCTCTCTGGGGATGGGGATAGTTTTGCAAATGGGCTGATAGTTTAAGTTTGTGGAGAAGAGTTCACTTCAGTACCGAAATTTCACCTTGCTGACTGATTATTTACATCTTTTTAAAACCCTCTGTTTTCAAGGTTTCCTGGTGAGGCAGACTGTAATTAATATTTGTAGAAGAAAGAGGCTGGAGAGTGACTCCTACAGTCCACCACATGTCCGCCGGAAACAGAAAATCACTGACATTGTCAACAAGTACCGGAACAAGCAGTTGGAGCCAGAGTTTTATACTTCACTTTTCCAGGAGGTTGGACTCAAGAACTATAGTTCTTAGACTCTTGAACTGTCTAGGACTCTTCAACTCCAGTTTGGGGCTATAATATCAAAGTAAAACAATTTGATAGGTGATCACTGTAAAAATAAAAACAAATCACTCCCCAAGAGTCTACTGTTTAATCACCAGAATAGAAGAAACACATTTAAACCCACCTGATAGAAGACTTCCAGCTTTCTAGTGAAATGGGCTCCAGACACAATCATATTCCTTCTGGTAATGATGATATACATTTTAGCCATAAACTTTCTTTTAAAAGTGACAATTTTAGTTAAATCTGAGCCTTTTGAGGAGAAAGCTTTTATGCCTCTTAGTTAAACACATGCATTGGTAGTATCAAATTTGCAAATTAGAAGTTGAAGATAATTTTATACCTCACTTTTTAGGAGGTGGTGTTCAAAATTAAAATCTGTCTCAGAATCTTCAGGACCTTTGAAGACTCAAGTTGATAGCATGGAGGAAAAGGAAAGAAATCTCAACTTTCTGCTCACTTATAGGTTCCTTTGTCATCTGTCTGTCATCCAGCTGACAGAAAAGGACTTGTGGATTTGTTTTTGGCTCAGTTATGAAGTCTGGCATTAAAATCTTTCATATTTTCTCTCCACATTTCCAAAAGTTATGCTCATTATTGCACAGACCTTGTCTGAAGGCCTTATTTCTGGGCAGACCAGGAGCAGATCTAATACGAGGAATGGCCCTGTCCTTTAATAAGGGACAGAGGAGTTTGTGGGGTGAGAAGTTGTAAGACAGCAAGGATGCCTCCACTCTTTTTAGTATTGTCTAGCTTGGTGACAGAATGACAGGGTAAACATTGTAATTCCTTGGTTAAATGGTAAGATATATCAATTCACAACAAAGGTTGAAAATTATTTGGTTTCATTCATTGTCTCTTATTTCAGGACCAAGCAGGAGACTGTAGTAGTTTATGAAGGATTCTAATTTGGGGTTCAGGGAAAAGCCTCTCACCACTACTAATTCAGATCTCTCCCAGAGAGCTACTGGATTTCATCACTATTGACAAGCATTGGGTGGCTGCTGTTAAAAATGGCTATTGTTGTCATATTTTCTGGACTTTGCCAGCTGAAGGCACAACAAATCCCAGCCTGGGTTTTGGAAATACATGTTACCTCGCTGCTATTTTTCTGCCAGGGATAAATGTTTTGAGATGGCCCGGCCCAGAACATCGTTACAAGGATTCCTGTTACAGCACTAGAGTAGACACTGCTCGTTCCTCCTGTTCTTCTGTGCTTTCCTCTTTATTAAGATCATTTTATGTTAAGAAAATAAGTGACATTTGAAGTCCAAAAAGGAGTGGTCACAGTTGTATAAGGGGTGATTTCTCACCTGATGTCTGATGTCAATAGATTCTATAGGTTAGGGATGCAATTGTCTGTTTGGTTTGATGTTTTGGTAATTAGGGGTCAGAGGATAGTGTGTGTAGGGCCTAATTCCCTGTGTAGATACTTCTGTTTCAGAAGTACGTATTTTGTCATGTATGAGCAAGAAATGTGAGCATAGCGGCTCCTGGTTTTAAGTTTGCTATACCTTTTTCTTCATGTTTGTTTTAAGCTCAGGTAAAACCTTCTATGACTCCATTTTCCATTCAGGGTATAATGTTATTCAGTAATTGATTTTCTTTGTAATCTGGACAATAAATTGATGTTTCCAGATGGTAGCATGGAGGAGGGATATGTAAGATAAAGTTTAGGAAGTTCTACTCTAAAAATGTAGTAGCCAGCAGATATAAGGCGAGGTTTAACAGTTTTCATGGAAGTTCCAGATTGACCGTTCAAAGGGAAAATGGGCCCTTGTTCTAGTGGTTGTGAACAGAGAAGGCTATAAATTGATGTGCAGCTTATAACATTCCAGAGGATAAAAATAGCTGATGTAGATGTACTTCCTCAGTGAGATTTTTCAGATAGATCTTTTACCTTTGGCTTAGTTTTATACTAAGTCAGCAAAATATACTGTAGTGTGCATGTTGGGGGTAGGCTTCCTGATTCTGCAGTTTGCTCTAATTTCTAGCAACTCCTTGTAATTCGAATGGCTTTGATAAGTGAACATCTGTATAGAATGGAATTTGTGACCTGAAAGATCTAGTGGTCTCCCAGGGGAGGTGGGAGGGATTCAGGACTATGAAGTCCAGTATGTAAGGCACAAACAGTCCAGTATGTAAGGTATGCAGACCTCGTCAGGTGCTGATTCCTTCTGTTCAAAATAACATCTACTTTTAAAAGGAGGTGTGTAAGAGCCCTTGCACCTTTTACTAGAATTACGGGTTTAAGTTCATGGTCACTAAGGTCATCACCCACCTGCGTTTGTTAGAGTCACTTTGAGTAGAATAATGGCAGAGGAGCATATTTAGTCTCTAGTAACAGTTTTTAGAAGTCCCCTTTATAAATTTGCTAGCATGGTTCATAACCTTTGGAGGGAAGCCAGGACCGCTTGGGCCTGTGGCTTAGACAGTTTAGTTGCTGCCTGTGAGAGGTGCACTGGGAGGTGGATGAACATGGCATTCGTGAAAAGAAAAGCATTACCCAAGGCACAGAGGCAGGTAGTCCCTCATCCTTCTAGCTTGCACTTGGTGATGGAGGCTTTCCTCTTCCTCTCTCTCTGGAAGCACTAAGAGCAGTGACAGGACTTTTGCCTTTTTAACCCTTTCCTTGTTCAGCCAGCTTGCCCTTTTGTTCAGTGCTTTCCCCTAAGCATCCCCTCCTCCTGCCCATTGGCTGTTTGACAGGAATAGTTACGTTGTGGGTTGACACTACACGCGCACACGCACACATGCACACACATCCACATTGCTCGTCATTTCCTGGTCCTCTACTTCAGGGCAACCCATTCTCCTTTGGCCTCATAAATACAAAAACCTACAGTTTTGGCCAGTAACATCGCAAGGTCTTCACAAACGGTTACTTCTACGTGCACCGAGGAACTCTGTCAGGCTCTGCAGACTGCTATTTAGAGAGGCAGAGTCTTCAAGAATATTTATTTCTGCTGGGAGGTGAACTTTATCCAAAGTGGGGGTTGGCATTGCTCAAAGGCTTGGTTGGTAAAAAGTAGCTGGTAAAAGGTGTAATAGAGATAATCTGATACTCTTGCTGGCAGTAGTTCTCCATTCAGCACTTAAAAACCCATTCAGGTTATATCTTCCTAAAAAATGATTTATATGTTTACATGAATTGATAAGTTGCATTGGCTGGTCTGTTTTAAGAATTTCCATGACAGCCTCTTTTCCTGAGATGGAGAGATTGAAGGTAGTCCACCCACTCAATGTGGAAGCAGTCGGGGGCTCTTCTCGGTAGCTAACGAAGCCATGTACTTACTGTATAGTGTTTTTCTCAAGAGTATCAACTCATGTTCTTCAGATGCTTTTCTTTTTTTATAATGGTGAGGGAAGAGGTATAATTTGGGATTCCACAGTGCCTTGCATACAGTAGGCGCCCAATAATATTTGTTGAAGCAAACCAAGTTTCCCAAGTCCTTGTCTCTTGCAGTGACCAAGAACATCTTTCTCCTTCGAAGGGCTTGGCAGTTGTGGCTAAAAGATAAGCAGTATCATTATTTGCTTGAAACCATATATACAATTTGTATGAATTTCAATATGTTGCCAAGACATGACCTTTTTCTTATTGTATTTTCTGTAAATATTTCTGGCTCTGAACTGTAAAGTAAAGGCGAAATGTAAATATGAAGGCGCCGTGTCCCTTGCCTCCTGTGTTTTCTCTTCGTTGGTTAGGGAAGAAGGCCCAGAGGCTTGTTTGTATTTATGCCGATCCTTTGTCCAGAAGAAACCCATGGAATATTGAATGTAATACATTTAGTCAATTAAATTTTAAGGAGATTCTTATCTACTAACGTTGTGTGTGCTTTTGATCCTAGGTGGGGGTTTGACTCCTGTGTGAGTGTTCTAACGTACTCTTTCCAATGTCAACCTGTGGAGTTTCCCCCTGTTTTGGGGAGTCTCATCAAGTACTCAGACTTGGTCAAAGTATTTGACTTCTGCACTGGAAGGAGCTTGTGTAATGAAGGCCCGCCATCAGAGGCCACATCCCAGGGGCAGCAGTCCCGAGACACGCAGAACACACTGTGCTCTCTGCCCACAGAGGACCGAGCTCTGCCAGGCTGGCCAGTCAGAAAAGGGGAGAGGTTTGGCTGCGGAGGGTTCCATGGGGCCAGGTTAGCATCTTAATGCCTAGATGACACATGGTGGGTGGTCATGCCACCTGAGAGAGGGATGGGTGCCTTTGCCTAGAGCCGCTCCCTCCGGCCTGGCACTGATTCCATGTGAAGTTAGGGTGTGGCCCCTGGACGCGCCAGGGTGCTACTTTCCTGCAGTGGTGTCCACACCTGCCCACCCCCGGACCTCCAGCTAGCCCTGAGCCCAGGAGGCTTCTCTCTGGGCTGGCTGCACAGTGGCCGTTTCTCACAAGAAAATCTGTTTGAGCCTTTCCCACCTGTGCTGTCCTGCTCCCTCTGACTCCAGACCCTCAGGACCGGTGGCAAGAAAGCACCCCCAACCCAGCCCACCTAGTTTCTGGTCTCGAACTCTGGGTCTTGAGTGGCACAGCCCATCAGGGCACTGCTTCTTGGACACATATTCTAATACCATCTGCCCAGACTTCCTCTGAGGACTCTGGTCATCCCACTTCAGGCTAAGATTCCCTTTAAGCACACTGGCCCTCCAAGCCCCAGCTCTCCCCACTTTCCCTCCTCTCTAGCTAACTAGCTATCTGTTTCATTAATTCTCACCCAGGTACATTTTTAGAGGAAGGGAAAGAGAGAAACATCCATGTGAGAGAGACGTCGATCAGTTGTATATGCCCTAACCAAGGATGGAACTGACAGCCCAGGTATGTACCCTGACAGGGAATCGAACTGGCAACCTTTTGGTGCGCAGGACAATGCTCAACCTATCGAGCCACTCCGGCCAGACTCCTCCTCCTTTTTTTGGGGCTGGGCCACTTGCCCTTTTCCCCAAGCTGGTGGCTTCCTAGAAGTGGGAGGGAGGGAAAGGGTGAGATCCTTTCAGCCCATGTCTCCCTCTAGGTCCACCACCCACTTTGTGCAGCGGCTCCACCAGCCTGGAACGTGGTCTGCCCAGCTTCCCAACCTGTGCTCCGTGAGATGCTGTGGTCTCGAAATCAAGTCTGCAGCAGAATGGTTGAGTCCCAAGCCTAAGCCTCTGGAGGTTCAGACTTAGTAGAACGAGGTGAGCATGGAAATCAGCGTGTTCCCCAAGTACCCTGCACCCCCCCACCCACCCACCTGCTGGCAGTGACAGGCACGTGGTCCAAGAACCCTCCTAGAGAATATCGCGCTGCTGCCTCCCTCCCACACAGCAGCCACTTGTGTTGACCTCCCGCACCCACCAGGCTCCAGCTCAGGGACTATCAGACCCTGCGAGTTCGGAATCTCCTGCCTCAGGGCGTGGCATGTGGAGGTTCACGTCATGAATGAATGAGTGAATGAGAGGTGGGTGGGAAGAGGTAAGAATGGCATTTCAGAGTATCCTGCCCACTTGGGAGATAAAGGAACAAGGTTAAAGCGTTAGAAGCTCCTCACTGAGCTCCCTATAAGGAGAGGTGCCAGAGCTTCCTCATTAAATAAGAATCATTTACGGAGGGCCTACTATGTGTTAGAAAGTTTTTAACTGTCAGCCCAGTGACCCAGTCTGGCCCACCGAACTTGTTTTGTTTAGCCAACAGTATCTTAATGTTCGATTCAGTATTTTTAAATTGGCAGATGTCACATAAAAACTGACGTTTTGGCTCTCTTAGGAGCCAGGAGAGCTGGCTGTACTGGACCTGCATTTCCCACCCGTCAGTTCCTGGGACAGCTGTTTGCTTTAGAGGCTCTACGCTCCATCCGGTTTGCCCAGTCCCCACCACTCCCACGAAGTGTAAGTGTGGGTACATGGAGCCTGAATTTTGGGACCAGGGACCTGGCTGGCTTCTAGAGGATCTGTGACCTCACATATATGAATACCCACCTGCGGGAAATGCGTATCCCAGCACTTGCTTTTCTAACTTTTAGCAGCTTGGTGAGGAAAGAATTATTCCCATCCTCTGAGAGGATCCCGGAGGTGGCGCATGAACCCAACAGCAGCTTAGCAGGGATTCAAACCCAGGCCTGCCCGGGCTTACTCTCACTGCCCCGGCTCCTGACCATTCATTCATCCAAATAGCTCTCCCGTCCCTGAAGGACACCGTGACTTCCTTGTTACGTCACCAGCTCAGTCACAATTGGTTTGAGAGCAGAGTATGGCCCAGCCCACCAGATCCCCAGGGCAGCCCTGCCAGCCCAGCTAAGGCTGGCCGGCTTGGCCTCACACGCACCATGAAGTACCCCCTGGTGCCGCTGGTGAACGACCTCACGTTCTCTTTCCTGGTGATCTGGCTCGGCCTGCCCGTGGCCTTGCTGCTGCTGTTGTTGATCGTCTGGTTTCGCTTCTTACTTAGCCAAGGTGAGCCACCCAGCTGGGCCCTGATCCTGGAGCTGGGCAGGGGTCTGGAAACCACTGCGGAGAGAGGAGCTACTTGGGGGGCCTTTTCACTGTTTGCTTAGAGCCGACAAGTGGTCACCTGAAAGGAAAAAGGACTAATGTGGTAGTTTAGTTTCTCAGAGTCCAGGTGAATCCCCGAGTTCACCTGGGAAGCAGTATGTGTGTGTGTCTGTGTCCCGTTAGGGCCACGACTGGCACGGAGGGTCTATGGTGCTAGCAGGAGCCCTCAGAAAGTGGTGACCCCTCTGGGCAGATGAATTAGTAGAAGGGTCCCTTCCTGTGAACGCAGCCAGGGCGCAGGCTCTGAGAGCAGAGTGTAGGCTGTGTTTCAGTCCCTCTCACCCTTTAGCTCAGTGCTCTCGTGCAGTAAACACTGCCCAGTGGGAGGTGGCAGTCAGGCATTTACCAGGGGCCAGTGACCACTCACCCTTTTTCCCTGGAGGGTAATACATCCCTGGTTTCTCCAAGACACAGGGTCTTGAACTCAGCATGCTGGGTGGAGCTGGCCCCTGGAAGCTGGAGGTGGGCAGGTACGCAGCTCGGCCACGTGGCAGGAATGACTGCCTGCCTATCCTGTCTCCCTGGGCCCCTTCCTTGGGACAGCTTGACCTCCCACCTCCTATTCCTCAGCCCCATGAACTTTGGCCAACTGGGCAAGCAGGGAGGACACTGAGTGTGCTGCCACCTCAGGTCAGATGGCATTGAGACAGGGTGAGCAGTTCACCCCCTAACTTACTCCAAGATTTCAAATGTGGGGGTCGTGGTGTAAATATTGGGAGCTCCTGGTGAGAGCTTTTAGAAAGCGTTTGCTTAAAGTATGATCTCCTCATTCCCAGGGTGCACCTCGGCCCTTGGGCATCAGGTGGTGGCTGGTGGAGTCAGCACATGGGTCTGGGCAGTGGCTATAAGAGCTATCAGAATGGAATCTAGGGGTTGTGGGCCCAGATTCCAGCTTTGCCCCTCAACAGTTCATAATGTTAGCGAGGCTTTTCTGAACACTGTGCTCTAGGACTTGTGCTCAATACTGGATGCGTATTATTTCATTTAGCCCTCAGAATAACCCTGTGAAGTAGTTCTTACTGTACAACTGAGGAAACCGAGGCTTGAGAGAGAAGCCACCTGCCCAGATCACACACCGAGGGAGTATTTAAGACTGCCTATCCCGGCTCTGGCACCTACCATCTGTGTGGCTCTGGACAAGCCCTTCCCGAGCCTTGGTTTTTTAATCTACAAAATGGAGATAATAATAATGGTCACTGTCCTTTTGGAGAGATGCACAGCAAGGGTGGGGCACACAGCACAGGTACACATAGTAGGTGCTTGCAGGCTGAGAAATAATCTAGTCCAGTGGTTCTCAACCTTCCTAAGGCTGCAACCCTTGCATACAGTTCCTCATGTGGTGGTGACCCCTAACCATGAAATTTTGCTACTGTGATGCATCGTGATGTAAATATCTGCATTTTCCGATGGTTTTAGGCGACCCCTGTGAAAGGGTCGTTCGACCCCCAAAGGGGTCGCGACTTATAGGTTGAGAACCACTAATCTAGTCCATATTGGTTTTGTCAAGGTAGGAGGAAGAATAGCAGTGGCTTTGAGTGGCATTTCTGGAAGGAGAAGGGACACCTTCCCTGAGATCTAAGGCGCCGATTTCCTGCAGCAATTCATTCTCCTTGGAGGCCCTGCTCGCAAGCTACCCACAACCTGCCCTGCCCCACCCCTTCTTGCCTTTCTCCTGAGAGGCACTTTATGCTAACATCTCACCTGGAACCAAGAAATAAATTCTTTTTGTTAATATTTTTTGGTTAATTCTTACCCGAGGATATTTTTTTCATTGAGTCTTAGAAAGAATGGAAGAAAGGAGGGAGAGGGAGAGAAATTTTGATGTGGGAGAGATACAGCAGTTGGTTGCCTTGCAAATGTGCCCCAACCAGGACTGAACCTACAACCCAGCTACATGCCCTTGACTGGGAATCAAACCCTTCAGTGCTCGAGCTGACGCTCTAACCACTGAGCCACACCAGCCAGGGTTCTTTGGTTAATTTTGCAATGAACAGAAACTGTCCTTAAAGTGAATGAGCGGCCCTTCACGGTCTCTGTCTTCCTGGAACTCTCAGTATTGCTGTTTCTGTTCTGTCCCTGTGCTGGGAACTGGTCCAAATCCAGCGTCTGGGCCTGCTAAGGTTTGGTGGGGGCTGGGGCTTGCTATACCCTCGTCTGTGGTTTTCTATCTGCTGTGGATTTCTTTATTGGAGTCAGTTTGGCCTGGAATCCAGTGGAAAGCAGACAAGAGTAGCTCTGACTCCCTCTTCACACCCTTGCCTGGCCAGGGTCCACAGGGCAGTTTCAGGGCCCAGGAGGCAGAGGGTTGAGCAACATGCCCTGTGGCCAATGTGGCCAAGGAGTATGCAATTTCCCCAGTCTGGGGGAAGCAAGTGGGCGGAGAGAAGGAAGCTTTGTGGTGAGCCCTGGGAAGCTGGCCAATGGAGCCAGCATTAACCCCCTGCTGTTATATAGGGAGAGAGGACCAAGCCAAGCATGTGCTTCAAGGGGAAGACCCTGGAATTTGCAGAAAGTAGGGGGGAGACCTCCAAATAACTGCTCTTAGGGCTAAAACAAAAGTGAGCACCATAGGCTATGCCTGTTGAGGGTCCTGACCGCTCCTCAAGCTGGTCCTTGGAGTGAGTTGTTAATTTCATAGCTGCCTTTGAAGTCCCTGACCTCAAATGGTGCACCCAATGGAACACGTGGCATTTGAGTCCAGCAGGACCACTTCCTGGCTGTGAGCCAGACATCACTTTCCCTATTGTAGAATATGAAGAACATCGGTAATTGCCTCAGGAAGTCGTTAAGAGGGTTGAATGAAAAAAGGCATGTAAAACATGTAGCACATAGTACATGTTCAGAAAACAATCGCCATATCTAGTGAAGACCAGCCACTTCAAGCCATGGTACTGATTTTTAACTGATAACTGCCAACACTATTGAATGCCCATTTTACAAATCTCACTTCAATTAACCCTCACTATAGAAGAGGCTATTATTATGCCCATTTTACAGATGAGGACAATGAGGCTCAGTCATTTCTGACATCGGCTCTTGGTATGCAATCTGAGGGCCTTTTTCAGCCTTCTTTCCTTCTTTGCAACTGGTGAAATAAGAGTATATGTAGTAAGAAAAATAACAACCTCCTCTGCCCTCTTGCCTTTCTCCCCTTGCCTCCCAAGGTAAGCCATGTGAGCAAGCTCATGCACCTATTTAATGATACCTGCAGGTTTAAAGAAAAATGGGGAGGAAGTATTTTTTGTTTTCCTATTAAAAGGGGGAAGGGATTCTACACATAGATTCCTCTGAGGCTTGCTTGAAATACATAGACATCCTGCAAATAGAAAGGTTATTGTAATAGTTTCATGACCTGCCATCGGATGGACAGGGGGCCTCCATTAGGTGTGACTGCACCACATTTCAACAAACCAGAACTCTCATGATGGACGTGCACACACATGGTTTCTAGGGTGTTTTGTTGTGTGTGTGTGTGTGTGTGTGTGTGTGTGTGTATTTTACCACAATCAGGGCTGCGATGGAAATCATTGTGCCTACTAATATATACTCAGATGTTTGTGAATGAAAGGACTGGTGGACAAATGGATGGCTGGATTTGTTTCCTCTGTGCCTGCTCCTGGACCACACCCAATGCATGTAGGCCGTTTGCTCATCTCAGGGTCCTTCCCTGTTTAGGTGGACATGGTCTCTTTGTGAGTTACAGAGCAGCCTTTTTGATCCCTGGTCACCATTCCAGGCCCTGAAGTCTTCCTGAGGAGACAAGGCTGCAGGGATGCCCAGGCCTGGCAGGGGGCTCCTTGTGGATCGGGGATAGGAGACCGAATGTGACCATCCAAGAAGCCTTGTCTTGCTCTTCCACAGATTCGGAGGAAAGTGAGTTGGATTTGTGCTTTGATTGGGAACCTTGGAACAAAAGTCCAGCCGAGTGGGACAGTACATTCCAGAGCCAAGAGGAGGAGAGGCCAGGCCAGTGAGCCTGTTCTGCCAGGTGAGGCCCTTTTAGGGAGATGGGTGGGGGGAAGGGCGGCCTCAGAGACTGTCCACAGCCTTGGGCAGCTGCCAGATGGACAGCTGACTCCATCCATTGCAGATCTTGCCATCTCTGCCACGTTGGAGAACCTTCTGCCTCCTTGTGTGGGAGACCTGTTCTTGCCATGTGGAGCCACCTTACAAAGGTCCCCCACCCTTTGCTTCTTGGCCTCACCTCCCACAACTCTCCCTGGGGACTTTCCCTGGCTGTTGCCTCTGCCTGAAACCCTTCTCCCCTAGACATCCACCTGGTGCACTCCCTCACCTCAGGTTTTGCTCAAATTCACTCTCAGCAGGACCCCCCAACTGCTCTCATTATGGACATCTCTCCCAGCTTCATGGCCCCCTTGTTCTGCTTACCTTTATCTTTTGCCACGGTGAGGGCTCAATAGATGTTTGCAGAGGGGATAAAATCATAATGATAAATAATAATAACACCAGCTGATACTCCTTGGGCACCATGCCTGTGCTCAGCATTTCCCTCTCACAAGCACATTTATGAAAGCCTGCAAAGGGGATGTTATCCTGGTCTCCATTTTACAAACGAGGATGCAGAGCGGCAGTGCCACAGGTAACGTGCCCAGAGTGACGGAGCCCCGCAACTGTGCATACCCATGAGGATGGAGCTAAATGCCATCTCCATGCCAGTGACCCCCAAATGTGTGTATCTCGCTTTAATTAGGCAAGTTCTGAGTTGGACACCTCTTCATGGCTAGAATGGGATGGTTTATTCCCTTTGCTAAACCCAACAAAGCAAAACCCAACATATGACCTGCTAACTTCTCTCCATCTCCATGAACAGCACTACCATTGCTGGTCTGGCTGCATGAGCCCCACGCTAGGGGTCAGCCTCATGGCTCTCTTTGCCTCCCACCCCACACACAGTCCCGCCCCATCCTCCAGCTCGTTCGTCATCGTTCTCTTCCCCTGGCCACCAGGGCCTGCTCGCCTCCAAAGTCTGCCCCTGCAACATGTCACTACCCCCTGCTCTGCCCCGTGGGTCACAACTTGGAGCTCCTGCCAAGCTGAGTGAGGAAGGAGGTGGGACTGAGAAGCAGGGACCCTCATGTGCCCTTGATTACAATGATTCTTAGTCTTCCCAGGTCATGACCTTGATAGTTGCGTACCTTTTCCCCACAGTTCTGTGCCTGGTGCCAACTTCATGGGACATGACTTGTATGGGCTCATGAGGTCCCATGTTCTGCAGGCCCATCTTGGTATAATGCTCAGCTGTGGCTGTCTTGAAATTTTTATTAATTAATAACAAGGAGCTCACATGCTCATCCTAGCTAATAAAAGAGTAATATGTAAATTGACCGTACCTCCACTACACCCACAAGCCACACCCACCAACCAATCAGGAGCGAGTATGCAGATTAACCCAACCAAGATGGCTGTGGCCCTGAAGGGAGTAGTAGGCTTGGGTTTCCCTGGCAATGGAGGAAGCCAAGCTTTCTGCACATACTGTCAATAGTGGACTCCACTCAAGGATACAAAGTTTCAATTATAGAAGATAAATAAATCCCAACAAAAATGGTGGCAGCCACGGAGGTGGAGAGAGCAGAGGCTTGAGTTGCCCCCGGTAATGGAGGAAGCCAAGCTTCCTGGCCTGCCTTGGCCTCCACTGAAGGCTACAAAGTTTCCATTATAAAAGATAAATAAATCCCAACAAAAATGGCAGCAGCCACAGAATTGGAGAGAGCAGGATGCTTGGGTTTCCCGGTTATGGAGGAAGCCAAGCTTTCCGCCCAACCTGGTCAGCCCTGGCCTTCACTCAAGGCTACAAAGTTTCAATTAGGAGATAAACAAATCCTAGATACCAGGGCCTCCACTTGGGTCACCGGGGATGTGTGGCCGGCCTGCATACTACTATAGGCCCCTTGCTCAGGCCACCCCATGCCTTAAGAGAACCTCCACCCTAATCCAGGACACCCTTTAGGGCAAACCAGCCGACTCCCACCCATGCACCCTTAATTACAATGATTCCTAGCCTTCCCGGGTCATGACCTTGATAGTTGAGTACCTTTTACGCACAGTCCTATCTAATAAAAGAGTAATATGCAAATTTATCATCACTCCAACACACAAGATAGGTGCCCCCATGTGGACACAAGATGGCTGCCACAAGATGGCCAGCAGGGCAGGGCAAAAGGGAGGGACCAGGTCTGCAAGGGAGGGCAGCTGTGAGCAAACAGGCCAGCAGGGGAGGGCAGTTAGGGGTGACCAGGCCAGCAGAAGAGGGAAGTTGGGGGCATCTGGGCCTGCCGGGAAGGGCAATTGGGGGGAGGGTCCCAGGTCTGCAGGGGAGAGTGGTTGGGGGAGACCAAGCCTGCAGGGGAGGGCAGTTAGGGGTAATCAGCCTCGCAGGGGAATGGTTAGGGAGTGATCAGGCTGACAGGTAGAAGCAGTTAGGGGCAATCAGGAAGGCAGGCAGGCAAGCAGTTGGGAGCCAGCAGTCCTGGATTGTGAGAGGGATCCCAGATTAGATAAGGTTCAAGCTGAGGGACACCCCCCCCCCAAAGAAAGAATTTCATGCACTGGGCCTCTAGTTATTAATGAGCCCCACAAATTATGTAGCCTGTATGGTTTGCATACAGTTTGTGGGGTAAGAAAAGGAGATATTCAAACTCTGCTCGGGGACCCTGTCCCATTTATACAGAGCACTTCCCACCCTTCAATTTCTGTCCTTCTTTCTCATTCCATTGTCATCCCTAGACCTAGCCTGCCAGTTGCTCCCAGCTTGGTTTTCCTGGAGTCCACTGGGCAGTGGCAATGACCGAAGTGGACAGGAAAGACTCACCAGGGAGGAGAGAGGACTTCAGCGACTGAGACGCTTTTCTGGGATGCCCACCTCGTTCCCTCCAAAGTCTCCGGAGGACCCCCAGGTCCCAGAGAGGAGCCTGCTGCTGTGAAGACGGTATAAGCAGTCACACGGGGAGAAGTTGGCCAAATGAATTGAGAAGAGGTCCTTGGGCAGGGCTGGGCCTGAGTGTGTGGGTCCATATTAAAGGCAACAGGGGCTGCCTGAGCTCAGGAGACCCTGACTGGTGTTCTGGTCCTGACCAAGTCCATGTCCATTCATTCACAAGCTGTGGGGCCTGGACCAGCCCTGGCCCTGACCTGGACCCTCCTTCTGTCTGTTCAAAGGGCTGGGGGATCTTGCTCTGAACCTCCATTGTCTCATTTCAGACTCACTTCTCAATTAACCTCTGGCTGATTTTAACCATGTTGACTTTACAAATACCTGTAGTGTGTCTACCATGTACCTGATTCCTTTAAGAAGAGATCACATTTAATGAGCGCTTACTGCGTCCCAGGTGCTGTTCTGTGTACTTTACACACATTGTTGTCTTTAACCCTCACAAGAAATCTATTAGGTGGGGTCTTTGATTATCCCTGTTTAGCAGATGGGGAAACTGAGGCACAGAGTTTAAATAACTTGTTGAATTGCCAGGGTGGAGTTGGGATGTGAATCTAAGCCCTGGGCTCCAGAGCCGGCCCTGGCCCACTGGGCCGATGGTTTGCCAGGCTGGAGTGTTGGGGGCAGTCATGGGAGGCACTTGAAAGAAATCCCAATCTGTCCTTGTACCCGCACCGGCCCTTCAGAGGCAGCAGGGTTGATGAGCTGTAGAGGGGACAGGCCCTCCCGAGTCTCACCAGGTGTCAGCTTTGTCCCCTCTTTCCCTCTGCTCACACGTTCCATCAGCCACCGCAGCAGAGAGACTGGAGCCTGAGTGATTGGCTGTTCTCCCGGAGCTGGGTCTCCCCTGCTCTGCCCTGCGGCCCACTAGTCTGAACGATCCGTGCAAAGCACCGATCCAGACATGCCGTCCCCCTGCACAGGGCCTCTGCAGCTCCCGATGCTCTGGGCTAAAGCCCGGTTCCTCGTGTGGTGAGGAGCTGCCCTCTGGGGTCCGAGCCCACCGCGTTTGCTGGGTGAGGTGTCTGTGCTCACCAGCAAGGCTGCTGGGAACGCCCTTGGACTTCTCTCTACACACAGCGTGCTGCTGTCTGGGGTAAATCTGAAAGGAGGGCTTGTGGGACATATCTGTGCCTTTACAGTCTGCGGATATTGTGAAGTCGTCCTACCAAAAGGTGGCACCGAAAGTGCGTACAAAAGTGCCTGTTTCTCCTGGCCTCTGCCCACTGTACACCCCTAAATCAGCGGTCGCCAACCGGGGCCTACGGACCACTGGTGGCCTGTGAGGCCCGAAAGGTTAGCGACCACTCCCCTAAATAACACCTTCCCACACCCTCCACCACCCTATACACACTCACACACCCCCACACACACACTTTCACACATACACACACACACACACACACACTCACATAACTCCACAAACTCTCTCTCACACCCACACACACACTCACACCCCCACATACACTCACACCCACAC
>JAAGEH010000480.1:45850347-45867378 GCA_011751065.1 Lasiurus cinereus | reverse complement strand
CCCCCACATACACTCACACCCACACCCACCCACACATACACACTCACACACACACTCACATACCCCCCACAAACTCATACATACTCTCTCACACACACACACTCACACCCCCACACACACTCACATACTCACACACACACTCACACACACACACACTCACACACACATACACACAGTCACAAACACACACATGCATACACACACACACAGCCCTCTGTACACACACCTTGCTCTGGCTGATGGGCTTTGTTTTGCTGGGAGCTTTCCTGGTGCTGAAAAGACACTTTTGATAACAAACCCTCCTGCGGCTGAAGCGTCCCCTGGCTTGTCTGGCATTTTCTCCACCACCCTGCTCCCTGTCAGCCACTGGCTCCCCCCCACCCCGCTGTCCAGCGTCCCAGGTGCTGTTCTGTGGACTTTACACACATTGCTCAGCCTCTGTGCTTAACGCAGAAAACCCAGCTGAGTCACCTCCACCCCCTAACCCCCACCCCCACCCTCTGGAGCCAGAGGAGCCAGGGGGCTCAGACCCTGGCGGGGACCTGGCACAGGCGGGCCCGGCAGGATGTCTGGTTGCACTGCTGGGCAGGTAAGTGGTGAGGGCCGTGGGGAGATGCCCTCCTGCTTTGAGTGGGGGCCGAAACCCTAGTGTGGACTGGGGCGGCCTCTCTGGCATTTTGTCCTGTTAGGCAGGGCCGTGTGTGTCTGCTAAACCCCCTGTGACCTAGCGATAGGCTTCCTGAGAGACATTGTCCCGTCCGAGCAGCGACCGAGTGCCTGCCCAGGGCTCCCGCGTGTTCTCCTCTTTGCCCTTCGCCGCAGCCTCGGGAGGTGGGTCAGAGTAACATTCACATGAGGACACTTAGGGTCACGGAGGGTAAGTCACTCGCCCCAAGTCGCATAGTCTGGAAGTGGCCTATTTTCCTGACTTAACTGAGACGTGTTTCCCGGGACCCACACAATACCCCAGCTCTTCCTGGACTGGAACCCTGCCGCTTCCGGATGTGCTGTTGATGTTTGCAAAAATACGAGGAAACTCAGAACAATAGAACTCGGGGATCGAGGAGGACAGTCCCAGGGTGAGGTGAGGGCGCTGCTGGGGTCATCAGAGACACCGGCTCCATTCCCAGTTTCAGGACACATCTCTTGGGCCCGCCCTTGTTTCCCAGCCCTGAACTCCTCCTCCTCCCACCACCATCCCTTCAGGCCTCGTGTCATCATCAGCCACATGGGACGGGTCTCCTCTGTATCTGCTTCCTGTGGCTGTCACACACAAGAGCACCACAAAAGGGGCAGCTTAGAGAGGGGATGTCGTGTCTCCAGGTCTAGAAGCTGGAAGTCCAGAATCAGGGTGCAGGCAGGGCAGGCTCCCACTGTGTGGGGAAGGGGAGAACCTTCCTTGTCTCCTCCAGCTGCTGGCAGCGCCATCCTCATGGGTCTCCCTGTGTGTCACGTCTTCCTTGGCGCATGCTGCATCCAAGTCCCCTTTTCATAAGGACCAGTCATTGGATCAGAGCCCTCCCTGAGGACTGCATTTTAACCTGATTACCTCTATTGAGACCCTATTTCCAAATGTCATAGTCTGAGGTTGGGGGTTAAGATGTCCACCGCTAGTCCTGGCAGGATACAGTTCCACCCCGAACACCCTCTGGGAGGACTGACTGTGGGAACACATGCAGAGGTCTGAGCATGTGCTTGGCTGGTGCTTTTTAATGCTCCATGAATTGTTGCCAAAAGCAAAAAGCTGAGCAACCTAGAAATACAATGCTTGGTGCACATCATGCACCAGGCACAGATTGGGCATACGTTACCCCTCTGAATCCTAACAACTACCCCTGGTAGCAGGCAAGGTTTTCTGGGACTCAGAGAGGTTAAGGCACTTGCCTGAAGTCACACAGCCCAAGTGGCAGAGCTGAGGATGAACTCCAGGCCTATGAGACTCCACTACATCACCCAGGGAAGGAGAGCACTATAGTGAGGAGTGGGAGTTGCTCAGAGGGGCAGAAAGGCAGGGAGGAAGTGCTGAGTACATATCACGTGACCCTGGGAGCCTCCTGGGTCAGAGGGGCAGGGAATGCTCTTGACAATGGTGAGTGAGTGGGCTAGATCCCAGGCTGCCTGGGGAGGTGCTGGCAGGTGGCCAGGTGCAGGGCCGCCATGCCTGAGTCACTCCACTGCGACCTAACCGGCCCAGCCGATACTCCAGGGCTGGGACCCGGCCTGCCGGGCTGAGGAATGTTGCCCGGAGCATGGACACACTTCACTTCATTCTCAGTACTCAGCTCTCCAGGAAGCCAAGAGGCGGCGCTTCCTTTAAGAAGCTTGAAAGTGCAGTTCAGTCAAGATTCAGGCTACTCTCTCTTCCTCTTGCTTTCTTTCCAAGGGTTCCCTACAGCTGAAGGGAGTGATGTTAGGTTTCCTGTTCTGGACTAGAAGTTCATTTATTCTGTTACTAACATATTAACGTACTCAAGTCTCTGTCTATTCATTCACTCATTTACTTATCCACTAATTCACCTAATCGTTCGTTCGTTCATTCATTCATTCATTCATTCATTCATTCATTCAAGTATTCATTCATGCTCACACATTCCTGTACACAGCCATTCACTCTTCCACCTATCCATCCATCCATCCATCATCCATGTAGCCATCATCCACCCATCCATCATCCATCTATCCAATCTTTATTAAGCACCTACCATGTTTTCCACCCAAAGCTTCTCATGCCTCCCAAATGACTTTTCCCCCCACTTTTATTGCTACTTCCACTTACATATTTGGAGGGAAGACCTTTACGCTAATGGGACCCAGACACTTGGCCGCCTGGTGGTGTGGTTTCAGGATCTCCTCCTCAGGAAACGCGTGGGAGAAGGACAGCCAGTCGTCTGCATAGCCCCGGTCTGCACGTGAGAGCAGGGATGGCCGCCTGAGACTCGGGCTCTGCGGGCGCCTGCCCATCTTTTGATGCTAACACTTCGCATATTCCTGGGCGCTGTTGCTCCAGTAGGATGATTTCCAGTCATTGGGCTCCCTTTCTTGCTTCCCCAGGCCAAAGCAGACCACAGTGACCCGTGGACTTGGGCCCCTCCTAAGGAGCACCCTTGCGCTGCTCTTCTTAAAGGCAAGTATGCCCAGGGCAGGGCGGGCAGGCAGTGGGTGGAGGGGTGGATGGTGGCATTCTGTCCTGGCCAGAGAGTAAGGGGAAGGGATCCTGGTCCATAACAGATTCGGGGGAAGGACACGAGCCAGGGAACCAGGAGGAATGTCCCTTCCTCGTCCTCCTTCACATTCGGGGCTAAAGGCCAGTTCCCAGGGAGGCTTTTCTGACCCCCACAGCTGGCCACTTGCATTTCCTCCTCCCTTAGCATCTTTCCTTCCCCACCCAAGCCCTGCCCTTTCTCCCCCACAACACACTGCTGCCTGCTTGCTTATCTGTTTCCTGGCCAAGTCCCCGTCCCCTTCACAGAGGAGGAGACCACGGCTGGGAGAAGGGGGAGACCGCTCACAGTCATGGAGGGCGTGACCACTGAGGGGAAGACTCCGGGGTCAGGGATACTTTTACATATTCATTTATTTTTTATTGATTTCTGAGAGGAAGGGAAGGGAAGGGAAAGGAAGGAAAGGGAAGGGAGGATGGGGGGGGGGAGAGAGAGAGAAAGAAAGAGAGGGAGAAATATCAATGATGAGAGAGAATCATTGATTGGCTGCCTCCGGCATGTCCCACACTGGGTAGGGAGCTCACCACCCAGGCATGTGCCCTGCCTGGGAATGGAACTATGACCTCCTGATTCATATGTCAACACTCAACCACGGAGCCAAGCCGGCCTGCCAGTCTGGTCTTGTATGAATGCAGTTTTCCTTGCCATGGAAGGCCTGTGGTTATAAAAATGGCACTGCAAATGATATTTCATGGCTGTTGGTTAAAGGTGCCATTTCCACTTGACCATAGTGCAGGCAGGTGGGCAGGGCTCGGTGTGTGTGTGTGTGTGTGTGCGCCTGTAGGTGGCCCTGACCGAGCCGGCCTGCCTGGGAGGGGGTTGGCCCTCTGCCCTGGTGAGGGGGTGTCTGGGAACTGGAGGAGCAGCCTCCTCCTCTCACATCGCCGCCTGAGTCAGGCCCGCAGCAGCGGCGGAGGCAGCAGCAGCAGCGGCTCACTGTGAGCTGTGAGGGTGCCAGCTCAGGGCAGAGCCTGCCCTTCTCCCCGCCGCCCAGATGGAGAGGCTGGCCCCCGTGGCCCTGGCCTCACCGTGCCCCCGGATCCCTCGGGCTCACATCGCCAGACTGCCGGGCCGCTGTGCCCAGCGCCAGACTGACCGGGGCTGCAGGTACAGGAATCACAGGAGGAGAGGGGGAGGTTTGGGCCACTGGTGTCTCAGGGCTGAGTAATGAGGGGACCAAGTTGAAGACCTACTGTGTGTGTGGGGGTGTAGGTCATTTCAGTTCTTTCATCACCCCTCTGAAGCAAGAATCCCTCTCCCTTCCTACCGATGAGGAACAGAAGCTCTGAGAGGTCTAGGAAATGGCCCAAGTGGTGGAGGTGTCCAACTTGGTCCCTGGGACCCCAAACCCTGGGACAGGCCTGGGCTCCTGCTGCTGGTGCCTGCAGGGGACACTGATTTTCGGGTTCTTAGAGATGTGAGTGGTGCTCAATCTGTGCTGTTTCCCCTTCTTAGGAATGTAGAGAGTTTTAGGCACCCGGGAGTCATTTGGGGTTCAGGGTTCAGGACCTGAAGCTATGAAATCTCGGCTGGATGAGTGTGGCTGTGTGGTCACCTGGGCTGACAGCTGTGTCACTCTTCCTGCTCAGGTGCCTCTGACAGCCAAACCAGAATTTTTAAAGAGTCAATTCTCCCCATGTGGGCTCTCAGCATATCACAATATGAATATTATAGAAATTCCAACAGTGCAGACAGAGATGTGCCTATTCCCCAGAACTGACTGCTGGCAACGTTTTGGCATAGGCCTGGGAGAGCCTTTTGATGTACACGAACCAATCCTTGTAGAGTTCTACACAAATGAGACCGTGCCACTTCCATGAAACATGTGCTTCTGGACTTCCTTCCATCCCTTAATTAAGGCTATGCTCATCTTCACATGTCAGTGACATGAAGATCTAACTCACTGATTTTGATGGCCTTCCAGAATCCAACTTTATGGATGGCCTTGGGTGCATGTGAACCAGCTGCAGCTAACGGACATTTAGATTGGTCCCAACATTTAGCAATTCTGAGCAATACTTCAGTGAATGTCTTCTGGGATTGGTGTGTGTAAAACTCATTCCTGGAAGGGCAATTGCAGGTTTAAAAGGAACCATTAGAATTTTGATAGACCCTGCCTAATTGCCCTCCCCAAAATGTGCATGCCTACAGCAGGGAAGCCTCAGTACCCCACTCCTTCCCACCCAGGACCTGAGACTGGCTGGCCTGTGTGTGGAAAGCAGATTCAGGGAGTGTGAAATGCTGATCTTAGAACAACTGAGCCCATAGAACGCTCTAGGCTCCGGGAAGAGGCAGGGAGCTCAGGGAGATTCACATTCACTGAGCTTCTGTGCCTGGGGGGCTCGGGCTCATCCTATGCAAACATCACGCAGGACATGTGATTTTTAAATATATATATTTATTGATTTTAGGAAGGGAGAGGGAGAGAGAGAAAGAAACATCAATAATGATCAGCTGCCTCCTGCATGTCCCCCACTGGGGATCAAGCCCACAATCCCAGACATGTGTCCTGACCAGGAATTGAACTGTGACCTCCTGGTTCATAGGTCAGTGTGCAACCACTGACCCAAACTGGCAAGGCAGGACGTGTGATTTTATTGAGAATGGATCTTAGTAAGTAAAATACATCTCTTTTTCTTTCTCTCTCTCTCTCTCTCTGCACCCACCAAGCTACCTACCTATCTAGTATCATGTTCCCCTGACCTCTTTCTACCCACCCTTAATTTCTTAGTTCCTTGTAATCCCTGAGGCCATTCATATTGGATTCTCTATAAGAGTACCCGACCCATTGAACGTGCTCAGTACTTACTGGATGAATGAACAAATGAATTTTGTTGCATTCCCTTGGTTACTTTAAACAAAACAAGAAAATAATACTCTGACTTCCAGAACAGTAGTTTTTCAAACTCTAGAGTTCTGTCAATCTTTTATTTGAATTTTATCTTTATTATGTTTTTGAGTATTGAAAACCTGGTAACGGCATCACACATGTCATGTGTTATATTGCAACTATATTTTGTCCATCAAAATTATCTAAGTTACGCCGAAACGGGTTTGGCTCAGTGGATAGAGCGTCGGCCTGCAGACTGAAAGGTCCCAGGTTCGATTCCTGTCAAGGGCATGTACCTTGGTTGAGGGTGCATCCCCAGTAGGGGGTGTGCAGGAGGCGGCTGATCGGTGTCTCTCTCTCTCATCGATGTTTCTAACTTTCTATCCCTCTCACTTCCTCTCTGTGAAAAATCAATAAAAAATATATTTAAAAAGAAAATTATCTAGGTTGCATGATCCGTAAATGCTTTCTCTTGAACTTAAGAGTTTACAATAGTACCATTGTTCTCTATTTTGTTTGTTGAAATGAGATTCCACTGGCAAAAAACAAACAAACAAACAAACAAAAAAAAGCAATATATAAAAGCCACTTCCCTGAGATAGGGCTGGTTCGTCTGCTCCAGGCCAGTTCTCAAAGTCAGTAGGTCAGTTCTTCCTACACTATTTCATTCATCTCCCTGGTCACTCACCTGTGAGTCATTTATTTACTCAATACCACAAGCTCCCACACATGAGACCATATCTGTTTTGTTCACTCTTGTATCTCCACAACCCAGTGCATTGTGGGTGTTCATGAACTACTTACTCAAAGAATGAAATGCTCACTGCCTCTATGTGAAGTCCCATGATGGGCACGGGGTCATGAGGATGAATGAGATGCTCTCAGCTCTCAGGCTGGTCCAGGAGGAAGACCAAGGACTGGTCCACTGCAATATGATGCTCTAAATGCTGATGAGAAAGGTCAGAGCAAGGTAACTAGAGTTGATGTTGTCATCAAATAGAACTTCCCACAAAGTGAGTGGGACAGAGGCTCTCTACGTGACTAGGAATGATCAAATGAGTTTTGTTGCATTTTCTTTGTTACTTTAAACAAAATAATACTCTGACTTCAGGAACAGCGGTTTTATTTTTCAATTATAGTTGACATACATTAGAATCAACGTTGTCCTTGGGAGGAGTCTTAATGGCGCTGTAGGAATTCAGTCAACCTCACTCCTAAATAAAGATTTATTTTCTGTTAATTCATGATTGCTATAAAAATGCAAAAAAAAGGCAAGTGAAATGCACTTGCCCCTGCCACCTCCAACCCACAAGAATAGTAATTGTGAACAGTTCAGTATAAATCCTATAAGATTTTATGCTTCATAAATATGTGTTAATATCTACATGTGGAAAACATATATGCTCTAATCCTGGTGTAGGACACTTATAGACTTGTAGCATT
Organism: Lasiurus cinereus; assembly: GCA_011751065.1. Lineage (NCBI taxonomy): Eukaryota > Metazoa > Chordata > Mammalia > Chiroptera > Vespertilionidae > Lasiurus > Lasiurus cinereus. Next base: position 45,859,884 of record JAAGEH010000480.1, on the reverse strand, counting down.
TTGTATTTGATCTTTTCCACATGATATCTTTTCCTGGAAATATAGAGATCTCCATTGTTCTCTGTAAAGGCTGTGTGGTTTTCCATTTTATGACTGAGCCCTGCTTTTGTTAACGAGGGTCCTGCGATGGACTTTCGGTTGTTTCTTTGTCTTTGGGAGTGGGTTGCTAGTTGTTTAAATTATACTGCACTGTCCAGGACACATATCCTGAGCACTTATCCTTATGATATATTCCCATTATAGGAATCGTTTAGGCCAAAGGCAAATGCTTTTACTTTGGAACACATGACCAAATGGTTTCCCAGGAAGGTTGTATCCGATCACAGACTCACCTAGAACATTATATTCTTGACATTCTCGCCAGGATGTTTTGGCTCATGTTCATCTTTGCCAGTTGCATCTTTTCCTAACTCACCTTCCTTTTCTTCCTGGGGTGGCTGGCCGTCTTTCACATGCTGACTGTCTGAGCGATCAGGAGGCTGGGAGGCCATTGGGATCTAGTGCAACTATCACCTGCCCTTAGTAACTGGTTAAGCAACTGGGCTGACGGCACACAGTGAGTTTGAAATAAGTCACTTTTACAAATTTCACATATTTTACTCATGTGTAGCCATGAGGTCTCTGCCATCACAGGTGATGTCACTTATCTCTGTAGATATCATGTACCTTTAAATCTCCAAATGCCCCCTGCATGTGACCTCAAATCCAGAACGGGTCACCCACACACAATTTGAATGTATCAATGGTAGAGGACAGACAGCGTCTCAAAGCCCAACCATGCAGCAGCTGTGGGATTCTGGGGAAGTTACCTGACCTCTCTGAGCCTCAGTTTCCTTTTCTGCAAGGTGGTTGCAAACGACAGTTTCTACCTCCTAGAGAGTGAAACGAAACGAGTGCGTGCGAAGATGACAGCGCAGTGCGGGAGTGGGGAGTGTGCACTGCGCGCCAGGCGTTACCATCCCGGGGGAGATGTGGGAGCTGACACCACCAGCACGGGCTTGTTTCCAGGGGTCACGTGAACTCAGGTCTGCATTTGAGCCCCACATCACTTTCACTCAACCCACCTCTCTGAGCCTGTTCCTTTATTTGCAAAATAAGTATCTCTTTTTTTTTTTTTTCAATTGCAGTTGACATACAATATTACATTAGCTTCAGGTGTACAACCCAGACATTCTAATCATAGTCACGGTCAAGTCCTCCAGGGTCTCCACCCACAACTGCCACCTGGGTGCTGCTCTGCTGGAAAAGCGCCTGCAGGCAAATTCTCTCACCTGAGGAGGAACCGGCCCCTTCTGGCCTGCACACCTGAAAGGGCAGGTCTCTTCTGACAGGACTTCCTGTGTCCTCTCTGGCCTCCCTGCGGAGCAGAGGGAGAAGCTCTAATTACACAGAGGGTTGGGCTTCTCCACCCCTCCAGCTGCTCCTTCCCCACCTCTCCTCGCCTTCTCCTCTCTCCCTCTCCCCCCCCACACACACCCGTCTCCAGGTACCGCTGACCCCACCCAGGTCGGCCAGCTGATGCTCACAGCATGGGAGAATTTCATTTCCTTGCTACTTGCCAACCCTGGGTGGCAGCAATCTGATATTTGCCAATCTGATGGCTGAAAACATTTTACTGCTTTCATTTGCATTTCCACCATGACTTGTGGAGTTCAATATCTTTTCATATTGAGCATTTTTTAAATATATTATATTGATTTCTCACAGAGAGGGAGAGGGATAGAGTTAGAAACATCGATGAGAGACATTGATCATTTGCCTCTTGCACGCCCTCTACTGGGGATGTGTCCACAACCAAGGTACATGTCCTTGACCAGAATCCAACCGGGGACCCTTCAGTCTGCACAGACGAATATTGAGCATGTTTGTACTTTATCTTCAGTGACTGTTGATTCATAGCTGCTGTTTATTTTTCTATTGGATTTGGGGGAAGTATTTATTTTTATTTTTTGCATTTTTTTCTTTTTTCTTTTTTTTTTGCATTTTTTTATACATATCTCCCCATTGCTCCCCCTCCCTCCCAGGCATACCCCAATCCCCCAGTGTCTATGTTCATTAGTTATGCTTATATGCATACATACAAGTCCTTTGATTGATCTCTTATCTACCACACCTAACCTTAATCTTCCTGCTGTAATTTCAGTCTGTTTGATGCTTTACTGCCTCTGTATCTATCCTTTTGTTCATCAGTTTATAATGATCTTTATTATCCACAATAAGAGATCATGTGATGCTTCTCCTTCATTGACTGGCTTATTTCACTAAGCATAAGGCTCTCCAGTTCCATCCAGGTTGCTGCAAATGGTAAGAATTCCTTCTTTTTAATGGCAGCATAGAATTCCATTGTGTAAATGTACCATAGTTTTCTGATCCACTCATCTGCTGACGGGCACCTAGGCTGTTTCTAAACTGTAGCTATTGTAAATTGTGCTGCTATGAACATAGGGGTGCATAAATCCTTTCTGATTGGTGTTTGTGATTTCTTAGGATAAATTCCTAAGAGTGGGATTACAGGGTCAAATGGGAGATCCATTTTTAGTTTTTTGAGGAAACTCCATACTGTGTCTCCACAGTGGCTGCATCAGTCTGCATTCGGGGGGAGTATTTTTTTTTTCCTTACTGATTTCTAGGAGCTCTTTATATAGACTAGATAGTAACACTTGATTATTTGTTGCAAATATTTTCCCTCAGCTGATCAATGGTCTTATTGATTTGCCAGTGGTGAGTTGGTTATACAGACGTTTTAAATTGTGATGGAATCAAACGTCCGGCATTTTTCTGTGACAGCTTGTGGCTTCTATTTTGCTTGGGGGAATGGTTCCCTCCACCCCTTGTTTCTCCGGGTCTTCACCCTCATCCAACGCCAGTGCAGGCCCCTGTCCACCGGGGGAAATTCTTTTTACCAGCACGACCTGCTGCCCTTCCTGTGAGCTCTGCAGTCTCCCTTCCTCTCTGAGGTCCCTTACAAGCTGGGTACCAACATCGCCTCCCCCAGGGAGCCTGCTCTGCTCAACTCCCTCCCACCCGGGTCACTGCTCTGTCGTTGGGCTGTTGGCCTCAGGATTGCTTGGAACACAGAGTTGCTTTGAAGTATTTGACAGGGCACTTACTGTGGGGCAAGTGTTTGGCATGCACTGCATCCTCACAGCCTTGTGTGTATATAATTATCGTGTCAGCACTCCCCTTTTGTAGGGTGGGGAGGGAAGACTCAGATACCTTCCCATGCTCACACATCGAGGAGACAGACCCAGGCCCACACAGTCTGACGCCAGGGCCTGGGCCCTTGGCCACTGTGCTCAATGTCTTGCCTGGCTGCCCTAACAAAGTGCTGCAGACTTAGGGTCTTAAACAATCCACATGTATCATCTCAGCGTTCTGCAGGCCGGAGGCCACAATGAGCTGCCGGGCTAACGGCAAGGTGCGGGTGGGGCTGTGGTTCTTTCTGGAGAATCTGGGGAGAGCCCGCTGTGTCGCTTCCAGAGGCCGCCTGCCTCCCGTAGACTCCGGTCCCTTCCAGCCTCAAAGCCAGCGGTGGCACGGTGAGCCCTTCTCATGCTACCTGCTCTCTGGTTTCCACTCTTCTGCCTCCCTCTCCCCCATTGAAGGAACCTTGTGATTACCCTGGGCCCCCAGATAGTCCAGGATGACCTCCCCCTCTCAAGGTCAGTTGATCAGCAACCATAATCCCTTCTGCAACCTTAATCCCCCTCCATCCAAGTAACATAGCAGTCCCAGGTTCCAGGGATTAGGACCTGAGCACCTCTTTTTGGCAGGGGCTTGGAGTGGGAGGTGGGGGTGGGGGGTCAGATTCTGCCTACAGCCAGTCTTCCACGCTGCTTCTCCAAACCTTGGTCACCTGCCTCTACCCCGGCCTCATCCTGCCTCACCCCCTCAGAAGCTGTGGGTTCGATGGGTGACTCAGAATCCCCCAGAAGGCTGGTGTAAACCCAGGTAGCTGTGCCCTCTCCCAGAGTTTCTCAGAGAGTAGTTCTCGGACAAGGACTGAGGAGTTGCAGAACGGGTTCACATATCCACGTTTTCAGTTACCAAATTAAGCATCCAGCATTGAATGAAAATTAGTTAAAATGAAACAAAGTAAACAATCCAGCTCCTCAGGCCTACTGACCACATTTCAAGCGATCAGCAGCCGCAGGGACCAGTGGCAGCTCTCTGGGCCAGCACCGCACAGAACAGCTGAGGAAGTGACTCAGCCAGAAGCTCATTTGAGGGGCCACCACCACTCAGCTTCAGCCGGCTGTCACTGAGGGACGGGCCCAGGATGACCACCTCTCTTGATTTTGTGCCAGTGGAGAGCATTGGAATTGGTGGATTTTAAAACATGAGACTTCCTCACGTCCAGAGAATGACAAGCTATTTGAAATGTGTCAAACTTCAGCAGGGTGGCCTCTCTGCTACTTCATACGGAGATCGGCTGGTCCTGATCTTCCGGTCGGGTACACTTGTCATCTCAGAGTTCATGGGCAGAACCTTAATCTCCTCCCGTCATCTCAGAAATGCAGCTGCCCCTCCCAGAAGCGCCAGGTGAGAATTTCGATTCGATCCATCCATTCCCTCCCCACTCCTGCGAACTCCTCTGCAGTTGTCTGAACCCAGCCTCGTACCCACGCTCCCCACAGTGCCTCCCAGCCTGGCTGGGCAGCTCCGAGCAATGCGGGGGCCCAGCTCCATTTCCAGTGCTTTGGCTGCCCGTGGTCTGGGGCATTGCGTGGGCCCTGGGAGTTTGAAAAGCAGCTGGTGGTTCACGTGCACACTCAGGGTTGAGATCCACTGGCCGGCGGGCCTGGTCTCCACATCTGGAACGCAGCTCCTCGGCTCAGCAGGGTTCAGGCATCTCTGGCTCTCGCCCACCTGGACCGGCTGCAGGGAGCACTCACCCCCGTGCCTTCCTCCGTCTCCCGGCCCAGCCCCAGGTCTGACTCAGGAAGCCAACTGATACATACCATCTGTCAGAGTGTTTTTGCTGTTTTGGTCTAGAACACAAAAGAGTCACACTGGAAAGTTCTGTGACCCTGAGGACAGCTCTAGTGGAATGATGGGCAAGAAATGTGCTGAGCACCGCCGAGCAGTTCAAGGATGAGCACAGCCGATGAGTGAGCCAGTCCGCCTGGTGTTGTCTTATAGAAACTGTAGGAACTCAATGAAGATGATACTGAAGAGTGTGAACACAGAGTTTGCCTTTCATATCTCCTTCCGCCCAGCCCCCACCCCAGCCCCATCGGATTGCTTCCTAGCAGGCAGGGTTGCTGGGCACTGATGCTCAGGCTGTGCGTGGCATAGGCTGTTACATCCGCGGGGGCACCATCACCCATCAAAATGGAAACAAAAGAAGCGGGCTGTTTGTGCAGCTCAGACACCGATCTTATGGATGTGCTGAGGCCCGTTCTCTGATTACAGGGGCGACTCCTTGCCACACTGCAAAATGTGGGCTCGGAGCAATGACGCCCTGAGAACTGTTGGGGTTTTGTTTCGTTTCTGGCTTGTCCTGCGCCCCCATCCGATGTCCTCAGAAAGTGCACCCGAAGCGGGGATGGCCTGCCTCTCGCTGCTCGGCTGTCCAAGGGGCGACACGGTTAGTCACGTGTGTTTTGGTTTACTCGCTCCTTTCATTGCTGTGTCACAAGAGCACGCAGCTGCCATAATCTCCTGGCCAATGTCAAGGCCGCTGAGAAGCCGAGCTGGGCAGCAGCAGGGGTCACAGCAGATCCGCCGGAGGCGTGCTGACTGGCAGTTCCCCCAAAGCACAAACAGAGCGGAACAGCCAGCATTAGAATGAACCGGACTCGCTCTCCAGTCCGGCTTCTGCTGGTGAAACGGCCACGCTGTTGCCGGGGACAGGCTGTGTGCCCGGCTCCTCCCCTGGGCTCTGGGCAGGCTGGAGGTTGCTTTCCTGACCACATTGGACGGAAGCGTTTATCATGTGGAGTCGAGCCTGGTCCGTGGGCAGGACACAGGGGGAAAAGGCACCAGCCAGGGTGCATGGGGGAGGTGCTGGCGGGACCGGCCACCTGCAAAATGAACCTGGGCCTTTGTTCAAAAATGGCCACGCGTTTCCACGTGGCCACGGCAGAGCTCTCACCACAGGTGAAGCCTCCTGGCAGGACTGGGCAGCCCCGCATCCAGGCCCCGGCCTCGGTACTCGCCCACCTCGGGAAGTCGGGGGGACATCTCTGGGTGGAGTCTCAAGCTGTGGGGAAAACACAGCCTCAGGGACCCCAGGGCACAGAACCTCACAAGACGAAGGCCAGGTAGGCAGCAGGAGCAAAGTTAGCTCCCTGCCTGGGCGGCAGAAACGAACCAACAAAAGCCCAGATAGCTCCCATAGAACAATCCTTTTTGGAAGACGATTTGGCAAAAGGCCTTTGGTTCAGCAGCTCCACCTCTGGCACTGGCTCTTCCACAGCCACCTCTGCAGAGGGACACAGCGTAAACACGAGGATGCTCGTCGCAGGGTCGCTTGTGATGCTGACCAATGAAAACACGCAAGCGCCTGTCCAAGGGGGTGGGTGAAATCACCCCCTCCCCACCCCGCACACCCAGAGGAGGGTGTTTCAGCAGCATGCCCTGTGAGGGGACCCCTCCAGCCCGGTGTTAGCACTTCTTCCTACTGCTGTGTGTGGCACCCACTCTGGGCTAAGCCTGGATCCCCTGGAGCGACTGCCCACTCCTGGGGGAGACGGATGGTCACCCAGGTTTAGAGCAAGCTGTCTGAGGCCCTGAATCCCCCCAAAGTCCCCAGCGCTTCCTTCTGCGGAGTAACTCCTGTGGCTGGAGGAATGCGCACAGCGGTTCTCTTGTGTTTAAACAACAGCCCTATGGATAAGAAAATTAGGCGCCATACAATTGACCCATTTCAAGCGTACAGTCCACGGCTTTTGGTACATTCACAGACTTGTGCAACCTTCCTCACAATCAATCTTAGACCGTGTTCATCTCCCCCAAGAAACCCATCCCCAGCAGCAGACACTCACACAATGGCTTGTCATCCAGCTTGGCTGGACCTGTTTCTGTGAAGAGGCCAGGGGTCGGGTCACGCCTGCTATGCCGTGGGGGGGAGGGGGAAGGAGGCTGGGAAGGCAGCCACCAGGGGCACCGCCCCTGTGCTCCACCCACTAGGCTGGTGGTGACGCCCCTGTCCCACCCCTCGCCCAGCGATGCTGCCGGCCTTGTCCTGCCTTTGCCTGGCTTTGAGACATGCTTTCCTCTCTCACCAAGTCTCATTTTTTAAAATGTACTTTTATTGACTTCAGAGAGGACGGGCGAGGAAGAGAGATATAGAAACATCAGTGATGAGAGAGAATCGTCCATCGGCTGCCTCCAGCAGCCCAGCCATGTGCCCGACAGGGAATGGAGCCATGACCTCCTGGCTCACGGGCCAGTGCCCCACCACTGAGCCATACCAGCGGGGGCAAGTCTCGTCTGAAGACCGTCTCCAGTGCAGCAACCAGGGACCAGATCTGCCATAAAGGGCTGTGTGGCTGGGATGGGGAAGCCCGGCCTTAGTAAAAGGCAAATTATGCCAAGACCTGGAGGTCTGAGAGAGACGGCAACTTGCCAACTTGCAACTGGGAAATGGGTTCCTGTGGGGAGATGGCAAGCGAGAGGCCAACACGTGTCCGTCAGCCTCCCCTCCGGCAGTGCTTGCTTTTCTGTTTGCTATCTATCTGTTCAGGCGCTGTTAGAGAGGCTGGCACAGGTTCTTGGTGGTTTTCTCTTTCCCTCCCTTAGAAATAATTCTTTTTTTTTTAAATATATTATTGATTTTTCACTGAGAGGGAAGGAGAGAGACAGAGATTTAGAAACATTGATGAGAGAGAGACATCGATCAGCTGCCTGCTGCACATTCCCACTGGGGTTGTGCCCGCAACCAAGGTATGTGCCCTTGACCAGAATCGAACCTGGGACCTTTCAGTCCGCAGGCTGATGCTCTCTGTCCACTGAGCCAAACCGGTTTCGGCTAGAATAAATTCTTAATCTGGAAGCAACATTGATATCTTTGTCCTTTTTGTTAGCACTTACCCAATATTTGGTCCTTTTTTTTTTTACTTTTAATTTTTGCTCCTTTGCATGCTGTGCTGGGTAGTACTTCTGTGATCTGGCGCTTTGATCTGCTCAGTTCTGGCCGGAGAGCAGGGGACGAGGTGATCACATGTGAGAGACAGGGACACCAGGCTGTGGAAGTCCTCCCAGATAAGGGGGTGTGCCTGGGGAGGAGATAGCTGCCATTTTGGGTAAAAATTCAGGGAGGTGAGTCAGACGCTGCACTGTAATCTCGTGACCTGGCGTTTAATTCCCTCTCATCCGTGTTCACTCTCTGAATGTAAAGGTAAGACCAGCGACACCGCCTGGCCTTCCTCCCTCCTCTGGGCATCATTCGTGTCCACGTGGTCCTCAGGGACGCTGGGGAAAGTGGTCAATTTGCGAGCCCAGCCGGCCGTGTGTCTGTCCCCCTGGGAAGTTCGCTCAGGAAGCTCGCCCAGCTCCCAGGAGCCGCAGACAGGTTTCTGGAGAACCGCGCCAAGCCTCCCACTGACCCCATGGTGAGCAGGGCTCTGCCTGACTTTCCCTCCCTCCCTCCCTCCCTCCCTCCCGCCTGCTGCAGCTCCGGCCCAGTGCATCCGCTCCAGCAGAAGAAGCCCCTTCGAGCACGCCCAGCCGAACGCTCCCACTCCCGGCTGTCCTCAGCCGAGAGCTGGTCCCTGGATGGCTTTTGGATGGAGGTGGAGCAGATCCAACAGAGGGAGGAGCTGAGAGAAGAGGATGGCAGCGGGGGCGAGGGCCGGCCGCCAGAGGGTGAGGCCGCTGGCAGGGGCTGCTTGGGGGGGGAGGCCCTGGGGCAGGGGAGACCTGTGCAGGCTCCAGGCACAGACCACACGTGCAAGGGCTTGATCTCTCTCCGGCTGTTGCGGAAGCTTCTTCCCTGGTCTCCCTGCTCCACCCTTGCTCCCTTGTCATCCTGAATTAGGTGGCGTCCCTCAACATTAGGCCAGTCAGCACGCGTGTACAATTGCCCCTTTCTGGCCGGGCACTGTGTCAGGCACCAGGAATACAACAGTGAATGCAAAACAGTCTCCCTGTGGAGCTAACATTTGAGAGGAACCCTAAATCTTTTGCTCAACATCCCACAGTGTCCCCACCTCGCTCAGTGTATCTGCTCTCCATCACTGCTAATCACCCCCTGCAGACTGAGCCGGGTACAGTGACTACATCGTCATCATCATTATTCTCACAGTGTCACCGTTCTGGGGTCGGTGGTACTCAGCTAGGCGGTCCTCACTCTGGGCTCTCATGTGACTACAGTCAGATGGTGGCTGGAGTCTCAAAGAATTTCTCTCTCTGCATCTGGTGGTGGCTGTGACATCAGCTGGGCCTCATGTAGGACTGCAATGCCTCCGGGTTGCTTCTGTGTGGGCCTGGGCTTCCTCACAGCTAAGCAACTGGATCCCAAGAGCAGGAGGGGAAAGAGAGAGACAGAGAGAGAGAGAGAGAGAGAGAGAGAGAGAGAGAGAGAGAGAGAGA
>JAAGEH010000480.1:45505916-45850337 GCA_011751065.1 Lasiurus cinereus | reverse complement strand
GAGAGAAGAGGCAGAAGCCGGCTCGCCGTTCATGACCCGGCTGCTACATCCTGTTTCCCTGCGCCCAGCCCACATCCCAGGGGCGGGAATTGGACCCCACCTCTCAAAAGGGTGTGTGTCAAAGAATCTGAGAACACGTAAAACCTGCACATCACACTCACAAGGCTTTATGAAATGGGCCCAGGCCCCTCTGCCTCAGGCCCTCCCGCCGTCTTCCTATGTCTCCCCTTCCCCGCCACTCAGGCCTCCTTGCTTCCTTGATGAGGAAGGCACACTCGAGCCTCTGAGACCTCATCCTCACTGTTCCCTCTGCCTGTAGCGCCCTTCCCTCAGGGATCTGCCTGGGCTGTTCTCTCCAGTCAGGACTGGGCTCAAATGTCACCTCCTTGGAAATAAATCTTGACTTCCTTACTAGTAAGTAAAGCAGCACCTGCCCCTCACTCTCTAGCCCCTTGACCCAGTTTATTTAGTGTTAGAGCACATATCCGCGCTGCCATGACACAGTGCGTTTATTTGTGCTTTGTCCGTGTCCCCCAGTAGAACATAAGCGCCAAGAGGCCTGGGCCATTGTCCATCACTGCTGTACCCTCAGGCTTAGGCCAAGCCAAGCCCATTCTTGTACTCCTTACATGTTCGATGAATGAGGGAATGGAAGGGCATTGGCACAGAAACCTGGATCTGGCATATGAGTCAGCTGTGCCAGCCTATGGTGTACAACATGTGTGGTCATGGGGAGACTTGGATCTCCTGGGAAACCTTCAGGAACACAGGAACCTTGGGATTAGAGGAGAGAAACGGATCCTGGCATCACAGTGGAGTAGGCGCCTTCACCAGCTGGCACACGTCAGGGGAGGACCCACGACATTGTGGCCGCCCCTGGCAGCGTTTGTTTGGTTCCCATGTGCCTGGGGGACGCTGTGGGGAAACGTCTGTGCATGGCACAGCTCGGGCTGCCTGCCGTAAAAGCCGCTTTGATGTTTTGAACCACCAGCTCTTGGTTGACTAATTGGTCAAACTGGGCACCCCAGCATCAGCTCACACATGGGTACAGCTTCCTCCCCAAGTTCTTGTCTGTTTCCCCCATAATCAGCACGAAACTCACGGGTGTTTCCCAAGTGTGATCTGAAGACTCCATTGTATAGAATCGTCTGGGCAGGAAGGTGGGAATTCAAATGCAGAGTCCCAGGTCCTGAGCCTGAACTCCTCGGGCAGAATCTCTGGAGAGGGGACCCAGGGACCTGCAGTCTCCACACCAGCCCACAGTTTGGAAGAATGGCTTTGCTGTAAGGCCATGACGGTTTCCTTACAAAGCACAGCCGAGGGGGTTATTTCAACACCAATAAGGTCTGGAATAGAGTGGGGCTATCCAAGGGGACAGCAGCTGCCCGTGGGACCTGGTGGTGGTCTCGGTCAGATTTGGGAGGGGCGTGATTCATGGCTACATTACAGTCAGATCATGCAGGCGCCCCTCCGCAGCCTGCTGTTTCTAAGAGAATATGATTTTTAAAAAAATATATTTTATTGATTTTTTTTTACAGAGAGGAAGGGAGAGGAATAGAGAGTTAGAAACATCGATGAGAGAGAAACATTGATTAGCTGCCTCCTGCATGTCTCCTACTGGGGATGTGCCCGCAACCAAGGTACATGCACTTGATGGGAATCGAACCTGGGACCTTTCAGTCCGAAGGCCGATGCTCTATCCACTGAGCCAAACCGGTTTCGGTGAGAATATGATTTTATAGATTTAAACCCAGATACCGGTTAATGCCATCCATACCCCCCAAATTCTCTGGTATTTTGTTAGGTCTTCTCCACATTGAAGAGTGTGGCTGGTGTTAGTGGGTCTCGTGATCAGGTATGTGGGTGTTTCTTGCACTCACGTTGAGTGTGTGTTTCTGCATGTGACTTGGTTAGCGCGTGTGGCTGAGAGTGTAGTTGTGTGTATTTATCTGGGTGGTCTCTCTCTATTGGCAGAAGGAGAAACTGAATCCCAGTGGCTGCAGGACACGGGCCTGTCGGACCTCCTTGGTGGCCTGGGCTTGGACAGTCATCACCGGGGGCTCCTGTCCACCCTCACACAGACCCAGGTGGCCGCTGTCCGCCGCCGGCTGGACATCTGTGCCCGCTCGGCGCGAAGACGCTACAAGGCACCTGTCAGAGATGTTAGGGACATCTTTGGGGGCTTCGATTCCGGGGTAAGTCAGCAGCGTCAGGGTGACTGCAGGCCTGTCCGCTGGGCCCATTCACATCCCGAGGGGAGCCGGTCCTGCGGCCAGGCTGCGCTGGCGAGTGCTTGCAGCCACTGTGCCCCGTGTTGCAGGGAGGGCTGTCCGCTGCGAGTGCCATTGTGCGTTTGCCTGTTGCCACCGCGTGTCCTTGCCTGGGCCTGAAAGCTTAGGTTCTCTCTCCAGATAACTCTTGTCAGGACAATGAAGTTTTTATCAGTTGTATATCCTGCTGACACTCGGAACCTGAGAGGTTATGGCCATTTCATTCTTTCTTGGGATATTTTGAAGTGGCATGACACATGCAGAATACCATAGGCACTGAAGGCAGAGCGGCCTGGGCCAGCGCCCACTCCCCCACTCCGCAGCCATGGGGTCCTGGGCCAGATCCCTGCTTCAGCTGCTCCATCTGTGAAGACGGGGTCACGAGTGGCTTCTGTTTCCCAGGGTTGGGAAATAGAATTAATTGGGAATTGTCTGTAACTTGTTTAGGAAACGCCTTCAGAGAACGGGCACTCAGGTATGAAGTGGACCCAGCTCGGTTCTGGGAGACCTCGGTCTCCTCCGGGTAAGTGGCCCTCAGTTTTCCGGGCCGCAGGGATCCTCCAGGCTGCACAGGGCTGCTCTGCGAGGCAAAGAAGGCGCACACCTCTGAGCGTGTCTCTCTTCCTGGTGGTTCCTTGCCTTCCCTGCTCCAGGGCGGTAGCAAGAAACCCCAAAGGACAAGGTCAACCCTTGAGTGGGGTTTTCCCATCAGACCCATGGACCTTAGCCTGGAAAATTACTTCCTGGGGCAATGGGCCTTAGCAAGAAACTACTTCCTGGGGCAATGGGCCTTAGCTAGAAACTACTTCCTGGGGCAATAGGCTTTAGCTAGAAACTACTTCCTGGGGCAATGGGCCTTAGCAGGAAACTACTTCCTGGGGCAATGGGCCTTAGCAGGAAACTACTTCCTGGGGCAATGGGCCTTAGCTAGAAACTACTTCCTGGGGCAATGGGCCTTAGCAGGAAACTGCTTCCTGGGGCAGTGGGCCTTAGCAGGAAACTACTTCCTGGGGCAATAGACTTTAGCTAGAAACTACTTCCTGGGGCAATGGGCCTTAGCTAGAAACTACTTCCTGGGGCAATGGGCCTTAGCAGGAAACTGCTTCCTGGGGCAATGGGCCTTAGCAGGAAACTGCTTCCTGGGGCAATGGATCTGATCCCTAACGGTATTGATTTGGTCCTGGGGTTTTGGTCCTGGGCAATCCCTTCTTGGGGCAAAGGGCTCGAGTCCTCAGCTTAGGAGCTTACTTCCTGGGGTCACCCTCGCAGCCCCTGGTGGGAGGCGATCACTGCGGAGAAGGTGGAGGCCGAGGACTGCCCCCTGGGCTCTGGGCAGGAGGAGGCAGGGAGGTGCCAGCTCCTAACTGCCGCCCGCCCTGTCCCCGCAGCAGCAGCAGAGCCTGAGGGGCCGCAGGCGCAGGCTGGGGCGGAGCGAGCCTTCCCCATGGACTCCGCCTACTCGGAGCAGGCGGCGCGGCGCCCGCAGAGGGCCAGGCAGCGCCCGGCGGGCACCGCGGCCTGGAGCAAGGGCTCCCTGCCGGTGAGCATGCCGCCGGGGACAGGCCGGCCCCGACCCTCCCCTCTGCCCCTGAGGAATGTGCGGTGACCTCTGCTGCAGTGGAAAGGGCTTTCACTCACTCAGACAGGATTTTGCCATTTATTTTGAAATAATTTTAGAGTCACAAGAAGTGGCAGAAATAGAGTTCCTATGTACTATTCACTATACATAAGATAGTACCTTATGTAACCATAGCATGTTAAAGTTTTTAAAGACGGACTTTGTATTTCTAAAGCATCATAGGTAATTAATGTTCAACATTATCCTGTCTTCTGTCCTCGATGGTTTGATTTCCCCGTTAAACTATGAATGATAAGTAACAATGCCGAAGATACCACATACGCTAGTAGACCTTTTACCATGGACTGGGCATGTACCAAATACTATACATACATGATTTAATTTCATCTGTTATGTTAACAGCAATTGTATAAATACTTAAAAAATAGTGATAGTTGTAATAACTGAGGACTTACTTTGTCAGGCACTGTGTTTTATCACTTTATCAAATTGAACCTCCCCCCCAAAATCCTGTGAAGTGAATACTGACTGTTATTAGCCCCATTTTACAGGCAAGAAAATTGACACACAGAAAGGTAACATTATTTCCCCAAACTCACAGGTAATGTCAGGATTGGAACCTAGGAAGTCTGGCTCTATGCACCACCGAGCGAGCATTGGCCTGTGTGATAGCCATAACATCACGACCCACAGCCACAGACTTCCTTTCCCTTAGGGCACTGGAATGGGCACTGGGCCATAACCTGGTCAAGTCCTCCAGGCAAACACTAAACACATTTGCCACTCCCTCTTGCTGTTTTTCAACTTTTCACCTATGGCAGTGGGGGAGGAGAAGGGATGGGGATATGCTTGTAGATCCCCACTTTTGTCTCTAGAAGGCGATGTCGAGCACCATTTATTTTTCTATCAATATTGAGGAAGAGGAGAATTGGGTTGGGGGGAGGGTTGGCAGAGGAAGGATAGGTGGGGTGAGGGAGAGCAACAAAGGATCAGAATCGAAGCAAAATAAGAGGCCCATGGGGGTAGTCCCTCTCCTCTAACCCTCAGATTGGAATACAGGCGGTAAAAAGAGCTGCCCATTCCTGTTATGTGCTTGGCACCCTTTATACCCCTTTACCCTCAAAAGCTATGAGGTAAGCACTGTTGTTTGATTACAAATGGGGAATTAGAGGTTCAGAATGTGAGGTGGAAGTCAGGTGGAGGTGGGACTTGAACCTGGGATGAAATCCTGAGCCCCTGCTCTCATCCACTCTGCTCTTTCTCCCCCTAACCGCCTGGGGGTGGTGGGATGGGTGAAGGATGTGGTGGAGGTGGGGCCTCAGCACACTTACAGGACATCTGGCTTGCTGGTCTCTGCTTCCCTCCCTAGAAGTTTAGAATCCCCAAAGGCAGACTTGGCTTGACGAGGATTGGAGACCTGTCCTCGCAGGACCTGAAGAAGATCGCTGCTCTGGCCCTCATCGAGCTGACTGCGCTCTGCGACGTCCTGGGCTTGGACCTGAAGAGGAGCAAGGCGGGGAAGCAGAAGGCAGCAGGTCAGCAGGCCAGCGCTTCAACTCCCTGTGACTGACATCCTGGCTTTCTCACTGGGGCGTCTTACACCAGAATATGCTCAGCTGCTTTATTTCTTTCCGTTACATGTATGTGCTGAAAACAGTTCCTGCTCGCTGTAGGAAATCTGAGAACTAGAGTAAAATCCAAAACAGAAAAATATAATTCAGATGTAAGCACGATTCGCTTTTAGAGTATCATCTTCCTCTCCCACCCCATGTATATAAACCCTTTTCTCACTTCATAGTATAGAATTATGGACATTTCTGGGTTTCATCTCATTCAGCTATTGCCACAATAGTGCTATATTACAAGCAACCTTAAAACTCATGACTTAAATCAACAATCTGTTTACTCTTGCTCAGATGTTGGTGGGTGTCCCCAGATTAGGCTCCTTGATGCACATTCAACTTTGAATGCATCTCAGATTGTTTTAGAAAATACTGGTGAGGTTCTGGGTATTATTACCCTTCAATAATGTATGAGACGGTTCCTCTCACTGCATCATTGTCAACATCACGCCTTGCAATTTTTTTGTTTGTTTCTTGATTTAAAAAGGGGGGGGGGATGGTGGATGGGGAGGCCAGGAGAAGGGGTTTGGCCAGAGAAAGGGGTAGAAAGTGAGTGAGAAAGAAGAACACTGCAGAGTACACTTGGAAAGACGATTTTATCTGAGAAGCCTGCAAGGTGGGATGGTTGAGAAGACCCGGAAGTACATTTCCCTGGAATGTGGTCCATCCCGGCTGAGCAAAGTCCTCTACCCCAGACGTTACGCCTGGCACCCAGTGCTCCCCAACAGCAGCACCTTTTCTTTCAGCGCCTCTTTTTTTTTTTAATATTTTATTGATTTTCCACAGAGAGGAAGGGAGAGGGATAGAAAGTCAGAAACATCAATGAGAGAGAAACATTGATCAGCCGCCTCCTGCACGCCCCTTACTGGGGATGTGCCCGCAACCAAGATACATGCCCTTGACTGGAATCGAACCTGGGACCTTTCAGTCTGCAGGCCGATGCTCTATCCACTGAGCCAAACCGGTTTCGGCTTCAGCACCTCTTTATCCAGCGGAGACGTGATGCTCAGGATGCAGCTAATGTTGGCATTAGTGCTGAGGCCTCGTGTTCTGCTTGAGAGCAGGTTGAGCTCAGCCACCCCCCAGAGCTCAGTCCTCACACAGGGAAAGGAGTCTATTCTAGTCGCCCAGGAGATATTCCAAGTTGGAGACGAGCTGTCATTCCAGGAAGTGAAACGCCCCTTCTCCTCTTTGGACTTCCCGCAGAAACTCGCCTCTTTGGGGTGTCCCTCGAAGCCCTGCTGGAAGCTGACCGCAAAGCCCTCCCCAGCACCCAGGTGCCACTCATCCTTCAAGATGTAAGTTGTCCCCAGATTGGGCTCACTTAGCCAGGCAGACGCTGGCCCTGGGCTCCGCGGATGGCTGGCCTGGGAGGTACGGTGTGGACTTCAGAAACAGGAGACCTGGGTTCTGATTCTGGCTCTGACCCATGCTGGCTGAGACTTGGGTGGGTTGTTGAACCTCTCTGAGCCTGCCTTTCAGTGTTTGTGAAGTGGGGTTAGAATAACAGTATCCTTTTATCAGACAGCGAATGAGAAAAATGCATGTTTAGGGAAAAAGCCACAGAACAATGCTTGGCTCATGGAAGTGGCCAACAAAGCCATTCTTCGCCTCCTCTCTCTCTGCCTTGTTTTCCTGGGAGACAAACACACCAGCTTGAACCCCACTTTTCAGTGGTTGCTGGTTTAAATGGTGGCTTCTTTTTTTCCTCACAGCTGCTGTCCTGTTTGGAAAAGAGGGGGCTGGACATCGAAGGCATTCTCAGAGTGCCTGGATCGCAGGCCAGGGTCAAGGTAATGGCTTGGCTTCCCCCACCTTGCTGAGGTTGCATCTCCCAGCATCCTTACGCGTGTGTCAGTCCTGAAGAGAATCCAGTTCACGGCCTGTTGGTCTCTGTTTGGGTCTGGAATTCAAGAGGGTTCGAAAGGCTAGAGGTGGAACAATATAGCATAGTATTGAGACTGTCAACATTTGTTGTGTTACTTACACACATTAGGCCATTTAATCCTACAAAACTCCTACGAGATGAGTGCAATTATCGTCCCCATTTTGCAGATGAGGAAACTGAGGCACAGAGAAGTGGTGGAGCGCTTTTCCTGGAGCCTTGAGCCAACTTCTCATTGGGGCCCCTCTTTCCTGCAGGGGCTGGAACAAAAGCTGGAGAGAGATTTCCACACGGGCCTGTTTAGCTGGGACGAGGTTCACCACAACGATGCGTCCGATTTGCTCAAAAGGTTTATCCGGGAGCTGCCAGCCCCTCTGCTCACTGCGGAGTACCTGCCAGCCTTCGCTGTGGTGCCCAGTGAGTGTCGCAGCCCTGTGCATCTGGGAGAAGAGCTTTAGATGGCCTGGGGAGGGAAAGTGGGGGGGAAAATGAGACTACCTGATCCCTGCCTGACCGGAGAGGAAGTACATGTGTGTATGTCTGAGTATGTGTGCATATGTGCATGTGTACTATGTGTGTGTGCATATATGTGTATGTTGTCTGTGGGCATGAGTGTGCGTGTGCAGTGTGACAAGGTGAACCAATCGCAATTCTGACCCTGGGATATACCTCTCAGGCTGCATATCTAGGCGTATGTATGTACATGTGTATGTGTGTGTTGTTTTTATCTACACGGTTTAGCGAGCCTCAAGACCAGCGCTGGTTGGGGCTCTATCTGAGCTAATGCTAGCCAGGAAACAGTTCCGGGTTTTATAAAGAAAGATTTCCTGCCCTGACCGGTGTGGCTCAGTTGGTTGAGCGTTGATCCATGCAGGAAGTGGTCGCTGGTTCAATTCCCAGTCAGGGCCCATGCCCAAGTTGGGGGCTTGATCCCCAGTAGGGGGTTGTGGGAGCCATCCAATCGATGTTTCTCTCTGATTATTGTTTCTATCTCTATCTCTTTCTCCCTCTTCTTTTCTTTCTCTCTCAAATCAATGTAAAAAAACACACATTTTTTTAAAGAATGATTTTTTGGAATCTCCCCTCCCCCAAGAATGGGGCTCTGGACTGAGGTAGAGTCTCTGAGCCTCATGGAGAGACTGAGACCAAGTCTGCCCTCTTCCCTCAGATATCCCTGACCTGAGGCAGCGCCTGCAGGCCCTCCACCTACTCATCCTGATTCTCCCGGAACCCAACAGGAACACCCTGAAGGTGAAATCTACCTCCAGCTGCCTCCCCTCTGTCATCTCAGCCCACAGTCATAGTAATGGCTCCAAGTGTGCCCATTCATTCATTCATTCATTCATTCAACAACTCTGCCAGGAGCTGTGGGGCAGTGATGACCAACAGTGATGGCCAAGTCTTTCCTGAGACCTTTTCCCTAAAGAAAGGAGATGAGCCCTGACAGGACATGGTGCTCACTGGCATGTGCACGGCCCGGCATCATTGTCAGTCCCAGGGAAAAGGCTCTCTGTCCAGATAAGATGGGTGGACACTGAGTCCGTGAAGTAAGGCTAGGATCATCCCTTCCTATCAGAGTCTTGATATGCTAAGGCTTTGTGAATCTCCCAGTGGGACTAGAATGTGTAGCAGTTCCTGACTCAGGTGTCCAGGGACCTCTTTTGTTATGGAAAGCATTGCACTGCATGGTGTTCCGTGGAGCAGTAGTTTGGGAAATACTCACTTGAGGAATTCCCACTGTGTATTATGGGAGTGGGTATTCAGGACTGGGGCTTGGGATACAGCCTGGACTTAGGTCCCAGCACC
Source organism: Lasiurus cinereus (assembly GCA_011751065.1). Taxonomy (NCBI): domain Eukaryota; kingdom Metazoa; phylum Chordata; class Mammalia; order Chiroptera; family Vespertilionidae; genus Lasiurus; species Lasiurus cinereus. The sequence goes on along the minus strand of JAAGEH010000480.1, from coordinate 45,841,175 downwards.
CTTCTGGCTGTCCCAGCACCTTCTGGCTGTCCTTGGGTCAAATCCAAGACATACCGCTAGGTTGTGGCTGTGAGGAGACCCCAGGTCTACTGGAACCCTTGTCTGATGTGGACACAGGAGGCCCTGAAGGAGTATTTATAACCAGACAGACCTGGGCTCAAGTGACCATCATGCCTTGTGCCTCAGCTTTGTTGAAGAGACAGCCTCTTTGAATTTGTTTCCTTTTCAGTAAACTTAAGCTAATAATACCATCTGTGTGATTGTTTGTAGAATACAAGAGCTAATACATAAGGAATCACAGAGTAGATGATGTGGTACTAAGCAAGTGTTCAATACATTCCCTCCCTCCCCCCATCTTTCCCCCCTCCCTCTCTCCCTTCCTTCTATTTACCCTCATCCATCCATCCATCCATCCATCCATCCATCCTTCTATCCCCACTCCTTCTGTTCATCCTTAATGGCTATGTGGCCTTGGGCACATTCTCCAAGCCACAGTTTTCCTTCTCTGTATAATGGGTACAAATGGTAGAACCTACTTTAAAGAGTTGTGGAAATTAAATGAGATGATAAATGCATGTAAGGTGCTAGCTAAGGCACCAGGAACACAAAGAACACTTAATAAATGGCAGCTATTACCACCATCTCTCTTCCTTCCCATTGTTTCCGCTTCCCTGTTCTTTCCCTTGCCTTTGGGGCAGATTCAGACACCCCAGATCCAGGTAAAGGAACTCTACCTTTTCCTGGGCTTGCCAGGAAAATACCCACTTCCCAGAGTTGTGGCTCTTTTCTGCCTGGAAGTTGAAGTTTGACCCAGGTGTTTCATTAACCTCTAAAGGAGCAGGGAAGGGGGAAAGTTTGGGCCATGTTTTGTCAGAAACAGACACAGAGGGGTCACAGGGTATGCTGATGGCAAAGCTGAAATTAAAACCCGTATGCCAGCCCCTCGCTCCTTGCAAGGCCCACAAGTAACACAGCAGGATGTTCTGGGGAAGGTAGGGCATACCAGGGGTGTGCTAAGATTTAAAGCAAGTTCTGTGCCCTTCCCCAGGCACTCCTGGAATTCCTCAGGAAGGTGGTGGCCCAGGAGCAGAGCAACAAGATGACACTGTGGAATGTTTCCACGGTAATGGCCCCTAATCTCTTCCTGCACCGAGGGCAGCCCCCCAAACTCCTCAAGGGCAGGGAGAAGCAGCTGGCAGAGGGGGCTGCCGAGGTGGTGCAGTTGATGGTGCACTACCAGGATCTGCTCTGGATGGTGAGTTCTGTGGGCCAACTGTGAGGGGAGGGGACACACTGTCCATCTGGGTAGCAGGTATGGGCCCTTTTACTCCTGTGGCTACAGCTGCTCTTTTGTCCCTGCCATCCATGATTGTGGGTACTGTACTTTCAGATCCCTAGTTGTGTCTCTTCTGGGACCTTTGTTGGCTCTTATGTATGACCTATGTCTTCTTTTTCCCCTGCCTTAGTGTCTAAAAGGTGTCCACACTCTCACACCTCCCAGCCAATCTACAGCCATCTGGTCTACCCCAGGTTAAGGGTGTTCCCTAAGCTCCCACAAATAATTCCTTCACCTCAAAGCTTTAATGATGTTGAAACAGCCACCCTCACCCCTGTTCTGCCTCAGGCTTACGGACACAGGGCCTGCCTAAGACAAAGGCCTGAGCCAGATAACCAAGACACCCCCTTCCCCTATGAGCCTTGCCCTGTGTAACAATCCAAAACAAGGACAAGGGGCAAGGGTAGGGAAAAAGGTCCCTCTGTGGTGTAGACATGCAAGGCCTGCTGACAGCTGGGGGATGGAACAGAAACACTAAGTCCCCTGCAGCACTTGAGACTCCCATGGATGCAAGGTAGCACTGCCTAGCACTGTGGCTCAGGCCACTTCACTTAGAAATGTGTAGCCTCTTCCTTCCATCTCTCCATTCATCCTTCCATTTAGTCACCCACCCAGCCATCCAGCCATCCACCCATTCACCCACTCACCAATCCAGCCAGCCAGCCAGTCATCCACCCACCAACTCACTCACTCACCCACCAATCCATGCATCCATCTATTCACTATTCAGCCATGCATCCATCCATCCATCCATCCTCCATCAATCCATCCATCCATCTATCCACCCACTCACTCACCCACCAACCAATCCATGCATTCATCCATCCACCTACCCACCAATCAATCTATCCATGATCCACTTACCTTTCTTCCCTCCCTCCCTCCCTTCCTTTTCTCCTTCCTTCTTCCTATTCTTCCCTTCACCCATAAAGTTATTAAGATAATTTTCAATTTCAGAAACCAGATAGTGAAGCTCTGACTCTTCTCAGTTTCTCCTTCATCACACCCAGGTGCCCCTTTGTGTTCTAAACACACCAAATGCCAGCTGGCTCTCCTCACTCATCCTACACTTCACACCTCTGAGTTTTTATTTATGCAGTTCACTCTGCCTGGAATTCCCTTACATTTTTAGAAAGGATGGAAACTGGAAACCTCTGCTTATTCTTTTTCCTTTCTTAGTTTAATTTTTCTTTCTATTGAATTTATTGGGGTGATAACTTGTTAACAATGTTATACTTCAGGTGCACAATTCCACAACACACCATCTGTACATTGTATTGTATGTTCACCACCCCAAGTCAAGTCTTCTTCCATCATCATTTATCCCGCATACACTTCTCCAGTTCTCTCTAACCCCCATAGCAATCAACACTCTGTTGTCCATGTCCATGAGTTTTTTTCTCTTCTGCTCAACCCTTGCAATCCCCGGCCCTTTACAAAGCCTCCCCACAACCCCAACAGCTGTTAGCCTGCTCTCTGAATCTTCCTCTGTTTTGCTAGTTAGTTCATTTCATTCATTAGGTTCTACATATGAGTGAAATCATATGGCATTTGGCTTTCTCCGACTGGCTTATTTCACTTAGCACAATACTCTCTAGGTCTATCCATGCTGTTGCAAAGGGTAATATTTCATTCATTCTTTTTATGGCCAAGTAGGATTCCATTGTGTAAATGTACCACAAATTTTTTATTCACTCATCTACTGATGGACACTTGAGCTGATTCCAGATCTTGACTTTTGTAAATAATGCTGCAATGAACATAGGGGTGCTTATATTCTTTCGAATTAGTGTTTTCTGGTTTCTTCAGATAAATTCCCAAAAGTGGAAACACTAGGTGAAATGGCAGTTCATTTTTAATTTTTTGAGGAACTTACATACTGTTTTTCACAGTAGTTGTACCAAACTGCATTCATACCCACAGTGCACTAGGGTTCCCTTTACTCCACATCCTCGACAGCAGTTGTTTACTGTTTTATTGATGGTAGCCATTCTGACAGGCACGTGGGGATATCTCATTACTAGAAGCCTGGTGCATGTAATTCATGCACTGGTAGGGTCCCTAGGCCTGGCTGGTGATCAGGGCCAATCAGGGCTTTCTGGCTATCGGCTGGGGCCTTCCTTCCTCAGCTGCCAGCTGCTGGCCAGGCCTTTTTTCATTCTGTGTCACCCCTTGGTAGTCAGCGCACATCATAGCAAGCGATCAAATTCCTGGTAGAACATTATACATATTACCTTTATATATATATATATATATATATATACAGATATATATATATATATATATATATAGAGAGAGAGAGAGAGAGAGAGAGAGAGAGACTAGAGGCCCGGTGCATGAATTCATGCCCCAGTGGGATCCCTCAGCCTGACCTGCATTATCGGGCTGAGACCGGCTCTCTGACATCCCCCAAGGGGTCCTAGATTGCAAGAGGGTACAGGACAGGCTGAGAGACCTCACCAGTGCACAGTCGAGTCCAAGGAGGGTTGCAGGAGGTTGGCCAGCTGGGGAGGGACCCTGGGAGGGCTCCAGGGCTTGTCCAGCCTGTCTCTCTCAGTCCTGATTGGCTGGATCCCAGCAGAAAGCTAACCTACCAGATGGAGCATCTGCCCCCTGGTGGTTAGTATACATCATAGCAAGTGATTGAGTAACCTTAGCATATTATTAGCATGTTATGCTTTGATTAGTTGAATGGACGACTGGACGACTGGACACTTAGTATATTGAGCTTTTATTATATGCGATGGTTTTGATTTGCATCTCTCTAGTGAGTAGTGATGTTGAGTATTTTTTCATATGTCTATTGGCCATCTGTATGTCCTTTGGAGATGTGTTTACTCAGGTCCTTCGCCCATTTTTTAATTGGATTGCTTGATTTTTTGGTGTTGATCCTCTGCTCATTCTTCAAGACCTAGTTGAAGAGTCAACCCTATGGAAAACCCCCCCCCTTCCCCATTCAGGCCTGTACCTACAGCACGTAGTTCCTGCCTTCTCTGTGCCCCTTCAGCTCTCTGAGGTCATGTGGCTATTAAAGCACATCTGTATATATAAAAGGCTAATATGCAAAGTGTCCCCAAGAGTTCAACGGGGAGACTGGGAGTTCAATCACTTGCTATGATATGTGCTGACCACCAGGGGGTTGGCATGGACCATGGTGGGTAACCAGCATCAGTGGCAGGGCACTGAGGGAGTGAGGGAAGGAAGAGGCAGGGAGGCGGGGAATCTGATCAACCCTGATCACTGGCCAGGCCTAGAGACCCTACCCTCACTAATTTCATACACTGGGCCTCTAGTTTGATTATATCACTTTTTATTGAAGGGAGTTTTAAAAAGTCAAGAAATGCCTACATGCCTTCTTGCTGTAAAAGTTTCAGGCAAACATAGATGTAGATACACAAAATGGGAGCATTCCCCCTCCTTCTTCCTCCATGTGTATCATCCTCTTCAGGCATCACAGAGCCGTAAGCAGAGGGGCCCAGAATGGGACCAGGCCTGTCAGACCCCAGAGCACATGCTACTCATGACCAGGGTCACGGAGACGGAATTCTCCTGACTCCCTCTGCTGGCTTCTGATTCCCGAGAAGAGTATGGGTCCCTGTGGGAATTTACCAACGCAGGGCTGGCTGGGGGTTCTCCGAGCATTAGCCCACTCCAGGTGTGTTTGGGGACATCCCTGCCTGAGTGTGCCAATGAGCAGCCATGCCCAGCAGGTGTAGGAGCCTCCAGCCAAACCAAGGATGGGCTCTCTGAGTCCCCTACTCCAAATGGCCTCTCTCTTCCCACCAAACTCGTGCTTCAGCCCCAAGTTCAACAAATATGTATTGGCAACTCCGTGTTCAGTGCTGGGACAAGGAAGATGCCACAGAGGCTGGCAGGCTCTGCCTCTTGCCTGCAGCCCCGTGCCCCTGCTAAGACGGGATTCTCTCTGGCCAGGTCTCCTCTTTCTTGGTGGCCCAGGTGCGAAACCTGAACGACAGCAGTAGCAGGCGCCCCCACCTCTGCGACGCGGGCCTCAAAACCTGGCTTCGAAGGACACAAGCAGACAGGGACAAGGAGGGGGATGGCCCCGAGGCGGTGAGTGCCCGTGCACACCCCAACCTCAGGGGCAGGGAGAAAGAGGCGGCTGGAGGCGCCCCCAGGGCTCCTGCATCCTCTGGGTATTCGCTACCATTGCGCTTCCCGTTGCAGCCACCAGGGGTCGCGCCGGCCCCACGGCTGCGAGCAAGGAGCAGGTGTCTCAGAAACCAGGGAGAAGTCGGAGCTGAGGATAGGGAAATGGACTTCTAGAAGCTGTCTTCCTTGCCCCGTTTTCAGGCAGCCCTTTGTGTGCCTGGCGGAGGGTTGGGAAAATGGGAGTCGCTTTGCGGGGTGAGGGGTGATTTGGACCAGGAAGGGGGAATAGAAAGAAAGGGCTTTCCAAGAATATTATTGAGTGTTCCTGGGAGGAATCCTGAACAGGGCCCCTTATTAGAGTCCCAAACTGAGAACTTGACCTGTTTGGTGTCGCGCTGTGTATGATGTTCACGGGAAATAAGTATTTATATAAACCTATGTGCGTGTGTTTGTAGGTGCATTTCATGCACTCCTGTTGTGTATACCAGTATGAATGCATCTATATGGATGTTTCTGTGTCTGTGTTTGTGTATGCACACTATGGGGGCGTCATGTAAGTGACGCCCCCATAGTGTGCATACACACTGTGAGTAAGTGGCTGGTGTGTATGTATACATGTGCATCTTCTGTTTTTAGTGTGTGCATATGTATGTGCACACATTTGAATTTGAGGTATGCATTGTGTGCCCATGCATATGGAGCTTTCTCTCTCTGCAGACTCCCACCGTGGCAAAGATCCAGGTGGCCTGGCTTATCAAAGATACCCTCGAGGTGCCCCTGACCCCCAGCACCAAAGTGGCTCATGTCCTCAGGCAGTTCGCAGGGCGCCTCAGCCCTGCTTTACAGGGTCCGGAGGGCAATGAGGACAAGGACAGCCTCCTCCCACGGTAAGGGGCACCTCCCCAAGACAGGAGCCTCTCTCCAACAGGGAGCAGGGAGCAATTCCAAGGAGGGGTCAGCACGCAGAGCTGAAGGCCAGCACAGGCTGTTGACCTTCCCCTTTCCCGGGTGGTCAGAACTGGGTTCTCCAACCTTCTTAGAGAGCTTCTTGGCTTCAAATAAAGTGATAATAGCATTCATTTATCCAGCAACAGGTATTTCATGAATGCCTGCCATAGACCAGGTACCCTGTGGAATGCAAGAATCACAATGAAAAGAGCAGACAGGGGCCCTGGACTTACAAGCTCATAGCCCCGTGGAAGAGACAGACATGTGTCAAATAGCCAGAGAGGCACTATCAGGCAGTTCACAAACGGTATTCGGTTTTATAGGAAATACAGGGAACAATGTGAATGTAAGACAAGGTACTTGGTGTAGTCTGGGGAATGAGGTAAGACTTCCAGACACAGAAAACTGCATGTGCAAAGGTCCCGAGGTAGCATGTCCAAAGAGCCAAAAGAGGATTAGAGGGGCTGATATGCAACTGTCATTCCAGGATGCAAGGGACAGCTTGAGCTTGGGTGCCTCCGTGAAGGGGTTGGCAAGAAAGACCTCCCAGTGTCAGTCATTAGCCAGAGTCTAGTCCAGGTCCTCAGTGTACAGATGGGGAAACTGAGGCCCAGAGAGGGGAAGAGGTTTGCCCAGAGCCACAGGCAAATGAGGAACAGATTATGGAATTGAACTCATGTGGTAATTACATGATATTTATATGATAACTATAATTATCATCATAATCACACAATATTCACAATTCATTTTAGCTCAGGATTTGCCCCTCACAGCAGGCTCCTGTCCCCACATGTCACTCCTCATCCCACCACTCTCGTAGCTTCCATTCTGATACCCAGCGGGTAGGGGGGCCTTGTGGTGGGGGCCCCACATCTAGCCCTCCTTGAGTGCCGCCCACCTGCCTCTTCCCTGTCTCTGGTGCTGGGTTCCCTCGTGGCCCCAGCTTTCTCGGGAAGGTCCTTATGCCTCACCTCCCAGCTGGGACCAAACATTAGTGAGGGCCCCTTCCAGGCCTGGGTCTGGAAGCAGCAGTTGCTGGTGAAAGACCAGTCGGGAGCCGAAACCAGGACTACAGGCTTTATTAGGGGAAAAACCTGCGGGGCTGTCTCGTGAGGGGAGAACAGCAACCCGTGCAGAGGGGAGCACCCCGTTTGAGGGGAGGAATGGGAAGGGATGGGGGCTCAGTGTACCCGGCAAGCGCTGATTGGTGGCTCAGTGTATGGTCCATAGAAGGGCCATGGTTAGGCACTCAGGCATTTCCGGCTGCAGGTCACATCGTACTCTGCCCACCAGTGGGGGAAGAGAGGGTCTATCAGCTGGTCCTGGAGCCACAGAAGAGCTCGGTCAGCCTCTCTCTCTGTCTCGCAGCAGCAGGACGAGGAAGCCAGCCGACATCGTCCTCTACGAAGTTGGAGGGAACCTCGGTAAGTTCCCAGCGGGCATGGGTCTGAGCCCGGGCCCTGCCGCTCTCTGACCGGGAGGGCTCACTGGGCCCCTCTCGGGGGTCGGGGGGGGGGGCAGGGTCCACCTTGGCTGGAGCCTTTCCCTCAGGCCTCTGTCTCCCAGGAGACCGGGTAGGACCCTGCTGGGAGGTTAAAGGTCAGCTTGTGGCGGAGTTTGGAGGAGGGCCTGCCGGGGCCTCTGGCTGGGCGAGGGCGGCATTCCTCGCCCCGTGGGGGCTTCCCAGAGCGAGGCCGCCGGTCCAGCGGGGCCGGTGGGACTGCTCTGGGCCGATGGCCACGGACGCCTTCAGGATTCCGCCAGCACATCCCCAGCTCCATGCCTTCGGGATTCCGCCTGCACATCCCCAGCTCCGCGCGGCCCCGGCGCTGTGGGAAGCCGGAGGGGCATCCTCAGCTCATTCTTTAGGGCAGAGTCTCCACCTTAAGGGCGTCAGAATCACCCCGAGGGCTGATCAGGCCCCGGTGGCTGGGCCCTGAGAACCCGCATTTTAGCAAGTGCCCGGGAGCTATCGATGCTGCCGCTGCGGGAGCCGCCCGCCGTTGAGGTTGGGGAGCAGTGCAGCGCTGAGGGGGTGCCTGGCCGCGGAGGGGAGGAGGAGGAGGGGTGAAGTCGGGCCTTGGCCACCAGGGGGCTCTGGAGCGCCCACTGCATCCGCGTTTAGAGGAGGGAGGGAGGCTGATCGTCCTGCCGCCGCCAGTCACTGGCTGGGGGCGGCCCGAGGGCGGGACCGTGCGGCCTCTGACGTCACGGAGGGCCCCCCTGAGCCGGGGTAGCTGTGAGCGCGGCAGCCGGGCGCACACAGGTGCGAGCGGGGCGGAGCCGGCCGGGAGGACTCAGCTTCCGCCCGGCGCCGCCCGTGCCCGCTCCCGCAGGTGAGCGCCGCCTGGACCCGGACGCCTGCCTCTTGGACCTGCGCCGCGCCAACCCGCACGCCGCGTGGGTGCTGAAGCAGAGCCCCGCCTAGGCCCGCCCCGGCCCAGGCCCGCCGGGGGCACAGCTGCGGGGGCCCGGGGGAGATCAAGCCGCTGCTCCCGGCGTCTTCTCGGCGGCCCTCGCGTCCCGGAAGGGCTCCGGCCGGCCCGCTCCTCCCGCAGAGCCCGGGGGGGGGGGGGCCCTCCAGTCACCCCGCAGCGAGCGGAGAACAGCGAGCGGGGCCGCCTGCAGCCCGGGGCCCGCCCCGCCCCCTCTGAGCCCGGGAAGTGGAGGGGGCGGGGCCGCGGGCCGTGCGGGGCGGCGCTGCGGCCCAGCCCCCCCCCCCCCCCCCCCCCCCCGAGACCTGGAGAGAGAGCCTCCCTGCGAGCTCTCGGCGTTCAGCGTAGCTCGGCGCGGGCCTGAGGTTTTGTGACGCTGTTTAAATGCTGTTTGCACATTAAAGGCACGAGTTAAACGTCACTGTTACTTGGTCCACGTGTTTCCCCCCCCAGCCCCGCCCGCCGGGGTGTCGTTCCGGCAGTGAGTGGACAGGGGAGCTTAGGGAGGGGGGTGCCTTGTGTTTCTCACCGTGGTCTGGCCACGCCTGAACCCGCAGCCACCGGGAGGGATGGAGTCATGGCAACGGTTGTTGGATGGGGGAGGAGGACTGGGGGAGGGGGGAGTGGCTGCTGCAGGGACAGCTTCTCCGAGAGCCTGTCTGCACCTGTTCTCCGCTAAGGCCCCTCTCCCTTCCTTCTTTCCCCCGTTCTGGGTCTGTCTCCTCAGGGCAGATGAAGCCTCACTCATTCATTTGTTCAACGATGGATATACTAAGCCCTTAATATGTGCCAAGAGCTTTGCAAGTTTAATTTTTGCAATAATCCATCGCCTCTGTGTGTTCGCCCAGAAGCAGACCCCGAGATGACGGTGGGAGAATAAGCAGTGATTGCCAGGAAGCACAGGGGAGTGGGGAGCTGAGAGAGAGAGGTGGAGGCAGCCCCTCAGAGAAGGCATGATCAAGGACGTTACCCTGTGGGCAACCAGGGCTCAGTTTTGCTGGAGAACTCAGAGCAACAGCTAGAGCAGCGGTTCTCAACCTGTGGGTGGCGAACATCTAGCAGGATCTCCTAAGACCATCAGAAAACACAGATATTTACATTAAGATTCATAACAGTAGCAAAATTACAGTTATGAAGTAGCGACAAAAATAATTTTATGATTGGGGATCACCACAACATGAGAGACTGTATTAAAAGGTCGCAGCATTAGGAAGGTTGAGAACCACTGAGCTAGAGGATATTTGTCTGAGTTATTCCCACCCCAGGGGAAGGCAGTGGGGTATTTATTCATCAACTCCTGTGAGTCATTGGTTGAGGGCTCTTCCTGAGGGGAGCGGGCGTTTTTTCCCTGGCACTGCCAGCCTTCAGGCGTACAAGCATAGAGGGCTCCAGGAGCCAGAGGAAGCGCTCAGGTAAAGAGATACAGATGCTGGCGATTAGAAGTTGGCCACTGTACACTGAAATAGTGCTCGCCGAAGAGGTCCCGGTGGTGCATTCATAGAACCTGCTTGGCCCAGGAAGGTGATGACCACAGTGGTGGTGGTGATGATGGTGATGATGTGCGGATGATAGTGATATCAACGGCGATGTGGTGGTGGTAATGATGACGATGGTCAGTGTGGTGGTGGTGGTGGTGGTGGTGGTGGTAGTGCTGGTGGTGGTGATAGTGCTAATGGTGGTGGTAGGGTGATGATGCTGATGATGATGGTGATGCTGATGATAGTGATGATAATGGTGATAGTGATGAGAGTGATCAGGGTGGTGGTGTTGATAATGGCCCAAAATGTCAATTTCTTCAATGCTTTCTTCTATCTCGCCCTTCTTGCCCTCTTAGCTATCTTCTGTCAAGTGGCCCTTTTAAAAACAAAATTCAATTCTACTAAAATCCAACCTACAGAAAACCTTCCAGAGGGATCTCATACCACTGACCTATTGTGGCCCATTTAGTGTTTCTGATGACATTTCCTTCACGCTACTCCTCACTTTGCAGAGTCAGCCATGTGAGCCTTCTTTCAGTTCCTCAAACATACCAAGTTCATTCCTGCTTGTGAGCATCTGCACTTGCTGGTCTATCTGCCTAGAACACTCTCCCACAAGGTACCCCCATGGCCAGCTCCTCTCACCTCTGGGTCTCAGCTCAGATGTCCCTTCAAGAGGCCTTCTCTGACCATGTCGTTTGAAGTTTTGTGCGTTCTCTCTCTCTCTCTCTCTCTCTCTCTTTCTCTCCTTAATTAATTAAATTAGTTGATTATCATTACCTGGAATTATTTTTATTTAATTAGTTTTTTATCATCTGTCTCTTCAACATAAGGCAGAGACCTTGTGGGCTTTGCTCACCTTTGTGGATATGATGGCACATAGTAGGTGCCCCATAAAATCCATTGGATGAGTGAGTGCATTTGAATAGCTCTCTACCCCTCTCTCTGTTTCTTCCAGAAACTGTTGTCCTTACCACCTGACTTGGTTTGAGGGGTGAAAATGAGGACATGCTTCTGAAGTACCTATAGCAAGTGCTCATTCAGTGCGGTCATTATTATTATGAATTATTAACGAGAGCCAGGCAGCCTGAAATGGTGACTAATGACAAGATCAGCCCCAGGTTCCCCGCACCTATGCTTGTCCCCTTGCATGCCTCACACGTCAGTTACAGAGCCAGCATGACAAGGAGCTGTGTGGTTGGAGTACAGTTCTTTAACCTTGGCGGGGGGGGGGGGCGCGGCAGGTGTCCTGGTGGGTGCCAGGAACCCAGGCCTGGCCCTGCTAACTTTGCACTCGGAGTGGGTCGTCATCTATCAGTGAGGATCCCAGTTTAATCACATGTCAGTGTCCCCATTCATCTTCGCACTATCTGGGGGCTCATCTCTTTCCACCCCGTGGCATCATGGTGATTGATGATCCTGCACCAGTGCCGCTGCTGGGTTAGCACAGCTCACAGTGGGTGCCCAGCTTCTCTGGGCTCTGCAGTCTGGGGCCAGCTGGGGCTGAGAGCATGTTTCTTTGAAGAAGCCTGTTAAGGACTAAATTGTGTCTCCCTCCTCCCAAGTTCATAAGTTGAAGACCTAACTCCTGCCATAACTGTATGTGGAGATGGGTAATTAAGCCAAAACCGGTTTGGCTCAGTGGATAGAGCATCGGCCTTCGGACTGAAAGGTCCCAGGTTTGATTCCAGTCAAGGGCATGTGTCTTGATTGCGGGCACATCCCCAGTAGGGGGCGTGCAGGAGGCGGCTGGTTGATGTCTCTCATCGATGTTTCTGGCTCTCTATCCCTCTCTCTTCCTTTCTGTAAAAAAATCAATAAAAAAAATATATATTTTTTAAAAAGGTAATTAAGGTTAAAGGAGGTCATAAGGGTGGGGCCCTATCCCATAGGACTGGTGTCCTTACAAGAAGACGATGAGGCATCTTAATGCTCTCTTTCCAAGCACAGAGAGGAATGACCACGTGAGGACACAGTGAGATGGCAGCTATCTGCAAGCCTGAAGGAGAATCCTTACCAGAAACCAAACTCACAGCATCTTTCAGATCTTGGACTTTCAGCTTCCAGAACTGTGAGAAAATGCATATCTGCTGCGGAAGCCCCTTGAGCAGACTGTGACAAGCCCTTGCTTCCTCCAGCTTCTGCGAGGGGAGGATGGGTGAGAAATATGCCTCTGGTGGGAATGTTTCCTTGAGCAAAGGGCAGACGTGAGCCCTGCACGGAGGAAGTACCTCCCCTGGTATTCAGACTCACAGGCAGAGGACCCAGGTGCTTGCATTAGGGAGCCATCAGTGAGGACAGGAACAGTGGGTGCCCGGGAATGTGGTGGGAGACATGGGGGTGTAGCAACTGCTACAGAAGACCTCTCTGAGGAGGTGACACTTGAACTAACATCAGAATGATACAGGGAGCAGACCTCAGCCGAGGCTATTGCTGTTGAAGCAGCATGTGCCCGGACAGAGGCGCTCTGGGCAGCCTGGCCTAAGGGAGGGGTCAGGACTCCTCCCAGAGCTTTCCCCTCCTTCATCCAGATCCTTCCCACCCTTTGTCCCCACCTACAGCGCACCCAGTGATTGGCTCATCAGGAGACAGTGGGAGGGGCCTTGAGGGTGTCAATCTCAGAGGCTTTATCCACTCATTGGCCTGTGAGAGGTGGGAGGGGCAGAGGGACGCCGCCTGCCTGAGGGATGTGAGAGGCAAGACTCCTTGAAATTCTGCAGCCACCACTGCCCTCACTTCCCCAGAACCAAGAACAGGGGAAGCGCCTCCCGGCCTTTCAGTGATGCTCTCAGGCTGCAAGGGTCATGCCTCCTTGTGGTTCGAGGTGGCCCACCCCCAGCAACTCCAGGGACCCCCAATCCAGCCAAATGGCCAAGTCAAGTGGGAGAATGATAGTGAGGTGACCCAGTAAGGCTGGCTGAAGTCCTGTCTGAGGGGTGTCCTGTCTGCGGTGGCCCGTCAAGGACTCAGGGAGGCAGCACTGAACACTCCTCAGGGCTATGCACTTCTGAGGCAAGAGGAAGAGGAGCATTTGAAAGCCCGCTCCCTCCCACCCGTTTTTGGCTGAGGGTTGTTTTGCAAGTGTGTACTGGTGAGATGCCCCATTTCCTTGGAACTTGCAAAGCACACAGTGTAACCTCACTTATTCATAACCCACTCCACAAGACTCCCAGTACTCAGTAATTCCTGCAAACCCAGGAGGGTAACCTACGGTGCCACTTCCCCGCTTTGAACATTGCTCCCTCAGCCCTTCTCCCTGCCCCCGGCTCCCCAACTCAAGCAGCCCTGGGCAGCAAGGGGTGGGATCTCCAGGAGGTGTCCTTGGTGGGGGAGTGCCCATACCCACCAATGTAACCCTGCCCTAGTCCCAAGAAGCAGAGCAAGCCTCTCCCATTTGCCCCATACCTGGCTCCTGGCTCCCCCCTCCACTTTGGCCCCAGCGTTTTCTGAACCTACTCTGCCCTCCCTGCCTTTGCTTACGTTGTTCCTCTGCTGAGAATGCACCTTCACCCGCTCTCTGCCTGTTGACAATTTTCAACACTCAATCAACGAAAATTTCTGTTCTGAGCCATACACTGGGGATGGAACATTAATCAACACAGATCTTCCTTTCAGAGTTTACAGTCTTGGGAAAGAAGAAAGATGTTAAAATAACCTGTCTCACAAATCCTATATAATAAAAGCCTAATATGCCAATTGACTGAACCGTGGAACAACTGGTCACTATGACAGGCACTGACCACCAGGGGGCAGATGCTCAATGCAGAAGCTGCACCGTGGTGGTCAGTGTGCTCCCACAGGGGGACCAAGCTTAGCCAGAAGCCCTGAGCTGGCCTGCAGCAGCAGTGGCAGGAGCCTCTCCCGCCTCTGAGGCAGGGGACATCCCCTGAGGGGTCCCAGACTGCGAGTGGGCACAGACCCAGCTGAGGGACTCCCCCCCACCCCACCACCTTCCCCCCAGTGCACGAATGTCGTGCACCAAGCCCCTAGTTGCTTTATAAATACAATTATGGGGAGTGAGGCCAAGGAGAGGACCACAGATGCAGAGGTCAGGGGAAGGGGAGAAGTCTGGAGTTTCCCAGGAGGCTTCTTGCGGGAGTGATGATTAAGCTGAACTTGGAAGATGAACAGGTGAGAGGTGGAAGGGCATTGGGCAGAAAGAACAGTGTGTGTTTGGCCCTGAGCAGAGGAGACACTGAGAAAGTGGGCAGTGGGCAGATTGGTAGGGACTGGGAATGGATCCTAAGAGATTTGGGGAGACCGGAAGTGTTTAAATCTACAAAACCACCTACCTGGGAATTCAGGTTTGCCCTTGACAACTTCAATAGGGTCCCGTCCCCTGCATTAGCTGCCTTGCTGACTGCCCCAGGCCCTGCAGAGGCCTTCATTGAAGTCCCTCCTCAGAGAAGCCTTCTACCCTGGAAATCAGAAGAGCACTCCACCCTCCCCCTCTACCCCCATCACTTTCCTCTTTGGCCTCTGAGGGCACTGGGATGGAGGCAAACATTCCACAGGCCGCCGCTGGGGGCAGGGCAGCCCGGCTCTGGCTGGAGGGATTGGGGAGGGCTGGGGAGGGGCGGAGAGGGTGCTGCCTGGACCTGGCTGTGGACAGGTGACTCTCAGAACACGTGTAATTGGGGCGTTGAGGGATCTGGAAAGAACTCCTCCCACAGACTGAGAGGTCCCGGGTCTCGGTTTCCAGGCCTGGATAGGGAACAAGAGGATGTCGCTGCCGAGCTTTGCAAGTGTCTGGAAGCAGGGCTGGGCTGGGGGGGGAAGGAGAATGATTCCTGACAAGCCCTTCCCGCCACCCCCAGCCCCAGAAAGGGGGAGGGCGGGGTGCTGAGATGGAGGGAATGGGAGCCACTTGTCATTGTCCCTGAATACAGGCTGGCAGGAGGCCCGGGAGGGGCCTCCCCAATAGGAAATCTGCAGCTGCCTGTCTTTAAGGTAAAATTACCGTAATTACTCCAATTACCGAATCCATCAAGAGCTTTGGACTGAGGAGGCCCGTGAACAATCGGATCTGAGAAGCGTTGACTCACGCGGGCGGGGGCACAGAGCCTGGGAGGGGGTGGCGATTGATGTTAGACTAGGCCCCTGATTGGGGTGGGGGTGGGGAAATGCGGAGAAACCGTGACTCGCTGAGACCCCACTTTCTCCCTCAGTGAGGTCTTTCTCTGGCTGGAAAAGAAAGAGGCCTCTGGCTCTTCTGGTTCCAGGACTCCGAGCCCATTGGCTCCCTGACTTGGACCTCCACCTCTCCCGAGAGCCCCAGGTCAGAAAGCCAGCGAGGAGGCTGGCATCTCCCAGGCTCTTGCTGGGCACCAGGCCCTGTGTGAAGAGCTTCCCCAGCCCCCTCCCTTCCCACCCATGGAGCAGGTCCAGTCCCGCTTGACAGATGTGGGTCTTGGGCCTTTCCACCTCTGGGCCTGGGTGCCCTGGGGACCAGCGCCTGGTCGAGATTTGCTTCTGTACCCCTCCCCACAGTGCCGCCCCATAAACCTGTAAACCTGTGCTTGATGCACACTCAAGAGATTTTTTTGTAAATATATTTTATTGATTTTTTACAGAGAGGAAGGGAGAGGGATAGAGAGTTAGAAACATCGATGAGAGAGAAACATCGATCAGCCGCCTCCTGCACGCCCCCTACAGGGGATGTGCCTGCCACCAGGATACATGCCCTTGACCGGAATCGAACCTGGGACCTTTCAGTCTTCAGGCCAACGCGCTCTCCACTGAGCCAAACCGGTTTCGGCATCAAGAGATTTTTGGTAAAGGAAATTAATTTGGTGGGTTACGGTGAAATCAGCTAACTGGACACGGCCCCTTGAATCACCCCATCTGCCCCTCTGGTGCCTGCTCCATCCAGACTGCAGCCTGGACACTGGTACCTGGAGCTCCTGCTGGGACTTCCCCACCATGGGATACAGTTGTGACCGCTGAGACCGAGGGGTGGCCCTGATCGCCCACGGGAATGATTTCAATACTGTGGAGTTTTGTATGCTTCACCAGTCTAAAATATCCACATAACATGACATTTACTGTTTTACCCGTTTTAGGTGTACAGTTCAGTGGCATTAAGCAGTCACATTGTTGTGTGACCATCACCCCCGTCCACCACCAGAGCCCTTTCATCTTCCCCAGTAGGAATTCTACTTTACTCGCTAGAGGACTCCCTGTTCCTTCCCTCCCCAGCCCCGACTGTCACCACCATGCCGCGCTCTGCCTCCAGGAATCTGGCCACTCCAGGTTCCTGTAAGCAGAATCACACCATAGGTCTCCTTTTGTGACTGGCTTAATTCCTTAAATATAATGTCTTCAAGGTTTATCATTCTGGAGCATGTATCAGAGTTTCCTTTCTTTTTAAGGCCGAGTAATATTCCATGGTATGGGTATACCACAGGAGTATCTGCTCATCCGTTGATTACAGCTGATCGTTTCCACCTTTTGGCTGTTGTGAATAATGTCGCAGCATTGGTGTGTGAAAGAATGAGAGAGAGGCCGAAGAACCAGGACTACGGGCTTTATTAGAGGAGAAGGACGCTGCCGGGCTGTCTGGCAAGGGGAGAGCAGCAACACGTGCAAAGGTGAACACGCCTTTTGAGGGGAGGAATGGGAAGGGATGGGGCTTAGGGTACTCGGCACGTGCTGATTGGTGGTTTCATATAAGGCACGTGATTAGGCACGTAGGTACTTAGGAATCAAGGGCTTAGGGTATCTGGCAGGTGCTGAACGGTGGTTCTATGTATAATCCATATAAGGTGTGGGTTAACTCAGGAATGTCCAGGCCGCAGGTGCAGGTTACGTCATACTCCGTCCATCAGTTGGGGGAAGGGACGATCTATCAGTGTAGAAGTATCTGTCCGAGTTTCTATTTTCAAGTCTTTTTGGGTTAGACCCAGGTTATTCCATGTTTATATATATATTTTTTATTTTATTTTTTAAAATATATTTTATTGATTTTTTCACAGAGAGGAAGGGAGAGGGATAGAAAGTCAGAAACATCGATGAGAGAGAGACATCGATCAGCCGCCTCCTGCACACCCCACAGTGGAGATGTGCCCGCAAGCAAGGTACATGCCCCCGACCGGAATCGAACCCTGGACCTTTCAGTCCGCAGGCCGACGCTCTATCCACTGAGCCAAACCGGTCTCGGATATATATATATATATATATATATATTTTAAAGAAACCACTATGGTGTTATATACATTTTACCACACTAAAACAAAACAAAACAAAAAAACACAAAACAATGTTAGCAGTGACATGGTTTCCCTCAAACTCTGAATAAAATGGACATTCCAAAAATGGGTACCCATGGACTCTGGCACTCTCTGGCACTCTCTGGCACCCTCCAGGCCAGCGGTTGCCAACTGATGGTCCAGGGATCATTGATGGTCCATGAGGTCCGAAAGGTTGGTGACCTCCAGGCTACTCATATACTTCTTTGAAAAGCATGGCTATCACTCATTCATTCCTGCATACAAGCATGCATTCATTAAAAAAAAACAGGGTGGGGCAAAAGTGGATTTACCTTACTTCAAACAAAGGGTTAAAAATAAGGTTCAAGTTAGCTTGTTGTTAGGAGTAAATGAGTTAATGCCTGCAAATTGCTCCGACTGGAGCCTGGCACAGAGCATGCAAGTAAATGGTAACCATGGTAACCTAAAAACAAGACTTTTGCTCAGTAAATGAGGCAAGGGAGAGAAACACAGAGGACACGCACGGGAAGGGGAGGGATGAAGAGGAGGAGCAGACACGGGGGGCCAGTGGCTCTCTCTTGGCTGAGGGGAGGAGCCCCCATCATATTGCAGTGTCTTCTGGGCTCAGGGACAAGCCACCGGCAAACTCGTCCCTGCTCAGCCTGGTCCTGGTTTCCTTTGTCCATTCACCGAACAGGTACACTGGGCCACGGCCGGGCAACAAAAGACATAAATAGCTGCTTCCACTTAAAGACATGAATAGCTGCTTCCACTTACCGAGCGCTCAGTCCTGAACTTTTAGGTTGAGCCAATATTGGACCAGCTTTCCTCCAGAAACATTAGGCGTAAGCTGATGCGTGATTGATTTCACCCTTATGGAGAGAGATGATTCTTCTCTTTGTGGCTGAGAAGACTGATGTTCAGGAGGGTGAAGTGGCTAGAACCTAGATCTGACTCTGAAACCCTTATGTTACATGTTTCTTGCACTTAAAGGCACTCTGGTGGGGAGGTGGACACATTAAATGTGTTTCTCTGGGTCTCCCCTCAATTCCTAAGTGTTCCCCAAGTCCCCGGACAGGCTTCCTGCAGCTCTTCAGCCTCTGGATATGAGAAGCTTTGACCTCCCAAGGATGCCAAGGGTCTGCCACCCCCACAAGTGGCCCCTGCACCGCAGGGCGTCTCACCCTCGCCTGGTTTGCTTCTCCGAGCCTTGGGGGGCCTGTGGTATGGGCAGTGCGGCCTGGGCCCCTGGTCAGGGCTGTATCGGTGCATCTCCCTTGCCCCAGGAGCTGGCCTCATTCTGCCCATCTTGTCCTCAATCTAGGCCAGCCCCTGACCAGCCTTTTCCTCCTCAAAGCCTCCCTCTGAGTTCCGGTTTGTCTTCAATTCTCGGCTCATTAGCAGATCAAAGAGGATGGAGATGACCCGCGTCCAAGAGCTCTTCAGGGAGCCCCCTCCTCACCCTCCAAAGGCGCTCCCAGTGGGCAAGAGAAAAGGGATCCCCCGCTCTGGTTGCTTCTGGTGGAGCCAGAGAGCGGCTAGGGCCTGGAGATGCAGCTGGCGGGGGCTGAGGCCAGGCACGGGAAGCAGCAGCAGCCCCCTCCTCCAGAGCCCGAGCAGGACAAGGACAGTTAATTCCTCTGGTGTTATCAGCTGGGCACAGGCGCTGGTTGCATAGCAACCCAGATTGCTCTCTGTCTCCAGTGCTCAAAAAAAAAAAAAAAATCAGCATTTTTTTTCCAATTCTACATCAGTAGGATGGAAATGGGCCGGGGGCAGCCCAGACTCCCTGCCCCCAAGCGTGGCTCATTTGCAAGACGATGCCTCAATCCACATCCCTTGGCAAGGCCCTCACTCTTCAGGCCTGCACCTCACTCTTGCCTCCTGCATGTCAGGCGGTGGGGAGACCAGTCAGTCTCCTCCGCTGCAGCGTGGAGCTGATCAGGAGCTGGGACTGGGTTTGTACACGGGGATGCTGGTGTGAACTGGGGGAGCAATGGAACTGATTTACTCATTCATTGAGAAATTGTGCCCTGGCCAGTGTGCTCAATGGTTACAGCATCGGCCTGCATACCAGGGGGTTTGGGGTTCGAGTGTGGGAGGCAACCAATCAGTGTCTCTCTCAAACCGATGTCTCTCCCCCCTCCTTCCTTCTCTCTCTCTCTCTCTCTCTCTCTCTCTCTCTCTCTGTTCCCTGCCTCTCTCTCCCTTTCACTCTCTTGAAAATTCAGTGGAAAAAATGTCCTCAGGTGCGGATTGGGAAGAAAAATATTTATTGAGCACCTTGTGGGTGCCATACCCTAAACTCCCAAAATTTAGGGGTTAAAATTGGTGCAAATGCTTTGCTGCTCCTCCCATGGAGAGGTGTGGTTTATGAGTATTCCCCCTCCTTTTGAATCAGGGTTGACTCTGTGGCCTGTTTGGCCGGCAGAATGTGCCAATAGTGACACCATGTCACTCCGAGGCTGGGTCCTAAGAGATGACCAGGTTCTACCTTTGCCACTTGAAATGCTCCTTCTTGAGCCCAGCCACCAGGAAGTGAGGAAGTCCCAGCAGCCAGCTGGGAAGGCCCTCCTGAAGTCTGTGTCCTTTGCCAGCCACACGAGAAAGCCATACGATGCCACGTAAGCAGAACCCTGACCAAATCCTAGACCCACAGAACCACAGCCGATAGAATCATTCACTTTAAGACAGTGCTTTTTGGAGTAGCTGGCTATGCAATAATAAATAACCAAGACACCAGGAGGGCTTACTTCTTCATTCATAAACTCTCAGATATTAGGAAAATGGTTTCAGTGCCTAATGGGTGCAGGCCCTGTGCTAAGCTCCAAAGCAAGCTGCCACTCAGGAGAGCTGATGTCTAAGAGGCTGAGGGGCTGGGGCTTACGGAGACAGCGGGAGAAAGGGAAGTACCAGCAATGTGCGACTATCGGGGTCAAAACAGGCAGTGGGAAGGCAACCTCAGTGCCTGGTCAGGACGTTTGAATCCCAGTCCTAACGCTGCTTACTTGGAAATGGCTGCCTGGGAACGTATGGTGGGAACGGCTGAGGCTAAGTCCGAGCTCCCGGGCCGAGAGCTGCGACCGATGGGTGATTTCTGCAGTGCGAGAGGCAAAGAGAATCTAGGCACAGGTGTCACCCATGTGCCTTTTGAGCACATGGTCTGTGGCCTCTGTGACTAGCTGCCCTGGGCCTGCCTGGCTGTGGAATGAGGCGGGCTGGAGCAGAGGGGCCCTGGCCTGTGTTCCTACTCTGAGCCCCACATCGACCGGCAGGGCAGCTTCGGGGTTTGTTTATCTTGGTTTGTTCAGGTGTCCTAGTCAATTCCGTTCGGAATTACATTGTCTCGCCCTGTGTGTTTGGGTCAGGCTTTTTTGACTCTCACTGAACATTGAAACCACCTAGTGTCTTTTTTTTTTTTAATATATATATAATTGATTTTTTACAGAGAGGAAGGGAGAGAGATAGAGAGTTAGAAACATCAATGAGAAAGAAACATCAGTCAGCTGCCTCCTGCACATGCCCCACTGGGGATGTGCCCACAACCAAGGTACATGCCTTTGACCGGAATCAAACCCGGGACCCCTCAGTCTGCAGGCTGATGCTCTATCCACTGAGCCAAACTAGTCAGGCGTCACCTGGTGTCTTTTTTTTTTTTTTTAAATCCTGATCTTGGGCAATTGGCATGGGTTGGGCCAAAGGTGTGGTGTGTAGAGGGCATGGGATGGGCTTGGAGGAGATGAGGCTGGAGAACTGGGTTCTCTAAGTGTAGTTCATGGACCACAGCATCAGCAACCTGGAGGCTGTAAGAAAGGCAAATCCTTGGGCTTTTCCCCAAACCTCCTGGGTCAGAAACTCTGTGGCTGGGGCTACAGCCAGTGTTGTAGAAGCCCTTGGCTGGGGGAGGGTACAGAAGAGAGCCTGAGAGTCCGATGTGTGGCAGGGAGCTACGCCAGGGAGTCAGCAGGTCTAGGACCACCCCCTTACTGCCTCCAAAGTCTTCCTCCTTCATGGGGGCAACCTCTCAATCCCTTTTGGCAGCCTCTATTCTAACATCCGTCCTGTCTCTCTCTCCCACTCGAGGACACTTTGCCATGTATTACAGCACCCGCACAATGACATAATCACGGATAATTATGGGCTATTGCCTTATTCATGTGCCTGTGTTACACCAAACCACTGTCACACCAAACCACTCCTACCGTTCAGCCGCTGAGCCCTGATTTCTGAGAGAGATGGCCTTTCACGTGTGATGACTGGGCATGGATGAGTTTGCTGATGGGACGTTTATGAAGAAACCCCAACCCCTTCACCCAAGCCTTGGCCTTCCTGGGTTGCCACTTCTTCCAGGAAGCCCTCCTTGCTGCCATGCCCCATTCAACCCTCATCTGGATTATGCCCCCATCACTAGGAGCCTGCAGCTCCCTCAACGTTTCCCATGACAGCACCTCTGATGCTGCTCTCATGTTTAATCATCCTTTTCTCTACTGCAAGGAGGGGATTTTGTGCATCTTTCTCAGCTTGAGATCCCCAGAGCCCTGTCCAGTGTCACCGCCATTCCAGCAGCTGGTCATTCTAGTATCCACCAAGGGGCTGGAGGGCACTGTGTCCTTTAAACTTGATAATGGCCCTATCAGATGGCGAACTACTGTGTTCGTCCCTGTTTACAGATGAGGAGAGTGAGGCACAGGAAGGGAAATACGTTTTCCGAAGGCACAGTGCTGGTGAGCCTCAGGCAGCCTGACTCGGACGGATAGACGCATGTTGATTTTGTTGGTGTCACTGGTATTTTTGGTATTGTTCCCAGGAGGGGAGGAAGGAGGGAGGAAGAGAGAAAATGAGAAATTTTCCTGAGCATTTTCATGGCCCCCGGAGTCTGCAGCCCCCTCCGCCCACTGGCTACTCTCCCTTCGCTCAGAGGGACACTCAGGGGCCACTATGTTTTGGGGAGAAGGAGAAGTGTTTCTGCCTAGACCTAGCCCTGGTCCAGGGATCTCAAGGAAACTGTGCCTGTAGGGCCCTGGGCTGGCAGCTCTGACTGACAGTACCTTTCAGCTCCTCCTCACACAGAGCTGTAGCTATTAGGGCTGCAAATTAGCATCGTAATTGCCTTTTAAGTATTCATAGCTGGAAAGAGACCAAGCGGGCCCGCCTCCGCCCCCACCCCCACCCTGCTCAGCCAGCAGCACCGGCCTCCCTCCCCGGCCAGGAACTCCCCCTGCCCACCCTCCCATGAAGATGGTTCACCTGCCCCAGCCACATTCTCTCTACCGCTGATGTGAGGGTGATGATCCAACCCTCAAAGTCTTACTGTGATGCATGGAGCATGCCTGGCACAGGTGAGCTCAGTTGTGTTACTGTGCTGTGTTTGGAGACCCAGGGAGGGCAAGAATATGCAAGTCAGCGGCTTGAGCAGGCCTAGCCCTCTAGTCCTCTTCACTGACTCAATCCTTAAATTTACCTTCCCTGCCTGACGAGGTGATTTCACCTGCTCATCATGCTTTCGACGATAAAACCTTCGGGCCTACTTAGGAGAGGCCACTCGCCTCAACTGTGTGGCAACTCCTGGGTCATCTGCGTTGCCCACGCTAAATGTGAAGACACCACAGTGTGGTTAAGGAGACACCCTGGGACTCGCACAGGGTGACCTCGGGCCGGTGACTCAACCTCTCTGTGCTTTCGTTGTTGTGAGGGATAAACGAGTCAAAATATGTGTGGTGCCTAGAATGGTGCTGAGACCTAGTGCCCAGGTGTTTGCTCGTATTTGGTAGGCATCTTTGTCACTTGCCTGTGTGGCCTCTAAACTGCATTTAGGAGGGGGAGGGTCCTGCAGTGATGATGAGTGAGATGCTCTTTGTCACCATCACTGAGACCACAAGCTTTCTCGCCCTTGTTTCCACTTGAATTGAACAGGCAGCCCTACAGCACCAGCCGCTCAGAGCCTGAGCCTGAGCCCGGATTGGGGTGGGGGGGGGGGTTGTGGAGGGAGATGCAGGAGAACCTAAGACATGAACAAGAAAACGAAGTCCCGCGTCTTATGAAGACTTAAAGAAACCAAAGTCTAATCTCAAATGTAAATACCTGCCTTGAAAGAGAAGGAAGTGAACAGGGTAATGTAGAGACGAACGGGGGTGGGAATTCCACTGCCGGTTGGATGGTCTGGAAGAGCGGCTCCTTTTTTTCCTTTTCTGTTTTGTTAATCCTCACCTGAGAATAATGGTTCCATTGATTTTTAGAGAGAATGCAGAAGGAGGGAGGGAGGGAGGGAGACATCCCGCAAGCGCCTCGACCCCCGAACCCCCACGCCCCCTGACAGCCGTGGGGATTGAGCATGCAACCCAGGCGCGTGCCCTTGGTCGGGAATGGAACCCGAGAGCCCTCAGTGCGGGGGACGCGCTCTAACCACTGAGCCACCGGCCAGGGGAGGGAGGACGCCTTGAAGAAGGTGGTGTTTCAGCCGGGGTGGAAGGAGCCAGCCGCGCCAAGAGCCGGTCCCAGCTCCGCAGGCAGAGGGAGCAGCAGGTGCCAAGCCCTGGGCAGCGCTGGCCCGTCCACGGCGGGGAGGAGGACGCTGGGTGTCGGGCACCCCCGGGTCTCAGGAGCCATAATGAGGAGCCGGGGTTTATTCAACCCAAAGACCCAGAGGGGACACCGCAATCCGGAAACAGTCAACGCTGGGCCCGGCGGAGGGGCCTGGGCCTTTGGGGGCCCCTTTCCAGGTGGCGGGCCCCCCAGCTCCTCTGCCCTCCGCTCCCAGCCCTCCCGGCGGGGCGGGGCGGGGCGGGGGGCGCTCACGGCGGCCCTGCGGTCTGTGTCCGCCTCCCGCTCCGTCCCCGAGGGGCGCACAGGCCTGTCCGCGGGACCCGACACCCCGCCCCGGACACCCCCCTCCCTCTCCGAGCCCCGGCGCACGGAGGCCGCCTTTCCTGGCCAGGCTGGCGGGGACCACGGGAGTGCGGAGTTCTGCGCCCAATTCAGTCTCATGTCTAAGACGGAGAGGTTCCCCAGAGCCCCAGCACAGGGCCCCCAAACTCAGCCTGTGGAGTCCGGAAGGAACCCCGAAGGAGCAGAGTCCGCAGAGCCTGGAGCTGTGGGGAGGGGGGGAGGTCAGGTCTTGGAGGGCCTTGAATTCCAGGCAAAGGACCTGGGGCCACCTCAGGGCAGGGATCCCCAGGGAGCCTGGGGGTGGAGGTGGTCAGGGGTGTCTTGATCACATTTGTGTTCTGGAAAGATCCCTCTGGTTTGGGGGGCTGGGAGGGCGGGGAGGGGAGACCAGGTGAGGGAGGGTGCTGTGACTGAGGGGTGGATCTGCGGGACAGAGAGAAGAGACTCAAAGAGCTGCCTCAGAAGTAACGTCTACTGGGGAGGAGGCAGGAGGAGGCGAGGGCACCCCAGGACTGGGACTTCGGTGACCACTCCGAGAAGCAGAGAAGGCGCAGGACTTTGCCGGGTTCAGCAGGACCTTCTCCATTGCTCCCCACGCCCTCCCCGCTGCCCATTTTCTTCACAGCAATGACCCCCGGAAGCTGTACTTGGACTTGCCCTTTGGTTTCTTGTCTGTCTTTCTGGCTGGACTCTGAGCTCCAGAGGACAGAGGTCTGACTCTCTCCTCGCTGTGTCCCCTGGGCATGGAGCAGCGCTGGCTGAGATTTGTCCAATGGATGTAATGACCGTCTGAGTGAGGCAGTGTAGGTGAGGACCAGGCCTCACAGGTGTCTCACTCATCCCAGGGCCAACACTCAATGGCAGCTTCTTCTAAAAATGCATGAGTGAATGGGTAGTTGCTTCAAAACCTAGCAGCTAAAACCTAGAGTCAGAAGTGGTGCCATGAGATTCCATCAGGACAAGAGATGAGCACCAGCTGGTGTTAATGGAGCACCTCCTTCACCTAGGGCTGTGCCAGCTGCTGCAATGAGTTATCTCATTTAGCCTTCCCATCACCCCTTTGAAGAAAAGCATTGTTGCCGAAACCGGTTTGGCTCAGTGGATAGAGCGTTGGCCTGCAGACTGAAGGGTCCCAAGTTCGATTCCAGTCCAGGGCATGTACTTGGTTGCAGGCACATCCCCAGTGGGGGATGTGCAGGAGGCGGCTGATGGATGTTCTCTCTCATCGATGTTTCTGACTCTCTATCCCTCTCCCTTCCTCTCTGTAAAAAATCAATAAAATACATATTAAAAAGGAAAGCATTGTTGGTGGCACCATCACACAGATAAGAAAACTATGGCTTAGAGAGGTGGAATAATATGCCCAAATTCACAGAGCTAGCAAATGGCAGGGTCAGCATCTGAACTCCAAAAGCTGGCTGCAGAGGCTACATTATTACTAAGTCATAGAATAGTAGGTGGATGCCTTGGCTTGTTGGGAAGGGCTAAAGGCATTCTCACAGCCACATGCAAGGTGCCTCTGGCTAATGTGACCCCTTCTCCAGGGATCAGAAGCCCCATGTTGCCCCCAGACAGGCCGAGAAAGCCAGCAGAAGTCTGAGAGGAAACACCGGCACCAACCCAGTCAGCCGGCCGGCCTCCATGGGACCACTGCTCCACTCCATGTGCATTACAGCATTTACTCTCCACAGCAAATGGCGTGAAACCCCATGGTCATCATTACCCCATTTTCCAGAAGAAAAGTGAGGCACAGTGTGAGGTTGGCCAGCTTATCGAAGGCCACACAGCTATTATGTAGGAAAGCTGGTGTCCAAAGAAGGCAGGCTGACTCCTGGTTCCACATTCTATGCTTTCTCTGCACTGACCACAGCGAGAGGCTACGTGTGGCCAGGCCAGTCCAGCCAACCGTTCTCTATGCCAGGTGTGGTTTGGGCAGCATTTGCTCTGTGGCCGTCCTGTCTCTGCTTAGTGATGGGGCAGCCACTGGGAGCAGGGTAAACCCAGCCGAGGCTGAACCAAGATAGCAATCGCATCCTCTATCCCCTGTCATTGGACATCCTGTATTCAATCACCCACACATTCATTTCTTTTAATCTTCCCCTCCTTGACTGTGATAAAGTCATTTTTAGAACGTGCATTTCATCTGAATTAAGCGTGCTCGAGTCGATCAGTTTTGTTGGAAAATAGGCTGATAAAGGAAGACATATTTCAGTGATCCCCTTCCTTTTAACTGATTGTTCTCCAGCACAATAAGAGTCTCATTCAGGGAGTGTGCATATGTGACAATCTGCACCCCCACTTCTGGAATTCTGGGTGCTAAGGAAAGCTTGGAGCATTCCAGAGTGAGGATAATGTAGCATTATCTTATTGAGGATTGGTTATCAGGTATGTGATTGTGCATGTGTGTGCAAACCCATGTGTGGGGGCCCATTCTGTGCTGTTACGGATGTGCATGTGTGTGTGCATGTGTGGTACAGGCTCTGTGTATGATTTGTGCATGTCTCTGCATATGGGTGCACAGTCACATATGTGTGTGCCTGTATGATGACAGGAAGTGAGAGCTGTGGATAATGGGGGTAGCTCCGCCACCTGCTCGCCTGCTCTGACAGCAAGATGACTGTGTGTTGGTGGAGGAATGGCCTTCACAGGAAGGACCACCCACTGGGTGGCCAAGAAGCCCTTGTCCCAGCCTGGGGTCAGCTGCTTCTCTGCCTCAGGAGTCTCCTGCATGGTCAGGAGAACAGTGACCTCAGTTTATCTGTTTGAAGGGACAGTGTGGCCCTGGCTGTAGATTATCCAGGATTCTCGTGTCTAGATGGAGTGGAATATTCCAGGCCACTCGCTGCTTCTCTTGCCTCCACCAGTGGGGAGAGGTGTCCATCATGCAGGTGGCCAGCAGTTTCC
Organism: Lasiurus cinereus; assembly: GCA_011751065.1. NCBI lineage: Eukaryota > Metazoa > Chordata > Mammalia > Chiroptera > Vespertilionidae > Lasiurus > Lasiurus cinereus. Next base: position 45,813,868 of record JAAGEH010000480.1, on the reverse strand, counting down.
ACCTGGTGCTGCTAAGACCTTAGGAAAGTCATTTCTCCTCTCTGAGCCTCAGTTCTCTTATGAGGTAGGAAACCTCATCAGACTGTTAAGAATTGACCTAAAATTAAATCCTGGGCAAAATATGGGAAAATGCCCTCTGATTGGGCACCTCCTGAGGGCCTGGGCCATGTCTTCTTACCTTTGTTCCCAGTACTTTGTAGGGGACCTGATGAAAGGCGAGCTCTCAGTTCATGTTTCCTGGAAGCATGAATGGATGGGTGGACGAAGACTAGTGTCTGAAACACAGTGGGTACATAACAAAAGTTTGATTTCCTTTCCATGTACTCTAAAGCTGAATTTCTCAATTGTGTTCCATAGAGTATTCTACACTTCCTTAAGGATCAATAGAGAAAAATTATAATAAAGAACTACTCTATAGTTAAATAATTTTGGAATGTGGAAGCCCTTAGAAATTCCCAATATTAGTTAATTCAGTACACTTTTCTTGAGCATCTACTATATGTCGGGTACAGTTCTGAGTGTTTGGCATAGAGATTTGTTTAATGAAATATTTTCCAGTATTTCCATATTGCCCCTCTCCCCTGTTTTTCTGAATGAAAATGTGACCCTGCCTCATTTAGCATTACTTGTCCCACTCCCATCTCAAAGTCCTTCCAGAAAGGCTATGGAATATAGTAAATAATCACATCTAAAGCCAGACTACTTGGGTTCTGAATCACATCCCCACTTCTTACTAGCCATGTGACCCTGGGTAAGCCTCAATTTCTTCAAGTGTAAAATGCTAATAACAGCAAGGATTAAATAAGATAATGCTACATCTCAAATGTTCAGTAGTATTCCTGGTATGTAGTATTATTTTAAATACTATTTATCACCATAGATCTCAAAACCTACAAAATAAGGGCCAATTCCCCTACATAATTCCTAATGTCCTACTCACCTCCCCGGAGTTAATATCTGATCACTCAGAACCACTTACCAACCTCCGTGGCTCCCAAAGAGCCCCTGGTTGATTTGCACTTTGCTCATGTGCTGCTGCTGCTTCTAAAATGCTCTTGGTGATGCCCACCTAGAAGACACAGCTTTCAGGCCCATCTTTGGCATCTCCGCCTCCATTAAATTCACACTCGCTGCCTGACCCTCCAGCCCCAATGGCTCCACTAGCTGGTTCCAATCGCATGATTTACTCAGGCAAGGCCAGTAGAAGAATTACCCAATCAGCAGAGTCACAATAAACAATTGTTGGGCTTTGCTCTAAGATTTGAACGTAGTTTATTATACAGCAATGCACAACTGATACAAGCTTCTTGAAGCCAGCGACAATTGGCTTCTGTTCATCTTCATCTTGACTGCTGATATTCAGAGTGCCTAGGCTATACCTAGAGCCACTGATGAACCAAGAGACAGTGAATGCCCTGTTTTGTCCCCACTTCAAATGATAGCTGGGATCCATGAGGGGCCTCCCCTAACTCATCAATGGGAGGACCCTCGTAAGAATGAAAGTTGTCTGAAAGTGAACCTACCAACAGGTCAATGACAGATGCCATGAACTGTCCAGGGTGTTGACTGTCTTGTTCTAGGGCAGTGGTCAGCAAACTGTGCCTCGGGAGCCACATGTGGCTCTTTGGCCCCTTGAGTGTGGCTCTTCCATAAAATACCATGTGCAGGCATGCATGTACAGTGCGCTTGAAACTTTGTGGCCCATGTGCAGAAGTTGGTTTTTTTGGCTCTCAAAAGAAATTTCAATCATTGTACTGTTGATATTTGGCTCTGTTGACTAATGGGTTTGCCGACGACTGTTCTAGGGAAACGCAGTACCATTTTCTGTACCTGGTCCTTGCTGCCCCAGGCTCACCCTGCATAACCCTTGCCCTCAGTGTGACAACATCTGTTCAAATAAAATTTAAGTAGAACATTTGCATCTTCACCCTCCTTCTCCCTTCCACCCGCCCTCTCAGGAACCATCTGACCATTATAATAAAAATCCAGCTTTATGTAAATACCCTATCCTCCAAGTAATAAATGCCATTAGCTGATCCTGTCTGAGCAACTGCAGGCTTTTAAACATCCATTTGAAAATCTTTGAAAGCTCTCTCGAGGCTCTTGCTCATAATTCACTAAGTGGGAGTTGGTAATAACTGTGTTAAATGGCCAGGCCCAGCAATTCGCAGGAGGTGTATCTGTTTGTGTGTTGTCGGTGGTGGTGGGGCATGCGCTGAGAAGAGGATGCCTTCCTTCCATGCTGGTCGGTTACTTATTTTTAAGAGTCCCCCTGGGAGCTCACAGCACTTTGATGAGCTACTAATGAAAGAGCCAGATCTGACAATTAATTTCCACAGAGTTATTATTTATTGTTTTGGCAACAATTCTCTGAAAAGCCTTAATACTCACCTTGGCTTCCCAATGGTTGAGGGGAGCCAGGAGTTGAGGGAAGAAGTGGATTCCACTTGTTTATTCATTAGTCATGTATTGAGCACCTACTGTGTGCCAGGCACTGCTTAGATCAAGATTCATCCCCTGCCTTCAGGGATCCCTCAGTCTGGTGTGTGTGTGGGGGGGGGAGGGGGTAAGGCAAGCAAGTATATAATAGGAAGTTACAATACAGTGTAATACATACTATGAAGGGCACATGTAGGGTGCTATGGGAATATGTGGGGCACAGAACCAAGATTTAAAGGTCTAGGGAGTTGCCAAGAGGAAGAGTTCTTAATGATTACCTTGTAGCAAGGTAAGAGAAATGCTTGGGGAAAAAAAAACATCAACAGGTCCAAAGACTCTGAAAAGAGAATGCATAGTGAAAACATTTTGGCGAGAAGGTGGATACTAAGAATTCTCAGTCACTGCTGGTGGGAGTGTAAACTGATAAATGTTAGTAAACAGCAAGGTGAGAGATCCGCAAGCCCTGTGATGAAGCAATCCCATTTTTTTTTTGGTAGAGACATTCTGTACACAACATAAGGAGACATACAAACAATGATCACACCAGCATGATTTGTGAGAGCCAGTATGTGGGAACAACCCAAATACTGATTAAATGTGGAAGGATTAACTGTGGTATAATCACACAGCAGAATACTATACAGAAGTGAAAATGAACGAACTACAGCTACACGTAGCAACATGGATATATATTTCTTATATTGACACTGAAGAATACATACAACATAAGTCCACTTAGACTAAATTAAAAGTGGGCAAAATCAAAACATCATTTGGGTATGCATACAAAGTTGGTGAAGATATAAAAGAAAAGGAAATGATTGACTGTAGCAGGTGGAATCATGATTTATTCTAGGGAGAGGAGAAGGGCATGATCCAAAAGATCACATGGAGAGTTTCAGGCAATGTCCTGAAACACGGGTGTTTACTTTAGAATTATTAAGTAATTGCACATTTATATCATACATTTTTCTAGATGTGTGGTGTATTTCATGACTTTTGTTAAAAGGGAAATTATTCTAGTTACACCCATGAGAAGCCTGGAATGCTGATGGGGGGGGCCTGGAGGCGGCTCTCAGGGACTGGAGCAGCACCCTGCTTGGTTGTGTGTGCATATATGGACCCCAGACAACTCTCACAGTGGTGGTGCCAGGGATTCCTGGGACCTGAAGACCCTGAGAGTCGCCGTAAGCCATTTCCATGCACTATGGCATGGCTCAGTCTCCAGAGAATCTCAGGTGGGCTTGGGTGTAAGTTTCGCAGGTTTGAAAGGAACCAGGTGATGCTCTGGAAGAACCGGAGAAAATATAGGACATTGCTTTGTCTTTTCGCCTGTAAGTTCCCAGGTTGGGCTAGGATCTAAACGTACAATCCAATTATGAGATTTAAGGGCCTGTGTCTCTCCTACATGGGCTCTGAGGTGGGTGCACTAGAAAGGACATCACATGAGGATCGGGTGTAGTTCTGGATGACTATGAATCCTTCAGATGAATTGATCTTAACTCAGGGCGGGGGAAGGAAATGAGTTTTCCAAGGTGGTCAGAGCTGGAAGGGATCTGAGTGATCCCTGCATCCAGCCTGTAATACTGTTTGGTTCTTGATTAAGTCTAAAGGCAACTTTACAATTATTCATTTATAGGCAAAATACATTCTTTTGGAATAAATCATATACTTTGGAAGGAAATAAGTATTATAGTTTTCTAAACCCCTTATAATCTCATCTTGTGAGATCAACATTAATAGCCTTATCTACTGTCTTCCACATGTCATGCCAAGCTCATACACATGCACAATCTGGGACTTTCTTCTTTTTCTTTTTGAAAAATGGGCTAATATTATATCATTACTCTGTAACTTGACATTTCACATAATAATATATTATATACATTATTCAAGATCAGTCCTTCCAGATCTAACAGATCTTTTTCATAGCTGTGGAATATTCTTCAATTTGGATGTAGCATAATTTACTCAACCAGTCCTTTGTTGATAGACTTTTAAGCAACTTTCTATTTTTGCACTAACAAATAAATGTCCATTATTTATATCCATATTTTCTTTTTTTTAAAGATGCTTTTATTGATTTCAGAGAGAGGAAGAGAGCAGGAGAAAGAGATAGAAACATCAATAATGAGAATCATTAATCTGCTGCCTCCTGCATGCCCTCAGATCGAGTCTGTTCTGACACTTTATTTTTTCTAAATGTTGTAGTCATTCACACTTTTATCAACAATGCAGGGGAATTTTTATAGGCCCACTCTCTTTCCAACAATGGCTATTATCGATTAACAAGTTTTTCTCCTCCCAATGTGATAAACGAGTGAGCAAAAGAAGGAAAAATAGAAATAAAAACAAAGAAACACTACCAGCCCTCGCTGGTTTGGCTTGGGATAGAGTGTCCACTTGGGTTCAATTCTGGCCAGGGGCACAGGCCTGGGTTGTGGGCTCGATCCCCCCCCAGTAGGAGGCATACAGGAGGCAGCCAATTAATGATTCTCTCTCATCATTGATATTTCTGTCTATCTCTCTCCCTTCCTCGCTGAAATCAATTATATATATGGAAACACTACCAAAACCCCAGCATTGATATTTTTATTTACATTTACCTGGTGATTCTTAAGCTTGATTAATTCTCAAATATGTGTTCATCATTTGTATTTTTTTCCCCAAGAAATGCTTGTGCATATCACTTAGTTATCTTTGTACCAGGTGGTTGACCTTTTTATTGTTGTTTTGCAGAATATCTGTGCACATTAAGAGTACCAACCCATTGTCTACCACATGTTCCTTCATTTATAGAGAGGAGGTAACACAAAGAAGTGAGTTGCCCGAGGACACTAGAATGCTAATGTCAGAACTGGACAAGCCACACTTCTAGATTCCCTATACAAGTTGCATCCCTGGTCCACTCCATAGCGTAGACTCTTGTGGTAACATTTCTTGGAAATCTCGAACAAATTTTCTCAGAGTATGATCTCCCCTTATCAGAATAATCTGGTGCTTTATTATAGTTCATATAGTAGGACTACCCAAACCCTATTGAATCAGAATCGCTAGAAGATACAAAGAACCTGCCAAGAGAATTCAAAAAATATTTTTTCTTTTATTTACTAAAGTTAGGTAACCATTACCCTAAAAATTCAAAGTCCTTACATGAACACAAAGGGTGCTCTCTGGAAAGATGGGGTGAAGAACTCAATGGGAAAATGGTATAAAATAGTATAGTATTGTAACTCACTCCCCACAGTGCGCGCGTGCGCGCGCGCACACACAAACACACACACACACACACACACACACACACACACACACACGGCAGCTGGAGAGAGAACCCTTCAGGTTGAAACATTGAAACAGAGATATCACCAGGGACCTGTTGGCCTCATGCAGCCCTTAAGCCAAAAGCAAGCTTTTAAGGGTGAATCTAATATATCACTTTCTTGCTGGTATAAAGGTGTAAATGTCAATTTTTCCTTGTTTTTGCGAAGATTTGACAAAGCACTTAAAGCAGCACCTATTTTAATCAACAAAGCAGCCAGAAAGATCACAGGGTGGCAAGTGTGCCATATCCTATCTGAGCTGTGGGTGGATTTGAAAATTGCACTTTTAATTAAAATTGGCATTTCTGAAGCTCGGGTTGGAGCTGGCCATTTTGCTGGGGAATTGCAGGCGGTGAGGCAAATAATCTGAGAGGGAGGTTTAAATGAGCAAAGAGGAAGGCTTGTGTATTAACAGGATGCGCTTGTTTAAATAATGAAGCAGAGAAAAGATAATGTAAAAACGCCTTTGTCTGTGTTTAGTTAGGTTTCCTCTGAGACCCACATAATTATAGCTGAGCTGTCCGAGGTGCTGACAGCTGGGTGAGAGGATTTCTTGACAGAGGTAAATGCCTGATCCATACTTCTCAGCCCATCAAGTCTGGTCTTTCACCAGTTTCTTTCCAGTCAATGATAAAAATATCACCACAATATCATTCATTCATTTGACCCACAAAAGTTACTGATCCCCTACTATGTATCGTGGATGGTGCTCTGAAAAATGGGGGAAAATATCAACCCGGAATCATTGGATCCTGCTCCCTAAATAATGCTCCCTTAAAACTGATATTATTCCAATATTTAAGGCCTTTGTGGATCAGTAAAGTTTAAAACAATCAAGAACAATGCCAAATACTGAAGACATTTAAGAACATCAACTACTACCTACTTTCTCCATCTTTTAATTTAAAAAATAAAACACAGAAAAAATTATAACTTAAAAAGTACAAAGGATATAATCTTAGAATAAAATATAGTTATTTAAAATGGCTTTATAAAAACTCACTTTATTGTTTTTACTTTTCACCTTTGGCTAAGAGCCACAGAAGATTTCATCATGCACTGGCATCAGTTTCAACACTGGCATTTGGGAGTGATTGAGCCATCATCCAGGCTTCAGGAAATAAGTGGAATCTCTCCATGAATGTCCTGAGCGGAGATCATCTAACTTCTGGGTGCACATATGACCTCCTTGGCCAGCCTGTTGGACAGTCTTATTGGTAGGTCTTCCTTCTCCATAGTTATAGCTATGGATGGGGCAAGTGTCTATGTGAGTGAGTGGAAGGGAATGGAATTAACACTTGTAGAGAACCCACTATATGTCAGAATTTGACAGTGACAAATGCTTCACTTTATTTCACATGATCTGATTTTCACACTCATTTGTGGGGTGGGCATCATTAGCATCCCAATTTGGAGATGTGAAATGTGTTACATATACAAATCTGATTTATAATAAAATAACATTTAAACATCAACTTAAAGGGGGTTAGCTAGTCATTTGGTGCAAAGATAATTGTTCAGAAAAAAAAACATATTTTGACCTTCACATCAGGGCAGTCATCAAATAAATTCCAAGTGAATTTAATACTTAAATATAAGTAATACAAACATATGAAGTATATTTTAGCCCTGGCAGTTGTTGCACAGTGATTAGAGTGTCAGCCCTTGCACTGAAGAGTCGCTGGTTTTATTATGGTCAAGGGTACATACCTGGGTTGCAGGCTTGATCCCTGGCTCTGGTCCGGGTGCATGCAGGAGGCAACCAATCAACGTGTTTCTCTCACATTGATGCTTCTCTTTCTTGCTCTTTCCTGTCCTCAGGTGATGATTAACAACAACAAAGTATTTTTAAAACAGAAAACATAACATTGAAATGTTATCAAATCTCAGGAGTAAAATGAACTTTCAGAGCTTAGAAACAATTGGAAAAAAAGGGAAAGATTAACTATTTTAATATCCTGGATAGAAGAATTCTATTACACTTTTAAATCTATTTTGCATAAGTTAATGGTTTGCAATAGTGGATACTGAAGACTGAAAATTGAAACCCATAGTAACTAATTCTGCAGTAGGGGAGTCAATTAGGAATCTTTTTGGGAAAACATTCTCTATTTTGATCTGGGTGAAAATTGATCAAATTGGAAATATACTTGAGATTATTATATATTACTATGTATTAGTTGTACCTTGATTTTTTTTAAAAAAGTGAACCCAACCTAAATGCAATATCCTTATTTTGGACTAGGGATATCACATTTCTATGGCAGTAGAGCATCTTGAGAACATTCATGTGCTTTGTGTGAATTCAGGCCCGATACTATTGATTTGATTCCAGTTTGTATGAAGAAGATTTGGACATTCTAGTCGACCACAAACTCAGGAGTGTTAACCATATAATTCAGCTAATATCAAGAGAATGCACAACCTGAGTTTATAGTGGTAAAGGCATAGTGTGACTCCCTCAAAATAAGGGAAGTAATAAATACCTTGCTTAGTGACCACTATCCCCACCAGTAAAGGTCACTGGATAATTTTTGAATAAATTAATGAAACTGACTTATTGTCTTACATGGCAAAGTGTAGAAGAAAGGCAATCCAACCTGGGCTTTGGAATCATACTGGCTTGGCTTTGAATCCCAAATCTACCAAGGACATGTTGAGTGATCTTAGGAAAAGAGTGTCATTTCTCTGAGCTCAGTCTCCTCTTCTGTAAAATGGGAATACTAATAACATCAGCATTGAAAAGCAGTTGTGTGAACTAAATGAGGTACTGTATGCAATCCACTTGGCATGATGCCCAACATAATCATGTCCCTCAGTATTAGTTATTATTACTGGTATTTTTAACCATCAATTCTGAGGGACCTCCTTGTATGTGATCTTTAAGGGATTCCCGTGGAACTTCTTTTTTAAGGAGCTGGGCAAGTTGTGCAATCATTTGCCAAGAGAACCAAGTTGCCGGGCATACCTTCCACCCTTGCCACTGACCTAGAGACACCCCAGAGCCCAAGTGGTCCCATTTCTCTGCATGAGCTGCAGAAATCAATGTCCAAGGCAGTGAGCAAGGCAGGGGAGAAGGCTGTGCAGGATCAAGAAGATGAAGAAATCGAGAAGCCAGCACACCAGTGACAGCAGCTCATTGACTCCCTGTCCCCAAGGGCCAGCTGGGCCAGCTGGGGAAGCCTGTCATTAACTCTCTTTATTGTCTACATTTTCTGCCTCACTGGCTCGCTCATCTGAGAAGGCAAATGGAATTGGCTTTAAGTCACTCCTTGCATGGACATTGCTTTATTGGCTTCTGGAACTGGGAAGAGCTGGGGGCACTGAAAACATTGACTGCCCAGGAGGCATTCAAATGTGTGGGACGGGAAAGTGGGTGTGAATATAACTTGGGGTTTATTTGGGGAACATCCTAAAAGGATCAGGGTAGTTGCCACCTAATCACGCCTTATTCTGAGCCCTGAGTCTCCTCCCACTGCTATTTGGAGAGTCAGCCTTTTCCTTTCTGGCCAAACTTATACAGTTTATTCTTTGCATTTAAAAAATGTGTCCATATGGTATTTCCCTACAAGGGGCGGGACAGTGTGGCATGGACTTTGCATGTAGACATTGAAGTGCTGCTTGCTAGCCATTAGACCTTAGACGCTCTGAGCCTCAGTCTCCTTGTCTGTAAAATGAAGTTGATTCTGTCTTAAAATTCTGGGTGAAGATAATAGCATTATTTTCCATATTGAGCATTTATCAGACCCTAAGGGCTCAAACACTAGTTATCTCCATCAAACCCTCAGAACAGTCCAACAAGATAGGTACTCTTATAATTCTCATTTTGAGGATAAGGAAGCTAGACACAGAGAACTTAAGCAACTTGTCCAAAGTAATGCATCTCTCTCTCCCAGTCTCCGTAGGAAACACATCCATTCCCATGGCTTCCAATGTCATCTAGAGACAAAGGCTCCTATGTTTATTTTTTTAGCTCCATTCTTGCTTCTGAGGTCCAGCTTTGTATGGCCAACGGCCTACTTGACTTGTCAACTTGGTAATTAAGCAGATCTCTTAAGCCCGTGGTCAGCAAACTGCAGCTCACGAGCCACATGCGACTCTTTGGTCCCTTGAGTGTGGCTCTTCCACAAAATACCACGGCCTGGGCGAGTCTATTTTGAAGAAGTGGCATTAGAAGAAGTTTAAATTTAAAAAATTTGGCTCTCAAAAGAAATTTCAATCGTTATACTGTTGATATTTGGCTCTGTTGATTAATGAGTCTGCTGACCACTGTGTAAGCTTAACTGTCCTCAGACAGATAAAGACACTTAAGCAAAGTGCCCAGGTCAAACAATAAGGAAATCACCCAGCCAGAATCTGAACCTGGGTAGATGTCTGCAATGCATGTGCTCTTGGGTACATACTATTTACCTATGAACTTATGAATTGATTCTCTTTTCAAAATATCCCTCCATTTCCTGCCTTATACCCTAGTCAATTTATTAGACCTTACCCCTGCACCACTATATACTCACTAAACCACCCCAACTGCCTCTCTCTCTGTCTCTCTCTCTCTCTCTCTTTCTCTCTCTCCCCTGCCCCTTGCTAAAGAGGCCTTGTGGACTAGCCTCATGGGGTGCTAAGAAAGAAGTTATCTATAAGGACAGAGGGGAGTCCCAAAAGGGGCTTATCAGGGAGAGTCTTGGAAAGGAAGAGATGGGAAAACATCTTGTCTTCTTTCACCAAAAGTTCACCCCCCTGTTCTGTGGATCCAGAATTATGTCTTTGAGAATGCCAATATATGCGGGGTATTAGGCAGGATCTCTGAGCTTCCCCAAAGAGTTAGAGTATGTGGCAACTCTCATTTACCCAGGCAGCCCAAACCTTCTCTCATCTGCCATGCACCTACCCACTTCTTGCTTGGTGTTACGCTCCCCCACAGAAGATGCTCTGCCATCTCCTTCTCCAGTTTCATCTTCATGTGGGACACAGGCTCACTCGGATGGGGCTGTGTTACAACGCAGTGAAGCCCTTCTTGACTTTCCAAAGAGAATTAGATGGAGAAAACTCACCCTCAATAATGTATGCCAACTGTCTGCCATGTTTGAAATTGTGCAGCCTCCGTGGCACATGGAGAAGAGGCATTTTGCTGAGGATCAGTGACAATTGACAATAAAGTCAAAGCTGCACCTTGGGTTCACATTGCTTTCTAAGTACTCCTTTCACATTGGATCAGTCAAAGGTACTGTACATGGAGCTTTCCTGAGATAAGTTTATATTTGACAATATCAAAGGTCCATTTGCATGCATTTGAGTCTCACCCCTCCTTGAGAATCAGCCACAGTGTGACCATGGACAGCAAGTCAGACTCCAGGGCCTTCTCTGATCAGCTCCTTCTCTGCCTCCGAGCATGTGGAACTAACCATGCACTCACTGGCTGATTGCAGCCCAGGAAAATCTAAGTGAGTTTTGGAACTCAGGACTCTACTCTTGCAAACATGGGGACACATAAACCAATTAGTTAGAGGGCGACCAGCTGTGTATTAAATGTTCAAAGAGATACTGGGCACTCAGAGCAGACAGAGAAGGATCAGGAAGGATAGGATGGAGGGGAAGCTACACAGGAATCTAGTTCCTCCCTGTGACAATGCCATCTGCTGATAGTGTGACTTCAACTAGTCGTTACATCTCCCTCATACTCTGTTTCCGCATTTGTAATGTGTAAAATATAATAGCATCTATATCACAAGGTTTGTGAATAGATGCTGTGAATTGTAGCATGTACTAGGAAAGAATTTAGTATTAAGCATGTCACAGTGAGCTAAGTTTGTTATTGTTGTTGTCACTTTCTTCCAGTTCCTTCTTTGGCCGCTATTGGTGTGACATATCTAATTGCCCCAAGTCTTGCTTATCCAAAATCACTCATTGGCTAAATAGTCAATCTTTTCTTCAGCCACTGGGCAAGTTGGAAAATACAAACCCAGAAATAGCACCCCATTATTTGGCCTGAAAAAGAATTCTCCTTTCCCTCCCCTCACCATCCCCTCCCCCTCTCGTCCTTAGAGGAAAGCCTTGCAATGTGCTGTCCTAGGGGCTGACACAGTGTTCCCCCTTGATCAGCTGGGGAAGGACACTATATGCAAATGAAGACATGTAACGTCACACAACTAGCGAGTGTGGAAGTTGGGGACATTCCCCAAGCTGAATGTTGTGCCTCTGATGTGGCCAGGGCTGCCACAGTGCCCTCGGGAAGATACCCTGAGATGCTGACCTGGCCCAGAGAAGCCAGCCTGGATCCTGCCCTTTCCCACAGCCATTGACTTCAGAGCTCAGGGCATAGGCAGCTAACGCCTTATCTGGGTGCCCCAGGGACTGCTATTGGCACAGTGATGGCTCCACTGGGATCATGAACGAGGAGCCCAAGCAGGATACACAGGCCAGAGATAAGGCCAAGAACAGATTCCCTCTGGCGCTCAGGTGCTGTTCATCAGAAATGAACAGCCCCACAGCCCTGGCCGGTGACAGGCACAGGGTGATAACAATGCCGCTGATCTGCAGCCTTGGATGACCGGCTGTCACTGGCTTCCAGAGATAAGGGAACAATGAGCAGCCCCTCCACTGAGGAAGAGGCCTGCACAGAGCCTCCAGAGCAAAGCAGCAGGGCCTGAAGCTTGTCTCTGACCCCTTCACCTCAGCAGGATCCCCTCCTCCCTTCTGTCACCCAGGGAACCCTGGCCCCCATCAGGCACCCACTCTCTGACCCTTGTTCTCTGTCTGGAGTTAATCACGTTATCTCTAGAGTAGGTATTAATGAATGATAACATATAAGAAGTTCACTTTCCACCTGTTTATCCCACAGAGGCTGCTAGGGAATCCTGCTGCTGCCCTCCTTTATTCACTCACTCATTCATTTATTGATCCAATACATTGTTATTGAGCATGGTGCTGGGTTCTAGGGAGACTATGGTAACGAAGACATGCATTAGTTCTCTGCTAGAGCCCCAGGCTTTATCCAATCCTATTCCCTCTTATATTTGGTGTGCTAAGTGTTCCTACAAATTTTTGGTCTCCAACATTCTCTGGACCCTGATTGTTGCCAGAAGTCCTTCTGCATGCTCTCTTCATTCCTTCTCTCATTCCCCATTGAGTGTTTCAAATATCACCTCTTTCTTCTTTCTTTCTTTCTCTCTTTCTTTATTTCTTCTTTTCCTTTTTTCATTCCTTCTTTCCTTCTTTCCTTCCTTTGGTCTTTCTTTCTTTCTCTTTTTTTTTTTTATTGATTTCAAGAGGAAGGAAGAGGGGAGAGAGAGATAGAAGCATCAATGATGAGAGAGAATGATTGATCAACTGCCTCCTGCACTCTCCCTACTGGGGATCAAGCATGCATGTGCTCTTGACTAGACTCAAACCCCGGACCCCTCAGTCCCCAGGCCAATGTTCTAGCCACTGAGATAAACCACCTGGGGCTAATACCTCATTCTTAAGCTTCCACACTGTATATGCCATTCGTGCAGGGGAGACCATTTCCGACAACATGTGGTTCCCAGTCTTGCCTCAATTTGGTCTTCCTGGACATTCTCAAGCGAGTGTTAGTCTTCCCATCTTTTAAATGGGTGCTGCATTGGATCAGTGGTTCTAGGTATTTTAGTGTCCTTACACCTTTGGAAATTTCACTGAAGCTATGGACTCTCCTCAGAGGATACCCTTGCACATACATTCCATTGACAATTTCAAGAAGTCCATGTATTTCCTGAAGACAAGTTAAGTGCCCACTTATTAGATAAACTGTTACGTTGCCTTCAAGCCATACATCAACCTTTGTCCCACAGCAAGATAAGGGATAGAGTTCAAGGGTTCAATTGGAGGAACAGAGGTATGAATGAAGACTGGGCAGGTTTCTCCAATGGGCATAATGGTATAAAAGAATCTTTTTTGTTGTTGTTGTTACTTCTTAAGAATGCTGAATTGAAAAACATGGGTATATCATCTATGTCTGAATGAAAAAAAGTTATCCCAAACATGTAGCTTAAAACAACAATAAATATTTCTTCTCTCTTACGGTTCCTGTGAATTAAGAATTCAGGATTGGGCCCTCGCTGAGTTGGTTCAGTGGATAAAGCATCAGCCTGGTGACTGAAGGTCTTGGGTTTGATTCCAGTCAATGGCATGTACCTTGGTTGCAGGCTCCTTTCTGGCCTGGGCCTTGGTCAGGAGTGTGTAGGAGGGAACCAATCTATGTGTTTCTCTCACATTGATATTTTTCTCTGTCTTTCACTCTTTCTCTTCCACTCTCTAAAAATCAATGGGAAAATATCCTTGGATGAGGATTAAAAATAAAAAAGAATTCAGGATTGGCTTAGCTAGGAGGTCCTAGTTTGGGTCTCAGTCAGGATGTGAGCTGTCACCTGAGAGCTTGACTAGGACTGAGGACCCATTTCCAAGAGGCCTCGCCCACTTGGAGAGCAAATTGACTCTGGTTGTTGGTGAAAGGCCTTAATCTCTCCGCACATGGGCCTCTCCCTAGGGCTGCCTGAGTGTCCTTGAAAAAGGGCAGCTGGCTGTCCCCAGACCCTGTGGTCTGAGACAGAGCAAAGTGGAAACTGCAGGTCTATCCTGACCCAGTCCGGTGATTCACATATTGTCACTTTCACAATATCCCATTGGTGAGGTAGGTCAAAGGAGACACCTCTGTGCTTCTTCATAAACTGGGAGTCTCTCAGTCATATTTGCCTGTGTTTGGGGGGCCATCTGTTAGTCTTTGTTTCCCTTTGCAGTCCAGCTCCATGAGGCTAGCTACCACAGCATATTTCTCTTATTACAAATGCAGGTGCGTAAGTTATCACCATGTCACGGTAAGGATAGCAGTCAACCCTTATCCAGCAGTTATTATGTATTGGGAATGTTCTGACCACTTTATATATATCAACTTATTTAACCATTACAAAACCCAAAAGTTACCATTCCCTGTCCTTCCTCCATTTTACAGATGAGAAAACCACGGCACACAAAAGCAAAGCAACATCTCCAAGGCCACACAGACAGCAAATGCCAAAGCAAGGGTTTGAACCAAGGCAATCTAGGGAGTAGTGCTCTCAGCCACTGCACTTGGCCACCAGCAGAAGGGGTCCTAGAAGCATGGGGTGTGGGAGCTCTCAGATTCTTCTGGGTGCACTAGAGAGCGTCTGTGGCTGAGCACTGGGGAGGACCATATTTGAGGGCAGCAGCCAAGAAAGCATTGGGGAAGGAGATGGGTGTTTGCTTATATTAGCTGTGGGAGGGCAGAATTGGGCCCAAAGTGTGAAGGCCACCAAGTGGCCGTGGAGTAGGAGGATGACATGAGGGTCCCTGGATGAAGGCATTTGGGCAATGCTGAGTGGGTCCCAGATTTTAGCAGGTTGGTGTGGACCACTCTTAGGAGAGGCCAGCTGTCAACAGAGGAGGAGGGGGCATGGTGAGTGTGGGGAGAGAGGGAGAAGGACCATCCCAGCATAAAAGGAGAAGTCCTAGACAGGTCTCAGCTTGCCTCCACCTCCTGCTCAGGCCAAGCCGAGCAAAATCTGCCTGGCAACGGGTTCGACTAGATCTCAGAAGGAAACCCCTCCGCAAGCAGTGCCACGGGAGGCCTGAAGACGCAAATATTTGCTTGGCTTCTGCCCTTCTTGTTCAAATAGGGCATTGGCAGTGGGGCTGGCGGCTGGCTGCTGTGGCGAGGAAGTGGAAGTCAGTGAGGGTGGAGAGTGTGAGGAGGAGCGATTGCTCTGGGGCCACTAAGGAATCCCGCAGGCTTGGAGCTCCTGGAATCCAACAGCTCATGAAAGCGGCTGAGGAACACCCAGCCCCTTTAGCAGGCATCTGTTCAAACACAGCCAACCTTTTCCCTGGCATCGTCTCCATGCAGCCCCATGCCTGCCCTGCTCTGCTGGCTGTGGCTGAATCAGTCCAGTTGGACTGTGTGCTACAGGGGTGCAGAGAGGCTGTGAGATGGTGTGTTATTTCGACAGGATATGTCATGGTATAGCCAGGACCATGGATGGCCATGTCTGTGCCTCTCTGGGGCCAGTATGTAAGAATGTAAGAGTCCATGTGTGCTGCTGTGGCATGAGTGTGTGTGTGTGTGTTTCTGTCTTGTGCAGCTGCATTGTGTGGTGTGAAGCTATGTCACCAGAAAGCTCTTTGCGTGCCGTGTTATTGTGAGACGGTGCATTGCTGTGTGTGATTTGGTGGCTCACCGTGAGACATCTGTGTGTGTGTTTGTGTGCGCACATACTGTAAAATTGTCACAGAGTCTATACACGGCTATGTTATACTGTCTGGTCACGTACAAAGTCCCTTGAATAATGGTATGACTGTGTGTAACTCTGTGCGTTGGGTATTATGCTACACACAGTGAAGTAGCTGGAGCCTGGAGAGAAGTGAGGTGATCTCAGTGTCAGCCAAGCCAAGGAGGCAGGTGGTCAGGTGGGGGCCAGGGCAGGGCCTGGAGATTCCAGAACTGATCAGCAAATCCCTGTTGCCAACGGGATGTAGTAGTGGATTAGAGTTGCAGCTTCCTCGTGCATCAGAATCATTTGGGATATTGTTTAAATGCAGATTCCCAGGCCACAACCACAGGTTCTGCTTTACTATGGCTGAGGCAGGACCTTATATCTATATTTTTAACAAGAATCCTGGATAGTCGAGGGACCACACTTTAAGAAACACTGGATGCCAGGCACCCTAGGAAAAGATGCTGAGAAGATGAGGCACAGTAAGAGTCTAGAAGCCTTCCTCACCTGCTTCCTGGGATCATCTCCCAAAATCAACCACTTGCACCCAAGTCCTAGGAAGCAAAAGAGGAAGGAAGGAGAAAGGGGAGGGAAGATGGGGAGGTGATGTGGCAGGCATGGTCAGCGCCCTGCACATATCCCCAAGCCCCGATCCGCTGACTCCCAGCCTCTTCCCACCAATTCTCAGTACACACAACACATCTCAGCCTTCCCCCAATGCTGGATAGTGGGGCTCAAGCCCTCTGAGGAATGAGTGGTGAGGGTCCTCTCTGGCCTTTGAGGTGACTAATCAATGTGATTGATCCTTCGAAATCTCCACTTTTACAATGCGTTTGAGACCACAGTCTGTGGCCCCCAGGCCTGGAGCCAGCAGTTGCACTCAAAGGCACCTTCCAGGCCGCCCTCAGCCTCTGACCTGGGAAAGCAGCGCCAGGCTGGTGGGATCTGCTGCAGCCTCCAGCTCCACCTGGATGGGATTCCTCCTCACGTTGTCTGGAAGCTGAGTCTGTGCAGTCAGATGCCGCTGCTCTTCGGTAAACCCAGCCTGTCTCCTGGGGCAGCCCCACCATCTGCCTTGGCAACTTCCTACAGGATGCCCTGCATGGAAAAGACCCCGCTACGAGGGACCCAGCTGCTCAGAAGCCAGCTCCTGGGAGTACGTGGTTGGCTTTGTTCTGGGGTCCTTGCAGTGGCTGTCTCAGCACGTCTCTGCATACACAGTGCCATTGCAGCCTTTTGCCCCAGGCTGAAGGGGGGGGAGGGTTCTGGGTCTGAACTATGGGTCCATGGTCTTCACTAGAACAACAAATATGCCCCCTTGCTGAGCTGATGCCTGCCCAGGGCACCATGGGAGAAACGTGTTGCAGCTGTGTCTGACTCAGAAAGTTGCAGGGTGGCTTGGTGAGCGCTGGGAGTCGGGGGTGGGATGGTAGCAGGCTGTTGATGCCCTCCCTGCCCCACATTCCCTCCGCCACCTCCAAGCTCATCTCCGGGCTCCGTAGACAGTTCCAGGGCCACTGGCAGCTTTCATGTCAGTGCCTGGTTCCCTCTTCTTCTCGCCCTGAAGGTTCTTCATAACCTGGAAGTTCAGGGAGATGGGGGTGGGGGCCCTCAACCTATGAGACTGGAGTCAGTGGACCAGTACTCCAGGCTCCACTTCCCTTGCTGGGACAATCCTGAGGTCCATTCTGCACGATCCCTCAGAGCAGTGGTTCTCAACCTTCCTAATGCCGCAACCCTTTAATACAGTTCTTTATGTTGTGGTGATCCCCAACCATAAAATTATTTTTGTTGCTACTTCATAACTGTAATTTGCTACTGTTATGAATGTTAATGTAAATATCTGTGTTTTCTGATGGTCTTAGGAGACCTGCGACCCACAGGTTGAGAACCGCTGCCTCAGAGGAAAGAGCCCAACTGTCTACAGTGGGCAGCTCACTCATTGGCCAGCCCTTCCTCCGCTGGCTTTCTCCCTCCGCCTTCCTCGCCTGCTTCCTGGGATCATCTCCCAAATCAACCACTTGCACCTACGTCCTTGCTTTGAGGGGAAGCTCACCTAAGATCTGTGATGGGGCCGTGACAACACAGTGACTCTTTGCCAGCACCAGGAGCTGTGGTTGGGGAGGGGGACAGAGGCAAATGGGTCAGGGCCATAGTCTTGGACGGGCCCATCTGTTGGGGCTGGTGGACACCTCAGTAAGTACCACCGGCCATGTCCCAGTGATACGAAACAGGGGGACCTCGGAGAAGGAAGCATGTGCCTCTGCACAGAGGCCAGTGAAGGTTTCTGGAAAGAGACCACGTGAGCTGAGCCTCAAGGACAGACCTTGTTCCTTGTCCTCCGGGTCCACAATGCATTGTCAGCTCCTCCTCCAGGAGCACTGTGCACCTCTGCTTTCTCCCTTGGGTCACGCTCCCCAGCAATGGCTGTCATTGCCCCTGAACCTCTCCTCTCTAGTACTCCATGCACACAGCTCCCCCATCAGATCACAGGCTCCATGAGGGCAGGGACGAAGTCTGGCTTTGCTGACATGTCCGTCCCCAGCATGGAGGTCACTTCCTTCCCGCCCCTCTGCCATCCCCCCAGGCCCAACTTCATTGCCACCCTGAAGATTGCACTTGAGCCACAACCTTGCTCCAAGAGTGGCCCTGTGGGCAAGTGGCTAAATGGAGGCACAGCCTCCTTCTGTGAATCTTGTGGATTGCTTCTCCTCCAGGAAGCCTCCCCGAACTCAGTCCCCTCGGGACAGGGTAGATGCTCCCTGTGTCCCTGTGCTTCCCTCTAGCACAGCCTCCACCATGCAGCAAATTTCATTCATTCACTCACTCATTCAGCAACTGCTGATTGAGCCCCTACCACGTGACAGGCGCTGTTCTGGGAGCTGGGATACACCAGTGCACAACGTAGGAAAAAATTCTGTCCTCGTGGTCCTTCCTTCTCTTGGTATAAAGAAGATAAATAATTGCAATGTGTATTCGATCAGGTGGTAATCAGTGCCAGGGAGACAGAAATACAAGATACGCAATAGGAAGTATGGGTGCCCATGGTAAGAAGGTGGCATTTGAGGAAAGACTGGAGGAGGAGAGGGATGAGCCTTTTCCAGGTCAATGGGCAAGAAGTGGTCCAGCATGCTTGTGCCCTGCACAGAGCTTATGCCCTGCACAGAGCTTATGCCCTGTACAGAGATGAGTGGGCTGGATGAGCAGACACAGAGCGGGGTGAGAACCAAGACACATGCCTGGGAGTGAGATGAGGTTCAAGCTCCCAATGTTTGGTGCAGGAGGGCCTCCCCTCGCTCTGGCTTTGACCAGGTAAACTCACCCCTGGATCCTAGAGGCCCAGGTGATGATGGTGATGATGGTGATGATGGTGAGGCACTTATTCAAAGATCTACCATGTGGCTTGAGGCTTGCAACCTACTACCAGCTACATTGTGTCTCTAGCTCACGCCTACTACCTTCAATAGTAGGTTGCGGTTGTATTATCCAGGCCTCTTTAGGTTGTAAGTAACAGAGGAATTTTTTCTCCACTGTGCTAGACAAAAAAAAAAAAGCCTCACAGAGAATCCGATATCTAGGCCTGGGTCCCATCTCTGTTCCTGGGGTTTGCAGGGTTAGCCCCACCCATAGCATACGTTTTAAGGAGGATCATGATGAAGTGAGGAGGAAAGCAGGTTTCTCCAAGAGAAAGGTACAAAAAGCTCAAGTCCACAAGAGTGTAACAGCCTCGCCCCCGCCCCGTGTTCCAGAGGAGGAAAGGGGTTGCACTCTCAGCGAGGGCAGATGCCTTGCCCAAAGTCACACAGCCACCGGATGGAAGAGCTGGGACGAACCCCAGGTCCCAAAACTCGGTGTTGTAGGATGCTTTCCCCTTCTCTGGAGCTGCTTCTCGAAGGCTAAAGCAAAGCATCACGTACTACCTTAAGAGAGCCACAAGACAGGTGGCGCTGGCCAGGCCTGCAAGGTCCTTTGACCAAAGCAGGAGAGAAGTGGGCTCCACTCTGCCATGGATGGTCCCTTCCCAACTGGCCTGGGCCTGGGTTCAGAGGAGACAATGGAGGCAGGATGAGCAGAAACACCTCAGCATCCGCCAGCCAGGCCCAGGAGGGAGCTGTACCACATCCCCCCTCCAGGCCACAGCAGGAGTCCAAATAGACAATTAATTACTGCCTGGCGCCCGAGGCCTTGGCTCCCCTTCCCCTCTGCTCAGCCAAGTGTGTAATGGAAATGGGACCAAAACAGACTCCCCTGCCCAGAGGGACCCGGCCCGTTCAGCAGAGGATGGAGTCCAGGGAGCCGGAAAGGGGGCGGAGACACAGAGGTGCTTTTATTAAAGCCATGAGCCTCTCTCATCCCTCCTGTCCCTGACTCTTGGCCGCAGGCACGCACAGTCTTCTCAGACCCCTGCTCAGAATGGCCCTTTCCCAGCAGCCTGAGTAGAGGAGTATGCTTGATATTCATCGTAGATGATATTGATGGCAGTGTGTGGGGCAGTGACCTTCACACTTTACAAGGATTGTCCCTCAATCCTCGAGTCAGTCCTTGGATGTAGTTTTTATCTCTGTTTTACAGATGACAAAGGTGGAGGCCCAGAGAGAGGACATGGGCTCTCAGGGGGTGCTATCATGTAGTGGCTGGAGCACAGGACCTGAACTGAGACAGACCCACTTGTGTCCCCTACTCGTTCTCCCCGGGGCAAGGTGCTTAACTTCTCTGTGCCTCAGTTTCCTCACCTACCAAGTGGTGGTGATAGTCAGACTCATCTCAGAAAGGTGCCAGGACAGTGTTTGAGGGGAAGTGTTCAATAAATGGTGGCTATGCGGCTTTAGAAGGCAGGTGCTGTTAGAACCCGTTCCACAACTTGGAAATATTAAAGGCACTATTTTAAAGTGGACCCTAGTATGTGCATACCATTTGCACCCTACATACTCGTAATGAGGAACATTTCATTCACAAAATTTCAGGCACTTTTTGAATCTTCTCATTCTGCCTCTATGCCCCTCACCAGTCAACAGCTAAGCTGGGCATCATTTTCTGTTTTGTTTGTTTTTTAATATTAAGAACATAATGGGAATTTTTGCTTATTCCTAGATGAGCCATAGAAATTCTGATGATGAATTTGCTTTTATAAAACTCAGACACCTTTGCTAGAGATTTTTAGAAATTCCCCAATCTTGTTGAAAAATCTTTGCCCTAAAATGGGGGAAATTGACTCCTCCAGACATCCTGATGGGCAGGCTGGTAACTGTTGTGCACTGAAGAGAAGAGAAAACCCAGTCCGGATCAATGGCAGATAAAAGACAAGTCATACACAACCAGAGTGAGCCAGGGCTTGGCCGTGGTGGCTCAGTGGTTGAGTGTCGATCTATGAATGAGGAGGTCGCAGTTTGATTCACGGTCAGGGCACATACCTGAGTTGCTGGTGTATAGGAGGCAGCTGATCAATGATTCTCTCTCATCATTGATGTTTCTATCTCTCTCTCCCTCTCCCTTCCTCTCTGAAATCAATAAATATATATATTTTTAAAGGGATGTCTCTCCTCTACTCATGGCTTTCTAGGGAGCCTTGTCTCCCTGCAGCCCCTGAGCCTGAGGAGCACCAGAGGGGAGGGGACTGGATTACTTCATTTCTGCCACCCCCACACCCTACAGGGGGTCCAGCACAGAATCAGGGCTTTGGTGAAGATTGAATAAAGGAATGAATGAATGAATGGCATATCTAAGCTTTAGAGGATGAAGAATGAAGGACAAATAATTAGAGAGCTACCTATTTTCAGTTCCTTTAGAGTGCTGAATAATCTTTATATTCTTTGTAAAAGATCTCCAAAGATAAATTAAGTGTGTGTGTGTGTGTGTGTGTGTGTGTGTGTGTGTGTGGATAGGGAGGATACAACAAGAGTATACAATAAATAGAATGTGCTATCTTTTGTGTAAGGAAAAAAAAAGGAAAAGACAGTGTGAATATGTATTTGTGTTTGTGTATATATTTGAACTTGTGGTGTAGGCAAATGGAAGACTACTTAAGAAAACAGTAAGGGTGCTTAGGGGAGAATCAGAGGATGGGTGTATGGGAAGCAGGAGTTGGAGAAAGACTTTCTACTCTACACATTTTATATATTTTTTAAAAATTTCTGAGCCATATAAAATTTTTTAAAAAAGGAAAGGAAAACAAAAAGATATAGGAAATTTCTCTCCAATAAAATGCTCATTAAGAAAGCACCCCCTTGCTTGAAGCCAGTGGAGGGAAAGGAATGTTTAGTTAATGCCTAGTTACAGCTCTTCTTCGGAAGGACTTAATTAAGGGCTTGGTGATCTCCTCACCTATTGATCTCGGACCTGAAAGCATTAGGTAAATTCCCAGAAGCCCTGAGCTTTTCAAAATTGTTTCTCTGAACTCCAAGCCTTTTGTCAGTCGCCCACCCGTGCATCCTCCCAGGATGGAGGAGGGATGGAGTTGGTAGTGGCTACTAGGGCTAGAGGGGGCAGCAAGGAGTCAGCCTGCCTTCCAGTGTGCGTTCTGGACCGCAGAAATGAGAGTCAGTGGGAGTGGGCTGGGCACAGAGAGGAACTGCTGGAGAGGAGGCTGCTCAGACGAGCTGGGGTCAGGACACAGTGCCTTGTGGTTGTGAGTTGGGGAGCGGGTGCGTTTGGACTTCTTCGTGAGGGCAGCTGGGTGACGGAGAAGGCCAGACTGGGCTTTAGAACTCTCCCAGGTAAGCATCATGCCCACAGACGCAGCCTTCAGTGGCTGGGATGCCACCACATAGACTTGGAGGGCCCCTGTGGCTCTGGGTGACAGGTCTCTTCCTGAGCCACACCTGCCTCCCAGAGCCTCCCTGTTGGGATCCAGGGCTGGAGAGGAGCTGAGGGACTGGCTCAGACCCTCTTCATCTTGAACGAGGAGCAGGCTGGGCTTCTCAGCCAATCACCAAGCCCACCCTAATGAGCCATAACGATGCCTGATTGCTCCTTTGTGTTACTGGGCTGGCTCTCAGCGCCTCTTCCATCTGAGGCTGTGGGGCGGGGAATGGGGCCTGGATGACTAATATGCACCACCGGTTTCCTGTTTTAGGATCAATGCATGTCACATGTCGGAGACAGGGTCTCCCCTCCTCCACCCCATTCTCAGAGATCTAAGTGCCAGGCACAGATGAGTGAGGGTGGGGTGAAGGTGAATAGAACCAGTTCCCACGGTTTGCAAGGCATGGATTTAACTATGGGGGGCAGAATCATGCCCCTATGTGGCTGAGTAACTGAAGCCCAGAGAAAGGTTAGTGTATAATCACAGATAGTAGCTAATGGAACCACGTAAGGTTTCACTCATTAATTCAGTCAACAAACACTTATTGACCATCTACTATGTGTCAGGCACTGTGCTAGGTGTTACATATAAACCCGGAGCTTTTCCAATTGAGACAACAATAAGCATAGCTAGTTTTTATGGAGCAGTTACTCTGTGTTGGGTGCTTCCCTACCCACTTTTTTGTGTGATGTTTCATTAATCCTCCACCAACACTGTGAAGCTACTGGATGGGGCAGAAAGTGTTTCTCTCCTCTCCATCCTGAAGAGTGGCACATGCCAAAGGGAGGTCACAAAGAGGGGCATTTGGGAAGAACAGGTGCTGAGCAGCTGGAGAGATGAGAGTCCAAAGGGGGAGGAGTCACCTCAAGGTGAACGACCACGGGCAACTCCAGAGATCCCATCAAGGGACTCCCATCCCATCCCGAAGAGGATGGGAGCCTGATGAGCTGATTAGAACACAGGCATGCACATACAAACACACACATGCATGCACACACCCACAGACCATGTTTATGGAAAGATCCCACCTGAACACAAACTAAAAGCCTCCTCCACATCTTCCTTTGGACTCCACGTACAACTCTGTGCACTGCCCAGTTTAATCACGAACATCCCAACCCTTCCTCGCACCACCAAGACATGGTTGTAGAACAATAATTTTTATCCCTATTTAACAGATGAAAAACTGAGGCCGAGAGACCCTGAGTCACCTATGCCAGTCACTCACTCACCCAGGAGGGGCAGAGTTGACTCCAGAGCTGAAATCTGGACCAACCTCAGGCTTGGAGCCATTGATCATGAGGCCAGACTTGCTGCCCTGGGTACCTGGCAGGCAGTGGGTAGAAGAGCCTGAGTCCCTCACTGTAAAACAGAAAGCCCCTCCCCCTCCTGCCCCTCCTCCCCACAGCCCAGCTCTGCTCAGAGCTATTAACCAGGTCACACTGGCTTGTCCCAGTCCAATAGTTCCCTTAATTGCCTTTTTATACCACGTCGTACAACTGTTCATTACGCTGTCATATTTCCCCTTGAAGGCAACAGTGGGGGAGCAGAACCGCGGATGGGGACCCGTCCAGGTGGCAGGGGCGGCGAGGGGGCACCAATGTGTGAAGCTTATTTTCTCCTTGGTCAGAATGAATTAAACGCATGCTTCTCACACTTGAGTGATACATGAGCCATTTTTCAAGGGGGGAAAACGAATCTACAGCCCCCTCCCAACATTTGACAAATTATCTTTATTACCATTTCACTAAAATATGTACACACATAAAGCTAAATATAAAGCCTTATCCTTTTAGCTCCAGACAACTGGAAAAGCGAAGACCATGCACCAATGTGATACAAAGAAAGCTACAGAATCAGAAATTTCAAAGCAACACCATTCATTTACTGTGATGGATGATTTGTTGCTAAAATTAAATCGCCACTTGCACAGCGAGCCTGGTTCTATATGCTCCAGCATTTAGCCCCCCTCTGTTCTTTTGTCATGAGGCCCATGACAATTAGAGCAGTATTTGGTCTCCCAGGAGAACGGGGGTCTGCTGGAAGATTTTTATAAGACATAAAATAATATAAAATGAATTAATTCTGGGCGAGAGCTCACACACCCCAGGTTAGAAAACAATCCATGTCCCAGGAACCTTTAGGCGCTGTGCAGGGCTAAGCCATCTGGTGGGAAGAGCCATGTGTTCTTGAGGATGGAGAGCCCAGGACAGAGTCCAGCCCTCAGAGGCCAGACCTCACCAAGACGTCAGTGAAATCCACAAGCATCTGCTCTATACCTGCCCTGTGCACCCCACCTTCCTGTCCCAGAGGAGTTGCCCATGGGGTCATCAGGAACATGAGGGTCGCCTGGGTAGACACTTATAGCGAGCGGTCAGTGCAGAGAGAATGCCTGAGAACAGACATGAGATCTGTGTCGCCAGTGGGAGTCAGATCTGGATTGCAGCCTCTCCCTGGTGCCCGAAGCCCAAGGCCTTCCTGGCAGACTCACCTGGAGAGCTGAGGTGATAAGGGCAGCTCTGACCCGGGGTTTGCATCCTGGGTCCGCTGTTATTTAGCTGCAAGACTTGGGGCAAATAATTAACCTTTCTGTACTCCAGCGTCCTTATCTGTGAATGGGCATGCAACCAACCCAAGTCACAGGATGCTGTAAGGCAGTAATGAGGGAACACATGTAAAGCACTTGTCCTAGAATAAGTACTCCTTACATGTTAATGTTGATATCTCGCCTGAATCCAGCTCTCAGCAGAACTGGAAGAGAACAAAAGGTCTACCTTGGGCTCTGAGGCTGGAGGCCAGGGACACCTCACGCATGGGCTACAGAGGATTTGAAACGTCGCAACGTTTTGTGTGTGTTTCCGGAGAGAGGATCGTCAGCTCATCAGAGGTCCAAAGGGGTTGTGACCTAGAAGACTCTTTGGTTCCTGAGCTAGTGCTGGTCAGGGGCTGGCAGAGGCCTTCAGTGTCTTAGTCAGCTCGAGTGCCATAGCAAAAAAACTCCAAACTAGGTCCCTGACAAGATTGGCATTTATTTTCCCACAGCTCTGGAGGTTGGAAGACCAAGATCAAGGTCAAGCAGGTTGGTTTCTGGCCTGAAGGTAGCAGCCTTCTCACTGTGCCTTCACATGTCAGAGAGAGCAAGTGAGCTCTCTTCTGGAGTCTCTTTTTCTATAGACACTAATCCTACCAAACTAGGGCCCCATCCTGATGGCCTCATTTAACTGTAATTATTTGCTTAGAGGCCCTTTCTCCAAATATACTTGGGGTTAAGGCTTCATCATAATCAATTTGGGGAGGTGGAGGCACAGTTTGGCCCACAGCACTGTGAGGTAGGTTATCCTAGATCTTCGTGAGGGAAGGAGTTGACCAGGAAAGGCTAACCCTTGATCCTTCTAGCAAGGATCACCCCCAACTTCCCTGGCCCAAATAATCCAACACCTCAACCCCCATAACTGTCCCTCCAACCTCCCCCTTTCCCCTGCTTGTGCTCATCCATCACAATCTCCTTATGGTCAGTGCTGCAGTTCCTGCCTGCCACCTCCTAAAATGACAATGGACTCACCTAAGGATTGTGCGAATTTAAGAAGATAATCCTGAATGCTCAACAGTGCTTGGCACACTCAGCGTACTCAATAAAGGTTACTCTGCACCAACAGGTTGGAGCCAGATCAGACCCACAGCCCCTTTGCACTCCTAGAGTCTGGGGACCTTATCTCAGGGCTCACGGGCGTCACACCCTCCCCAACACTGTCACTCCCTGTTGTTATAACCGGTGACTCACAGATTCCTGGGGGTGCCGAGTGGTGCACCTGAGTGTGCACCCCAAGCCCTCTCTGAACAAAAATCACAACCTGCCAGACCTTGATCTTGGCTTTCAACTACATAGAAGGGGATGTGAGCACACAGGAAAATCCACTGGGAAGAGTGACAGAACTCAGCATTCAGAGCTGGATTTTAGCCATTGTGTGTTTCCTCAACCAATGGTACTAGAAGTTCATGGCTGGGCAGGCGGGGAGATGGTTTTGTTACAGCAATTTAATTCAACCCCACCAATGCTTATGGAGTGTTTACTATGTGCTAGGGAACCAGTGGGGAAGGAAGTCACCATGCTCCCTGCTTCCCAGCATAACAGGAGGGCAGAAACCATTGATCTAACCCACCGAGTCTGGTCTAAGGCTCCTCTCTCAGCTCCAGGCAGCTTTTCCTAGTTTCAAAGGCTTCTGAGGACCAGGCCTGGGTCCCCATGTCCCCTGTTCCTTTGGCCTTTCCTAGAGCCATGTGCACAGAAGGCCAGAACCGAGAAGCCCAGAAGTCGTGAAAGCCAGCTTCCCTTGCCCTGAGGCGGGACTCACCGGGACATGATCTCTGACAGGAGATCCAGCCTCTACCCGCAGGCTTCCAGAGGTGGGCTGCTCACTACCTCAGGTGGGTATTGTTTACCAAGTCATTATTGCATTTTACTATGTTTTACCCTGAGACAGCAGAGGCAGCACCTACACCCTCCGTGGTCCCACCTGATTTTTCTCCCCAAAGGCAGAGGCATCAGGGTTTTTGTTCTGGGCCTGGGCTGCCCACTTGGAGCCCTCAACCTTGCTGCCCTGCTCCTCCCCTGTGCCTGTGGGCACAGGATCAGAAAAATGGGGTTTGGGTTTGGGGCAAGGTGGGCATGCAGCTGCAAGGAAGTCTCACCAAGGCCCCAGCTTGAGGGGAGGATGATTTCTAGAGCTAGTGCCTGTCCTTACAGCAGGAAAAGGCCCACGGACAGAAGTTGCTTTGGAAAGGGAAGGGAAGGGGGGTTCTGTCTGTGATCATTCAGCCCCGAAATGATGCTCATGATGTTGGCTTTCCAGGCCATTAATTCAAGGGCTCTGTGCCCCACCCCCATGTGCTGCCTGCTCTGGGAGATAAGCCCGGTTCTATTTAACCCTATTTATTCCCCCAAAGTGGCCTCCATCTCCATTAAGCCAGGCGTTTAACCCCTTGGGTACTGAAGGCATCAAAAAGAAAGAGATTGCCGAAACCGGTTTGACTCAGTGGATAGAGCATCGGCCTGCAGACTGGAAGGTCCTGGGTTAGATTCCAGTCAAGGGCATGTAACTTGGTTGTGGGCACATCCCCATTCGGGGTTGTGCAGGAGGTGGCTGATCGATGTCGATCTCTCTCTCTCATCGATGTTTCTGACTATCTCTCGCCTTTCCTCTCTGTGAAAAATCAATAAAATATATAAAAAAATAAAATAAAAATAATTTCTAAAAAGAGAGAGGGAGAGATTGATCTGCTGTGGGAAGAGGGGTGCGCATCTCACCTGGGCTCAGGCTGCAGGACTGATCCAGAACACATTCCGTGCTTCATGGGGCTTGGCAGGAGTCCCAGGAGCCCCTCACCCACTGCCTCTCAGGCAGCCCATCTCCCCACCGCCACCCCAAGGCAGTAGGGCCTTGTCTGGCCCTGGGGTGAAAGCCCCTGCGCTGCTCCTCATAGATCAGCAGCAGGGACAGCTCCAGCTCCCTCACACCCAGCCACCCAGCCTACATTTCCTTTGTCACATCTGGGTGCTGGCACCGGCCTAGAGGAAGGCCGTGGCACCCCTGTCTCTTTGGTGCCCTGCTGGCAGGCACCTCTGCTGGCACGTCCTGCTCTGCCTCCCTGTGCCCGCGTCCAGTGTGTTCCTTTTATGGCCCCCTGCCCGCTTCCCTCATATTGTCCTCCCCTCTTTCCCCTTCAGTGGTCACACAGGAGTATTCTTTCATTTGTGGGTGCCTGGCTGTTGGTCTCAGTGTGAATTACCTATGTGTGTCTGGTTCCCTGGGTCTGGGTATCTGTCACTGTGTGTGTGTGTGACTTCCCATGTCTATGCTGGTCCTTGCACTGCTGTGTGTCTACGCGTTTTCCCCAGCAATTCTGCCTATGGTGGGAATGGATCGAGGGGTGCCTGTCCCGGTTTCTTTGTGTGGCGGGCAGTCTCGGTACACATCTTGCGTGTGTCTGCCTGTGTGCCAGCCTGTCCTGGGCCTGTGCGTGTTGCTCTGTCAATCTGTGTAAATTTGCCCGGGAGCTTGAGTCTGTGTGTTGGCCTCATTTCTTTGTGCACCTGTCAGTTGGCTTGTCATTCTCTGTGTGTGAGGGTGTGCGTGTGCATGTTGTGTGTTGTCTTTCAACTCAGGGGGCCAAGCTGCTGCAAATTCTTCTCATGAGGGTGCCCCTCGAGGAGCTTTTAGGAGAATTTGGAGGTTGATGCCTTCCCTAGAGCACAGCTCAACTCATTACCAGCTAGGTAGGTCGTCCTGTTTGTCTCCTGGGGCTGCCTGCCAGGTGCCCTGCCCTCTGCCCTACTCCTGCCTTCCATTTCTCTCCCTTCAGGTCGATGCAGGACTAGAGGGGTGAGGACAGGGAGGTGGAGCAAAGGCAGAAGAGTGCACAGCCAACTCACTCTGACTCTCACACCAATCATAGGCTTTGTCTTGCACACAGACTTTCCCCCAAACAATGAGAAATGGCCATTGGAAGTAACGGTTAACAACAACAATAAAATAATTACTACCACATATCGGGCACTTAGCACTCGCTAAGCATCTTATATGCAATACCTCATAGAATCCTCTCAAAGTGAGGTTATTTTCACATCTTATTTATAAGAAATGGAACGAAAGAAAAGCTAATTATTCCAATGTCATACAGCTAGCACGTGATGAAACATGGCTTTCCAATACAGGATGGGCTGCTTCCTGAGCTGGCTGCCCAGGAAAGAAGGGAAACAGAGGCCTTCTTCCCCCAGTGGCTGCCGTCTAATTAGAGGAAAAAGGAAACTGGAATCTGATTTTGAATTTCATCTTTTTTGACAGCAAAGTGGCCAGACCCTGAATAAGCCTGGAGAGGAGCTAGAAGGACAAGATGAGGTCGTGGAAGGGAAGGCACAGGAGGGCCATCAGGATTCCTGGGCCCTAGCCTGGCTGTACCCTGAGCTCTCCGTGACCTTGAGCAGGAAGGACACTTCACTGCCAGGCCCAGTTTGCTGATCTGCACACTGAAGGTGAAAGTATGAGAGTAAGGCTCTGCTAGGAGGCTGTAGGGTTGGTTTGAGCATTGAAGAAAGGGTGATTGGACTGAAAGCTCTCTGACCTGCCTCCTAGACACAAGAATTGGGGTGGAGAGCACAGACAGGACTATGCTTGGGTCCTGAAGAGAGACACATGCATACTAGGCTGTGAGACGGTTTGCTGAACGAATGGTTAATGAATGAATTTCTCACTACTGAACGAATGGCACAGTCCACCTTGGCTCCTACAGCAGCGGTCATCTTAAAGGAAAAGAGAAGAAACTAAATACTTTGGACACTCATAAAACCCATGAATTGGCAATAACCAACTGATACATGTACGCCATTGAGTCACTTGTCAGAGAAGGCCTCGATGGCTCCCTTCAGGTCTGGATGTGAATGGGGGGGGGCACTAGGGAACCCCAGTCTCTGCCCAGATCGTCTGGTGGGTGTCTGAAGAATTTCACCAGGAGCAGAAGGGGAGGGAATGCAAATCAGGAGGTGATGACCTTTGTCTATGGGAATCTGGGGAAAAGGTTCTTTCTGCCCCGATGCTGGGGACTGGGGTGGCGAGGGTCACTGTGAAGGGCAAATCTCTGGGAGGGGACGTCAGTTCCATTTCAAAGCCTCTTTGGAGGAGGGAGTCTGTGGTGGGGAGGAAGGATCTCTGTCTTGTCTTTGTAGGGAGGAATTCTCTCATGATTCTGAGGATGTGTCTGGGGAAGGTCTCTATGGACAGTTTTTCTCGTCAGAGTGGGGGTCTTCAGGTTGGGGAGGGGGTGTTTCCGATCTTGTTTTCTGCAAGCAGGCTCTTGGGGGAATTTAAAAGGTATTTTGGGAGGTTTTAGGGACATCTCTGTCCAACGTGGTGGAGGTTTCCTAATTGGAGAGGAGATTCTGGGAGACTGTAAGACAGAGGGGAGGAGGAGGGAACTGATTTAGGGGAGGCGGGGGGAGTCTGTTGTCCTGGCAATTCCGAAGCCTGGTCAAAGCCCTCAGGCCGCCCTACTTGTGCGCTGACGTGAGCTAATCCAGAAATACTGCGGGGGAGGAGATGGGGGTTCTCCCAGACTCGGGGCCTCAGGATGGGAGAGAGTGAGGGGCCCTTTTTCTTCCTTCTGATTCCCCCCCCCTCCCGCCCCAGGCCTCCACTCACAGCCGCCAACCCTCCTTCCCCTGGGCTGGGGCAGCAGCGTGGCAAAGGGCGCTGTTTACTGCTTAGGAGGGGTCTGCGGGAGGATCCAGCCGGGAACACAGACCGGGGCCCCTACTGAGCGCGGCCGCACAGGGAGGCACCCCGAGGAAAGGGCTCACGCAGGCGAAAACGCAGGCGGTCCATTTGGAAACGTCCGCACACGAAACCCCACACTCAAGTCCTGCGCACATCCAGGCCCATGAAACGCGGTTCCCGAGTCTCGGCCGGGGAAGCCACGCCGAGCCAGCCCCTCTCCGCGTCTGAGACAGGGCCGCTCTTTGTCTCCCGCTCCCGCACGCGCCACGCGCACGCCCCACTCCACAGGGACCGGCGAGGTTTCCAGGGCCGCGAGCCGCCGCGCGAGCCAAAGCCCGAGCGCACCGCGCGCCGTGCGCCGCGCCTGGGCCCGCTCCTCGCGGCGAGCGCGTCTCCTCTCGGCGCCGGACCCCGGCCGAGCCCCTCTCTCCGGCCTGGGCGTTCGCAGACCCGCCACGAGGCGGTGGCGAGAGGCCCTCCCCAAACCCTGCCTCCGTCCAGACCCGCCCAACGGAAAGAAAGAGCGAGCAGCCAACCTTTCGCCTCCCTTCCGCGCACAGCTGGAGAGCGGTGGGTGGCGAGCGGCCCGGGGCTTTGCGTCCGTCGCAGCATCCCGGGCAGCGGAGACAGTCCCTCCCCGAGGCCGGGCTAAGCCTTCCCGAGAGCCCGCCAAGGACGCGCATCCCGCCTTCGCTGGGGGCTCGCGGCCGGGTTTAAGCGCGTGCGATGGGTGCCAGGGAAGCACCCCAGACGGCCCGGGCCGGCGGCGACAGGTCACCGTCCTGCTGCCTCTCAGGGTGGCTAGACCTGCTCTGGGCCAGAGAATCTGGGGCCCGAAGGCTCCCGGACTCTGGCGGGGATTGTTGGGACCACGGGGACCAGGAGCATCGGCGCGCCGGGGCCCCCGCCCTCCCTGCGGCGGCGGCGGCGGGGGAGGGAGGGCCAGGATGCGAGCTTAGCACCTCCCCCAGAAATGCAGCACTGCGGCCCCCACCGCGCCCGCCGCGCCCCTGCTTCGCGCGCTCCCTCCCGCCGCCTTCCCGCGGACGCCCTCCTGCCCTCCTCTCCGGTCCCCCGAGCTCCCGAGCGCCCCTTCCCCTTCCCCTTTGCCCCCTCCGCGCACCCCCGGCCTCCGGCGTTTCCCCCTCCCCGTCACCCCACCCCGCCTGATTCCTAGGGGCGGGAGCGCATTGGGCTGCGCAAGGGTGGGGGCGCCGCTCCGGCTCCGCGTAGCTGCTCTGACGCCGCCGCGGCCGCCGCCGAAGCCCAGCCCGCGCCCCGCGGCAGCTCCGCAGTGCCCTCGCCGCCGCCGCCGCCGCTCCGCCAGCCCCGCCGCGCCCGCCGGCCCACCGCGCCCGCCCCGGGCGAGCCTCCCGCGCCAGCCGGGAGGGTCATGAGCCTGAGCGCCCCGGGGCGCCGCGGGGATCGCCGGAGAAGATAGCGCGGCCTCGAGCTCCCCTGCGCCTCGCCGCCTGGCCGCGCGGTCGCCGCGTCTGCAGCCCCCTCCGCCCTTCCCTCGCGCCCCGCTGCCGCCGCCGCCGCCGCCGCCATGGCCACCCTGCTCCGCAGCAAGCTGTCCAACGTGGCCACGACCGTGTCCAACAAGTCTCAGGCCAAGGTGAGCGGCATGTTCGCCAGGATGGGTTTCCAGGCGGCCACCGACGAAGAGGCGGTGGGGTTCGCGCACTGCGACGACCTCGACTTTGAGCACCGCCAGGGGCTGCAGATGGACATCCTGAAAACCGAGGGCGAGCCCTGCGGGGACGAGGGCGCCGAGCCGCCCGTCGAGGGAGACATCCGTTACCAGCGCGGCGACGGCGCGCCCCTGCCGCCCTCGGACTCCAAGGACCAGGCCGTGGGGGCCGGGGGCGAGTTCGGGGGCCACGACAAGCCCAAGATCACGGCGTGGGAAGCGGGCTGGAACGTGACCAACGCCATCCAGGTGAGCGCGGGATTCCCAGCTCTGTCTCCCTCCTTCCCCTCCCCCCCCCAGCACAGAGAACCAGGCTTTATCCCCCGCGGAGTCCCCCCCCACCCGACCTGGGGCGCCAAAACCCCTCTAGTCCCAGGGACCCCCCCCCTCTTCCAGCCCCGGGAGGAATCTGCGCCCCCAGGCACGCAGCGTCTCCTCCCCGAACCGCACCGCGTCCCGAGGCGCCCGCCGCTGCACAGCTAGACTGAGGTTAGGTCAGAGACACCTGCCCTCAGACCCCGCCAAAGGGAGGGAAACAGAAGGAGGGTGACCGGGGAGGGGCGAGGGAGAAAGAAAATCAGGATGGCCTCGCGTGGGGCTCCGGAATGGATTCACCGCTTCGTTTGGGGGAGGAAAGAAGGGGGGAAATTTGCTGAGCTGGGAGTCTCCTCCCTCGCCACACACGCATATGCGAGCGCCCGCGCACGTATATCGGCAGGCACACATGCCCACAGCCACCTTCCCCCGGAGCAAACGCCGCGCACCGGTGCACACATCTACGTGCAGACCGCAAGATTATCCTCAAACGCACCTTCCTCAGCCCTACACCTCCGATCCAGAGAAGCACATCCCCGTGCCTACAGAAACCCACAGAAACCCGTTTGGACATATCACACGCGCACAGGTGCCCAGACGCATGCCGGCAGTAACCAGCCCGCGCTCAGGGGGGCACACAGGTGCACACACAGGTGTACACACATACCCGCACACACACACACGCCCCTGCGGCCCGCGGAACCTCAGCGGGACCTGTGCAGCGGTTCTCCCCTCTCGCTCGAAATCCCGGCTGCAACGCAGAGAGGAGGCCGGCTCCTCGGAGCAGCGTGCCCCAAGCGCAGCAGCTTCTAAAGGCTCTGCTCAGCCCGCACCTTCCCACCCGCACTCTCAGCCCCCCGCCCCGCCGCTCCCCACCAGGCGGCGCCATCTCCCCCGCCGGGAGCGGGCTGGAAGTCAGCACCTTTCCGCAGGGAGCGGGCGGGGCGCTCAGGCTGCGGTGCTGGGGGCCAGAGAGGCCTGAGCCCTCGGCGCCCTCGGGCCCTGGGGCTTGCCTTCCCGCACGGCGTCCCCAAAGGGCACGGTCGTTGGGGCGCAGAACGTGGGTTTGCCGGGAACGGGAGGCCGCGGCGAGGTGGCCTGAGGACCCGGGCTCTCCGGGGCTTCGTGGGGCCCCGCGCACTCAGTGGTGGGTCCCCAAGTGCCTCCCTCCCCAGGGCCCGGCGCGACGGCCAGGCGGAGCCGGGCTCTGGGGGTGGGGGGAGAGGGGGCTGCTCCCGCATCCATGGCCGTCTGCGCCTTCGCTGGGGCATCTTTGGAGGCCGGTTCCCAGGGCCCCGAAGAAGGCCAGGGCGGGAGGCTGAGGCCCGCGGACCTAGGGAACCCTGGGTTTCGTTAGCTTTCTTCCCCACAGAGATTCGAAAGCCCCTTCCCCGGCTCCACAGCCCGCCCCCCGCTGCTAGTTATCCATCCCCACGTGACCCAGCCTCTCACGCACCGCGCATCCTGCTCGCCTCTACTCTTCCCAGTAATTCCCCTCTTAGGGCCGGGCCGAAGACTCCGACCTCCAACCCTGCTTTCTGCCTCCCCAGCCGCGCCCCCCGACCCCCCGCCTCGCTTCTGAGAGCCCCTTGCACTAACCCTCACGTACCTGTTCCCGCCTCCTCGTGACGTGCCCCACACTCGGCTCGCTCCTCCCTCCCACTCCCGTCTTGAACGTTTCCTTCTCCAGCTCAGCCCCCAGGCACCCACATTTCCCTGATTACATGTCCTCCTCCACCACCCCCGGCAGCCCCTCCTTAAACCCTGCGCCCCCTCTTTATATATATATATATAGTTGATTTCTTACAGAGAGGGAGAGGGATAGAAAGTCAGAAACATCGATGAGAGAGAGAGACATCGATCAGCCGCCTCCTGCACGCCCCCCACTGGGGATGTGCCCACAACCAAGGTACATGCCCTTGACCAGAATCGAACCCGGGACCCCCCAGTCCGCAGGCCGACGCTCCATCCACTGAGCCAAACCGGTCTTGGCCCTGCACCCCCTCTTACTTGGGGCTCAGACCCAGCTCTCAACCTTTCTCGGAGCCCTTCCTAGCTATGGCCCTTCCAGCACCTTCTCACCTTCCAAGTCCCCACTTCTGGCTCTGTCCCCGGGAAGCACCTCAGGAATGTCCGCATTCCCCTTCTTTCCTCGTGGTTTGACCTCCCACGCAGCCCCCTCCCCTCCTCTCAGCCATGAGCACACCTTCCCTTCTCTATACCCACCTCCGTCTCCACCTCTGACTCAACACCCAGGCTCCCCATCCCGTCGCTTGGCACCCCTCCTTTAGCCTACCCTGAATTTCTACTCCCAGACCCTTAGGTCTTGGACTCACTCTCGTTAGCGCCCTCCACAGGCGGTGTGTAGCCTGAAGCCTCGGCTCAGAGGCCCGCTCTTCCGAGGCGGCCGCGCCCGCTCAGCCCCGGGTTTGGGTGCCTTTTCGCTCCGCAGGGCATGTTCGTGCTGGGCCTGCCCTACGCCATCCTCCACGGCGGCTACCTGGGGCTGTTCCTCATCATCTTCGCGGCCGTGGTGTGCTGCTACACGGGCAAGATCCTCATCGCCTGCCTGTACGAGGAGAACGAGGACGGCGAGGTGGTGCGCGTGCGGGACTCGTACGTGGCCATCGCCAACGCGTGCTGCGCTCCGCGCTTCCCCACGCTGGGCGGGCGCGTGGTGAACGTGGCGCAGATCATCGAGCTGGTGATGACCTGCATCCTGTACGTGGTGGTGAGCGGCAACCTCATGTACAACAGCTTCCCGGGGCTGCCGGTGTCGCAGAAGTCCTGGTCCATCATCGCCACGGCGCTGCTGTTGCCCTGCGCCTTCCTCAAGAACCTGAAGGCCGTCTCCAAGTTCAGCCTGCTGTGCACGCTGGCCCACTTCGTCATCAACATCCTGGTCATCGCCTACTGCCTGTCGCGGGCGCGCGACTGGGCCTGGGAGAAGGTCAAGTTCTACATCGACGTCAAGAAGTTCCCCATCTCCATCGGCATCATCGTGTTCAGCTACACGTCGCAGATCTTCCTGCCGTCGCTGGAGGGCAACATGCAGCGGCCCAGCGAGTTCCACTGCATGATGAACTGGACGCACATCGCCGCCTGCGTGCTCAAGGGCCTCTTCGCGCTCGTCGCCTACCTCACCTGGGCCGACGAGACCAAGGAGGTCATCACGGACAACCTGCCCGGCTCCATCCGCGCCGTGGTCAACATCTTCCTCGTGGCCAAGGCGCTGCTGTCCTACCCGCTGCCCTTCTTCGCGGCCGTCGAGGTGCTGGAGAAGTCGCTCTTCCAGGAGGGCAGCCGCGCCTTCTTCCCCGCCTGCTACGGCGGCGACGGCCGCCTCAAGTCCTGGGGGCTGACGCTGCGCTGCGCGCTCGTGGTCTTCACGCTGCTCATGGCCATCTACGTGCCGCACTTCGCGCTGCTCATGGGCCTCACGGGCAGCCTCACGGGCGCCGGCCTCTGCTTCCTGCTGCCCAGCCTGTTCCACCTGCGCCTGCTCTGGCGCAAGCTCTTGTGGCACCAGGTCTTCTTCGACGTCGCCATCTTCGTCATCGGCGGCATCTGCAGCGTGTCCGGCTTCGTGCACTCGCTCGAGGGCCTCATCGAGGCCTACGGGACCAACGCGGAGGACTAGGGCGAGCTCCCGCGCTCCGCGCCCTCCCCGCGCGCGTCCCTGCCGCCCGCCCCCGCAGCCCCGTGCGCCCTGCCGCCGCCGCCGCCGCGCTGGGGCAGCCAAGCTTCAAACATCCCCGGTTCCTAGCCTCTGATTTTGGGGGATGGGGGGTGGGAGGGGGTCGGGAACCACCATCCATCGCGTCTGCGTTTCTGTTGTCCTTTCTTCTCCACCACACCCGGGTGGCGGGACGGGGGAGGAGGCTGGGGCTCCTTTGCTGTCGTGGAAGGAGAGGCCCCCCTAGACCTAGGTGGGGGAGGCAGAGGGGAGAAGCTCGCAGGCGCAGAAACGTGACCTGAGCGGGACATTTCACCTCCATCCAGTGCTCGGAATCTGCAGCGTCCAGCCATTTCCAGCCAGAGCGCTTCCCACTCCGGAGACATCGCAACCCTGCGGCGGGAGAGGCTGGCGGGGAAGCCCGTTCCGTTCCGGCTGGGCGATTCCCGTCGCAGGCGGAGCGGGAGGCGGGAGGCGGGAGGCGAGAAGCGGCGGCGGGGTTGGCTTGCCTGCGGGTTTCCAGGAATCCAAACTCATCTTGTGGAACTGTTCTCCTGTGCGTGTGGTGTGCTCGTGGTGAATACGATGAAATGTATATCAGAAAAAAACAAAAATCTATCTCTAATTTAGAGTGCGGCGCATAATTATATCCGCAAATAAAGAAGAAACAAAGGTGCCCGCGGTTCTGCGTTTTACAGCCGCGGGGAGCCCAGCGCGGGGCGGGCGGCGGGGAGCGGGCTCGGGCCCGCCGGGTGGAGCAGGCGGGGGCGATGAAGCAGCTGCAGCGAAAGGGTCGCGGGAGAGCTCCACGGAGAGGGAAGGGTGAGGGGTCCGCACCGAGGGAGGCTCTGCAGGTGCTGGGGGCGGGGCGGGGGGCGGGGGGAGCAGGCGGAGGGCGGGGCGCGTTTCCCTGCCGGCTCCAGTCTCCGCCCTCATCCGCCAGGACAAGGTTTGCTCCCCTCTCCCCAGGGCGGGATCCATTTGAGAATTGGGTGATGCTCTCATCCTTTAATGAAAAACAAAGGTTTACTGATGTGCAGAGCCCTCCACGTTTGTTCCGTGAATGCTGGTAGACAGCCCATCGGAACCGGGACTATGCCGGGTTCCAGGGGGAACAGACCCAGCCCTGGCCTCTCGGAGTTGACAGTTGAGCAGAGAGGCGGGCGGTCACCAAGGACACGCAGAAACTCCCAGCGTGACTGCGGGGCGGGAGGCATCTCACCCTAGAGAACACCCCCCCACACACACACACACACATACACACATCCCCACCACCCCCAAGTCCAAGCTGAGGTTCACACAGCCACAGAGAGGAAAGCTGGCGTTTTGGAATCAGCACCCCGAGCCATTTGGGCCCGGCTCGCTCCCCTTTGCTCGCACAGCCCGGTGAGCATGCGTTTGCTGGAATCACCCAGCCCCGTTCTGCGCAGATCCTCTTCCGGGGCGGCCCTGGCACTGCCTCCAGGGGGGCCAGCCCTGGGATGGTCGGGAAGGAATGTGGTTAGACTCTCCCGATGGGATCAGGGAGCGCGGGAAGGCTGGCAGGTCCCGGGGTCCTCCCTCGCGACCCGAGAAGCCCAGCGGGAGATTCTTGGTCTCCAGCAGCACCAGGGTGGGGGACCGTTTGGACCGATTTCCCCAGGTGCAGTCCGGACGGGAAGCACCGGGGAGTGCCTAAGCGGCCGTCCACGTCTCCCTGCGGGTGTGTGTGTGTGGGTGTGTGGGGGGTGGGGGGGTGGGTGTGTGGGTGGGTGGGAGAGGGCACGCCCATCCCAAGATACGCGCGAGGGGAGAGGGGAGGCGGAACGTACTTGCCCCTGGTGAGAACTTGGATGAGCGTCTGTGCCTGCGTGTGTGTGCAGAGCGCCCGTGCGCCTGTGCCTGGGATGGTGGCTCTGCAGCCAGCAAGGTGGGGGGGCGGGGTGGGGGAAGGGAGAGGCGGAAGGGAGAAAAGATCCGGACCCCTGGGCGCTCTTTGCTTCTGACGACTTAACGGGCCATTGGAGACGCCTGCGGTCACCCCCCTGACGCCCTAT
Source organism: Lasiurus cinereus (assembly GCA_011751065.1). Classification (NCBI taxonomy): domain Eukaryota; kingdom Metazoa; phylum Chordata; class Mammalia; order Chiroptera; family Vespertilionidae; genus Lasiurus; species Lasiurus cinereus. Next base: position 45,775,076 of record JAAGEH010000480.1, on the reverse strand, counting down.
TGTCCCGCGCGTTCAGGGTTCGGAGCTGATCAGAGGATCCTGTTTGCAGGGACCCACCCCCCGCCCTTCGCTGTCTCCCCCCGCCCCCGCCGCCCCACCTCCCATTGCTCCGCTGCGGGCCTTGGCCCCTGGGGTGCGCTCTGCGGTGTGCAGCCTCCAGAGAAAGCCCGGACTTCTGCGGTGGACAGGGAGGTGGGGGACGCCACCTGCACCAGCTCGGCCCTTCCCGTCTTTAAAAGGACAAACGAGACGCCGGGTGACCGCACAGCGGCTGCCGCATCCGCAGACTCGCCCAGCTCCGCTCCACCTTGTCCCGGCTCCCGGCTTTGTGCTCAGCGGGCCGGAGCCGCGCATCCATCCCCCGCGCGGTCCCACCGGTAGGGGCGGGAGAGCCGGCCTCCCGGCGTCCTCAGGGAAGGCCCGCACCCTCGTCCGTAGGAGACCCATCCCCACACTTGGTCTCCGGCAACACCCACGTGCATGGGTGGGAGCTGAAAGGAAGAACTCCCGCGCTCTGGGTCGGCAGAGCGCTCAAGGAGAGGCCGGCACGATCCTTCCCAGATACTTAGGATCAGCAACGTGACTTCCAGGCAGAGCACTGCCCCCAGCAGCGCTGTATTAAGCCAGATCAGGCCAAAGGAAACACCAGCAACACCAATCTTGTATTTATTTCACATGTCATGATTTTGTTCCTCGTGTTATTTTTGGAAAATCATAGTTCGCTTTGGCTCTTCATCTTTTTTAAGACACATTGCACAAAATGTTATCTTGCTTATTGATATATATTTTTTTGCAACCCCCTTGAATTTTGCTCTCTAAGCAAATGCCTCTCTTGCCTCCTCCTAATCCCAGCTCTGGGTGTGCGTAAGGTTTGGGAGATGAACTCTACTCCCTACAGGTTTGGATTGAGTATTTTCCAGGGTCTGGCGACAATAAATTCCACAGTGATGCGGTGGACACCGCCCCTGCAAGTTGTGGGGTCCAGAAGTGCCAGGTGAGGAGGGGCCTCTGGCTAGGGACACCCAGCAGCATGGCCTGGCCATGCTGAGAGCCCAGACAAATGGGGTGAGGTGGGAGTGGGCCTGGGAGGAGTTCGATACTTCCAGCAGCTCCCGGCAACCCTCCAGGGCTGGGGTGGGAGCAGGGCGGAGAGACGGAGGATTCTGCAGAGGGAATGACAAACGGGGGAAGGGAGAGCACAATCAAAGGCACTGTCAGTATTACCTAGCACTTAGTGCACGTTCTGGCGGGCACACAGGATTTATTTATTAAATATTTATTGAGCACACCGGCGGCCACACACATTGGACTAAGCACTACTCTGGGCCCAGGGGGCAGCAGTAAAGAAGACAGACAAGGTGTCCGTTGATCTTGACTGAGCGGTTTTCCCAAGACCAGATAAATGTAACGGCGGGAGCTCCAGTGTAAGGGGAGGGAGCCTCAAGATCTCAGAGCTGCCCAGTCCCGGTGAAATTCTTGAAGGGGCTGCTGACCTCCCAGACTTTTACCTATTTCTCTGTTTTAGGCTTTTGTCATTTTAGCGGATGTCTCAGCTGGAGCAAAGACCTTATACTGAGGTCTTGTAACTCCAAGCTTACTATCTATTTTCTTCTAGTCATTTCCTCAGGCAAATAATCACAGCCATAGATTCTGTCTAATGCTACATTGTGCAACAGAGTAGCCACTAGATACATATGGTTATTTAAATGTAAGTGTAAGTAAAGTGAAAAACTCAGCCCCTCACTTGCATTACTCACATTTCAAGGGCTCAATAGCCACCCGTGGTGAGTGGCTACTGCATTAGACAAAGCAGGTTGTAGAATATTTCCATCAAGGCAGAAAGTACCAGCTGGACAGCTGGACAGTGTATCAGTCAGTTTTCTGCAGCAATCATGTTGCATAGAAACCTCAGAATTTCAGTATAAACTTTTCTTGTTCATGTGTCTGTGGGATGGCTCAGCTTCAGGTTGCATGTCAGCTGGCCTTGGCTCCAGGATGCAGTTTGGGTTCAGGTCCTATCCATGTGTCTCTCATCCTCTTTAGACTTCAGACATGCTCTTCTCATGACTAATAGCAGGAGTGCAAGGGGGCTGTCTAATCTACACAAACACATTTAAAGACTTTGCTTGAATTACATTAGGCTAACAGTCCATTGGCTCAAAGCAAGTCACAGGGTCAAGACTAATATGAATGTGTACAATGAGAGGCCCTACAAAGTCACATGGCTGATGGTATGGATGTACAATCCTATTATACAGGAGGGAAGAACTGGGGATAATAATCCAGTCTACCTCACTCAAACAAAGCAGTTAATTTTTTTCTGAAAAGATTATACATTTACATGGTTAAAAATCAAATGTATCAAAAGGCATGGAGTGAAAATGTCTCTCACATCTGACTCACCCGCTTCATCCCCTCTTTACAGGTAAACCCTATTAGTTTCTTGTCCACCTGCATGAAAATACAAGCAAAAACACATGTATTTGTGTTCCCCTTTGTTCTTAAAGGGAATTTATTATACACTATATTGCCTTCAGTTATTTCTTTAAAAAATATATCCTGGCCCTAGCTGATTTGGCTCAGTGGATAGAGTGTTGGCCTGCAGGTTGAGGGGGTCCCAGGTTCAATTCTAGTCAAGGGTACATGCCCAGGTTGTGAGCTCAATCCCCAGTGTGGAATCAATAAAAAATGTATTAAAATATATAAATATCTTGGGGACTTAACCATATTAGTATACATAGAGTTCTCCTTTTTTAAAGTTTTATTTATTTAAAATATATTTTTATTAATTTGTGGAGAGGAAGGGAGAGGGAGAGATAGAAGCATCAATGATGTGAGAGAATAATTGATCAGCTGCCTCTTGCACGCCCCACCCTGGGGGATTGAGCCTGCAACCCAGGCTTATGGCCTGACTAGGAATCAAATGGGGACCTTCTGGTTCATAGGTTGATGCTCAACCACTAAGCAACACCAACTGGGCCATACATAGATATAGCTTTCAAACTTACATTCATTTATGTTTTCTGGCCTCTGTGTTCTGCTTGTCCCTGTTCTCTCTCTTTTTTAAAAAAAAAATATTTTATTGATTTTTACAGAGAGAAAGGGAGAGGGATAGAGAGTTAGAAACATCGATAAGAGAGAGAATCAATCAGCTGCCTCCTGCACAAGGTACATGCCTTGACCAGAATCGAATCTGGGACTGTTCAGTCTGCAGGCCAACACTTCATCCACTGAGCCAAATTGTTTTTGGCATGTTCTCTTAGCTTAATGGTGGGTACCTTCAGATGTCTGAAACAATGGGTTGTGTTGGAAGGCAACACTTTTAATCTGATTTTGACAAATCTGGCCTAGAAGTGTTCATAGAGGTTCTTGAGAAAGTTTTGGGGTCTTATCACCTGCTAAGGATGTTTATTCACTTTTTAAAAGAATTAACGTGCTTTTATCTCTCGAGGTTTTTTTTTTGTGTGTGTATGTTTTTGTTTTTTCTCTCAAAGTTGAGTGTCCCAGAGCTGGGAGGGTAGAGTGAAGGTGCTGGTCTAATTTTTGTTATCCCCCTAGCTGGGAGAAAGGAGAAAGGGGAAAGGAGGTAGGGGAGAGTGTGCCCAATCTTCCTAGGGCTAAAACTTGGGGGCTGGTGTTTCCACATCACCTCCACTCCCATCTCCATTGGCCAGAACTCATTATCACATCAAGCAAAATGACACGGAGGGAAGTTATGCCAATAAATGAAAGAAAGAGAACGTATTGAGAAACAACTAACAGTACTTTTCTTAGTGTTTGAGGTCTCCAGTTAGAGAGCACAGTCTTTGGGAGTTAATAAATACATACAACTATTTTAAAACCTAATACTGTATTATAAAATACTAGAGACCCAGTGCACGAAATTCATGCACAGGGGGTGGTGGTGGTGATGGTGGTGGTGGTGGTGTGGTGGAGGGTTTTCCTCAGCCCAATCTGTACCCTCTCCAATCTGGGACCCCTTGAAGGATGTGTGACTGTCCATTTAGGCCTGATCCTGGTAGGACTGCTGGCTCCCAACTGCTCACCATCCTGACTTCCTGATTGCCCCTAACCGCTTCTGCCTGCCAGCCTGATCACCCCTAACCACTCCCCTGCCAGCCTGATTGATGCTTAACTGCTAGCCTGTTTGCCCCCAACTTCCCTCCTCTGCCGGCCTGGTCATCCCTAACTGCCCTCCCCTGTAGGCTTGATCACCCCCAATTGCCCTCCCTTGCAGGCCTGGTCCTTGCCAACTGCCCTCCCCTGCTGGCCATCTTGTGGTGGCCATCCTGTGTCCACATGGGGCAGGATCTTTTGACCACATGGGGGCAGCCATCTTGTGTGTTGGAGTGATGGTCAACCTGCATATTACTCTTTTATTAGATAGGATAGGGGCCTGCTACACGAGTGGGGGCCAGCTGAAGGGTGTCCTAGATCAGGGAGGGGAATTCCCTTGGGACGTGGGGTAGCCTGGGAGAGAGGCCTGTGGTGGTTTGCAGGCGGGCCACACAACCCAAGCAGAGGTCCTGGTATCTGGGATTGATTTATCTTCTACAATTGAAACTTTGTAGCCTGGAGCGGAGCCAAGACTTCTGCTCACACAGCCATTGAAACTTTGTTGCATTAAGCGGAGGCCTGCCAGCCAGGGTATGTGGAAAGCTTGGCTTCCTCCATCTCCAGGGGCAGCCAAAGCCTCCCTCCTGCTCTCTCTGCGGCGGTAGCCATCTTGGTTGGGTTAATTTGCATACTCGCTCTGATTGGACGGTGGGCGTGGCTGGCAGGTGTGGCTTATTGGTGTAGCAGAGGTACAGTAAATTTGCATATTACTTTTATTGGAAAATTAGATAGGATAACATAACTGCATAAAAGTGCACATATCACAAAGGGATAGCTTGAATTTTCACAAATTGAACATGCTTGCGGAGCGAGTTCTCTGGTCAAGAAACTGAACAGTCAGTGACTCAGTTTGCGGTTCCTCGACGGAGAAGTTGAGGGCGACGTCACCACGAGGAGGCGGAACCAAGGGCGGTGGAAGGTGAGTTACCCGGGGAAATGGGGCGTGGCTGGGCGAGGGGGCGGGGCCTCCTGGAGACCAGGAGGGGGCGGAGCTTGATGGCGCCGCGCATCGGGGCGCGGCTTATGGGCCCGGAGTCCCGGCTGGAGCGAAGGGGCGTGGTGAGACCGGGTAGTAAGACGAGGTTCAGCACCCGCAGGCCTTCGCCGCCGGGATGGTCGGGCCCCAGCGGTCCGGAAGGTGGCCCGGGCCACGCGGGGCGAGCCAGCTGAGGAAGGCCGCCGGCCTCCGCGAGGAGGCGCGGTGCGGAAGCGGTTTAGGACCCGAGCCGCTCGGCCTGACGCGCCGGGGCGGGGCTTGGCGCCGCCGGGGCGGACGCTGCGGCGCGGGGCGGGGCCAGCGCGCGCGGGGCAAGATGGCGGCGCCCGGAGCCGCCGGGCCGGCGGGGAACGTGTTCCCGTTCCGGGACGCCCGCGCCACTCCAGACCCCGTGCTGGAGGCCGGCCCGGTGGCCCAAGGGCCTCTGCCGGTGCCCCTGGTCCTGGACAACGGGTCGTTTCAGGTCCGCGCCGGCTGGGCGTGCCCCGCGCCGGACGCGGGCCTGGAGCCGCGCCTCCAGTTCCGCGCCGTGTGCGCCCGCGGGCGGGGCGCGGCGCGGGGCGGGGCGGGCCCGCAGGTGGGCAACGCGCTGGGCAGCCTGGAGCCGCTGCGCTGGATGCTGCGCTCGCCCTTCGACCGGAACGTGCCGGTCAACCTGGAGCTGCAGGAGCTGCTGTTTGACTACTGCTTCCAGCACCTGGGGGTCTCCTCGCAGGTGAGCGTCTGGGGGGGGGGAGGGCGGGCGGGGAGCGAGGTGGGGGGGGGGCTTGAGCGGGAGGGATGGGGTCGTGTCCCCGCTCACTCTGCCCTCCGAGAAATAACAGTCGTTCCGGTGGCGCTGGTGGTTAGTCATTCATTCATTTAGTCGCTCCATCCTTCATTCATTCATTCATTCATTCATTCATTCATTTAGTCGCTCCATCATTCATTCATTCGTTCATTTAGTCGCTCCATCATTCATTCATTCATTCATTCATTCATTCATTCATTCATTCATTCATTCGCGCCATCAGCTACGAAGCGCCTAACGTGTGTAAGCCAGAGGCGCTTGGGATATACAGCATGAACAGAACCGTACCCCCTTTCCTCTTGGAGCGTGCATTCGGACATATTGCTCCTTTTGTTAATTCATTTACTAGCCAATATGCATTGAGCAACTTACTCTGCCAGGCACTTTTCTAGGCGTTTGGAAAACACCTGTGAATGTAACACAAAACCTGTGCTTAGGGAACTAGTGTGGAAAGACCTTCTAGTATGGGAAGACAGATGATAAGTAAAATTAAGTAGAAGATGCTATGGCATGATAGAAGGAGAGGAGAGGGATATATATATATATATATATATACATATACACATATACATATATATATATACATATATATACACATATACATATACACATATATATATATTTTGATAAGAGGGCAAGGGTACAGCTCAGGGAAAAGGTGATGTTCGAGCCAGGACTCAAAGGAGGTTACTGAGGGAGCAAGCCACGTGAGTATCTGAGGGTATAGCGTCACAGACAGAGGAAACCACCAGTGGCAAGGCCCTGGGGCAGAAAGATGCCCTAATCCTAACTGCAGGGCAGCGGGCGTGAGGGCGGGGCCGTAGTAAGTGGGAGAGGAATTCTGAGCTAAAGAGGGGGCACATTACACACCTAGGCTGCTAATAAGTGAACTGAGGAGCCGTGGTGTTGAGCAGAGGAGGGGCAGGACTTACGTTCCAGAAGGGTCGCTGGAGCTGCTGTGGGGGAAATGGACGGGCATGGGTCACAGATAGAAATAGGCAGACCAGTGAGGAGGCTGCTGCAGTCACCCAGGTGAGAGGTGCTGGTGACTTATCCGAGGGAGGTAGCAGGGAATGGGGGAGAGGTGATGAGAAGTGGTTGGATTCTGGAGCTATTTTGAAGATAAGAGCCATTATGATTCACTGAGAGTTTGGAAAGGGCTTGACTTAATAACCTTAAATTGACCCTGCATTCATATTTTTCCAAAACCGCTTCCCATAGAGATGAGAGGAATGGTTTACAGTTGCTTCTGATCAGGTTTTTGATTGGAGACCAAAAGCCAATTCAGCCCTTGCAATAGCATTTTCGTTTCTTTTATGCTTTAAGAAGAGTATTCTTGTATCACTCATCTACTTGTTCTTTTGTTTCAAAGTAGGGCTGTGTTGACCACCCCATCGTTTTGACAGAAGCGGTGTGCAACCCACTGTATTCACGACAGATGATGTCCGAGCTCCTTTTTGAGTGCTACGGGATTCCCAGGGTTGCCTACGGAGTAGACAGCCTGTTCAGCTTCTACCACAATAAGCCAAAGACCTTGATTTCCAGTGGGCTCATCATTTCCTCTGGATACCAGTGCACACATATTTTACCCATCTTAGAAGGGAGGTGAGTTGCACTTTCAGCATTTGAGTATCTTTTGAGAAACATTCAGGAAACCTTTATGGGGTGCCTGCTTTAAAGGTGGAGTTGAAAGAACAGGGACCGGACCATGAACTGGCCTCGGGGTTTAGCTCTGACCTATCTCACTTTGTGACTGTGTGTAAGTCACTTCACCTTACATTCTTTGTGCCCTCTTGGAAGGAGTTGAGGTGGATGGTCTCCGAGGTCCAAATCCACAATTCTAGAATTTTATAATTCTGATTTATGGTGAGATAGCTAACACAGTACCTGCAGGTACTAGGGACTCAAAAGAATGTTTGAATAAATTATTTGAATAAACTTAATTTAGAATGTCTTTGTGTTCTGCAGCCACTTTCTTATTAAGATAGTATGATTTTTAGTTAAAGTTCTTTAATCACCATAGTTTAGATCTTTTTCAAGGTACAGGGCCTGGCACATAATAGGTATTTATTAAATGTTTTTGAGTTGAATAAAAAGTGAGGGTAGTTTCTGTCATGTCTAATATCTGTTCTCATTTTATAGTTGGGCTTTTATAGTCTGATGAGAGATTAGGCCAGCATCATGCTCTCCTGAGATTTCTCACTGAGTAAAGAGGATGTGTAAGAAAAGAGTCCTGGCTTTGCCATAGCTGGTTTGACTCAGTGTGGGCCTTGAGACTGAAGGGTCCCAGGTTCGATTCTGGTCAAGGGCATATGCCTGGGTTGTGGTCTTGATCCCCAATAGGAGGTGTGCAGGAGGCAGCTGATCATTGATTCTCTCTCATCATTGATGTTTCTCTCTTTCCCTCTCCCTTCCTCTCTGAAATCAATAAAAATATATTTTAAAAAGAGTTGTAGCTTTGTAGAAGAATGCCTGGTTTGTAGTTCTGCTAAGGAAGTACCCAGCCTCTTCGCTTAGTTTCCTAACATGTAAAATGGGAAAAATTGATTGCTCAGGGTTATTCTGAGGATGAAATGAGATAATGTAAATATAAAGCACTATGAACATTTAAGTTAAACAAATGCTGTGGAATATATTGAGCCCTAGAGTAGGAATTTCTCTTGAAATTTTTACAAAAATTAATGAAGGAAAAAGTAATTCTTAGACATTACCAAACACTCCAGTACAGAGTTGTCTACATTACGTAAAACAATATGCAGAAGTTAAAGATGATATTGTTATTTTTATATTTGTACTGAGAGAAAATTATTTTACCTGAAGACTAAGAAATGATCAGATTGGAGAATATCCTGTTCTATGCTGGCATCTGCTGGTGAGATGTGATATAGCAGTGACATCAATATAGAGCAACTTCCTAGTGCTCTGTTACTCTCTCACATTAAGAACACAAAGTTACTCTGGTTCTCTTTCCCTTCAGTTCATGTGAAAGGGACCTGGTAGTTTTAGGGAGTTATACTAAGCCAGTATACCTGGGATTACTTAATGTGTTTGTGTCAGTAGAAGTGGAGTGTTTAGGGAAGGGGGTCTCAAAAGGCTGGCTTATACTGGAAGCTTGTTAAAATGCAAATTCCCAGACCATCCCAGAGCAAATGAGTCCTGAGAATTGGTGCATTTAACATTTCCTCAGCTAGTTCTAGGATACTTGGTTCCAGGACCACAGTTTGAGAAACTGATGGTGGGTCTGACTTCAGAGCACATGTTCTTCCCATTGAACCTGGTTTCCTTCTGAAACTCTTGCCAGAAGTTAGATGGGCACATGTCTGTCTGGGTATGGACTAGGAAGTCTGCATTGGCTAAGAGGTTGGACCAAGGGAACTTGAAAGTCCCTTCTAACTAAGGTTTTATGTTCTCCCAGCTGGTCTGTTTCTTCCTCCTTCATCTACATTAAATTATCTTTTCTCCCCAAAGGTTCTCCATATTCTCTTTCACGCTGTCAAGAATAAGTGCTGTTGCTCTGGCCGGTGTGGCTCAGTTGGTTGGATGTCATCACTTGCACTGAAAGGTTGCTGGTTGGATTCCCAGTCAGGGCACATGCCTGGGTTTCGGGCTCCATTCCCAGTAGGGGGCGTATAGGAGGCAATCAAACGGTGTTTCTCTCTCTCCCTCTTCCTTCCTCTTTCTATAAAAATCAACAAACTGTTATTAAAAAAAAAAAAGCATTGTTTTCCATTTCTTGGTTGTAGGTTAGATGCCAAAAATTGCAAACGCATCAATCTGGGAGGAAGCCAAGCAGCTGGCTACCTCCAGCGTCTCCTGCAGCTGAAGTATCCTGGGCACCTGGCAGCTATCACACTCAGCCGCATGGAGGAGATCCTGCATGAGCACAGCTACATCGCTGAGGATTATGTGGAAGGTAAGGAAGAGGTTGGTTGCTTGCAGCCTTTGGATGTTGGCTTTCGGAGCGTTCCTTAAATTGTTTCCAGGATAACTCTTTCGCTCATTTTTTTTTACTCATTACTTTTTAGCATCCCATTTCCCTTTTGGTATTTACTTTCATAAACTCTCTAGTTAACTGAGAACTTACATATGTAGGTTATTTTCAAAATTGTTTTGGCTATTCTAGTTTCTTGCCTTTCCATATAAATGTTAGGATCAGCTTGTCCATCCATATCTATAGTAAAGTTCTGTTAGGATTTTGATTGAAAGTACATTAAACCTACAGATAAGATTGGATATAAAACAACAACATTCTAAATATAAATGCAGAACTAATATTAAATCCATTGGAAAGAGTTGACATTTTTTATTACGTTGAATCTTCAGTTGATAAACATAACACTCTGTCTTTCCATTTATTTATATCTTTTTTACAAATATATTTCTATTGATTTTAGAGAGGAAGGGAGAGGGAGAGAGAGATAGAAATATCAGTGATGAAAGAGAATCATTGATTGTCTGCCTTCTGCATGCCCCACACTGGGGATGGAGCTTGCAACTGGGACATGTGCTCTGACAGGGAATCAAACCGTACCATTCTTGTTCATAGGTTGATCTTTTCCTACTCACCCTCCACTGCCTTCCCTCCGAGGTTTGACAGTCTGTTCCATGCTTCTGTATCTCTGGTTCTATTTTTGTTCATCAGTTTATTTTGTTCATTAGATTTCACATGAGTGAGATCATGTGATACTTCTCTTTCTCTGATTGGATTATTTTATTTAGCATAATACTGTCCAGGTCCATCCATGCTGTTGCAAATGGTAAGTTTTTTTTTTTTTTTTTTTACTGTCTCATAGTATTCCATTGGTACATATACCATAGTTTTTTTATCCACTCATCTGCTGATGGGCACTCAGGCTGCTTCCATATTTTAGCTATTGTAAATTGTACTGCTATGAACACAGGGGTGTATAAATTCTTTCTGATGAGTGTTTCGTGTTTCTTAGGATATATTCCTAGAAGTAAGATCACTGGATCAAATGAGAGTTCCATTTTTAGTTTTTTGAGGAAACTCCGTACTGTTCTCTGCAGTGGCTGCACCAGTCTGCATTTCCACCAGCAATGTACTAGGTTCTCTTTTCTCCACATTCTTGCCAACACTTGTCATTTGTTAAGTTGTTCTTATAGCCATTCTGACAGGTGTGAGGTGTTATCTTATTGTTGTTTTGGTTTGCATTTCTCAGATGATTAGTGACTTTGAACATTTTTTCATATGTTTCTTGGCTTTTTATATGGCCATTTTGGGGAAATGTTGATTTAGGTCCTTTGCCCATTTTTAAATTGGATTGTCTTTTGTTTTATGAGTTCCTTATATATTTTAGAGATTAACCCCTTATTAGATGTATCATTGGCAAATAATTTCTTCCATGCAGTGGGCTTTCTTGTTATTTTGTTGATAGTGTCTTTTGCTGTGCAGAAGCTTTTTATTTTGATGTAGTCCCATTTGCTTATTTTCTCCTTAGTTTCCATTGTCTAGGAGATACATTGGTAAACATATTGCTACAAGAGCTATCTGAGATTTTGGTGCCCATGGTTTCTTCTAGGACTTTTATGGTTGCTCATCTTACATTTAAGCCTTTTATCCATTTTTAGTTCATTCTTGTGTATAGTGTAAAGTTGGTGGTCTAGTTTCATACTTTTGCATGTATTTGTCCAATTTTCCCAACACCATTTATTGAAGAGACTGTCCTGACTTCATTGTGTGTTCTTGCCTCCTCTGTAAAATATTAATTGAGCATAATGGCTTGCATCGATTTCTGGGACCTTTTATTTCTTTTTTCTTGCTTTATTTCACTGGTTAGGACTTTAGTGCAATATTGAATAGGAGTGGTTAGAATGGGCATTCTTACCTTCTTCCCAATTCCTTATCTTGAGGGAAACATTTAGCCTTTCGTTATTAAGTACATGTTGTTAGATCCAGGTTTTTGTTTTTGTTCTGTTTTTAATTTTTTTTTAATCCTCGTCTGAGGATATATATTTTTTATATTCATTTTAGATAGGGAAGGGGAGAGAAAGAGAGAGAAATATTGATATGAGAGAAAAACATCGACTGTTTGCCTTCCCCACATGTCCTGACAGGCCAGGGATCAAACCTGCAATCCAGGTAGGTGCCCTTGACCAGGAATTGAACTCAGACCCTTCGGTGTGTGGGCTGCACTCTAACCACGGAACGGCACCAGGCAGGGTGAAGCTCTAGTTTTTTTGCAGATGCCTTTATCAAGTTAAGGGAGTTTTCTTCTGTTTGTAGTTTTGCTGAGCATTTTTATCATGAATGGATATTGAATTTTGTGAAATGCTTTTTCTACATCAATTATATGATCCTATGGTGTTTCTGCTTTGGGCTGTTCAGTTTGGTCAGTTTTTTGTGTTTTTTGTTTTTTTTGGGTTAGTGGTTTTTTTAAATTATCTGAAGTTCTTTTGTTGGGTACCTGTTTAGGATTCTTATGTCTGTTTGGCAAATTAATGTTTTATCATATAATCTTTCTTTTATACTTGGAAATTTTCTTTGCTTTGAAGTCTACATGGACATTAACATAGTCACTCCCACTTGCTTTTGATTAGTATTTGCATGGTATGTCTTTCCATCTTTTTACTCTTTCCATATTATTATATTCAAAGGGAAGTTCTTTTTTTTCTTTTTCTTTTTTCTAAAAAAAAAAATTTTTTTTTTAAGTATTACATATGTCCCTTTTGCCCCTCTGAGAATTTCTTAATAGTTAGGTCTTTTTAAAATCTGTTCTCTCAGTCTCTGTCTTTTAGTTGGAATGTTAAGATGATTTTAAATTGATTTAATTACTCATATATTTGGCTTTAGGTATACTATTTTATTATTTGTTTTCTCTTCCTTCTTTTTGTTGATCCTGTTTCCTTCTGTCTTCTTTTGGGTTATTAGAACATTTAAAAAATATTTTTGGCCCTAACCGGTTTGGCTCAGTGGATAGAGTGTCGGCCTGCGGACTCAAGGGTCCCAGGTTCGATTCCGGTCAGGGGCATGTACCTGGTTGCGGGCACATACCCAGTAGGAAGTGTGCAGGAGGCAGCTGATCAATGTTTCTCTCTCATTGATGTTTCTAACTCTCTATCCCTCTCCCTTCCTCTCGGGGAAAAAAAAAATCAATAAAATATATTTAAAAATACTGTTTTTGTATTCCATTTTATCTTTTTTTTTCTTTTTTACTATATCTTTTTAAAAATATTTTTATTGATTTCAGAGAGGAAGAGAGAGGGCAACATCAATGATGAGAGAGAATCATGGATTGGCTGCCTCCTGCATACCCCTATTGGGATCAAACCCACAACTCTGGGAATCCAACCATGACCTCCTGGTTCATAGGTCAACACTCAACCACTGAGCCACGCTGGCCAGGGCTTTACTGTACCTTTCTGTAGTTTTTTCAGTGATTGCTCTAGAGGTTACAATAAACGTACTTTACACAGTCTACTTAGAATCGCTATTTTACCACTTCAAGTAGAATGTGGAAATGTTAGCATGCTAGAGGCTCCTTTCTCTTTCCTTCTTTGTGCTGGAGTTGTCTTATGTAATCATCCACAACATTGGGAACTCTTCAGACAGCTTGTGATTTTTACTTTTAATTGTCAAACATTTTGAACTCAAGAAGAGGTTTGTCTGTTACATTTAATCAGCTTTTCATATTTCCATTGCTCTTCATTCATTCCTGGTATTCCAGTTTTCCTTCTGGTATCATTTCAGTCTAAAGACCTTTACTTAGCAATTATTTTAGAGGAGGTCTGTTGGCATTATGTCCAGTTTTGTGGCTGCATTTTGTTGATTGGATAATTCAGAGATTGTATTGCATGTGCTCTTTATCTTACAAAGACCCAGAATTCTGGTATTGTCTTTCTAATTTCTGTGTTAGTAGTGATGCTATTTCTTAACTTTCAAATTTATTTAATTGAAGAATTGCAGAAATGGCGGTGCCCTGACTATTATGAAAACAATGTGCACAAGATGCAGCTACCGTTTTCCAGCAAACTCCTTGGCAGCACTCTGACCGCTGAGGAGAAGCAGGAAAGGCGGCAGCAGCAGCTGCGGCGGCTGCAGGAGCTGAACGCCCGGCGGCGGGAGGAGAAGCTGCAGCTTGATCAGGAGCGGCTGGACAGACTGCAGTACGTGCAGGTAACAGCAGATCCCAGATGGGCCCCCGGCCTTACTCAGCAAATGTTCCTCCTCTATATTCTTCCTTACCCACAAAATGCATCGACTAAGTTGCCCTTGGGGTTACGAAGGAGTCTAGGATTATCAGTATAGAGGATGGTATAGCAGCAGGTATTTTTGAAATAGCTGTGGACTCTGGCTTTGTTGATTTATGTCAGCCTTATAATCTCCTTTATTTTATTTTTTTAATATGTTTTATTGATTTTTTACAGAGAGGAAGGGAGAGAGATAGAGAGCTAGAAACATCTATGAGAGAGAGAGAAACATCAATCAGCTGTCTTTTGCATATCCTGGATGTGCCCGCAACCAAGGTGCATGCCCTTGACCAGAATCGAACCTGGGACCTTTTAGTCCACAGACCGATGCTCTGTCCACTGAGCCAAACCAGTTTCGGCTTTATTTTATTTTATTTTTTAACTTTTTAATGTTAGTGTAGCACACAACACTGCAAAGTGCACTAATCTGAAGATTGCAGCTCATGCATTTTCACAACATGCAACACAGTGTGTCTGCTCTCCAGATCCAGAAACAGAGCATTACCAGCATCCCAGCAGTCTCTCTCCTCCTGCCTGCCTACTCTTAGTAACCTTCCCACTTCTCCCCACCCAAAAGATGACAACGTTTCTGATGTCTGTCACCATAGGTTAGTTTTGCCTGGTCAGATAGCACTGAAACCATGATGCCATGGCAGCCTAGGGACAGCTGGGGAGGACAGCTGTGGGAAACTTCGCGGGGAGGTGTGGTTTTGTGGTGGGGCGGGCTAAGGAGCTCTAGGAGTCCTGTCCTGCTGTAGTTCTATGGCTCTAAGCTACTTCTCTTTTCTTCCTGTGATTGCACTGATGACTTTGAGGATGAATGGTGACTGCTTTGGTTTCAGGAACTTCTAGAGGATGGCCAGATGGATCAATTTCACAAAGCACTGATGGAGCTGAACATGGACTCTCCAGAAGAGCTGCAGTCCTACATACACAAGCTCAGTTCCGCTGTGGAGCAGGCTAAGCAGAAAATCCTCCAATCCGAAGTCACCCTCGAGGTGGATGTGGTGGACAGCAAGCCTGAGGTACTGAGTGTTTTGGGGAGGGTGGTCATTTAGAGATAGTAGACCTTCCTGAGTGTGGGAGGAGTATCTTGAGTAGGCTGATATAAAAGGGGCTGTGACCAGACTTCGGGGAAAGAGAGCTGGTGTGGGAGTGATGTCCACAGGTACACTGGCAGGACAATAATAGCACTGACCTGTACCAACTGAAGTTCTGACCCAACGGGTTTCACCCTGTAGACCTCTGGCTCCCCAGGGATGGGGAAGTGTGTGTGTAGAATAGGAAGAACATTCACACACCACTTGTGTGGTGCTGTCTTAAACCTGAACCTGCTCTTGTGATGGTTCTTTGGCAGTTAGTCATACATTCCCTTTAGCTTTCTTCATTGCTTTATTAAGTATACTAGAAGCCCGATGCACGAAATTTTTGCAAGAGTAAGCCTTCCTTCCCTCTGGCATCCGGGATCCGGGCTTCCCTCTGGTCCCCAGCAGGCACCCTGGACCTGGGCTTCCCTCACAGCCCTGGCTTTGTCCAAAGGTCGTCCAGAAGGATGTCCAGTCTAATTAGCTTTTATTATTATGGTTGATCTTTCACTTACCTCCTTTCCATCTTGATGTTCTCTAGGGATGGGGATCATGCTGCATACGTAGCGGATGCATTTTTTACAGCAAATAGTTAGCATGCTCAGTAAAATGTTTTTGGGTAAATTAAAGATCAGCCTTTTGTTAGTTACTAAAAAATAAGTCTTGAATAAGCTCTTTGATCTCCCCTTCTGCTCCCCGTCCTTTTTGTTTCCCTGCCAGTGGACTATTAATAAGTGTTGATGTGGCCAAGGAGGCAGGGCTGAAGTAGGACCCTGGGTAATCCAAATGCTGTGGGCCCTGTGTGGTGAAGGGGCTGCCTGCAGGTCACACCATAGCCGGAGGTTGCTGGTTGCCTCTCCTATCTGTAGAACTGGAAAAAAGTAAGTGTACTCATTGTTCCTGAGTCTGTCATCTTTAGAGTTCTAAACAGAGGAACTTGTGACAGACATTTCGGGGGCAGAAGTAACCAGTCCTACTATATTTAAAAAAATAATATTTTGAGAATCCAAGATGGTGGCATAGGTAAACACCTACACTGCTGCCTTGCACAACAATTTCAAAACTACAACTAAAAGACAGAACAGACATCATCCAGAACCACAGGAAAGCTGGCTGAGTGGAAATTCTACAACCAGAAGGAAAGAAAGTGGCTCACAGAAACCCAGAGGAGCTGCAAAAAGCTGAGGTACGGAGACGCGTGTGTGGAGAGAGCTTGTGCCGGAGAACCTGGCTGGCTTTCTCTGGCGGGAGGGAGACGGAGACTCACAACGGCATTGAACCCCTAATCCTATGACACTAAACTCCAGATCCAGCAGAAACTCATACTGGGGGAGTTTGGACTGTGAAAGGGAGAGGTGCACGGAAATTTAGGGGAGGCACAAAAGATCAGAAGCCTGGTGATGCGCACAGCACTGCACGCAGAGGACCGGCTTCTGATTGTGCCTTTGGCTTTCACGAGTGGGTGGGAGACAGACCCTCCCAACTGCACCACTTCTAACTTCACTAAACCCCAGTTTTGGGTGAAACCCTGGGGACCCAGACTCATATGGTCCCGGAGCACAGGGGAGCCGAAGGGGCAGCAGTCTAGAGGCACTGCAAGAGCGCGCCCGCAAGGGACTGCTCCAGCGATTACCCAGTCACGTGAGACTTGGGGACCGTGGAGGGCAGGGTCGACTGGAAGGCAAGGCGGTCCCTTAAGCCCTGAGACTCCACCCATCCCAAGTTCAATAGAGAGACTTCTGCAGTTTTGCTAGTCTGGTATCATAAGGCTGAATCCAACACAGAAGTTCTCCCAGCATAGTGAAAATGCCGAGACAAGGGAAGGGATCCCAAACAAGAGAAATGGAGGAAAACAAATGTCTGGATATAGAGTTCAAAACCATGGTTGTAAGGTTTTTCAAGAATATCCTAGAAAAGATGGATAAATTTAGCGAGACCCAAGGGGAGATGAAAAAGAACCAACTATAGATGCAAAAGAACTAACTAAAAATTAAACATACACTGACTGAATTAAAAAATATTGTACAGAGACCTAACAGCAGACTAGAGGAAGGCAAGAAACAAGTAAAAAATTTGAAATATAAAGAATCAGGAAACACTCAACTGGAAAAGCAAGAAGAGAAAAGAATCCAAAAATGTGAAGATAATGTAAGGAGCCTCTGGGACAGCTTCAAGCGTACCAACATCAGAATTATGGGGGTGCCAGAAGAAGTGAGAGAGCAAGACACTGAAAACCTATTTAAAGAAATAATGACTGAAAACTTCCCTCATCTGGTAAAAGAAATAGACTTACAAGTCCAGGAAGCACACAGAACCCCATATAAAAGGAATCCAAAGAAGACCATACAGAGACACATCATAATTAAAATACCAAGAGCAAAAGACAAAGAGAATATTAAAAGCAGCAAGAGAAAAACAGTTCATTACCTACAAGGGAGCACCCATACGACTGTCAGCTCATTTCTCAACAGAAACGATGCAGGCCAGACGGGAGTGGCAAGAAATTTTCAACGTGATGAATAGCAAGAGCCTACAACCAAGAATACTCTATCCAGCAAAGCTATCATTCAGAATTGAAGGGCAGATAAAGAGCTTCACAGATAAGAAAAAAGCTAAAGGAGTTCATCAACTCCAAACCAGTATTATATGAAATGCTGGAAGGTACTCTTTTAGAAGAGGAAGAAGAAAAAGGTAAAAGATAAAAAAAATTATGAACAACAAATACATACCTATCAACAAGTGAATCTGAAAATTAAGGGCATTGAAGATTTGATCAACAGAATAAACTGGTGAATATAATAGAATCAGGAGCACAGAAAGGGAGTGGACTGATAATTCTCAGGGGGAAAAGGGAGAGGGATGTACAGGGAGAGACTGGGCAAAAATCATACACCTATGGATGAGGTCAGTGGGAGGGAGATAAGGGTAGAGGGAAGGGTGGGAGCCGGGTGGAGGGGAACTATGGAGGGGAAAAAGAGAAACAAATGTAATAATCTGAATAATAAAGATTAAAAAAATAATAATATTTCTTTAAGTCTAAACCCTATACTTAGAAACAGTGCCGTAGGAAAATCCATTTTGATGCTGAGTGTAATGTGGTGCTTACCAGAGACTTCAGAGCTTTTTGGCTCAGCATGAAAGTAGCTTTTCACAGTGACCATCTCATAGCTGGAGACTCTCAGTTCCTGCTTTCACCTCACATTCTCTACCTCTCTCTGACGGGCTGTTGACTGTACAAGGACAGCCCCTGATCCTGAGCATGCCCGTTTGATAGAGCAGATCCTGAGTCAGGTGTCCTCGGTACAGCTTATGGCTCACTGAGATCTCAGCTAGAAGAACCTTTCCTACCATCTTCTTACTTGCACAAAACATCCCAGATCAGCTTTTGTGGAACCAACTAGTTTGCTTCTCCCAGTTTTCAGGTCTGTTTTCCAGTTTGAGCTCTTGTTTACTGGGATCCAGAACCAAGTTGTCTTTGTTGTTTACTCATCCATATTTAGTTTTTATTTTGCTTAACATGTCACCAGGACATCAGCATCCAACCAGAAATGTGCACTAAGCCAGTGGCCAGCATACCGAGATCTGAAAAGTTGGTGACCATTACACTAAGCCACCGGCAGGTTTAAAACAAAAACAAACAACTTTGAAGATGTGATTCCTGAGCAGTTGGAAAACTAATTTTTCCTTTCTTTGGTTTCTTTTTCTGCATTGGTTTCATGCCATGATTTAGACACTCCTTCATTCAGTCAGCAGATAAGTGCTAGTTCCTACTTTGTTCTCTGACCAGAGGGCACATATTCAAATCCCTCAGGGCTTAGGGAGATTTTGAAATGTCAAACTTCAGAAGATTTCTCTGTATACAACAAACTTGATTAATTGATCTGTCCCCAGAGCTTTAATGGCCGGTAGGCATTTATTGCAGGTGATTGTTAGTGAGTAGAGTTTATTATTATAATCTTCCTGGGATAAATTTGACCATGACTCTGGCTGGCCAGTTCTGCCTTTCAGAAAATATTTGTAGTATTTTCTAACTATTCACTTAGAATAGAGAGAATAGATTTATGTGAACCAAAGTTCATATTAAAATGCCATCCAAGCACTAATGGCTGAATTGGATTAATGCAGCTAAGTTTTTTAATTCAATATTTTCTAAAATCCATTTTTACCTACAGACCAATCCTTTCCTGCCCTTACTATTGTGCAAGTATTCCGAGGAGGATGTTGTGAAGGAGTAGGCTCTGTTAGCATTGCCGATGAAGTATTTAAACCTGAAGGTGCCCACTTTCATGGTTTCAGAGCGCTGTCATTTGTTAGGAAACACAATGGGCCCAACATAGACAGTTCCCTTGCCCGATCAACCACATCAGAGCTGGCCTCTGCTTGTTCCTGTGCTGTTCCAGGCACCCATGCTGTGTCCTTCCTGCTGTCATTCTGTTCAGTTTCAAAAAGAACAGTCATATTTGTATTTCTGAATGCCACATAATGCATGTGAAGATCCTGGCAAGCGCTAGACAGAGATGCCAGCCATGCTAAAGAGCTCTGTTCTCTTTTGAGTGCTGTTTTATGCGTAGAAATTATTAGCTTTGTTCTTCTGTGAATCATGTGAATTGGAATAAGTAACATATCTCTTTCTCATTTTTAGTGAAGCTAACAAGTTAACTTATTTTTTAAGGTGCCATGCTTTTGAATATAGCTAGATGAAATGGGTGATGATATTTTTGTGGTAACTGAGGAAGCCTTTTGAAACCCAAACATCTCTATTCCAGGGAAAGGAGAGGTGTATCTCAGGTGCCCACCACTCAGAGGTAGGTGTGGCATGCTAGGGACTAGGATTGTAGAGGTGGTTAGGGTACAGTTCCTGCCTGGCCGGCATGGCTCAGTGGTAAACATTGACTTATGAACCAGGAGGTCATGGTTCGATTCCTGGTCAGGGCACATGCCCGGGTGTGGGCTCCATCCCTAGTGTAGGGTGTGCAGGAGGCAGCCAATTAGTGGTTCTTGCTCATCATTGATGGTTTTTTACATTTCTCTCCCTCTCCATTCCTCTCTGAAATCAATAAAAAAACATATATATTTAAAAAGATACAATTCCTGCCCTTCTTTGTGCCTTAAAAAAAAAAAAATACTTAGTGGACTGTAAAAAAGCTTGTCAGGTGTGGTAGGTATGTGTGGGAATGCAGATGGAGTTCTAAGAAAAGATTGAGATATTTAAGCTGGGCCGCAAAAGGTGATTTGATTTCCTTAAGCAGCCATGAGGAGGGAAGGACATTTCAGATGGAAAGAACTATATGGGCAGCGAGCATGGCACGTTTGGCATGTAGAATGTGGGAGATGAAGTGAGGAGGCCGGGGCCAGGCTATAAAGGTCTTTGCCAATCAGCCTGAATATTATCTCTCATATAGACAAAGCCTTCAAAGTATGTTGAGCAAGGAAGTCATCTGATGAGATTTTATTTTAGGATTATAACTAGAGGCAGTTAGGAAGATGGTTTAGGGAGAGGCAAGGCTGAAGGTGGAAAAGAGGATAAAAATGTGTTGTAGTTGACTTGAAATTTTTCTTGGGGGTAGAGTGTGGAGGAGGAGACACTTAAATGTAGAATCTAGTGATCTTGGTGCCAGTTAGATGCAAAGGTGACAGGAATGGCAATGACTGATGATAATGGAACACGTGACATGTCAAAAAACCAGCGCAGAGCTCTTCTGCAACTGTCACCTTGATTAATTTTTACTCTTCAACAAGTACTATCATCACTTCCATTTTACGAACAAGGAAAGTGAGACTTAGGGGAGTGAAGAAACTTGCCCAAGGTTGCACAGTTAGAGATAGTGCAGTTGAGGTTCAGACCAGCCATTGATTCCAGAGACACTGTGATCACACTGAAAGGCAGTTGTTAGAAGATAAGCCCTTCCAGGCTTAGGAAGATAATGAGCTGGGTTTTGAGTTTCTTATCTTTAAAGTTTTTGTGGGACATCATGAGTTCTAGAGTTTCAGCTTAAAGCAGAACCCAGAAGTTGGAGCTAAGAAGTTCTGTTTTAGGCCAACTTTCCACCACTTACTGGTGTACTGTGTGTGGTCATGGGCAAGTTATTTAGCCTCCTGAGCCTCAGTTTCCTCACCCATAAAGTGTAGGAATATCTGTGGTGAGGATTGTGCCAGGTAGCAGGTGTTTCTGCTGCTGAGTCAGATTCAGTGTTGGCAGAGATGCTCTCACCTCCTTTGCCAAGAGCAAGGTCCTTAGGTTCTCACCTCCTTAAATTACCTATTTCTAAACCAGTGCCTCTCACCCTGTTCTCTAGTCCACATGAAGAAATATTCCTTGTCCTTTCCACAGTTTACTCTCCCCTCCCTTTAAATATGATAGATCATCTGTATTGGTCGGGATTTAGGATGCAGTCACCCCTTTCTGAGCCACATATGCCACATGACTTTGTGAGTGTGTGTGTGTGTGTGTGTGTGTGTGTGTGTGTGTGTGTTGGAGGAGTGTGGAGGAGCAGTTTGAATGTAGTTTACATTGTAGTATACATATATGGATAGGCTAGGCATACTCAGCTGATATTGAGTCTGCTGGAACCCTCCCAAGATACTATCTCTTAAGACAGTCCTTTCTACAACAGCTGTCATTGTTAGAGCATTCTTCCATGGAATACAACAGAATATTTCTTCCTGTAATTCTCCCATTTGAGTCCAGAAGGTGAAACTCTCCTGCCTTTCACGTGGCAGCACCACAGGTGGCTGAAGATGTCATCCAGAACCACCCCCACTCCCACTTAGCCCCTTTAACCAGGTCAAAATGAAAACCGGTTCTAAATCCTCCATTGGGGGTGGTATCCGCATGTCAGGCCACCCAAGTTCACTGTTGAAGAGAAAAGCCTGTTCTTCTTGATTCCACAGACAGGAAGCATTCTCCCACCCGGGAGCTTTCAGTCACATCACCAGCCCATTAGTATTGGCACGCAGAGCTACTAATTATGAAGAGGTTTACTTAATTCTGCTGGTGGTCTAAGCCACTTGGAGACACACCAGATTTCACACCCTCTCCCCCTGAGACCTGTATGTGGTGGTGTGACTCCTGCAGGCAACAGGGCTCCCACTGTGCCCAGGTGTGGGTGGGCCCATCAGAAGGATTCAGAGAGAAGGTAGGAGTTGAGATTATATAAGTAGGAAGTGGGGGAGAGGGAGGACAAGAGCAAAGCGTTTCCTGGCTTTTCAGTCTTGATCCTTGTGTTCATGCATGGTCTTTTTTTAAATACTTGAGAAATTTTTTCATAGTTTCACTTTTTTTCATCGTTTGGGCCATTGGGAGATTTCAGTCCTTTCCTGTGACAGTGAACTAATAGAACTAAGGCTTGCTGAAGTTACAGGACTTGTTCTGTTTTGTTTATTCTATTCTTAGACCCCTGACCTAGAGCCTCTAGAGCCGTCGCTGGAAGACGTGGAAAACATCAATGATTTTGAGCCCTTGTTTTCAGAGGAAACGCCCGAAGTGGAGAAGCCGGTCACCGCTGTCCAGGTTGGACCCCTGTGGCCTCGACCATGTTCATGTTTTGAAGCTGTGACATAAATGACCAGGCTAGTCTAGTCTGCTCCTTTATATATATATATATTTTATTTTTTTTTAAATCCCAGTTGTATTTTCTAGAAAGGGGGGTTCTGATATTTAAAACATCCAAAGTCAGGATTACCGATTGGGGTTCTATCATCAAGGTCCAAGAATATGTGAGTAATAGTGTGTCTGGTGGAAACATTTGGGTAAGCAATTGGGGACTTTATACCCGAAGACTAGCTGTAGTGGTTTAATTCAAATGTAAGCCAATGTCATTATGCTTAATCCTCATTTGGGCCTACTTTTATGTAATACAATGGCAACCAGAGAGACTGAGACACACCTGGGAGAAAGCTTTCTCAGCTGTTCAGAGACCAGGGTGCTGGAGACCTGATATTCCAGTCTTTCTGCTGCCACTCTTAACAGTCTCTTTCCCTGCTATTCAGGGACCATTTCATGATGCAGATAGTAGTGGGAAAAGATTAGAAAATTGAATGTTCAAATCAAGAGAATTGGGGAGGGGTTACTCGAGGATGAACAAAGGACAGAAGCTGTATTGGAATAAACTGCATTTTGAGGAAACTGGCAATGAGGATGTTTGTCACGTGGTCTAAAAATGTCTTCTAAACCTTGGGTTTTTAAAGCCCGTGTTTAACTTGGCAGCATATCACCAGCTGTTCGTTGGGACAGAGAGAATTCGGGCTCCAGAAATTATCTTCCAGCCGTCTCTCCTAGGCGAAGAGCAGGCTGGAGTAGCGGAGACCCTTCAGTACATTCTGGACAGGTGAGACTGAAACTTCTCTTTCTTTTCCCCAGACTACTTCTTTGGCTTTGAGTGGTAGATTTGATGGTGAGGTGTTGGAAATCTCTCTTACACTCTTCTTCTCATCGACTTACCGTGCTCAGATAGTACTTGTTATCTCTTGCCAGGCCGTTAGGTTTAAGCAACGTGGTAATGTCGTGCATTGGCTGTCATATAAACCTTCTCATCGAAGACTAGTGATTGTAACTTACCCAGAAATGTGCAGAACTTATAAGTCTTCTCTCCTCCTTGTAGACATTTATTTAGGAGCTTGCATTACTCTAAGAGTGTATTTTTCCCTCTCCCATTTATACAGGCATTTTCCTACAGTGTGAGTTTTCATAGTTCAGTTTGGACAAGTCAGGAGCATAACTTTTAGTACTGTGGCTGCTGTTGGATAAACAGAATAGAAGCTTAGAGCTGGCAAGGAAGAAAAGCTGTGGCAGCTGCTTTAAATGGCTATTAACTTGGTCTAACAGTGGGAAAGTGGCCAAACATGTATATGATAAAACTGTTACTTTTTTTTTTTTTTTAAAGCAGAGTTAGAGAGGTGGACTCTTAAAAGGGAGGCAAAACTTCTTGGGGTGATGGAAATGTTCTTTATGTAGAGTGTGGTGATGATGGTTGCTGGGTATATAATTACCAGACTTCCTCAAAATATGTGTAATCAAATCTCAATAAAATTAGTTGTTAGAAAACGTGTTAGAAAGGAATAAAACTTCTAATCATGCTAAAGAAATGAATTGACCACTCAAAGTAAGGTTTTGACTAGATACTAGCATTCTGTAAAGAGGCAAATGAAAATTGGAAGTTTTAAACGTGTGCAGATGTTTTCTCTTTTGTACTGAGAGCTTAGATATCCACATGTACATTCTCTTCTGATATTCAAGTTACAGGGACCATAGCAGAGGAACCCTTTCTCTCCTAGGTACCCAAAGGACATTCAGGAGGTGCTCGTTCAGAACGTTTTCCTCACCGGTGGGAACTTGATGTATCCTGGGCTTAAAGTTAGAATTGAGAAGGAACTGTTGGCGATGAGACCCTTTCAGTCATCTTTTCAGGTACTGATGTTTCGTATGTGTGTGGTGTTTTTTTAAAATATATATTTTTATTGATTTCAGAGAGGAGAGGGAGAGATAGCTAGAAACATCAGCAGTGAGAGAGAATCATTGATTGGCTGTCTCATGTGCCTTTGGCTGGAATTAAAGCTTGGACTCTTCAGCCCACAGGCAGAAGCTCTATCCGCTGAGCCAAACCAGCTAGGATTAACCAGCTGTTTTGAAAATAGCATTAATTATTTTGTTTTCTGATGCAGAAGTGGTAAGTAAAGTGTAAATGAGAAAAATCCTAATATATAAAAATCCAAGGGCCATTATGACCAAAACAACCAGAAGGACGACCGAATACAGGCTGCGTGGGGCAACAAGGCTGGCAGGGGAGTTAGTGAGGGATGACCAAATGATGGAACAGCAGGCTGTGTAGGGCAACCAGGCTGGCAGGGGGGACAGTTGGGGGAAACCAGGGCAGTTAGGGGTGATCAGGCCGGCGGGCAGAGGTGGTTAGGGGTGATCAGGGCTGGCATGGGGGGGGCAGTTAGGGGCAATCAGGCAGGCAGGCAGGTGAGCAGTTAGGAGTCCCAGATTGTGAGAGGGTTGTCCAACTGCTGGTTTAGGCCCTGGGATTAGGCCTAAACCGGCAGTCAGACATCCCCTGATGGGTCCCGGATTGGAGAGGGTGCAGGCTGGGACTCCCCCTCCATCCTCCCCACCTCCCGTGCATGAATTTTGTGCACCAGGCCTCTAGTTACTTTATAATCTCCTCACTCAGAGATACTGGTAGCCACTTTTAACAGTTTGTGGCTTTCCTTCTTGTCTTTCATTATGTTTAACTTTAAAAATAGAATGAGAATCATGTTTTGTATATTTGTTTATTGAAAAGGAAAGACATGTACATAGTAATAAACAGAGGATACAAAAGACTGTACATGGAGAATTAAGTCATTCTCCTCACCTTACTCTGATAGTAAGCAATGGAAACTGGGCATTGGCAGCAATATCTCCTCTGCTCTCGTTTTAGAGGCTCATTTGCCACCATTGGCCAGAGCTGTCTCATATCAGCCTCCACTTCCTTCTACTCCCTTCTGGTTGCAGAAAGGGGATCAGGGCCAGGAAGGCCTTTCCTCAGGCTGAGTGCCAGCTCAGCCTCCCTCTCCATTTGACAACTTGTGGTTAATATCACTGGAGCAGGAAGAGGAGCAACTGGTCTCTCTCTGACCCAGAGTGGCAGGTCTAATGTTCATAAGGTAGCTGACCACTGCCTGTACTGTGAAGTTAAGTCTGCTAGAGTTTGCATGCTTGTGTCACTTGGAGAGTCGGGGTCATTTCAGCTCAGCTGCATTTTGAGGGTGCAGAGATAGAATTCACTGGGGCCTCTGGTGTGTGTATTTCTGGGAATGAAAGGTAGGGGGCTTGGCTGGGCCTGCTAAACATTCACTCCTTGAGTCCTGATGGAAACGGCCTTCTGGTGAATGTTCTCTGTGTTTCAGGTTCAGCTTGCCTCTAATCCTGTGCTGGACGCCTGGTATGGTGCTCGTGACTGGGCCTTGGACCACCTGGATGACGATACTGTCTGGATCACCAGGAAAGAATATGAAGAGAAGGGAGGAGAGTACTTCAAGGAGCATTGTGCTTCCAACATCTACGTCCCCATCCACCTGCCAAAGCAGGCTTCACGCTCCTCAGAGGCCCAGGCATCGGGCAAAGGCTCAGGGGCCAGTGGAAGCAGTGCTGGTGAGCAGGCATAACAGAAGGATCCCTTTCGGATCTTGGGCCATGTCGGCTAGTGTGACAGGACAGTGACTGTGCTAGATGTGTCGGGCCCAAGTCTACTGGAAACATTGGGCTGCAAGATAGATTTCTCCTGGGGAGAACATGAAGGGACACTGGGAGTTACCTTCTAAAACTTACCCTTCCTCTGGGGCTTCTGCAGTGAATAAACTTCCAGTGATCTGGTGTCTTTGTTGGAGCAAGATGAGCTCTAATGTCTGCTGCCTACAGTAGTAAATGAAGAGAGTGGAAGACAGAAATGCCCTTATTTCTTACTGCATTTTTAAATCCCTTTTTGTTTTAAAAAATGTTTAAAATGTATATTGTCAGTGCAGATATTTTTCTACATTTATTCAGAAATTGCGTGAATGCCCGGCTGTTGGAGGTCTTCCACATACATGTAAAAAGATAATATTTATGTAATAAGAGTTCTCCACAAAACCTCAGGAACTGTGAATATTGCCCTTTTCCGATTACTTCCTCTTACAAATGACAGAAAAGGGTCCAAAGAGGGAAATCAAGTTGTACAGTATAAGTCAATAGGGGCCTGCTTGGTGCCCACTTTTCAATGGGCAGAAATAGGGTCTTGGTCCAGCTTTTGCTCAAACTTCTTTTGCTGGAAACTTTTCTACCACATGAGACCTTCCTACATATTTTTAAATTTTTTGTCCCTGTGTGTTTTGGCTGCTTAACAGCTTCTGGCCTTTCTAAAGAAAGAAGTAGCCTTTTCAGTGTTGCCATACCTCATTTTCTGCACCTTTGTAGCTTCATCTTAGACAAATGATGAGATTGCTTGGTAAGAGTTTTAACTCTCAAACACCCAGTAATTGAGTCCAGAAGGCTCCTGAAATGCTAGTATCCTGTCCCAGGGTCCATATGTTTCATTCACATGGAGCTTCTAACTCTGATGCCTCTGATGAGGCCACCTCAGCACCTGTTTGCTCAGACAGTTTACCAAGGGCGAGAACCCAGAATTCCACTCTTAGGGACCTAGAAACTAAAGACCAGGATGGGGCAGTGGTGATTGTGGAGAAGGAAGAAAACATGGGCCGACTCAAGATCTCCCACACATTGCCAGTGAGCCACTGATCGTCCATGCTTGGGCCCACAGACTGATGAGTTGCTAAGAAAGGATAGATGCGAAGAAGGAGGCAAAAGCAGCCTCCATGTGAGAGATTTTCCTACCACATTTCCAGGGCTCGATCCCTAGTGTGGAGCGTGCGGGAGGCAGCCCATTAATAATTAATTGCTTTTTGGCCTGGAGTCTTTTCCCCATAGTCAGCAGTTTAACCAGCCTGAACAGCAGTGGTGAATGGTCAAGACAGCCTTCATAGGGAGGGTGGCCCTGGTGACACCTTGATTTGGTAAACACTGTGAGACTCTTTCTGTTGCTTTGGGCACTGAGTTTATGGCAGTTTGTTATGGCTGCCCTAGGAAACTCAGCCAGATGACCAGTTTAGTCTGGGAATGAGTGTGAGTGCGGGTGGGAAGTTGTTAAGCCACATAGAAGCAAATATGCAGGGGTTAAAGGAGGGAGGAGTTACGGAGGGCATTTGTAAAACTTTAAACAAAAAAGAATTTTTTTAAAGGAAACAACTTGCCAATAAATTGGAGGAGTCCTAGCAATATCAGCACCTGGATAGCAACAGGTTTACCCAGGTAAGCTGGTTCTGGCAGGAAGGAGTAGAGTGTGGAAAGTTCACAAGATCAGAACTACAGGTCTTGGTGAGGCACCCCTTCTGGAGGTGAGCTCGGCACCTCAGAAGCCAGAGGTGGTGTAATGGGGAATACAGAGGGGCTGGTGATAGACTTACTAAAGCAACAGAACCGGAGGAAGCCTGTCTACAAAAGGTGCCAAGTATTAATGAATCTGTGTCTCACTAGTACCAGGAGGGGGAGCCCTTGAGAAACAGAAAACAATCCAAACCCTCTCCCTGCCCCACTTCTTACAGTATCCTCCTGCTAATCGTTGTTTAGGTAAACCTAGCATGCTCAAATGTCCATCTTAATACAATGAAACTGCAGCATCTTCATGGGAATATGGTAGGAAGAGACCAAAACGAGAAAATTCAAACATTTTATCAGGTAAAACATACTTTTTAAAAAAGAAGCCATTATAGGTAGAAGAAAAATGTAATGCAACATTCCAACAGGAATTAAAAACAACTGGACAAGCAAATGCAGTGCGACAGCACAGCACAAATGAGAAGCTTGGTGGAGATGACCAAACAACAGGTAGAAGTGAAATGGGAACTGACAGGACCCAAAGAAATTGAATTAAAAAAGTATCTCAAAAACCTAAATTCAAGAGGCACAAAGGGAAGATATTTAACTGGAAAAAGAGAAAATAAGAGAAAGTGACAAGAAAATGAAGCAAAGGCAATCTAAGTTTAATATTGTTGAAGAAAATTCAACTATATTGAATTTTATATTGGATGGGAATAGAAGGAGAAAATAGAACAAAATTAATATTTAGCATGGTAATTCAATAAAACTTTCCTCCCCCTGAAAAGAAAACACCCTGAATATAAATATTGTAAAGACACACTGTGTGCATAACTTGGAAAAGTTGACTCAGAAGTGTCCATTTAAGAAAGATCCTAATAAATTATGTCAGCTCGGAGAAAGGTCTTAGTAAAAAAAAATAAATCCTCTGGACCTCCAGGCAAAAAGACAAAGTAGCTTATACAATAAAGAAAAATGAGATGTCATTGGGCTTCCTAGCAGCAATTCTATATAATAAAAGGCTAATATGCAAATTGACCAAACAACTGAATGACTTGCTATGATGTGCACGGACCACCAGGGGCAGACACTCAACACAGGAGCTTCCCCCTGCTGGCCAGTGCGCTCCCACAGGGGCGGGTGCTGCTCCCGCCTCTGCAGCAGCGCTAAGGCTGTCTGACTGATGGCTTAGGCCTGCTTCCAGGACATAAGGTGTCAGTCGTACATACCCCAAGTGCTCCTGGACTGTGAGAGGGCAAAGGCTGGGCTGAGGGACCCCCTCTGAGTGCACAAATTTCATGCACTGGGCCTCTAGTATATAATACAGAAAGATAAAGAATAATTAGAAGACAAAGATAAGTGTTGGAGATCATTGAGAAGATGTGACCCCTGGTTGACCTTGGTGGTGGATCTATGGGTTCCCATAGCTGGAGCTGTTTCAAGGTTGCAGCCTTGAGAGAATCAAGTGTTGAGATCATCTTTCTATACTGTACATGACTGAGCTTTGTTAAGTTATATAAACTTAAGATTCTGGCAGATGGTTGCCCCAAGACAAGCCTCCTATGTAAGGTCCCTTGCATATTAAACCTGCCACCTGCCAGTCTGGACTGGCCTGCCCCTTCGGTTGCTCTGGGAGCCAGTTTTAGATTTAATCCCAGGGAACTCTGGAGGTTGTGGCCGAACAGTAAAGAAGTGTGTTTTTTTGTTTGTTTGTTTTATTAACACATTAAGAACTAGGAAAAAAAACAACAAAAATTTTAAACTACTAGAAAGATATAGTACAAATACACAAAATAATAAGGAAATAATTATCAAAATGAGTATAAAATCATTAATAACTGCAAATACAGTGGTACCTCGAGATACGAGTGCCCTGACATACGAGATTTTTTAGATACGAGCCGTCGAGTGAGCGATTTTTGCTTTGAAATACGAGCAACATTTGAGATAGGTGTAATCGCACTGATCAGCCAGCTGCACATGACCCACCAGTTTACCGCGACTCGAGCGTCTCATAGTTTCCCATGCCTCAAGGTTACGGAACGAATTAAACTCGTATCTTGAGGTACCATTGTACATCTGAAAAAAATCTAGATGAAATAGTTTTTTAAGGAAAATGTAATATACCCAAACTAACTCTAGTAGAGATATAAAATCCAAACAGACCCATTTCCATAGATGAACTTAAGAAAGTTGTCACAAAGCTTCCCCTCAAAAAGAGCTCCAGGTTCAATTAAGTTCATAGAATTCTATTACCTTTTAAAGAATAGATATTTCCAATGTTCTTTAAATGTTTTCCAAGCATAGAAAACAAGAGAAATAATCTAAATTATTATTATCCTCACCTGAGGATATTTTTTCCATTGATTTTTTTTTTTTACAGAGAAAGTGGAGGGAGGGAGGAGTGGAGGGAGAGAGAGACAAGCATCGATGTGAGAGAGACACATCAATTGGGTGCCTCCCATTTGCACTCTGACTGGGGCTAGGGATTGAGCCTGCAACCGAGGTACATGCCCTTGACAGGAAATCAAACCTGAGACCCTTCAGTCCACGAGCTGATGCTCTAACCACTAAACCAAACCAGCCAGGACTAAATTGTTTTTGTGTAGCAAGTATATCATTGTTATCAAAATCTGATAGATTGCAACACACAAAACCATAGATTAATCTCAAATTTAAAAATATTAATGAAGTAAATTATTTACAAAGAGACTCCACCAGCACCTTAAAAAATATATATATATATGTATATGTATGTGTGTGTATATATATATATGGTGACTAAGTGGGTTTTATTCCAGGAATGCAAGTATATCCATCAAATACCAAGAATCTCAGAGGCATAACACAAAGTTTATTTCTTATGCCGCATGTCCAGTGAATGTCAGCAAGCGTGTGGTGTGTGGGAATGGGGAATGCATTGTTCCACACAATCACTGCACACCATCCTGCCGTCAACACAAAGCAAGGAAACCGAACAATAAGAGCCAAGTCTTGACTCTGAAATGTGTCTACCCAGAGGTGACATACATCACACCTACTCACCTTTCGCTGGCCAGAGTAAATCGTTTAGCCATGTGTAATTTCTCAGTATTCCGCTTTACCCTCTCTAATTATGCCTCTATGTTTTGTTGGTTGCCTTATAGATTACAATATGATTTCTTAATGTATTACCATCTACCTTGAATAAATTCTTACTCTTCACATGCAATGTAAGTATATTACCACAACTTCATTTCCCACTTTGGGAATTTGTTATTCGTGTCACGTGTTATACTATTACTTAGTTTATAAACCCCATATATAATACATTGTAATGTTTTTTGTTGTTATTTTTTAATAAATATATTTTTACTTTAGAGAGGCAGGGAGAGGGAGAGAGAGATAGAAACATCAATGATGAGAGATTGGCTGCCTCCTGCACACCCTGTATTGGGGATCAAGCCTGCAACCTGGGCATGTGCCCTTAATCGGAATTGAACCCTGGACCCTCAGTCCACAGGCTGACGCTTTATCCACTGAGCCAAACCAGCTAGGGCCATAGTACATTGTTAACATTACTTAGTCAATAGTCTTCTGGAGAAATATAAAAATACAATCTTTTGTATTTACCTGTACATTCACTTTCTGGCACCGGAAAGTGGGGGCAGGAGAACATTTCCTTGGCACTAGTCTCAGCTGGCACATTCTTAGGAATGCTTAATAGGATGGCTTCTCCCGGCCTCGGCCTAGCTAGACGGTCTCTTGGAAATGTTCCAGAAGAAATGAAGTGGGATTCTCTTGGTAGTCATTCCTTAACCTGGACAAGAATTGGGAGATGAATTTAGCTGCTTGGCACTTTGCTGTCACACTTGGCCTGAATAACATTTTGCTAAAACACCTGGCTGTGAGTGGGCAAAGCTTATTCTGCCAGCCCTTAACTACTAGCCTGGGCAACCATCTGGAGACTGGCTGGGAGTTGGCTTAATGGTGTCAACTGCATGTAAATGAATCAGGAGGCTTTGCCAAAAATGAAAATGACAAAAGTTTTATTCAAGGGTCTTAGGATTTATAAATTGGAAATACTACCAGGTAAGCACTCAGAATGTTAAAGAGAGAGAGAGAGGGGTGGGGGGAGAGATTGAGAGTTCTTATAGTAAAAATTACATCTTTGAAAAGAATTAGTATTGCATTCTGAGTCTCTGGATTGGTCGAGATGGTAATCTTCCAGATGTCTGGTGGTTTGGACACATGAACATTCTTTCCTTAGTTCTTTATTTTTATTTAAGATTCTTTTTTTTTTTTTTAAATTTCAGAGAGGAAGAGAGAGGGAGAGAGAAATAGAAACATCAATGATGAAAGAGAATCACTGCTCAGCTGTCTCCTGCACACTCTACACTGGGGATCGAGTCTGAAACCTGGGTATGTACCCTGACAAGGAATCAAACCATGACCTCCTGGTTCATAGGTCAACATTCAACCACTCAGCAACACCAGCCAGGCTAAATCACAAATATCAATATGAGCATGTGATGTATCTTCTCTCTGAAAGTATTCTTTTCCTTAGCTGAAATACAGTCTAGAAATAACGAACAACTCAGTATCCAGAAACATGTCTACTGTGGCTTCTCAAGTACCATTTCTTATTAAAAGGAACCAGGGCTCCTTGGAGACATGGCTGAGTCCAGTTCTGAGGCAGAAAATATACACGATGAGCCTGGAATACCTTGTTGCTTTAGAAAGCAAGGAAAGTATGAAAGACTCATGAAGACTCTTGGGACTAAAGAACTCAGGAGCCAACTTTTAGTGGCTCTCACTGGCCAGGGAATGGGACGATTTGAGCATCAGAAAGAATAAAAATGGACGGATAGAACATCAACTCTTAAAATCCATGACTTCATCATTGATTACCTCTGAAGAAACCAGGTCATACTTTTGAAAATTGATAAAGAGGAAGAAGCAGGCAAGAATCCTGCCTTTTCTGAACCAACTGTGCCCCAGGGTAACCAAATAAATGATAAGGGAAGTTTTCTTTGTAGAGGATTTCCAGCTAATCCATGAAGAAGAAATGATAGAATCCCACCATTATCGAACTCCTGATAACAGCAAGGGACAAGGATTATTCACGACATCTAAACACCATTTGATGAAAAGTTGATGGGATCATTATAATGGATGGATAGCATGTTCCTTCTGGTATGATAACAATGACATATTGAACATTATCCATGAAGTATTTTTTATACTTATGTAAAGGAATGCATATATATATATATATATATATATATATATATATATATATATATTTTATTTGAGAGAGGAAGGGAAAAGGAGAGAGAGAGAAATATCAATGATAAGAGCTAATCATTGGTTGATTGCCTCCTGCATGCCCCATACTGGGGATTGAGCCTGTAACCCGGGCATGTGCCCTGACCAGGAATCAAACCCCAACCTCCTGGTTCATAGGTCAACACTCAATCACTGAGCCATGCCAGCTGGGCCATCCATGAAGTATTTTTACAAAATAATTTAACCTGAATCTGATCAAGCCCTCAGATTTAACTGCCAGTTCACTGGAAATACTGGGCCATAGAAACATTGTATGTTAGGGTTCTACCAGGAAGCAGATGGTGGACTCAGATTAGCACAATAAGAAGAGGGGGGATTTACAAAGGGAAGGCAGAGTGTGATGGGTAGTACAGGATCCTGGGATGAGCAGCAGAAAAGCCTTTACCAGT
This sequence comes from Lasiurus cinereus, assembly GCA_011751065.1. Taxonomy (NCBI): domain Eukaryota; kingdom Metazoa; phylum Chordata; class Mammalia; order Chiroptera; family Vespertilionidae; genus Lasiurus; species Lasiurus cinereus. Next base: position 45,741,268 of record JAAGEH010000480.1, on the reverse strand, counting down.
AGGAGGGAGAGATTACCAGAATCTGGAAGGGGAGGGAGTTGTGTAGAACAACCATCTTGAGAGAAATTGTCACCTTCAGTCACGAAGCACAGACAAAGCAGGGAGGGAGCCAGGGAAATAAAGTGTGACCTCATTCTCCTTTCTCCTTCCCTCCCTCCCATTCCTACCAGGGCTCCCTATTGGCCAAGCCCAACTGAAGCCAGAGAGCCTGGCTGATATAGTCCCCACAGGTCAGTCTCTGGGGGCAAAGACCAGAGTGGAGAAAGCTGGAAGGGGACCTGAGTGGAGCAAATGAGTACAATCTGTCACCAGCATGACACATAATGCCATGAGGATGCAATCAGCAAAATCCAGAATGCAGAAAATTCTCCAGGACTTAATAACCTTCTTTTCTCCTTCCTCCCATCAAATAAATTGTCAAGAGGAAAGAAAGAGGCAGGATAGGAGAAGCTATAAATTAAACAACTTCTTTTTTCTTCCTTAACAAATAAATTGCAAAAGGAATAAAAAGAAAGGGAGGACTATAAATTAAAAGACATTTCAAACAACACAAAGTAAAGATCTTGTTTGGACCTGATTCTAATAAATCACTGTTTAAAAAAAAAAAAACTTCTGAAAAAATCAGGGAAATCTGAACGCAGTTTGGATAGTTGAGTATATGAAAGAATTATTTATGGGTTTTTATTTTTAGAAGTAATGTGCTTATGGAGAGAGGAGAGAGGGAGGAGGGAGAGAATGAATGAATGAGAATACTTATAGAGATACATACAAAAGTGTCTGGGATTTACTCCAAAATAATCCAGTGGGATACAAGGGAATGGGAGGGGGCATGTATGAAATAAGAATGGCTTGACTGACCGTGTGCCTCAGTGGTTGAGCTTTGACCTATGAACCAGGTGGTCATGGTTAGATTCCCGGTCAGGGCACATTGTGGGCTTGATCCCCAGTAGGGGGTGTTTTGGAGGCAGCCAATCTATGATTCTCTCTCATCATTGACATTTTTATGTCTCCCTTTCCCTTCCTTTCTGAGATCAATAAAAAAATATATTTTTTAAAAAGAAACAAGAATGGTCATAAATTCATTATCATGAATATGGGGATAGCTACAGAGGGTGCATTATCTTTCTCTTTTGTATGTGTTTGAAGTTTTCCATTAAAAATATTAAAAAGTATCAGTACTCATACTTTTCTTGTTTTGCTTGTCATTTAGCAATATGTCTTGGATATCATTCAATAACACTGCATACGGAGCTGCTTCTTTCTAATCTTTCAAAAATCTATGTGCATGTGTATCTGTCACAAACATTGTAAAACCACATCACGAGGATGCAGTCAGCATATGCATGCCATGTACTTTTTACACAAATAGTAGCATATGCTACACCAGCGGTGGCCAATCTTTTGGACCTCATGGACCACCGCTTGGTGAGCGCTGCTCCATAGGTTTCCACAGGTCATAATGTATCTTGGAGATCACACCACATTGATACAAAGACAGCTTCCACATTCTTTTTCCCTTTAAAAAAATAATATGTTTTTACTGGCTTTAGAGGGAGAGGAAGGGAAAGGCAGAGAGAAATATTGATCGGCTGCCTCCTGCATCCCCTCTACTGAGGATCAAGTCTGCAACCTGGGCATGTGCCCTGACCAGGAATCCAACGGGGGACCTCTCGCTGCATGGTACTCAACCAACTGAGACATTCTGGCCAGGGCTGTTTTTTATATTAAGTTTAATGGGTAATGTATCGAGGAGGGGGGGGAACCCTATGTTTTCTTCCCATATATTTAGTTACTTTAAACCTTTTTATGTGAAATGTGACATATATCATGGCATAAAATATAAAGGTACAACCTAATAACTTGTAAAATGAGCACCTGCATAATCATAACAGTCAAGAAACAGAACATTGCTACCCCCACAAAAACCCCCAGTGTGGTCTTTCCTGATCAAAATTTGCTCCTTTCCCCTCGTTGGAAACCACTAGGTGGACTTCTGTGGTATTTGTTTCTGTGCTTTTGATGGTTTTGCCACCTAATTATGCATTCCTAAGCACTGTCTTTAATATTCACCCATGTTGCATGTAGCCATGATTCATTCTCAGTGCTCAGTATTGTATGTATGTACCACGATTCATTTATCCAGGTGGAATTTATCTTGCCACAGGTTTGTGGTAGGCCTCCAGTCGATTTTCTTTTCAGATGACCAGCAAATTGCGTTAACAATATTTATTGAGCAATCCATCTTTTATCTACTGATTTAGATGCCACCTTTATTGTTTATTAAATAACCTTATATATTTTGGTCTACTTCTAGACTCACTCATCTGCTCCATTCATCTCTCTGTCTATTCCTGAGTTCACAATGAATTATTAATCTGACTTTGTAATACACTTTACAAAGTGTATTACAGAGTTTGTCTCCCTAGATTTCTCTTCCCCCAGTGCCCGGACTTTTCTTGAAGTCAGTTTGTTAAGTTCCAAAATAACCTTGTTAGAATATTTCTTCGCATCCCATTGAAAACATAGATGAGGAGATGAAAGATGGCATCTTTTCTTTATTGAATCTTCTAGCCAAAAATGGAAATGTGCCTTTTTCCTTTACATAGGTCCTTATATGTCACATAATTGACTTCAAAAGTTTTATTCATATGTTTCCTGCACATTTTTTGGTGAAGTAACTCGTTCATTTAAACATTTGAATAGTATTCCAATAGTTTCCTGCCATGATTTATTTAATTATTCCACCTTTGAATGGCATTTGAATAAATATGTTTCCAAATTTATTCTATTACAAATAGCCACTAGTCCACATAGATCCTGGCTTATCCCTGCTACAAACATGCACAGATTGCGTTTTCTCAAGATGGCCAAAGGAATACCTCCCATCCCACATGTTCTGACAATGTGACTATTATGGACTGACTTGTTGCTGCCACCTGGTGGCCAATAGAAGCCATGCAAGACCGGCTATTCTCTATTTTTTTAGAGAAGCTTATTCTCATTCATTCATTCTACAAATATTCACAATCCCTAATGGTGGGGGGGTCAAATGTACTTAAAAAAGAAAGCATATTCTAATGTTACCATTTTTGTATGCTTTTCATGTATGTTCATGACATATCACTTAGAAGTCAGCAATCTCCTATACTTTCTTCCAAAAATCAAAATTCTCTAAAAATGGAGAGATTTGTAATTAATTTACAAAAGCTGAATTAATAGCAAAACCTAATCTGAACTGACTTAAGGCTATGTATATAATATTTATTATTTCATATTTATTCCTATATAATATGTATTTATTCCACGGGGCAAATATGAATGTTTTGGTTATGGGGTGCTATTCTAGACCTCTCTAGGGATGTTATGTAATAGAGAGTCATTCTCAAAGTGTGGTGCCCAGACCAGCAGCATCAGCATCACTCGGAAACTTGTTAGAAATGGAAATTCTCAGGCCCTATCCAAGACCTATTAAATCAAAAAACTCTGGGGTGGGGTCCAGCCATCTGTGCTTTAAGGAGCCCTCCTGGTGATTCTGAGTCATGTTCAAGCATGAGAATCACTAATACAGAGTATGTGCACCACTTTATTTTTATAACATCCTAAAGCCCTAAATTCCAAAGCATACCCTCCCACTCCCTCTTGCCCCCATTTCAAGAAAAAGGATTTCTTGTAGGTCTCTCTTTTGAAATTTCAAGTAGCATTAAATAAATCCATGAGATTTTTATTTAAAAAAGGGGGGGCAGAGGTTCCTTGTAGAAAGGGAGAAAGAGTGTAAGAAGAAAAAAGTTCCATCATTAAGATACCTCCTAATTCACTTATATCCATTCCACTATGGTAAGCATTTAGAATGTTGCTAATCTTTTGCTCTCACAGATAAAAAGCTCTGGGTATTTTGTTTTGCTTTTGCCTTTCTCATAGTTGTTAACTTTCTCTCCTGACTTTTTTCTTTGCATTTGCCTAAAATTTCCGAAGTGGAGCCTCTCTTCAACCAATCTGTTGTTTGGGAATAAACATTTTGCCTTTTAGCTTGCCTCTCGATCTTCCAAACAGAGATTTCTAGAACTCCATAAGACCTCTCTGGTCAGAGGCAGCCACACACGAAAAGTGCGTTGGCTCCCTCGTTATTATGACTTGGACTGGGGATATTATAGGCTATTGTGCAACTCAGGACTGAGAAGCCACTTTTGGTTGTTCTAGGTGGCATCTGTGCACCCCCAGAGGCAAGGGGTGACAAGATGGGTGCAAGGCTGAGGGCCATGGCGCCAGCAACAACAAAATAAACATCAATTGTAATTTCTCAAATATTATCTTGCTGCATTTTCCAGTGCTGTTTACTGAAGCCTGAGTGTGCACGGGGACCCAGCGCGTTCTCCCACTTCATGCATTCCACAGAGCCTGCCAGCCTGCCGCCTCTGTGCCAGGCTCGGTCAGGCCCTAGAAATGCAGATGTAAACAAAGCAGATCTGGCCCCTGCTCAGTGCTGCTCACTATCTGTGTTAGTCAGGGCCACCGTACCCAACTGGGTGGCTTGGACAATAGGGACACATTTTCTCACAGTTCTGGGGGTTAGAGGTCTGAGACCACGATGTCAGCGGGGTTGTTTCCTTCTTGGCTGATAGATAAAGGCCGTCTTCCTCCAGCGTCTCCAGGCGGTCTCTCCTCTGTCTTGAGTTTCCTCCTCTTACACAGACACCAGCCGTACTGGATGGGAGTCCACCTCGCCTCTGTGAACTCATTTGACCTTGCTCACCTCTTTAAAGCCCCTCCTTCCAAATGGAGTCGTGTTCTGAGGCCCTGGGGTGAGGATTGCAACCTACCAATTGGGATTGGGAAGAAGAGGGACACAGCTCAGCCATATCACTATGTAATGGGAGAAGCAGACATTAATCCAAAAATCACAACTGTATGGCAATTACAGCTGGGGTCCCCGGGACTGTGAGAGCCAGTGGGGAAGGGGGGCATTAGCTGAGGGGCTTGTTGGAAGCCTTCCCTGAAGAAGTGACATTCAGGCTGAGACCTGAACAAGGGCTGGGGTTAAGCAGAGGAGGACACAGCAGAGCAGGCTGAGGAAACAGGATGTGCAGAGAGGTGGTGGTACCCGGCTGGCGTCTGAGACACCGAAAGGCAGCCAGCGGGGTAGGTTGCTGTGGGGACCTCTAGAGAGGTAAACCTTGAACCGGATGAAATCCACCTGGTACTGTATTTCTTTAAAACTACAGATCCCTTGCCCTGGCTGGGTGACTCAGTTGGTTGGAGCGTTGTCCGTACAGCATAAGGTTGCATTCGGGAGGCAACTGATCAATGTGTCTCTCTCTATCTTTCTCTCCTCCTATCCTATCTAAAATCAATTTTAAAAAAAAGAGAGAGAGAGAATAAAAATACAGATCCCAGGCCTCATTCTAGGCCCACTGAATCAGAAGCTTCAAGCGGAAGCTGCTTTTATTTTGAAAAATATCAAAGTTCTGGAAAAATTGAAAGGAAAGTACAAAGAACACTTGGCATTTTGGCGGTTTATGCTTTTCTTTCTCCTTTCATTGCCCTCCCTTCAGCATGCATTCCCAAGAATAAGATCAGGGGCTTTTCCTCCATAACCACATTACCATCGTCATGTCTCAGAATATTAACATTAGTTCAATAATGTTATCTAGCATCCAAGCAACATTTACTTTCCAACTCAGGGTCCAATCAGGGATATATGTCCCTTTACTCCTTCTAATCTAGAATAACTCCTGCCTTAGGCTTGTGGAGTGCCCCACATTCTAGATCTGTCTAAATTTTCCTCATCACTAAAATCAGGTTAAGTATTTTTGGCGAGAATATGACATAGGAGATGTTGAGTCCATCATCCTGTGTCACACAGAAGCCACAGCGTCAGCTGGCCCCACTCTTGGGGATGTGGGTTTGATCACTCGATTCCGGTGGGGACTGCCGGGTCTCTCTTTGGTAAAGGTGTCTCTTTCCCTTTTCAGTTAGTAAATAATTGGCGTTGTGAGGTTTTGAACCATGTGACTATTTGTTACCCCAAACCTCTCAGTGGCTTCAGTATCTGTTGAGGACTGTTACTCCTCAATAGATTGGTGATTGCAAAATGGAATCTACATTTATCAATAAGTGCCCCTGCGACTCTTCTACCTAAGGAATATGGGAAACTCTGTTTAAGTCAGATAACAAGGTATTGCTATCAGGCCAGCTGGAGGTATTAACTAAGACTCATTAGAACCAGTTAAAATGCATATCCCTAGGCCCGGTACCACACCAAGGAATGAGAAAGGAGTACTAAGAATAGGTCTAAGGAGCAGCATTTTTTGCCAAGTTCCCAAAGTTCGAGAAACACAGACCTAGTTTGTGATCCTCAGCCTTGCTGCTCATTGCATTTTTAACTCACCTGGGAAGTGTTTTTGTTTTGTTTTCCCCTGGGAAGTGTTTTTTATTATTATTACCAGAAGCCTGATGTACGAAATGCATGCAAGGGTAGGCCTTCCTCCCCCAGCTGCCAGCACCGGCTTCCCTCTGGCACCCGGGACCCGGGCTTCCCCGTGGCCGCCAGCAGGCAGGCACCCAGGACTCGGGCTTCGCTCCAGCCTCAGCTTCATCCAGAATGACATCCGGTCATTACTCTTTTATTATTATAAACTAGAGGCCCGATGCACGAAATTTGTGCAAAAGGCTCAGCCCTCGTAGCCCCAGCTTCGTCTGAAAGGACATCCGGAAGGTCGTTCGGCTGTCCAGTCTAATGAGCATATTATGCTTTTAATTATTATAGATTATTATCTGTGTGTGTGCATGTGAGTTTAAAAGTACAAGCCCAGCATCCAGAATTTGATTCATATGGTCTGGGGTAGAGCTTGGGCATCAACACTTTTAAAAAGGTCCCTTTGTGATGCCAATATACTGCCAACATGGAGAGCCACAGGGCTAGGAGGGCTCTTTTTTTTAAAAAATATATTTTATTGATTTTTTACAGAGAGGAAGGGAGAGAGATAGAGAGTTAGAAACATCGATGAGAGAGAGACATCGATCAGCTGCCTCCTGCATATTCCCTACTGGGGATGTGCCCGCAGCCAGGATACATGCCCTCGAGAGGAATCGAACCTGGAACCCTTCAGTCCGCAGGCCTACGCTCTATCCGCTGAGCCAAACCGGTTTCGACAGGAGGGTTCTTTTTAAACCAAATATAAAAGTGAAAATTCATCTACCCCCACCTGGTTATCATTGAACTCACAGCATTACAGGCCTGAGCTCACCTGCCAGCCAGGGACATCTGGTGCTCCCTCCCCCCCACCGATGGGCCCCCCACTGTGTGCAAACAGCCCAGCCCATACACCTCAGGGAGCTTACAAAAGAGGTTGAGAAGAGGTCACTTCCCTAAAAAGTGTGGGGACGTGGGAAAAAGGCACACAAAAACACATGTAAGAATTGTACAATCGGAGTTTTATAGACCAGGAAACGGACGCTCTGGAAGGGGAAATGACTGGCCAGCGGGCTCAGGGCAGAGCCAGGACTCTTACCCAGGGTGTCTTTCTCTGACTTGGCTCACTTTTACTTGGGCCCCCCAGGCCCCCCTGCACTTCCTGCACCTCTATTGGTGGGGCCTGGCCTGGAGCCAGCATCTTCACCAGCAGAACCAGCCACCAATCAGGGCTTAGCCTGGGCCAGGCCTTGGGCTATTAGTTGAATGAATGAGTGCAGCCAGTCCCGCACTTGCTCACTGGCTGGCATTGAAACCGGTGGATTAAATAAATCCCTTTGAGTTGGATTAGCTCCTTTTTTATTTTACAAACTCAGGAGTTTCTAGGCCTTCCTTATTCTAGAGTCCTTGCCTTGCATCATAGCAACCACATAGGTGTCCCCCCAAAATGCATACATACTTTACAGCTGATAGCTCAATTGATGTTTCTTTCTCTTCAGATTTTTTTAAAATATATTTTTTAAATATTTTATTGTTTTTTTACAGAGAGGAAGGGAGAGAGATAGAAAGTCAGAAACATCGATGAGAGAGACATCGATCAGCCACCTCCTGCACGCCCCACAGTGGAGATATGCCCGCAAGCAAGGTACATGCCCCCAACCGGAATCGAACCCGGGAACTTTCAGTCCGCAAGCCGACACTCTATCCACTGAGCCAAACTGGTCTCGGCTCTCTTCCGATTTAACCAATTGGAAGTAATAATTATTCCAAGAGTGCATACTTTTTTTGGGACACCCTGTGCAATTCACCTAAATTCTACCTTCCATATACTATATATGTAATTATGAGCCCTTGAATTGCAGTTGATTGGTTGACCTAAAGTTATGTAGATATTTAATTCTATAATTATGAATATCAAGGTTCCAGGTTTTATTTTATTTTTTAACATATTTTTATTGATTTCAGAAAGGAAGGGTGAAGGAGAGAGAGAAACATCAATGATGAGAGAGAATCATTGATTGGCTGCCTCTTGCATGCCCCACACTGGAGATCAAGCCCGAAACCCGGGTATGTGCCCTGACCAGGAATTGAACCGTGACCTTCTGATTCATAGATTGGTGTTCAACCACTGAGCCATGCCAACTGGGCCCAGATTTTATTTTACTTTTAAAATATATTTTATTGATTTTTTTACAGAGAGGAAGGGAGAGGGATAGAAAGTTAGAAACATCGATGAGAAAGAAACATTGATCAGCTGCCTCCTACACAACCCCTACTGGGGATATGCCAGCAACCAAAGTACATGCCTTTGATGGGAATTAAACCTGGGACCCTTCAGTCTGCAGGCCAACGCTCTATCCACTGAGCTAAACCACTTAGGGCTGGTCCCAGATTTTATGTGTTGGAGTGAATCTATTTATTTTCACATCCTCAAATATGTTCATTAGCCTTGGACTGTCCCTTCATATCTAACATGTCATAGATGACATCAAAATAAAGGGATTTGGTTTTCATTGATGGTCTAGGGACAAAAGAGAGAGATTTGGAGGACATGGTCAGTGTTGTTTTCAAGGACCAGAGAATAGTTTAACTTTTGGGGGTAAAAACTTTTTTGAAATATCATTCACACTCTGTGTAATTCACCCATTTAAACCAAATATAAAAGTGATTCTATAATTAATTCTATAATTATGAATATCAAGTTTCCAGATTTTATTTTATTTTTTAACATATTTTTATTGATTTCAGAAAGGAAGGGAGAAGGAGAGAGAGAAACATCAATGATGAGAGAGAATCATTGATTGGCTGCCTCTTGCATGCCCCACACTGGGGATCAAGCCCGAAACCCGGGTATGTGCCCTGACCAGGAATATAATTCAATAGTTTTTGGTATACTCATAGTTGTACAACCATTATCAGAATCAACTTGAGAATATTTCATCGCCCCCAAAAGAAATTGGGGCCCTTGATCTGTCACTCTCCACTTGCCCTCAAAACCCAACTCTAGACAACCACCAATCTACTTTCTGTCTCTATAGATTTGCCTGCCTGTAGGGACAGTTCATATCAATGGGATCATACAATATGTGGTCTTGTGTCTAACTTCTTTCACTTAGCACCTGTTTACTTTTCTTTCTTTTTTTTGGGAGGGGGGGTTTGTTTTGTTAATCCTCACCGAGGAAATTTTTTCATTGATATTTAGAGAGAGTGGAAGGGAGGGAGAGAGAGAGAGAGAGAAAGAGAGAGAGAGAGAGAGAGAGAGAGAGAGAGACACCTTCTGCATGTACTCCACCAAGGGTCAGGGATTGAGCCTGCAACTTAGGTAAGTGCCCTTGATCGGAATTGAACCCAGGACCCTTCAGACCAATGCTCTATCCACTGGGCAAAACCGGCTAGGGCTTAGCACATGTTTCCAGTGTTCATCCATGTTATGGCATATATTAGGATTTTATTCCTCTGATTGCCAAGTGATATTGCATTGTATGGGTATACCACATATTATTTACCCATTTATCATTAGATGGTCATTTGGGTTGTTTCCATTATTATCATTAATGCTGCCATGAACATTTGTGTACAAATTCATGTGGATGTATGCTTTTATTTCTCTTGGGTATGGAATTTGTGAGTCATCTGGTAATTCTATGCTTAACATTTTAAGGAATTCTCAGACTGTTTTTGAAAGCAGCAACACATTTTACATTCCCACCAGCAGTGTATGAGGTTTCATCCTTGCCAGGACTGGTTATTACCTGTCTTCTTTAATATATATAGCCAACCTAATGAGTTTGAAAGTATATCTGAACAGTGGTTTTAATGTGCAGTTTTTTGATGGTTAATGACATTGAGTATTTTCTCATACAGTTGTTGGGCATTTGTATATTTTCTTTGGAGAAATATCTATTCAGATTCTTTGCTCATTTTAAACCAAGTTATTTGGCTTTTTATTATTGCATTGTATGAGTCTCTCATATATTCTAGACAGGTCCCTTATCAGATACACGATTTGCCAATATTTTCTCCGATTCTGTGGGTTATTGTATTTGTTTGTGAAGGCTGTCATAACAAAATACCACAAATGGGATGGCTTAAACAACATACATTTATTTCTTACAGTTCCAAGATCAAAGAGTTTGCAGATTTGGGTTCTCCTCAGGTCTCCCTCCTTTAACTTGTAAATGGCCATTCTCTCCTGTGTCTTCACAAGGTCTTTTCTCTGTGTGTGCAAACCTAGTGTCTCCTGGTCATTTTGGATTAGGTCCCACCTTACGGGTCTCAGCTTAATTTAATCACCTCTTTAAAGACCTTTCAATATAGTTACATTCTGAGGTACTGGTGTTAGGGACTTCAAGATGTGAATTTTGGGGGACACACAATTCAGCCCATAACAGTTACCCTTTCACTTTTTTATGGTGTCCCTTAAAACACAAAGGTTTTCTATTTTATTTTAATGAAGCCCAACCTATCTATTTTTTCTTCTGTTGCTTGTGCTTTAGGTGCCGTATCTAAGAAACAATTAGTTAACCCAACATCATAATGTTTGCCTATATTTTCTCCTGAAAGTTTTACAGTTTGGATTCTTACATTTCAGTCTGATTCAGTTTGAGTTCATTTTTGTATATGATGTGAGGTAGGGGGTCCAGATTCACTCTTTGCTCTCTTTCTTTCTACCCACCTGAGGATATTTTCCCACTGATCTTTTAGAGAGAACGGAAGAGGGAGGGAAAGACAGAGAGAAACATTGATGTGGGAGAAACACATTGATTGGTTGCCTCCTGCAAGTTCCCTGACCAGGACTTGGGCTGGGGAGGAGCCTGTGACCAAGGTACATGCCCTTGACTGGAATTGAATCTGGGACCTTTTGGTCCGTGCTCTATCCACTGAGCCAAACCGCTAGGGCCAACTTCACTCTTTCGTATGTGGGAATCTAGTTGTCCCAGTACCATTTGTTGAAAAGACTAGTCCTTTCCCACTACATTGACTTGTCATTCTTTTTTAAAAAAATTAAAAAACAACAACAAATCCCTTTAATTGATTTTTTTACAGAGAGGAAAGGAGAGAGACAGAGAGCTAGAAACATCAATCAGCTGTCTCCTGGACACCCCTCACTGGGGATGTGCACACAACCAAGCACATGCCCTTGACCAGAATCAAACCTGGGACCCTTCAGTCCGCAGGCCGACACTCTATCCACTGAGCCAAACCGGTTTTGGCTGACTTGTCATTCTTGTTGTAAATGTAAGAGTATATATCTGGACTCTCAGTTTTATCCCGCTGATCTCTGTGATCTATGTGTCTGTCCTTATAAGCTCACTGTGCTCGTTTGATTACTACAGTAGGTTTTGAAACCAGGAAGTGTGAGTCCTTCACCTTATTCTGAGAATGCCCGAGCTTCTGGTATCAAACATTGTCAGTGGTATGAATGGGCAGCACAGCACAGGGATTTTGGCCCGTTCTCAAAGGTTCATTTCAGGGACAGGGACTCCAAGTTCTGCCTTGAAGAGATGATTCCCGCTCTGTCAGCCCTACAGCTCTTTGTGACAAATCAATGGAAACATTCTGTGGAGAGCCAGGATCCCCTGGAGTTAGCATCACTTTAAGTCCTGCCTGCCTGTCCTGCTTTCTAATTGCTCTTACTGAAATAGTGTCATTCACAACTGGATTATTACTGAACTGAGAGGGGTCAGGGCGGTGGGGTAGGGGAGAGTGGGTGGTGTTTTCAAAGGACTTGGGGACCCCAGAATAAGCCCAATGCGAAGGTTTTCACTCCTCCATGAAAGGTTACTGAGTTTCCTTAGCAAAGAGAAAATCATTGAACTCAGGTTATACCGTTAGCCTCAGAAGAACATGGCTAGTTAGTAAAAACTAGGGGAGTTCTTCACACAAGACTGCTGGGGACTGAATTCACTGGGTGCCATCCCTAACCCCCCGAAGTTAAACCTTGTCTGCACCAAGCTGGCTGGCCCCAAGGCTCTAACTGGAGGCTGAGCAAGCCCGGGAAACAGGCCCTGTGAGAGGAAGAGAACTCTATGGTTGGGGAGCCAGAGTTCGGGTAGTGTGGATTCCAGAGAAGGTCCCCCCACTTTGTTTAACGTTCTCTCTTCCTGAGGGGGTGGGAGTGACAGGACCCTCTATATGGCAGCCTTAAGGTCGTTACATCCTTTGTCTTGCAAAGAAAAGGTGGTGCTCAGAGCTTTCGGCCCGGGCCAGAGGCTTGGAGTGGGTGACAGAAGCCACCAGGTGTTTTCCTTTTCGTTTTTAGCATCAAACCCAGAGAGCAGCCCCTTTCTAGATCACGGCAGACGTCAGGAGGTACGACCACTTCCTTCCCCCTGCGCTTCGCCTCCTCTCTTCCCAGAAAGAGGAAATGAGGCGAGCCGACGTCGCAGGCCCGGGTCCTGCTCTCCGCCCCCAGCTGGGGGGCCGACCCCCCCATTATCCCCCCCCCCCCAGACCAGCCCCCGCGACAAGGCCTGGCCGGTCTCCTCGACGTCCTGGGAAGCCTCGGACTCAGGCTGCGCAGCCCTGTCTGTGGGGGACGGGAGTTCGCGGCTCCGTGCCGATTGTGGGTGACCTTGGGCTCCTCCCCGGCTCCCCGGTGCCCTCCGTCTAACGGGGGCCGGGGTCCAGTCCTGGGCCTCCCCTCCAAAGGCGGCGGGAAGGGGGACGACCATAAGGAAAACTCCTCCAAAGCCTGGCTGCGCCCCAACTCTCCCTGGCATTTCCAGCTGCTGGGAGGAGGAGCCCCCACAGCAGCTGGCCCCCCCCCAGAGCGCTGGGCCCCGCTCAGCCTGTCGGGGAGGCGGTGGAGGGGAGGGGGGAGCCGGGGCGGAGCGCGCCCTCGGGCTCGGGAGCTCAGGCCCCGCCTTGGGGCGGCGCGAGGGCGGCGCGGAGCCGGCGGGCGGCGGAGCGGCTTCAGTCGCCTCTCGGGCAGCCGCGGCTCGGGGACCCACCGACGGAGCCGGGGCGGGAGCCGCCCGAGCCGGGCTCCGGAGAGCGGGTGAGTTCCCGGGGCGCCGCCTCCCGGCTGCGTGCGCCCTGGGGCTGGCCCCGCGGGGAGCGGGGAGGCGGTCCCGGCCTCTGGCAGCCGGCTTGGGGGTGTGAGCGGCGCTCCGGCCGGGGCCGGCGGCTTCAGATAATTGGGGGGCTGGTGGGGGGAATGGGCGGAGGGGGAAGGGGACGCTGTCAAGGCGGGGACGGGGGCGCCAGGCCGAGGAGGCCGCTGGGGTGCGGGCGTTCTCCCGGGTCTGCGCGCCCCGCCGAGGCCGGGGAGGGTGGGTGGGTTTGGGGGGGAGGCCGCGTTGGCAGGCTGTCGGCCGGGGTCGCGGGGGCCGCTGGTGGAGCGGGAGGTGGGGGGGCTTGGCTGGCTCCGGACTCTCGGTCGCTGTCTGCCGGGGAGCTCCGTTCCGGTAACCGGGAGGCAGCTCCCCCCACCAGCACCCAGCACCCAGCACCCAGCAGCCCGGCCCCGGGCGCGGGCCCGGCGTGGGGGCGCCGCCCCCTCGTGTGGCGGCGCTCGGTCCCCGCGGCGGCGGCCAGGCGCAGGGAGCACCCCGGCCCGGGCGGGGAAGGTCCCCGGGGGCAGGCGACCCCACGTGCCGCCCGCCCCCCCGCCCCCCGGGGTCCCGCTGACCCAGCGCGCCGGCCCGGGGGGGGGGACCCCGCGCGAGGTTCTGCCCCGGGAGCGGCGCGCCCGGCCTCTCCAAAGGGCCCCGGGGTCCTGGCTGCTGGGTCCTGGCGCCTGGCACCCTAGGCGCTGCCCCTGACTCCCGCGCTTGGACTCCGCCGGAGGGGCGCCCCCGAGCGCCGAGGACGGGCTGACACTGTGCAGCCCGCCCCCCGGGAGGTCGCGCCGGGGGGTCTCCCCAAGGTCACCCGGAGCGCCCAGGGTGAGCGGCCAGGCGTCCCCCCCCCCCCCCCAGTGGATGGAGAGCAGGGAGGAGAGGCGCTCGCCGCCGCCGCCTCCTTCCCCGATGCAGGCTCCCTCCTTCCTCCCGCGCTCCTCCTCCCCGCGCCGGGCCCAGCCGCCCCGGAGATGCTGCTGATGCGGCTCCCAGCCCCGGGCGGCGAACGGGGCCGCGGGGAGCGCGGGGCCCGGCCCCCCGGGCACCCGGGGCGCCGCTGGGAGAGAGAGAGACGCGGCTGCAGAAGCGCTTCTCCCAGCCGAGAGCCGAGCCGCCGGCGCGCCCCTGTGATTGGAGCGCACATAATGGGCCCCTGTTCTCGCCTCCAGAAAAGCCCCCCGGCTCCCCGCGGGCCCGGGCACCAGGTGCCGCCTCTGAATCGCCCTCTGTGGGGGACCCGGGCCCGGAGGTACCAGGCGCCCTTGCCCCAAGCGCCTTCTCGGGAAGGGGCCTGCCAGTTAGCCGCCCGGGCCCGCGGGGGTACCTCCCCGAGCGCCCTGCCATTTCCTGCGGCTGGTGCAGCAGCGAGGAACCCCCTCCGTCTGCAGACTCCCTCCGAGGCCGGTAATAACGCCGTTAACTCCCGAAGGTGACGAGCTGTCTGCCCCCGGGCCAGGCGCTTGGCCTCTGGGGAGCCTCAGTTGCCTCTAGGAAATGGGGGTAAGAACCAGCCTGGGGTGAGGGTTGGGGGGGATGGGCGAGAGGCCCCATGGAAGTGCTTGGTGCAGTGGAGCATGGCAGGAGTGCTCCTGGGCGAATGCCGGCGCCTTTCCTCCGGGTTCCGAGTGGGGCGTGTCTCTCCTGTTTGGGCAGGAGCCGGAGTGGAGCCTCGGTGGGTGGTTCTGCAGGGGCT
Organism: Lasiurus cinereus; assembly: GCA_011751065.1. Lineage (NCBI taxonomy): Eukaryota > Metazoa > Chordata > Mammalia > Chiroptera > Vespertilionidae > Lasiurus > Lasiurus cinereus. The sequence continues at coordinate 45,726,102 of JAAGEH010000480.1, read as the reverse complement.
GGAGTTTCCACCTCTCCCTCCCTGGCTTTGTCATAAAGAGGCAGCTTGCAGGCAGCTGGTGGGCGCTCTTGAGTCTTTTCAGCAGGCAGCCGCCACCGGGCCTTCCCACACAAATCCCCAGCCCCTTCTCTCCCACCCCCTCCCCATCCCCCTCACCCCCGCCAGGATGTTGGCGGTCAGAGGTCAACCAGGCCCCTCTGGATGTTCAACTTTGCCCCTTGCTGTCAAAGTGGAGTCTCCCCAGCAGTGTCCCCCACCCTGGAACCTTCCTGGTCCTGGCTCTTCCCGGCCTATCGAACATTCCTACAGGAAGACCACTTGATCCTTCCAACCTCTCTTTGGGTTACCCCTCTCTGAGACATTCCTGGGACCCCTATATGGCTCCTTGCCCCCCATGTTCTCTGAATCCTCCCTGGCGTGGAAGGACATGGCAGGCAAGGCCAATGCATGCTCAGCCTCCATGTCTCGGCTAATGGGTGCTACAGTGGAGTTAAACTCTAACCTAGTTAAGTCTGTTTGGGAGGCTGAGCCACGGGCTCAGAGGTTGCTGACACAGGAAGGTGGGTTTTCCCCGAAGGCCAGACCTCCCTGCGGAGCCTCTTAGGACTCTTTGGAAACTAGGGCCCCAGGTTCCCCCTAAAACCTGCTCCATCATCCAGAGTGAGCTTTCTCTGACCCCCAGGGACTGCAGCCAGCCTAGTTTTGTAGGTCACAGAAGGCACATACCTGCATTCATGTGCTGTGCTTGGACCCTCAGGACCCCCGCCCAGCCTCACTCCCCACCCCCAATCTAGCACAGAGGGCTTGGTGCCTAGTGGGTCCCAGCTGGCATCCTTCCAGCAGAGACCAGGCGGCCTTCTTTATCCCGAGCACGTCTTAGAGACTGGGCTTCCAGGAGCACTTGGACAAGCCTGCTGCCTACAGAAAGCTACACGGTGTGAAGAGCAAGGGACCTGGCAAGGGACCTGGCTGGGGTGTGGGTGTTCTCCAGGGTCATGTGCACCAATAGGCACAAACTGTAGCTCTTCGCTTAAGAACTCTATGACCTTGGGTAAATTATTTACTCTCTCTCAGGCCTGATTTCCTCATCTGTCAAATGGGAGTAATCGTAATGCTGACTTCATGGGGCTGTGAGGATTCTGTGAGACCGTTACACCCCGAAAGTGCTTAGTACAGCACCTGGCATGGGCAGGAATGCAGGAAGTGCTTCTTGTCACCTCACCACCGTTTCCTCCCCTGCGGTCTGGGGCAGTTAGACCTCTTTTGCCTCTAGCTATCCTGATGGCCTTGTCCCCAGGAAGTCTGTGATTGAGCCTTTCTCACCTGGCTGTCATTTTTTTTTCAGGATTCATTGATTTATTCAGCAGATGTGTGCTTCCTTCTAGATCTTGTGCTTAGCAAGGGATTTTAAGATGAAAGAGGCAGCTCTCGGAGTTCTTTCTCTATGAGGGAGAGGCAGGCCTGGAAATAGATAGCGAGGCCACTGTCCCCAACATATAGCAAGGTATAGCAGTTTCACTAGCAGGAAGAAGAGTGGAAAATAGAGCGACGGGTGAACAGGTGGGCTCAGGCCAGCCTACAGGTTTCATTCCTGACTCTGCCATCGTATAGCTGGGTGGTGATGGACCGATGCCTGACCTCTCAAAAGATCAGCTGTCTACCTAAGGGCGGTGATGTGAGGAGAAAAGGGAGACCACAAGGGTGAGAAATGTAGCTCAGGGCCTTCTCGATGTTAATCCGTGATTGCAAATGTTAGTTGCTGTTATTATTAGTCTGTGATGACCAATAACAGGTGGGCAAAGTTTGCTGTGGGAACCCACTTGAGCCCTTCAGAGACAGTGTTCCCGGTGGTGGGTAATCGAGCGGTAGGCAGCCTGAGCGGAGAGAACAGCTTGTGCAAAGGCCGGAGGCTTGCTGTCTTTGCGAGCATGGGGAGTTACCACTGGAGCACGTGGAGGCTGGGCCAGCAGGCAGAGCCGGGGCGCCAGGCAGAGGCTGTCCTGCCAAGGAGTCCCGAATGATTAAACACTCGCTGACCCGAAGCAGGTACCCTGCAGCCGAGATTAACTTCTGCCTGAGAGGAAGGGCTGTGCTGTGCTCATTTGCTAATATTTTAACTGTCCCTTCCTTTTCCTTCTACCCAGGAAGCACAGAGGTCCCCTCCTTCTTCCTGAGATGCTTCCTGAGATGAGATACTGCTGTCTCTGTTTCTGTCTTCCTGGGACTTGGTTTCTTATTCGAAGGAAGGGGCTGGGGGAGAGAAAGTGTCATGGTCCAGCTTCTTTATTGATCAGAATATTGCACAAGTGCTTTTCTGGGTGGCGGTCATTGTCCAAAATCTTGGCTTGCGTTGCCATTGAATCCTCACACCAACTCATTCAAATGGACCCATTTATTCCCCATTACACAGAGAGGGTAACCGAGGCACAAAAGATGAGGCGATTTGCAAAAGGCATGCAGGTTTTACGTGGTAGGAATTCATATCTGGGGGGTCTTTCAAGTTGTTATGTGCTATCCTGAGCCACCTCAATTCATACGCCTTGTAAATACCTAAAGCTGATTGTAGAATGTCTGGGTTTTTTCACGGTGTGTGCATCCTTGGATGTGGGCAGTAGGCACCTTGGAGATGGGTCTCTGTGGGGTGTCCTCTGGTTGTCTGGGGATGGGGACTGCCCCCACCCCCCACCTCGGTGCTGACTTTTGGGAAGATCCTATTGCAGGCCCTTGGCCAGGGGGCGGGGTTCTTGGGTGTCTCAGAGTTCAGGCCGCATTCCTCTGCCCGATAATGTCCCACAGACATGGCTTGACGAAGGCAGTTTGTAGCTTGATTAATGTAGCAGGTGGTTGAGCTCCACGGTGACCCCAGGAAGGAATGAGGCTTTTAGATGGCTGGCCAGAGTATCATGTAACCACATACCCTTTTCCTTTTCCAAGGGAGGCAGAGTTTAAGGCCAAGGTTCAGATTCTGACCCTGCCTTCTACCGGCTTTTCGGCCTTGGACAATTTTTCCTCCCCTTGAGCCTCAGTTTCTTCACCTGGAAGACAGATCATACAGACCATATGTTATATAGAGATCATTCAGAGTTATCCTAAGGATTTGTAATGTGTAATGCTGGCTTCCAAGTTGTAGATAGTATTGGTATAGTACCCACATTTCCCTCCATACTACTTATCAAAATTGTGATTAGGTGGTTATTTGTGGTCATTAGTCTGTTGCAACCACTAGGCCAGCGGTTCTCAACTAGGGGGGTGTTTGGCTCCCCAGGGGGAATGAGACAATATCTGGGGACATGTTTTGGTTGTCACCACTGGGGAGGGGTGCTATGGCATCTAGTGGGTTGAGGCCAGGAATGCTGCTAATATCCTCCAGTGCCTATGAGCCCGCACAACAAAGGATGATGTGATCCCAAATGCCGAGAGTGCCAAGGCTGAGAAAGCCTAGACTGGACTATAAACCCCGTCAGGTCAGTGACTGTGTCTAATTCATTCATCTCTGCATCCCTGCTTGCCCAGCACGATGCCCGGCACACAGGAGACAATCAATATGCATTAAAGAGATGAATGAGGTCTTGGAACACCTTATGTCCCCCAGCGTCCCAGAGGTTTGGCTTGCAGGACGTTTTGAATGGGAAGAAGAGGTTTAGATGGATCTGAATTGTGATCAGCCAATTGGTAATTCAGGCCAAAGAAATTCATGCCGTTTTCCTTCCCAAGCAGGTGCGTGGGGGCCTGAATGATCTGAATTGCAATCACCACTGCATTTTGCTCGTGCGGATACAGGACCCACCTTTATCTGGACCAGCAGGCCGGGGTGGGGGAACATAGGTGGCCGACAAGGAACGCCCTGTCAGCTGGGCCCTTGGGATCTGCCAAGTTGGGGCACAGCTGCTGTCAGCTTCCTGTTTTTTCCCTTTCTGGTGGAATGAAGGAAACCCACTGAATGGCTGTTTTCCACTGACATTTACAGCGCTGCGATAGGCCTTGGATTAATGAGGTCGAGCTCCAGTGTGAAATCTGCCCAATCACTTAAAGCTTGGCCAACCGGAAGACATTGCTTGTTTTTCTTTGGGCCATCCGATGTCTCTGGCCAGGGAAGCAGGAGTGATGACTCTGTGCAAAAGAAGGGAGCGTTTTACACCCCGGAGTTGTAAAGGCTGCAGGTGTTGTCTCCCTTTCAGTGTATTAAGAAGGTGTATTTTCATTGGGCCTTGAAATGAATAACGGATTAAAGCAAAGGTTCACCGTGAGCCCCAGGCTGGCTGCTGAGATTGGAGCTGGGCTATGGAAAGGACCAGGCTGGGTCACTCTTGGGCTCTCCTGGGAGTCGGGAGGAAAAGATTACCCCCAAAGAGCATTCGGACGGGTTAGAGGTACACATTGGTCAGAGTTTATTCTGATGGGGAAAGGTTCTCAGGTAGATGATTCAAACTTGCTCAGGAATCGTCTTGGGGTCCCTGTAAGAAGCAGACTCTGATTCAGGAGGTTTGGGGACTGAGGGCCTGCATTTCTAGCAAGCCTCCTTCTGCTGGTCTGTCCAGTGCACTTTGAGTAGCAAGGGTCCGGAGAATCCCAAGGTGAGGGGTCCCTGGTGCAACCCGCTCAAGCACAAAAGCAAACCCAGCCTGCGTGCACAGCCTCCCGCTCTGCTGGCTGGCGTGCAGCGTCACGTATTTACTGCCCGTCTCTTCCCGGGCCCAGGCCTGGGACCGAGTGTGAAAGGATGGCTGCCGGCTCTCAAGGAGCACTCACTGAGCCAGCCAGGGCAAAGTGTGAGCGGCTTCTAGTGCTTCTAGAAATGTGTGCCCGGAACATACTCTTTCTGGGTCACCTGAGGCTTTTTATTTGTTTTAATTAAATTAATTAGTTAATTAATTAATTAATTAAAATTTTTTTTGGGGGGAGACTTTTGGCCCTAGCCCAACCCACCTGGATTAGAACCGGCCAGGATGGGGCCCTGGGAATCCATATTTTAAAAAAGCGTGCCAGGCTGGGAGAGAGGTAGCCAGGAGGAAGAACCAGCAGTGATGGGAGGTAATGGCTCAGCAGGACTAGGGTAAGGTTGTAGAGTCATATACTCCCTGATGGCCCCTGACTGAGGGAGGGCTGAAACCTAGTCCGCTCCACCTGCCCAACTCTGCACCCTGCAGACTTGCATCTGCCTGGAAGAAAGGGCATCTTTAAAAAAAAAAAAAGAAGAAGAAGAAGAAGAATTATTAGCATTTGGTGCTTATTATGAGCTGATCACTATTTTTTTAGCTCTTTAGTCCTCCTAGCAACTCTCAGGGGTGGCATGGTCACTGATTGTGCTGCAGAGGAAAGTGAGGCACAGAGAGGTTCAATGACTTTCCACAGGCCACACAGCCAGTAAGTGGCAGAGCAAGGATTTGAACCCAGATCTTTAAAGTCTCTGGCTTTTCTTTGGGTGAAAATGCTGTGGCTCTCTGTGTCTGTACTCTGAGGGAGTGCCCTGTTTTAGTTCCTCCCCAAATGGGGGAAGGCTAGCAGTGACCTTGGCTGGCTCTGGAGTCAGACCTGAGTTTGATTTCTGCCTCCACCGCTTACTACAACCCTGAGCCAGTTACTTGCTTAACTTCACTCAGCCTCAGTTTCCCGCTGTGTAACAGAGGAATAATAGTAACATGAGATGATATGATTGACCATTCAGCCTCTGCTTGGCACGTAGGATGTACATCTCCATTATTATTATTACATTAGTATCAGCAAAGTCCACCCCTGGGAGTCACAGGTGGCTTCAGAGCAGAGGGGACAGGTGAGCAGAGCCCTGTGCCGCTGATGTCCCTGCGGGCCGGAGCCGCTGTTTTGTTCACCCCCATCACGTGTGTTACGACATACCGAGGCATCCCTAGCCTTTGCTTCCTGGCACTGGGTAGAGGCCTTAGTGTTTGGGCCACCCTGAGGAGTTCTCAGAATTTCTTGGCTCCTAGGATGGTTCAGAGTCTCGGTCAGAACTGGCTTCATTTCCTGTGGTCCGAGTGCAAGTAGAAGGCACGCATTCTCATACCTCCTGTCTTCAGGGCTCTTGGCCTCTCTCAGTGACTGTTGCCATCTCCATGTCTCTTCTGGAACTGTGTAGTCATCGTTGGCAATCCCAAGGACTGGGCAGAGAGCTAAGGTCACCTTATAGACATCACTTCTTGCCTTTTAAAGAAATAGGGACAATTGCCTCTGGATTTTCATTAGTTTGTGTGTTTTTTTTTTAACGTATGCAATCCAGCTTTTGTTTTCTTATTGCTGTATTTTATGCTTTTTAATTACAAAAGAATACAAATGCATTATTAAAATTTAAACAGTAGGAACATGTGGAAAATGGAAAGTGATATTTCCCCAAACATTACCACCAGCCACTCGTTTCCCCCCTCCTCCCGGAAAAAATTCCTGAATGTTTTATGTACCTTTCCATAAATTTCTTATACATAGACAGACCCATATTCATTTACATGTTTATCTCTTTTTTTCTTTTTAACACATCTATAGATCACTCTTCTGAAACGTCCTTTTTTCAGCTAATTTATCTTAACACATGTCAGCACACAGAGATATGCCTCAGTCTTTAAGGCTACATGATATTCCCGCAATAAAACTTTACCATAATTTATTTCTACTTCCTTTCTGACAGTTGAGATTGTTTCTAGCTTTTTCCTGCTACCAATGTAGGATGCTACAACATGCTTGCTTGTACAATGTCTATCTTTGTACACTGGCATGATTTTATCTATAAGGAAAACTTCCTGCAATTTGAGCTATGACAGGCATTGTCTAATTGTCTTCCCAAGAGGCCAGACCAATTTCTGTTCCATCAACAGTGTGTGGGAATACATCCCCCTTCCCAACGCTGAGTATTAAGTAACTTTAAGTTTTGCCAGTCTGATAGAATAAAATGGAAAACATTTTATTTATAAAAATAAAATGTTTCTGAGTCAGGTTCCATAGTAATTCAAATTTTGACTCTTTAGATTGGGCTTCCATAAAGATTGTTACATATTTAAGATCTACATTTTACCTTGCTCTGTGCTTGAAATGAAAGACATAAAATTATATTAAACCAGTTTCTGCCCTCACACTGATCCATGTCTCTTGGGGTAATCAAAGACTTGGGCAAGTAAAAATAAGAGAAGCCCTAGCTGGTTTGGCTCAGTGAATAGAGTGTTGGCCCACAGACAGAAGGGTTCCATCAAGGGCATGTACCTCAGCTTCAGGCTCCATCCCTGCTCTGGTCTTGGAGTTTGTAGGAGGCAACTAATCAATGTGTCTCTCTCACATAGATGTTTCTGTCTCTCCCCATCCCTTCTACTCTTTAAAAACCAATAGAAAGACGTCCTCAGGTGAGGACAACAACAGCAAAGAGAAAGAGTATGGTTCAAGTATGCTAAAGGAATGCATAAAAAAGCTAACTTTTTGTCTGATAAACTCTTATCTTCATGAATATGACAAATGAATTCTTAAAATACAATATACATTGTGATGGGGGTGGGACTAGAAATTCTCAAAAGAAAATGACTTGATTAGAAGACAAAAATCACGCAGCTAACCTTTAGTGGGGGCAGCAGAAGAGGTGGGCAATTAGGAAGGGACAATTAATTTTGAAATAGTCTCTTTGGTGGCTCCCCTGTTTCCTAAAGGGGTTTGTTTGAAGGAGGCTGTGCAGAAACCCAGTTGAGTTTGCAGCTGGGAGTGCTTACCGATCACTCATACCTGGGCAAATGCATGTTAGTCCAGTAAGAGTGAGAGCAAAGGAGCAGGGACTGGCTTTAAAAATCGACAGGCTTGGAGCTCATAGAGTTTGGATGTTGGTGGCATGTACAGGCTGTTATCCCAGTTACAAGGCGGTGTGCTCTGAACAGCACCCGTTGTAGAGCAGGTACACTGGAAGGGTGTTCATTGCGATGAGTGAGCATCAAAGATGGCTCTTTTCTTGTAAAGGGGCCTCCAACTAAAAAAGAATAGATCTATTTAGCAAGGGATATGATCAGCTAATCTACTCACCTTTGGGGAGCCATACCTTAGATATTCATTTTCTCGGGGCCACCTGTCCTGGAGATACTCATTCACTGGGGTGTCTTAAGAACAGCACAAGGCAAGGAGCAGTTGACAATTTCTTAAACAGCGCTGTGGATTGAGCCTAACCATTGTTTTACAGCACATCACCTCAGCAGGGATGTGTGGGGCCAATTAAAAGGCTTTCAGAGTTGAAGAGACCGTGCAGCCAGGGGCAATCCCATCCCATCCTTTCATGGAAGGCAAGATGGGAGCCAGGTGAGGTGTGTCCTGGGTCTGGCCCTCAGTGTGACCTCTTCCTCCAGTAGCCAGGTCTCTTTTTTTAAAAAATATATTTTACTGATTTTTTACAGAGAGGAAGGGAGAGGGATAGAAAGTCAGAAACATCGATGAGAGAGAGACATCGATCAGCCGCCTCCTGCACGCTCCATACTGGAGATGTGCTCGCAAGCAAGGTACATGCCCCCGACCGGAATCAAACCTGGGACCTTTCAGTCCGCAGGCCAACGCTCTATCCACTGAGCCAAACCGGTCTCGGCAGCCAGTTCTCTTTTGTCTGTTTGATGCTACAGCTCTGGTTCCAAACCCAAGGACCATTCCCTGTGACAGAACCGATAGAAAAATCTGAATTTTCAGTCTCAAGGTTTCCCACCTTCTGACAACTCTCTCATTTTTGAAATACCTACCATATGCTGGATGGCTCTCTAGCAGGATGTATAGATGAATAACGTATATGCCTTGTCATTCAAGAGCATCTAGTCCAGTGGTTTTCAACCTTCCTAATGCTGTGGCCCTTTAATACAGTTCTTCATGTGGTGGTGACCCCCAACCATAAAATTATTTTCGTTGCTACTTCGTAACTGTAATTTTACTACTGTTAATGAATCATAATGTAAATAGCTGTGTTTTCCAATGGTCGCGGCCGCTGCTATAGAGCCTAAGACCATCGGAAAACACAGCTATTTGCATTATGATTCATTAACAGTAGCAAAATTATAGTTATGAAGTAGCAACGAAAATAATTTTATGGTTGGGGGTCACCACATCATGAGGAACTAACTGTATTAAAGGGTCGCGGCATTAGAAAGGTTGAGAACCACTGATCTAGTCCAATGGAAGAGGCAGATTGGAAACTAATAATTACTGAAGAGTGCTGAGCGCCACAATAGAGATGTGGTCACATGCCTTGGAACTAGAGAGGAGAAAGAAACCCATTTGGCACAGGGCAGATAAAGAACAATTCAGAGGGAATAAAAAGAGCATTGAGACACTGTGCAAATGAGACAAGGCAAGTCAAGTGCTGAGCATGGTGCCTGGAAAAGCACTTAAGAGATGATAGATAGGATTATTATAGCGCTTGCACTAGCTCTCGAAGAACAGAGGAGAGATTGCCAGGTGGAGAGAAAGAAGGGTGTTGCCACTCCATGGAACAGCATGAATGAAGGTGAGGAGGTGGGTCTGCTGGAGTGAAACCTGCACAGGCTTTGTAGCAGAGAAATCTAAATCTGGGATCTGTCACTTAGGAGTTGATGACATTGGGCCTGTTAAGATGAGCCACCACTTTCTAATCTATCCATTGGAGATAATGACACCTGTTTAAAATGGCTCATTGTGGAGAGTAAAGTTAATTTATGTGCAGACCTTGACACAGGGTCTCAGCAAATGGTGGGGACCATTGCAAGATGTGAACCCATCAGACTCTTCAGTGTAGCTGGGAAGTGGAGAGTTCAGTGAGTTTGGGACATTAGGATGGCCAGAGATAAAGTTAAAATGTCAAAGCCACACACTAGATGGGCTGAACCATTAGGCTGAGGAGTTTAGACTGGACCCTTTAGGCAGCAGAGATTAAATGCTCCCCTACAATGGAAATACAGAATGAGACTTGATTTCAGAATGGAAAAATGTGCCAGTGGTGTGGATGGTGGGTTGGAAGGTAAGGGGTAGAGACTAAAAAACCACTTTGGGGAATGCTGTCTAACCCACCACTCACCTTAGCCTAGTGAAAGCTGGGTTCAGTCCTACAACCAAGTACTGCCCAGAGAGGCAGATGACAGTGGTAAAGAGCGTGGGCTTCCGTGTCATGGCCCATGTGGGTGTGAATCAGAGCCCTGCTGCTTACTGGCTGTATCACCTTGGCAATTACCCCACTGGGGTTTGGTTTACCCTTCTGTAAACTAGAGATTAATAGCACCTTTCTCATAGGCTCATTGTGAGGATTAAATGAGATCGTGTAGATAAAGCACTTAGCTCTAGAAACGCAGTTGATAATTAGAATTTTTAAAAATTGAACATTTGATGATGGATTTATTTTTCCATGAAACGTCTATTAACCTCCCCTGGAGCTACCCATGTTCCACAAAGAAACATCTGCTTTAGTCTTTCTAGAGAAACGGCGGCACTTTCTGCTCCAAGAAATAGTAGGGAGGGTTGCCAAGTTCTAACACAGTGGTTCTTGGATGCACGGTAGACCCACCAGGGGAGCTTTTAAAAATTGTAATGCCTGGTTGCACCTCAGATCAATTAAACTAGACTCTCTGGAGGTGGGACCCAGGCATCAATATTTTAAAAATGTTTAATGAGTTAAGGTAAGACAAATAAAGGATGGATTTTTCACAAACTGAACATGCCTTTGTAACACATATCCTGCTAAAACATACACACACACACACACACACACATTACCAGTATCCCAGAAGTACCCCTTATGTCATTTTCCAGTCACTCTCACCCCAAAATCACTTCCCTGATTAATAACAGATCAGTTTTGCTTGCTACTGAGTTTTATATAAACGGAATCATATATCATCTATTTGTATGTGTGTGTATTTGGCTCATTTTGGTTAACCTTGTGAGAGTTCAATTGTATATTGCTTGTTCTCATTTCTCGTTCACAATGTTCCCTTGTGTGAATACACCATAATTCTTTTCTAGACTACTGTTGGTGGGCATTTTGGACAGTTTATACCTTGGGACTGTTATAAACAGTGCTATTAAATTCTTGTAAATGCCGTTGGAAAGTGTATATAGAAATTTCTGTTGGACACATTCCTAGGAATGAAATAGCTGGATATAAGGTGTGTGTATGCTCAGCTTCACAAGATATTGCTGAGAAGTTCTAAAAGTGGCTGTATCAATTTCTATATTCCCAGTGTATGAGAATCTTGTCAACAGTTGCTAATTTCTGATGTAAAAACATTTTTGGGGCCATTTTGGTGGATGTATAGTAGTCTTGCTCTGTGATCTTAATATATGTCCCTAGCATCTCCAGTGTTTCCAATAGGTAGCCAAGTTTGAGAATCTCTTTCTTACCAGGTTTTGAAAAGCTAAATACCTGTTAATGAAACTGGATGAAAGAGATGTTACAGTGGTCAGTGCCTCCCCATGGAGTCCCTGTTGTTTCTGTACCTAGAGGTTTTTACAGAATTGGTCTGTCTGATCCTCTAGTGGAGGGTACCTTTGCTGTGGAAGGAGAATGGGGGGTGTATCAAACCTGACAGCCTGCCCCTCACCCTCATTCCTCTGTGCTTTTCGTGGGGCAAATGGCTCCATCAGGAGTGATCTGAGAGCTGGAAAGAGGCCATAGTAGGACCTCAATTTCTTCTTCTGATTTAAGACCTGAAAGAGAAGGGAGGACCTGAGAAGTGCTGTGTGTGTGTGTGTGTGTGTGTGTGTGTGTGTGTGTATGTGTGTGTCCTATAACTAATAGAGAGATGCTGTCAGATAAAAAGATTTTTTTTTTGTGTGTAACCAGAACTTAAGATTTTGTATTGTATATTAGCTTTCCAAAACTTGCCCATTACCTTGTACTTGGAAAGTGTTAAAAAAAAAAGTTATTGAAGTCAATATTAGCACTGTGTCCAGTGAAAAGCACAACTCACAGTGCAAAGAAAGGTGTTGGTGGGGATTTAGCTGATCTGATTGATAGTTTTGTTCTTTTTGTAGTTTCTATGCAGTGGCTGAGATTTCCTGTTTGTTCATTTATTACAAGCGTATTTTCCTTTATAACCTTGAACAAAATTATAAGAGCAACTTTAAGATAACTTATCTGTTAGCTCTAACATCTTGGGTCCTCTTGTGGTAGATCTCTAATGATTATCTTCCTTCTTGAGTTTGGGCCACATTTTTCTGTTTGTTTAAAATATTTTCTTCTTAGTAATTTTGTATTACATCCTGAGTATTGTGAATGAGACTTGAAGAGACTCTTGATTCTATATTTCTCAAAACAGTACGATTTATTTATTTATTTATTTGCCAAATTCAAATTCTAAACTCAATTTCTCTTGAGTGGGCATTAGCTGAAATCTTTCTTTAGTTCTGTTAGCTTTAGTTGGGCTGTTTGAAACCTGCCCTATACTTGCCTCTTTCATGGAAATTTGGGCAGAATATATATTCAGAATATGGAGCTACTGTTCTGTGACTCTTTTCTGGGATGTCTCACCTTACTTTCCAGCTGTAGTTACCTGAACTCTGTCCTCTAATTCCTCAAAAATTAAGAATCAAGATTCCTATCCAAATTGTAGTCCCTGTGTAACATTGACTGGAGCCTGTTCTCGGGTCTAAGCTATAAAAATAGAGACATCACCTATTGCCGTTTCTTGCTTTCAAGTGTTAACTCCCTCCAGTTTATGTATGTTTGTTGCTGAACAAATCAAATGCCTTTCAATAATCTCTCTCTCTCTCTCTCTCTCTCTCTCTCTCTCTCTCTCTCTCCCTCTCTCTCTCTCTCTCCCCCTCTCTCCCTCTCTCTCTGTTTCTCTGTCTTTCTCCAGAGTTTATAATAGTTATATGTGAGAGGGGACATCTTCTAAGAGCTACTTCGACATTACTAGAAGCAGAGCCTTTCTGGCAAATAATTTTGCACATTAAGAGACCCTCAGCAAAAGGGGGAAAAGGAAATATATGTAATAATTTAAACAATAAAAATTTTAAATTTAAAAAAGAGGATATACTTGTAACATAGAAACCCACACATGAAACCTATGTTCGTGTTGACCAATGTCAACCATCAATTAAAAGAAAAAAGAATATATAACTAAAGAAAAAGAGACCCTTAGAGCTGCCACCCATTTTATTGCTTAGCACATAGTAGATGGCAATAAGTACTTACTGACTACATGAATGTGGCTTTAAATGGAAAATGAAAGTGTATTAGGGGAGAAATTTTCTGAAACTAGTTAATCGGTAACATCAGGTATAAAATAGGATGTTCAGTAATTTGCTGGAGAAAATGATGAGTGAAATGGTTGAAATAATATTAAGACCCCAGGTATCTGAGTGTAGACCAAAGTGAACCGGAGATTTCAGCATAAGGGCAATATTCAGTTGTGATGGTAATGGCGCTTTCATGGGAGTGACTCTGTGGCTTACAAAGAATGTACCATGTTCAATGGGAATAAAGCTGGTCAAAGGGGAGGCAGAGGTATGCTTAGAGTTCGTACATCCAAGAGGATCCAAGAGGAGGGAATCAAAGTGAAGGAACTTTGGCTGGAGATCAAAGTGGGAAGGAACCGAAGCAATGTAAAGGCAGTCCACTGCAGCTTGCTTTTCTCTGTGTGGTGACCTGGCAGGTCACAAATCCAGTACTCAGAGACTTCAAAGACTGCACATTGGGTGGAAAATTCATACCAAAATGCAGAGCATCTGGGAACTTCCTGACTTAGTGTATTGACAATTTCATCACTCAGAGAATAGAGCACAGAGGACAGTTGCTATTATGAGGATAGTTGCTGTTATGATTCTGGTTTGGCTGAAGTAGAGAAAGCGCTCCCCAAGGAAAGGATACTGGTGATAGGCAGCTGAGCCCACAGGGGTTTGAAAGGCAGATTTTAGGACATTTAGGATGAGATACAGGCATTTCCTGCTTACGCCTCCAAAGGGTGATGGCAGCTCCACTAGTAGGGGAAGTTATGGATTCACTATTACCCTCACTCTGCATAGATGTCATTTATTCTCCTTTAAGGATTCCTCTTACTGCTCTCAGTTGTGCTCCTGTGGGCTATCTTCCCTGTCTGGCATTTTTGTTTGTTTGTTTGTTTTTAAGCAAGAGAGCTATTCAAAATATTTCTTCATCATGGCCCAGGCACAGACCAGTCAGAAGAGGGGCTAGCCACCAACTGGAAAGTCAGCCCAAGTTACAAATCCCTTAACCTCTCTGAGCATCAGCTTTCTCCTCTTTGAAATGGGGCAGTACCTACAGTGCAGAGCTGGGGCAATGATTTCAAGAGGTGTTACATGTGAAGAGCTTGACACGTTGAAGCTGTGCTGTGCCCAGAAGCTGCCATTATTACCCTGCCTTCTTTATCTCTGGGTTCATTTCACTTACGTGTTTTATAGATTCTGTGATGCTTATCTTTAGTTTCATTAAGCACATGTTTTATTCTATCCTGACTTCAACAAGTATTCGTTCAATTACAAATTGATCTGTCTGGTTTCTTAGTGAACATATCCTCTTAAGCTCTCCTGGCATGGTTCTGTGGTTGAGTGTTGACCTAGGAACCAGGAGATCATGATTCGATTCCCAGTCAGGGCACATGCCCAGGTTGTGGGCTCAATTCCCAGTGTGGGGTGTGCAGGAGGCAGTCGATCAATGATTCTCTTTCATCATTGATGTTTCTATTTCTTTCTCCCTCTTCCTTCCTCTCTGAAATCAATAAAAAAATATTTTTAAAAAATGTCCTCTTATCTCCCTGATCATGAATACTGTAGATTTTCTGAAATATCCTTGCATTTCATGGGGCAGATCTTTTAAAGCACTGATGTGTTTTATGTGTATGTGTGTGTTTTTTTCCTAGCTGCTGCTGCTGCTGCTCCTTCTCCTCTTCCTCCTCCTCTTCCTCTTCCTCCTGTTCCTCCTTCTTCTATGTTCATAGGCTCCTGGATTAAGCAGACCGGGGTTCAAGTCCCAGATCCACCACTTACTGGCTGTGCAGTTAATTGGTATCCATTCTCTGCATTGTTCTAATTCTTCCCCTCCTCATTCTTTCTTCCTCTAGTAGATGACTCTCTCCTTTGAGTCCAATTCTGTGGTTTTTATTGTCCTTGTTCCATTGGAATGAATCTCTAAACATCAAAGAACAAACAATATGAAAAGCTTTTTAAAATTCCCATCCCAGCTACTTTCTGATTGGCTAAGAACACCCCTGGCTAAAAGGGCAGAGATAGCTTGCTAGGGGTACCTTTATGTTGGTAATGGTGTGGAGTCCAAGATGCTTGGAAAGGACAAGACAGTGATCCATAGTTGGTTGTAGTGCCTTTGTCTCTCCCCTTCAAGAATGGACCCCATCCAGAATGCTTATCTTCCTACTCTGCAGGGACAGAGTTGGGAGAGGTGGCAGTCAGCTGCAGGGGCTGCCTTCCATTGCTTGAGTTGGCTCAAGTAAAGATGGCAGCTTCTTAGAATCGGAATCTAATTAACTCAAGGGGATGGACTATAATTCTTCATTCTACCCCTAGTTCAAGTTACTGGAGAAATTCCTATTAGAACCTAAGCTATTCTTGAATCTATATCTATCATTGTGGCCATGACGATGTTGAGTTGTTTGGCTGATATACTAGGTTTTGAGGGGTGCTTCCACTCACTCTAATAACTTTCTAGACATTTGTGTTTAAGACTAGAGGATTTTGAATAATAGGGCAAAGGCAAGTATTGAAATCCAAGTTTAGGTTAGCATGATGTAGAATAGAGTTGTACACTCTGTGCACACAGCCACTTCCCACTCCTTTATCTGTGGCAGGCATTACCAATCAATCAAACACTCATTCCTCCTGCTATCATACATGGCCCCATAACCCCTGCCCTCACAGTGCTCCAAGTAGCCAAAACAAACCAAGAGCTGGCAGAGCACACCAAAGTTGGGCCAAGGGTGTCATGCTCAGAGAGGGAGACAGAGGAGACAGGCCACTCCAGCCTTAGCCACTGTGAGTGACTGTCCTGTTTACTAAATGTGTAACCCAGGAGGTCAGGTAGCCTCCTTTGGAAAATGATCCCTCCAGCTGTAAAGGGAGTATTTGTCTCCCTGCAAAGGGAGGGAGTGGACCACAGTCCCCCAAGCGAGAGAAACAGTATATGTAATTCGACTCTCATTTCCCTGTGCTTAGCTATTAC
Source organism: Lasiurus cinereus (assembly GCA_011751065.1). Lineage (NCBI taxonomy): Eukaryota > Metazoa > Chordata > Mammalia > Chiroptera > Vespertilionidae > Lasiurus > Lasiurus cinereus. The sequence goes on along the minus strand of JAAGEH010000480.1, from coordinate 45,709,982 downwards.
ATAAGCTCCTTTAGAAGACTGGCTGTTTGGTTTAGCACTGTCACTGTGACTGACTAATATATTCGTAGATATCGTGTCAGCCTCGTGTGTCCTTGGCACCTTCATTCTGTCCCCTACAGCCTCCCACACACTGGCATTCTTACCCACAAGTGTGTGGGCCTCTCTGTAGTTTCAGGTTCTCGGGGAGAAGCTCAGCGTGGAAGACTGATGTGTTCATGGGTTTTCCTTCACCTGTTCGAGCTGTGGCTTCCTTTGAAGTTTTCCTGGAGCTGAGCCTGAGAAAGCTGTATCACCTTCACAGGCAGAACGAATCCAAAACACCATCAATCAGTATCTACTGGGAATGGTTCTAACAGGCTGCCTCGCCTGATGGATACCAAGTGCTGGGCTGCAAACACCCATGATAGAATGCTTGCTGCTAGTGCAGATGATCTGTCTGCCAAGCCAGGCCTGGGGCTCACTGGGCAAGTCCCCCCTACAACCCTACACAGACCTTCTCTCTTAACAGTCTCCTTAGTGGCCATGGGGTTCTTGAGGTTGGGGACCCCTGCATCATACCATGGCTGGGCTTTGTTGAATCGTTAACATGAGATAATTTCTTCATGTCAAGCTGATCCTACTTCTTCATTTTGCCTGTCCATGATCCCAACTCTGTTCTCTAGAGACTTGGAACAAAGGTAATACTTTCCCTCATGGCTTTTGTTAAGGCCTAGTCCCTATAATCACAATATGGCCATCCAGTTCAGAAAGAGGCCAGCGGGGTTTTATCTCCATGCTGGGCATGATTCTTTCCCTGACAGAGCTCACAATACACCAGTTGCTTGATCGCTCTTTGTTCTTGGTGAACTTGTGGTTTTTAAGTCTTGTTGACTTTTCCTGAGCCCCAACCCTCAAATTTTACCTTCAGAGGACAGTGACAAGTCAGGGCCAAACCTAGGGCCCCCATGAAGAAGCTCAGTGGGGATAGATGGAGTTAAAGAGGAGATCCTTGGGAACCCACATCCCACAACAGATTTAAAGCAGGATGTGTATCTAGGATGGCTATCCCTTCATCTCAGAAGGGACAGGTCAGTCAGTCCACAAAACCCCCTGAGAATGGGGTTGAGGGAGACAATTTCTAATTCAGATATTTGGAGCATCAAGGGGCCCAGAAGTCTCTTTGCTCATGAGTAAAGCATCTTTATCCTGGGATAGGGGGTGATGCTGTTATTCAAATAAGTGGCTATGGGAGGGTGGGGCTGTGCATTCTTTAGGAGAGAAAGTGGGTCCCAAGTGAGCGCCAAGGAGGAGGGGAAGCCTGGGCTGTTTTGTTTTCCTCTCCCCCTCATGCTCAATGTGACAGGAAGCGCAGGGAGAACGCACTCACTGCCTTCCTCCAGGCTCTGCCAATATTGTGTGAAGAAGAATAGCTTATGAACAAGGAAGAAAATCTTTGTTTTTATAATTAATGACTTTAATTTTCTTTACAGTCCTTGTACATTCCAAATTTCAATAAGTACACCACTTTTATGACGAAACAGTCATTATTTTAAAAATAACTGGCAATTTTCACAATCCTCTTGAGTGCATCCAATCGCGAGTGGAAAGGTGAAGTGAGAAAAATACATATATAGGAGAAAAACATGTAAGAAAATAAGAAACAAAGATGATGCAGACCCATAATCTGCATTCAATCAGTGCTTACAAATAAATGCCGAGTAGAAAAAAGTGTAGGCTTTCATCTCAAACAGATATGAATTTAATCCCAACACTCCCATTTGCCAGCTAAGCAATAATGCGTGAGTCACTCTAAAGGTTTTTTTTTTCTCACTTGTAAAAATAGGATTTTAATTTCTATCTCACCGAGCTGTTACACGAGTCATATGAAAGCATTTTGTGAAGAGGCTAGCCCAGTGTAAGTACGTAAGTGTTTTTCAACGTTTTCAATATATTAACAAATTTGTATATCCAATATATGGATTTGACAAATGGATAACATAATGAACACTTGAAGGCTGAGACATGGTCAGGTGATGAAGAGTAATAATGGCATGAGCAGTGTGAGGGAAGACTGTGTCAGTTTTCTGATTCATAAAAGTGAGGGATTATCAGTACTTACTGGAAAGAGGAGTTACGTGACCAGATTGAATTGGGATTCTTACAAGTTTGTCAACTTTCAGAAAAAGTGAGATAAGCCCAAACTGTGAGTTATCCATGCTATGTGCCTTAGGATACTCAGATTTCAAGTAGCCAAAATGTGACTAAAATTGCCTTCTGCAAAAAGGAAGCAATCATCTTAGATGATGAGAAGTTTGGGATTAGGGAAATTACAAGTTTGATGATGCCAACAAAGACCGTGTTTCTTATTCCTTTCTGCTGTTACTGTACTCTCCTCAGTTCCAAAACAGCTGCTATACCTTTCCAAATACCTCTTTTTAGAAGTTACAAAATCATTCCCCAGAAAGTTCTCCCACCTTGGAAATTTTCCCTTCCTACCTCACCTGGGACTGCTTCTCCTGAAGCATATGGAAGGCATATACCAAACAGTTCAGTTAGAAACAACCAGAAGAGAAGCAGAGAAGTGGGGGCAGGTGGCTACTAGAAAAGCTACTAAACAGGGTCTGCCATGTCTATCTATGCACAGGACATGCAGGGAGTTGAACAAACATGAAGTTGGAGTCTGAATGGATATACTGAGGTACCCCCCAGGGTCACAATGTATGAAATGAAAGAATAGAGCCAAGAAAGGGATGTCCCTGGACTAGGATACAGGATGGGGAGTTGGGGGCGGGGGAGTAGGGTGGTTTCTTGAGTAGGGAAAGAATAACCTCATTTCCTACCAGTCACTAGTGGCAAGACTAAAGATACTAATGGGCTCAACAGCAACAATAAAAACAGCCAGGGACATGAGACAAAAGACAAGAAAAAGTGTGTAGGGGCACTCCATCCACAGAACTGTGGAATGAGATACCCTTAGCCCTATGATCAGGAAAACTCCTACCCCATGAAGAGCTGGCTCTGGCCTGGTGGGACTTACAGAGAAGCTTGTTAGGGGCCAATAGCCAGCAGGACTCCAACAAATAGCCAGATGCCCACCTGCATGACATTTATGAACTACCAGCAATCTCCATGATGTCCTCTGACAGACCCCACAGCCATCTCCAGGTTATCTCGATTCTCAACTTCCCAGTAATGTTTCCCTTAAGCGAAAAAGTTTTCCCCCAAAATAGGGTGTTGAAATCTCTCCACAGAGTGTGTGGTCTGCTGAGTATTCCTCCATCCAGTAAAGTAGTTCGAGGCTGTAGGAAATAGTGGCCAAGAACTGGCTGACACTCCCTTTTTCACGTACCTCCTTCCTGGGAGGAGACGAGTTGGGATGAGCTGTGTCTTCAGCTAAACTGATAACCACTTGGAATGGCTTCAGCGTTTCCTTCATCATCGTGGCACACAGTCTTCACCTTCAGAACTTCAAGGGAATAGTTTCCGTCCCGATTCTCACTCCTGGTCAAAAGATCTTTTGGATTCCCAAGCAACTCCAGGATGGGGCTCTGGCTCATCTCCCCAACTTCTAAGAGGAGCCTCTTCAAGGAAGTGGTTATTTGATGGAGCTTTAATGTGTTCTCAGTCTGTCTCTTCTTTGTCTCTTCTTCTTTGCTCAGCCTCTGAAGAAACAGCTTCTCTTCTGCAGCCCAGAAGTGGTGTAGCTTTGCAACCTCTGCACTGAGCCTCAGTTTGATTTTCTGTCTAGTTCTTCCACTAGTAGCACCCTTCACTTCCATGTCCTGTAAATGCTTGGCTTTCTTCATTTTGGCTGATAGACGACACTAAGTTTTCCCCAAAGCTCCCGAAGGCCTCGTCGTTGATGGACGCCATGGAGTGGGACTGGTGCTCCTGGGATTCACTACATACCAAGCACCCGCCCCTGGTTTTCCTCGCAGAAGAGAAGCAGGGGCTCCTAGTGGCAGCTACACAGGCCCTGGTGGGGCACTACATCTTCTCCACCAGCCAGGCCAGGGACAGTTGGGCCGCAGTGTGGTGGGAGATGAAGGCTGCTGGCACTCAGGGTGCCCAGCTGTGGGCATAAGCAGCCACGGCAGATGTTGTGACTGTACTCGCTGGACACCAAGGTCAACAGGCCTCAAAATCCGCAAGTTCAGACAGTTGGGCAGGTCAGCTCCTTGGCAGTCCTCGAATTCCATGACGCTTCTCATCCCCAGAGCAGCCCACGCCTCCCACCACAGGGGAAAGCACAGCTCACTTCTGGGGCAGGTGGCTCTGTAGGGGCAGGAACTGGTCTGGCTGCGGCCCTTTCCTGCAGGGGTGTGGCGGGCAGCAGCACGTGAGCTCAGGAGCCACAGGATTTCCCTCTGTGTGGCTGCCCAGGCCTGGACACCGGACGTGATGGGATGTGGGCTATTCAAAAAAAAAAAATCATAACGTTTCTTTTAGCAGGGTGAACTCTGAGACACTGTCTGACTCATATTTTAATGCCTCCTCCATTTGAATTCACCTTCCTTCACATTGTTTTTCTCAAGGCACTAGGCTCGAGTCCAAAGATGTGTCAACAAGCTGCTCCCTGGGAGTGAGGAGTCACAAAACCCGGGCCTCCTGTCCCATCTCAGGGTTCAGGAGCCTGTTTTTGGCCTCCCGCCCTTCTTTAAGGCTGGCTCTGGGCTTGGGTCTAAATGGCCCTAAGTGGCCACTCTAGGGAAAAGTGAGGGTATCTGGTAGTATGTCCCAGCGAGGACACTGTCTTGCTTCAGCCCACAGTTCCTTCTGGGGTCCCCATTCCTGCATACCTAAAAACTACATTGCTCTGTTAGGGGGCTCTTGGCTACAAGTAACAAAATTCAATCCAACTGGTTTAAGTGATGAAGGGCGTTTTATTGGCTTGGAAAGTTGAAGTGCGGAGGTCCCTACGCTAAAGGACCCTCTTCCAACTCCCAGCCCTTATCCAAAGGCCAGTTTCCTGCATGGCTGGCAGCAAGATCACTTCCAGCAGCTACCGGGGTGAAGGGTGGTGTCCATGCTTCAGGTTTGCAGGCAGTGGGAAGAAAGAGCTTCTGATTGGTCAATTTAGGCCATGTGCCTATCCCAGCTAATCACTGTGCCTGAACTTAGGCTGTTGCTGACAGGCTCTGGCCAACCAGGACCTAGTGGGGTGTGATAATGGGAAAACTGCAAGGACCTTCACCAAACTGACTTCCTCCTCTTGTTTCTCCAGAGGCATATCCATTCCCCAAACAATACTCTTGTAATAGTCTTCATTTGGGGGCAGGAGGAATTCTGTAGTGCATCCTGCCCATCCCATTCCCCTTCCCTCTCTACCACCCCGGCCCCCGACTCCAAAGCCCCAGCACCTTCCTCTCCCTTTCCTCTCAAGGCTCAGCTTTGTGGGGTGTAGCCCCTACTTCCCTGATGTACACTGACTCAGTTTCTCCCCTTGAAGGCAGTGAGGGTTAGTGGATGAAGCAAGAGGAGTCAGTTCAGGCTATGCCAGACAGCAACAGATGTTGAATCAAGGCTCGCCTAACAGCCTGTTCTCGCTCACTGAGGGTCAAATACCTTGGCCTCAGACTTCCTGCTGCCCACAGTCAGGCTATTTTGGCTCATCTATCCGACTTCACACACACACACACACACACACACACACACACACACACACTCAACTGCCTTGCTTCTGATTTCTCATATCACACACCTTCCTGCCCCCACGACTACACACACACACACACACACACACACACACACACACACACAAAACCGGCCTCTGCAGATCCCTCCCACACCTGCCTGGCCAGCCTGGCCGCTCCATTGACTGGAGGTTCCACATGCCCAATTCTCCACAGGATGATCCATCTGGATGTTTCCACAACACACTGGCTCCGTGTCTCCAAGGAGGTTATCCTCCAAATGAGGTCCTTGGGGGATCCCCTTTAAGGGTGGATGATGCTGTTGCTCTCCCACGTTCTGGCAGTTTGGGCTGTGTCCCCAACACCATTCAAGACTGTCTCTGGAAGTATAAGACAGGTGTGCCCAGGTTTCAGGAGGGGGCCAGCCCCCAGCCTTCGGAGCCAGCACCTCTGTGGGCTACCCCAGCATCCAGGCCAACACCTTGTCTTGGGAGTCGCCCAGCTGCTGGGTTAGTGGTAGGGTGGCAAGTCTTTAATTAGACCAAGCAGGGTTTTCTCGGCCAGGGGTGGGAGGAGGAGGTGTGTGGGTCTATTGGGGAAAACTAGGTCACCTGAAAACCAGTAGCCAAGAGGGAGCTGTCCTGGAGCCCCAGCTCCAGGGAACCCAGAGGGGCGATGCGGGAGGGGCTGGCAGGGGGAGCAAAGTCAGAGAAAATGTGCTCTGGCCCCTTTTACTGGCTCTTGGGAGGCATCGTCCTCACCTTTCTCCAGGGGGCTGGGCAACTGCCCTTAATTCCTTAACCCTGCGCAAACTGCCGAGCCAGGGAGCTCACTGCTGTGAGTGTCTTTGGTCTGCCTGGGGCTTGGACCCAGGGAGGGAACACTGCACTGGGAGTCAGGGTTCGAGGTACTAGCTCAGCCTCTATTCTTGGAGCGTGTCACCCACTCCCTGGGCCTCTGTTGTGTCATCCATCCAAGGGGCAGGGACTGTGCCCATCTTTGACCCTGCTGTGTCCCTAGCCCTTAGCACCATCCTGGCATGTGATACATGCCTAATAACTATTTGTCAGATGAAATACCAAACTCATACAAATGCTTCTCTATAAGATTGTCATCATTGAGGATGGGTGGCCAGGTGGCTTTTCCAAATGTCAGTCATGTACAATCTTTGCCAGCACTAAATGCCATCATCATTTAATTTTTCGTTGCTATCACCTTGCTAGCTTTCCACTGAAATAGATTGATTAAAAAGGGAAATTTTATGTCACGACTATAAAGAAACAAACCCACAGAAAACACAACAGTGTCATTCATTACATTCTATCTTGGATACAATCACTTGCTTGGAGCCTGCTTTCTCGTTATTTACCAGGGAGATTGGCATGGTTAAAATGATGTTAATGGCCTATTAGTGCTGAACTGATAACTTTCTCCTGGAGACAACCTGATGGATTAAAAAAGAAGTGAAACGGGTATACTTGCTTTCTCTGAGCCCATGCTATACTGAACCTTGCCCTGTGCTTTTGAAAAGTCCTTCAGAATGGGCTCTCTTTCCACACTTAGGGAAACACTCAGCTGAGATGATGGTTGGGCAAGTTCTTGCAAAGGCATTAAGTGCTTTAACAGTGTAAGTGGTGGGTTTGGTTATTCTTATCGTCAGCCTTAGCATGCTTTTGGTGTTTCCCACTTGGAAAGTGATCAATAAATAATTAATAAGGAAGAAAAGAGTAGCTTGTCTGGGTACAGAATCCTAGGCCTGAGAGAAATCCTACAGAGCACTCATGTTGATGACATAGGGGACATTTACTGTCCAGTGAGTGATGAAGAATTGGCTACCTCCTGAGGAAGCCACTGGATCATAAGCGCCTTGTGGAACTGCTTGTTGGACAGCTCCGGAGGTTGGAGTCTGTTCTGTGGGTGCACACAGTGATTCCCCTGGACCTTGGCCCTGTTCTGCACTGGGGAGACTATCTTCTCTTTCTTGTGCAGATTGGACCTGTGGATATTTGGAGACATTTGTCTCAATTTGCCCAAGACAGGGCTTGCCAACGCAAATGACCATAGGAGTTAGCAAGGGTGGCCATTTAGTGAAGGAGGACAGGGGAGAGTAATGGGGAGTAGTGGGGATTAGGACAAATTAGAAGGTGTGTGCCTGTATGAAGGGGACAGTCCCACTCCACACCTGCTGGCTGTTGCCATGTGAGCCCAGCATGGCCAGGTTCTGAGAAGTCCTAAGAAAAGCTGAAAATTGGATTTTGATGATGACATCTCCAAGTTCCCGAGGCAAGCCATGAATTATGATATTGTAAAACATGGTGTAGTCCATGTTGTGGGCCACAGGGGGCTTTCAGGTTCGGTCTGGTCTAGAGCCACAAGTTGCTCACCACGGCCCCCCGAGACTTCTGTTCCCTTTGGGCTGGGCAGCGCCACCCTCTTCAAGCCATGTTTGTGTGTGTTGTTTCCTGAACTCCCTCCCTGATGGTCACCCCCTCTTCATGCCTTTGAGAGTTGCCCAGCTCCCTCTCAGCCCATGTCTCTACCTCTGACCTGGTGAGCTCCTTCATACTCATCCTTGGAGATTATCAGTTGCCCTTTGCTCTGGAGAACGTTTCCTGACAACCCCAGGCAGGCTGGCTTGTTCATTTTCTAGCCGTGTGTTGTTGGGTAAATATCTCTTTGTGCCCCACTTTCCTTACCTATGAAAAGGAATGGTAATAGTACCTACCTCATTAGCTTGTCAGGATTAAATGAATTTATAGATAGATTGACAGGCAGGCAGACTGACTGACTGGGATTTACCACAAGGCAGAGCTGGTCCCTAATCCATCTCTGAATCAGAACTTGTCACAGCGCAGGTGTTCCCAGAATGTTTAATTATCTGAGAAAGGGGGGAAAGTAGACATGTGGTCCACTCACTCCCAGGGAGGGCTGACCATCATAATGACATGGTGTGGGTGTGAATTCAACTCTTCTGAGCTCATTTTAAAAAGCAACTAAAATATCTCTCTATGTCAGTGGTCGCCAACAGGTGGTCTGCGGGACCACTGGTGGTCCGTGAGGTCCGAAAGGTTGGCAACTGCTGATCTGAATGGCTAAAATAAAAGCCAGTGACAGGATCAAATGCTGGCAGAGAAACTGGATCACCCGTGTTGCTGGTGGCAAAGAAAAATGGTACAACCCCTCTTAAAACAGTTTGACAGGTTCTTTTAAAACTAGACATGGGCCGGGACCGATTTGGCTCAGTGGATAGAGCGTCGGCTTGCAGACTGAAAGGTCCCGGGTTCGATTCCGATTGGGGGCATGTATCTTGCTTGCGGGCACATCTCCACAGTGGGGCATACAGGAGGCGGCTGATCGATGTCTCTCACTCATCGATGTTTCTGACTCTCTGTCTCTCTCCCTTCCTCTCTGTAAAAAAATCAATAAAATATATATATAAAAACAACAACAACAACAAAAAACTAGACATGGTAATTACCCTACAAACCAAAGGGTTGCAGGTTCTATCCCCGGCTCAGTTGGGCAGCATGCAGGAGGCAACTAATCTCTCTCTCTCTCTCTCTCTCTCTCCCTCTCCCTCTCCCTCTCCCTCTCCATCTCCCTTTCTCCTACAACCACCCTCCTTTCTACTCTCTCTAAAAATCAATGGAAAAAATATCCTTCTGTGAGGATTAAAAAAAGATTGATAAATTACATCAATGTCAAGTTCCTGGTTGTTATATTATACTGTAGTTTGCAAGATGTTATCACTGGGATAAATTGGATAAAGGGTACAAGGCATCTTTCTGTGTTACTTGTTACAATTGCATGTGTATTTACAATGATTTCAAAATAAAAATTAATTAATTTAAAAAGCATTGTAAGGTGTTCAAAAAAAAAAAAAGAAAGAAAAGAAAAAAGAAAACAAAAGGCCAATTAGCTGTTTCCTGCTGGGCCTTGCCATTGGCTTATGTTTGGCTTATGTTTACTCAGACCCCCTGACCTTTGCCCCGGGAGTGTTGCCAAGCCAGCCCCTTCCCCCTGCTGCCTGTCCAACCTCCAGTCTCAGAGCTGGGGGAGACCTGAACGTTCTGACCCAGCCTGAGCACGCGAGGGTCCAGGCTGAGGCTGAACCCTGGTCTTCAGCCTCTTGAAGCCAGGCAGGACCCCACGCCCTGCCCTGGGAATGAAGCAGGGAAAAGGAGAGAACGATTACTTCCTAAAGCACAGGGCCATCCTGGTCCCCGTTGTGACAATGGACATTTCCACGTTGTGCAATCGTAGACCGGTGCCAGCCTTTCCCTGTCACCTACTGACCACCCCCCCTCCCCCTGTTCTCCATTAGCCTTGCCTGTGGGTTCCCGGATGCACTGCGTTCACATGTCCCTGCTTTCTTCCTCCAAGCTGCTTTCTCTTTGCTGCTATGCTAGGTGTATAACATTTTGGCCAACTCTTTTTTAAAATATATATATATTTTTATTGGTTGTTTACAGAGAGGAAGGGAGAGGGATAGAGAGTTAGAAACATTGATGAGAGAGAGACATTGATCAGCTGCCTCCTGCACACCCCCTACTGGGGATGTGCCCGCAACCAAGGTACCTGCCCTTGACTAGAATCAAACCTGGGGCCCGCAGGCTGATACTCTTTTCACTGAGCCAAACCGGTTAGGGCTGGTCAACTCTTTTTATTCCTTGAGCATCCTGTAAATTCTGGGAGGCAGGTACATTTTATAGGTGGGAAAACAGGCTTAGAGAGGTTCTAGTTGTTCCAAGACCCTTCCTTTCCCTCGTTCTGAGATCCCATGGGTCTGAAGACAGAAACCAGTGGGCTTCCGACGCTGGGATATTGTTGACCTCACATTGTTTAGGAATCCATTTCATTAATAATAAATCCTACATAATAACAATGTTAACAACCATGTGTGTTATAATAATATGACCACAATAGATGGTATGAGGTGATGGAGGTATTCCCTCATATAACACTACGATGGAAATCTCCTAGCAGTATATAAGTGTATCAAATCAACACTTCAAATTCACACAATTCACAGGGCAATTCTATCTGAATAAAAAAGTAACCCCAATAAAATAGGGGGAAAAAGTGTTTTGAACGTGGGCCGGGAACCATAACCAGATCCGAGTTCTGAGCCTGACAAGCATGTGCACCTGTCTGTCTCCCGCCACAGGGCCCACCATGAGGCCCCAGCCCCGCCGGAGCCCCCTCGCTCCCCGGGCCGCGGGCGCACCGTGCTAGCCCCGAGCCGGCTGGGAGGCATGGAGGCCATGGCCAGCCACGTGGACCTGCTGACGGAGCTGCAGCTGCTGGAGAAGGTGCCCACGCTGGAGCGGCTGCGGGCCGCCCAGAAGCGCCGGGCGCAGCAGCTGAAGAAGTGGGCGCAGTACGAGCAGGACCTGCAGCACCGCAAGCGCAAGCACGAGCGGAAGCGCAGCGCCGGGGGCCGGAGGAAGAAGGTGACCTTCGAGGCCAGCGTGGCCCTGCTGGAGGCCTCCCTGCGGAACGACGCCGAGGAAGGTAGGCCGCTCGCACCCACGTTCGCTGGCGGCGCCTGGGCCTTCCTGCCTCTGCTCAGGGTCTGCCCTCCCTCCCCACTCCCCCGGATTCTGGGCAGTAGAGGTGTGAGCTGGACTGGGGTGGGGGGGGGTAGGGAGAGTGAGGGGGGGAAGTGGGAGGCAGGGTGTTGGGTCTGACTTTGTCAAGCATTCCCTCTGTGACCCTAGCAGGTAGACCCTAGTCAGTTTTCTTTCTGTACCTCAGTTTCTATCTCTGTAAAATGGGGATAACAATTGCATCTACCTCAAGGATTTGCTGTGAACATTAAATGCCTGTGAGTTTCTGGAACATTTCAATATATATTTATATATTATACGAATTTCGTGCACCAGGGGAGGGAGGGGTGTCCTTCAGCCCAGCCTGCTCCCTCTCCAATCTGGGACCCCTTGAGGGATGTCTGATTACCCGTTTAGACCCGATCCAGGTAGGATCAGGCCTAAATGGGCAGTAGGACATCCCTTTCACAATCCAGGACTGCTGCCTCCCAACTGCTCTCCTGCCTGCCTTCTTGATTGCCCCTAACTGCTTCTACCTGCCAGCCTTATCATCCCCTAACCACTGCCCTGCCAGCCTGATTGATGCCTAACTGCTCTCCTGCCAGTCTGTTTGCTCCTAACTGCTCTCCTCTGCAGGCCTGGTCACCCCTAACTGCCCTCCTCTGCAGGCCTGGTCACCCCCAACTTCCCTCCTCTGCCAACCTGGTCAACCCTAACTGCCCTCCCTTACAGGCTTGATCACCCCCAACTTCCCTCCCTTGCAGGCCTGGTCCCTCCCAACTGCCCTCTTCTGCTGGCCATCTTGTGGTGGCTATCTTGTGTCCACATGGGGGCAGTCATCTTATGTGTTGGAGTGATGGTCAATCTGCATATTACTTTTTTATTAGATAGAATAGAGGCCTGGTGCATGGGTAGGAGCCAGCTGCTTTGCTCTGATCTGGGGGTTCCCTTGGGGCATGTGGTGGCCTGGGGTAGAGGCCTGTGGTGGTTTGTAGGCTAGCCACACCCCTTGGTGACCCAAGCAGAGGCCCTGGTATCTGGGATTTATGTATCTTCTACAATTGAAACTTTGTTGCCTTAAGTGGAGGCCTGGACGGGCAGGGTGTGTGGAAAGCTTGGCTTTCTCCATTGCTGGGGGCAACCCAAGCTTCCCTCCTGTGGCTATAGCCATCTTGGTTGGGTTAATTTGTATACTTGCTCCTGATTGGCTGGTGGGCATGGCTTGTGGTATAGCAGAGGTATGGTCAATTTGCATATTGCTCTTTTATTAGATAGGATAACAAGATAAAATAGAGTAATAATACAATAAAGTAATATAGCAGTTACATAATATAAACATTATAATTATAAATATATAAATTATATGTTTATATGTATATAAAAATAATCATAGTTATGTTCATAAAGCCGGGAAACAGAAGACTATAGACAATGTTGTCTAGGCCATTTTCACTTTACAAAGTGAATGAGTAAATAAATATAAACACATATACATACTCATAATTTGTTTCCACATTTTATGGGCACTCTGTACTTGTTATATTTTTACTTAATTATATTATTATTTGTCCCATGACCTAGATATCATGATACTTAAGAGGCAGGTATAAAACACCCATTTTACAGATAGGGAAACTTAGACCCAGAGAGGTTCAGAACCTTGACCAAGGTGGCAGACCAAGATCAGAACTTCCCAGATTGAAGCTGTTGCCACTGGCCTCACGGCCTTGTAGGTTTGCTTCCTGCTATAAGGATGAACGGAGGATCTAGGATTTAGCCAATGTGCTCTTCTCCGAGCATGCTCTGAGGGGTCACGCCTGCTCGTTGTGCAGCTGAGATTTGTGCTTGTGTCCTGTGTTCACCCTCAGCAGCCTCTGGTCCCTCTTGGGATACAAATCCTTTCTGGCTGTCCCAGAGGGGGCCCAGTCGTGTTTCCTGGGTCCCGCTGGGCTCCGCCCTCTGCACACCCAGATGCTCGGTGCTCAAGCAATCAATGAAAGAGCTGAGACGTGGTGGCATTTACTACTCTAGCGGGTATTGGGTTTTATGCCTATGCGAAGCACAATTCTGTTTGTGCCCGGTTACAGAGCGCTCTGGGGAATAAGCAGAGAGTCATTCCTGGAAGCACTGAGCCCGGAGCCTGGGCTGTGCAGCCCCCTCAGAAGCATGAAATCCCAGCCTCAGGGGACACGACCCCTTCAGGATCCTTCCCCCGTGCCATTTGCTGGGTGACGTGGCAGGCCCATCCCACTCAGTGGGAGGCACATCATGATGTCTAATTTTTGTCGTGGGCGATAGTTCATCAGCTGCTCTTTCGTCTTTTGCCCCCTTCTTCCCTGACAAAGTCCCGGTCCCCCTCCCTTTGCAGAGGCTCAGTGAGCTGGCTGTGCTGCTTCAGCAGGCCGGCACCGCCCCCCAGCCCGCTGCCCAGCCCCCATCCCTGGTGTTCTGGTGAGAAAGAGCACCAGGGCCTCTCAGCTGTGGTGTAACCTTGAGCAGCTGGCTTCACCTCTCTAGGTCCAGTTTTTTAATATGCAAAATGGGGGTTTGAGCCTAGCCCTCCAGGGGGAGTGGCAAGAATGAGACAGGATCCTTGATTGACAGCTCTTTGAAAAGTGACCCTGCACCCTGCACCATCAGGGTGACCACTTTTCCCGTTTGTTAGTTTGTTTTTTTTACAAGACTAATGTTTTTAAAGGACCCAAACATGCACAAACGTTGTTGTTGTAAAAAATTAAACGCAGAAGTTGCAGAGTAAAATGTCTCTCTCTCCCTTCTTTCTGAAATTAATACTGCTGTTTGTTTGGCATTTCCCCCGTTTACCCATATATCTGTGGGCTTGGAGAAGTAGGAGCTAGTTAGGATTTTTTTTTTTAAGTTTTTGTGTAAGTGATGATATCCTGGATACATTATTCCACCATTTCCTTTTCTTCACTGAGGTGTTTTCATGCCTGTAAAACTACAGCAGAACAATCTGTGTTATTCTTTTTAACTGCTGTCATTCCATAGTGTGGATTCCCCAGGATTTTTAAACTGGTTCCTTGTTGATGTCAGCTTTGCAGTGGTTTTGCTTTTGCGGAAGTGAACGTTGAGCGAACACATGGAAGTGTTTATCTAGGATAGGTGTGGAAAAATCGAGGAGCTGGACCCAGGGGTACATATATTAAATTTGAAAGAAAAGTGCCAGGCCCCACAGGCCTGTCTCCTGGCTCTGGGGACAGCCAGATAAGTGTGTGTGGCGGGGGCAGAGCACTGTGCACTGGGGCAGGCTGTGGGGGTGGTGTGAGGTGCCCTGGGGGGCCACAGGTGGCTGGGTCTCGGAGGAGGGATGTGGAGCTGCCATCCACCAGCAGGCAGTCTCTCCCAGCGATGCTGTTTCTTGCCAGCACGGCAGAGCCCACTGCTCCCAGCTGGCCAGAATGGCTTCTGTGTGAGGAGGGGTGGGGGCTGGTGTTGGGGAGGCTGTGGGGCGTCAGCTCACAGTGGGATGGATGCAGCTCCCCCGCTCCCCTGAGCTCACAGCTGTGGCTGAGTCAACCTCCTCCACCTCCAGGGCAGTGTGAGGCGCTCCGGAGAAAGGCAGCCCTGGGTAAAGTTACCCGGTTTCCTTCCGACTCTGCTTGCCCTCAGGCTGCTACCCGGCCCCAGGCACCCTTCTTGGCCTCAGACCTGCCTGAGCCCCACCCTCCTGTTCCAGCTTTACTGGGGTCTAATTTACATGTCATAAACTGTGCCCATTCAAAGTGTATCATTCAGTAATTTTCAGTAAATGTTAAGGAGTTATACATCCATCACCACAACCCGGTCTTAGAACATTACATCACCCCAGAAGGAAACTTGTGCCCTTCTGGAGTCACTCCTGGTTCCCATCCCTACCCCCAGCCCTAGGCAACCACTGATCTAGTCTCTGCTTCCATTTCCTTGCTTTTCTGGACATTTCATTACATGCACTCATGTGATATGTGATCTTTCATTCTTCTTTTAGAATAATGTTTTCAAGGTACACCCAGGGTGTGGCATATATCAGGATGTCATTCCTTTTTATTGTCCTACCAGAGGCCAGATGCATGAAATTCGTGCAAGAGTAGGGCTTCCTTCCCCTGGCTGCCGGCACTGGCTTCCCTCAAAGCCCTAGCTTTGTCCGGAAGGTCATCTGGAAGGACACCTGGTCGAATTAGCATATTACACTTTTATTATTATAGATAGCATCCCAGGGTATGGAGAGACCACGTTTTGCTTATCCAATCTCCAGTGGATGAACATTGAGATTCTTTCCATTCGATGAATGATGCTGCTGAGTATATTTATGTGCAAGTCTTTGTGGACATGTTTTCATGTCTCTTGGGGAGTTACCTAGGAATGGCTTTGCTGCTTCAGATGGTAAATTTATATTTAACTTTTTAAAACACTTGCCAGACTGTTTTCCAGAATGGCTGCATTCTTTTTTTTTTTTTTTTTTTAAATATATATTTTTATTGATTTTAGAGAGGAATGGAGAGGGAGAGAGAGAGAAACATCAGTGATGAGAGAGAATCAATGATTGGCTGCCACTTGCAACCCCCCAACTGGGGATTCAGCCCATAACCTGGGCATGTGCCCTTCACTGAAGTTGAACCCGGGACCCTTCAGTCCACAGGCCGTCACTCCATCCACTGAGCCAAACCAGCCAGGGCAGGCTGCATCCTTTTACATTCTCAAACCCCACTTTATAGCTCCTCACCTGAGAGGCGATGGCACTTGCTGAGACCTCACAGGTTTCACACATGTCAGACCCAGGACTTGAAGGCAGATCCACTGTCGCTGAAGGTAGATCAGTGGCACATGCTTCTAACACCAGGTGGTCCCAGCTCCTCCTGCATTTGGTTTTCCCTAGAAAACAAGAGAACCGCTTACTTGTGGTTCTGATCTGTGTCTCTTGGGGTCTTATGAACCCTGGTGTTTCTGCTAACCTCGGACCCTTTGCATTGGGGGTCCCTGGGTAGGAGGCTCTCCACCCCTCGCTGAAACTTCTTTCTGCAGCTGCATGAGCCCAGCCTGCCTTGAAAAGATTGTGCATTTGTTAACGTGTCAGGGCTTCTGTTCTCTGAGAATTTATAAAATTTTCTTTATGGAAATCCCATTCAAACGCAAACATTTGAGCGATTCTTCTGTAGCCTAAATTTAGCTCTTCAACTGTTATTCTCATGATAAAGGTTTTCAAACTTTTTTTTTTTTTACGCAGTGGAAACTTTCCTGTACATAAAATATTATGCAGAAACCCAATATGTAAAGCAGGAGGAAGAGCTATTCTGGTTGAGAACCTCATCCACCCCCCCTCCTGCCCCACCTTGCCCTTGCAAACCTCTCCCCCATCCTGGGGTGCATTGGTGGACACCTGGGCTGTGCAGGGCACCCTGAGACTATTGCCTTGTCCAAAGGAAGCACAGCTCTGACTTTCACTTTGGATGGCTTTGGAAGGGAGGTTTCTTTTCTCCTAATTACAAAAATAATGAATTATTGTTGAGAAAATCTTAAAAGTGAAGAAAACCATTAAGAAGAAAAAAAATAATGCATATTTCATATGGAACAGCCACTGTTACTAATAACATTTTGGTGGTGTTATATCAGCCAGGGTCCTGGCTGATAAAACAAATGGTGCTTTCCCATGGGGTAATTTAAGGAAAGTTTAATAAAGAGGAAATTTGCAGAATTCAGGGCAATAGTCCTCAATTTTTTTGGTGTCAGAGTCCTTTTATACCTTTTTTTTAAAGCATGTTTTTAATGATTTGTGAAGGAGGGAGGGAGGGAGGGAGAGAAGGAGGGAGAGAGTGAGAGAGAGCTGAGAGAGAGAGAGAGACTAACTTCCATGAGAGAGAAACATCAATCAGCTGTCAGCCGTCTCCTGCACACCCTTTACTGGGGATTGAGCCCATAACCAGGGCATGTGCCCTTATGGGAAATCGACCCTGTGACCTCTTGGTATGTGGAACAGATGTTCAACCAACTGAGCCATATCACGTTGGGGCCCTCTTTATATTCTTAAAAACAGAATCCATAAGAACCTTTGTTGAATTGGTTTCTCTCTATTGATATTTACCTTGTTAGAAATTAAAACTGAGGAAATAAAATAAATATGAAAATATAAGATCCATTATCTGTTGTCCTATTTATCTGTTGCTGCATAGCCGATGAGCTTAATATTAAGTGACTTAAAACAATAAGCATTTACATCTCACACAATTTCTGTCGGAGCAGCTTAGCTGGATGGTTCTATGTCAGTGTCTCTAATAGGTTGTGATCACCTCAAGGTTGAGCTGGGACTGAAGGAACTGCCTCCAAGATGGCTCACTCACGTGGCTCTTGGCAGGAGGCCTCAGCTGCCTGCCAGGTGAGCCTCTCTACAGGGCTGCTTGAGCATCCTCTCACCATGGCAGCTGGCTGCCTTCAGCATGAGCCATCTCTACTCATGAACAAGGAGGAACCACAGTTCCTTGTATGACCTAGCCTTGGAAGCCACTTACCATCCTCTCTGCCACAGGTTATTCATTAGAAAGTCCAGCACAGGCTCAAGGGAAGGGAGTTATTCTCCACTTCTTGAAGGGAGTAGAATGTGTGAGCCTGTTCTAAAGCCACCACACATTAACCTAAATAATGATTTTCTTTTTAAATAGCAAGGAGAGTAGTCTTGTTTTATATTTTTGCAACTCTTTTTAAAGTCTGCTTTAAAAGAAGACAGCTGGATTCGTTTATCTGCTTCTGCTTTCAGTATGTTGTGATATGTTAGTTCGGTTAAAGTAAATGCAGAAAATCTATCTCATGCAGAAAATCTATCTCAGGCAGATGCGTAGTTGGAAAAGAGAGGAAGTATTTTAATTGCCTTTCTAGATAATTGTGGATATTTTTTGACATGAAAATCAACTCAACAGGTGGCAGTTTCTTGAAATTTAATGGCGATGTAGAATTTTATACCATCTCAATTTTTAACTTTTCTTGGTTTATTGTTACACGAGAGGCCCAGTGCATGAATTCGTGCATGGGTGGGGTCCCTCTACTTAGCCGGTGATCGGGCTGAATGGGGCCTGCCAGCTGGGGGGAGAGACCACAGGATGTTGGCTGGTTGCAGGAGGTTGGCTATGGGAGTGCATTGACCACCGGCTCCTGTATTGAATGTCTGCCCCCTGGTGGTCAGTGCATTGTCATAGTGACTGGTTGTAAGGGTTGCTTAAGCTTTTATATGTACAGATTAAAATTCATTGGTTTATCTTGCATTTGAATGGCTCTTTTACCCATACTTACTTTTTTTTTTTTTAACAACATAATGTTTTGGTCTGTTAGACAATATTGGTTCACTTTTTTTGGGGGGGGTATGGTACCAAAAGTATGAGCAACAAAAGCAAAGGTAAACAAATCCATATATCAGATAAGGAGTTAATATCCACATTATATAAGGAATTCTTACAAATCCAATGAAAGATGGACAGAGGACCTGAATAGATAATTTTTCCCGATAAGCTATCGAAATGGTTAACAGTACATGCAAATATGCTTACCATCACTAATATAAGGGCAATTAAAATCAAAACTGTAGTGAGATATTACCTCACACTATGAGAGTGACTATCATAAAAGAGATAAGGGATGATAAATATTGCTGGGGATGTGGAATAAAGGGAACCCTGTGCACTGTTGATGGGAGTATAAATTGGCACAGCCACTACGGAAAACAGTATGGAGGTTCCTTTAAAAATAAAAAAATAGAACTATCATATGACCCAGCAATATAGTATATACTTCTGGGTATATGTCTGTACTCCGATATTCATTGCATCATTATTCAACCAAGATGCAGAAGCAATCTAACTATCTATCAATGGATGAATGGATAAAAAATGTGATCTATATCTATATCTATATCTATATCTATATCTATATCTATATCTATATCTATATCTATATCTATATCTATATCTATATCTATATCTTTGTCTATATCTCTATTTCTATATCTATACTATATATATCTGTATCTATATCTATATCATCTAAATGAATATTATTCAGCCATAAAAATAAGAAGGAAATCCCATGTCATTTGTGACAACATGGATGAACCTTGAGGGCATTATGCTAAGTGAAATAAATCAGAGAAAAGAAAGTACGGTGTGATTTTACTTATACGTGGAACCTAAAGAACCCAAATATACAGAAACAGAATAGAATGGTGGTTGCTAGGTGCTGGTGGTGGGGTGAGGGAATAGGGAGATGTTAGTCAAAGGGTGCCCACTTCCATTATGAATAAGTTCTTGGAACATAATGACGAGCATGGCAACAGTTGTTAACAGTACGGCACTATATGGCCATGGTTGTTAACAGTACGGCATTACATACTTGAAAGTAACCAGGAGAATGGATCTTAAGTGCTCTTACCACCCACATACAGGTAATAGAGGTGTTAACTAATCTTATTGTGGCAACCTTTTCACAATAAATGTGTATCAAACCATCACCTTGTACACCTTAAACTTTTCAGTATTTTATGTCAATTATAACTCAGTAAAGCTGGTTAGGGAGAAAATATTAGTTCACAGACTTGTGCAGATCTTCTATATGTTGACATGTTTCATTATACAATATTTAAAAAATTATAATTTCAACACCAATCTTACCAGAAAAGTCTCCAAGTCCTGAGACATTGTAAGCTCATGATGGTGATACAGGTTTTCAAAAATTCTAATTTCCCCCTGAAAACTCAAATGCTGTCATTGGCAACAAACACTATCAGTTGTGAGGGGCTCTCTGTTCACGTTAGAGAAGAAGACCGGCAACCATTGTTTGTAGTCACGCTTGAAGTAGAAATGGTGTTCCGTGAGAGGAGGGGTGGCTTAGCACGCAGCGTACTCGCTCAACCAATGCAGATGGAGGGAATGATCACACTTCATTGGTACTTCCACTTTGTCCCAGAGTGTTTAAAAGACATGTCCTCAAGGGTTGAGACTTAATAAAATTAGTATGTTTTATTGCTTCACCAAGGACATGTTAAAGTGGAACTGGTATTGATGGTTATTTTTTTCTGGTCATCATGTATATATTTTATTTTTTTTATTAAAACTTCATTATTTTTAGAGCAATTTTAGGTTCACAGCAAAATTGAGAGGCAGGTGCAGAGATTTCCCATATACCTACCCCTTGACCCCACACATGCACAGCCTTCCCCATTATTTACATTTACAAATTTACAACCAGAGTGGTACATTTGTTACAATTGATAAACACAAATTAACACATCATAATCCCCAAAAGTCCATAGTTTAATCAGAATTCACTCTTGGTGTTGTAACATTCTATGGGTTTGGACAAATGTATAATGACTGGTACCCATCATTACGGTATTATACAGGGTATTAGCGTATGTATTTTCACTGCCCTAAAAATCCTCTGTGCTCTGCCTAGTCATTCCACCCCCCCTCTGCAACTCCTGGCAACCACTGATCTTTTTACGATTTCCATAGTTTTGCCTTTTCCAGAATGTCATATAGTTAGAATCATATAGTATGTAACCTTTTCAAAACAGCCTCTTTCACTTAGTCATATGCACTTAAGGTTTTCCCATGTCTTTTCATGGCTTTATAGCTCATGTCTTCACCGCCCGTCCCCCAATATATTTTATTGATTCTTTACAGAGAGGAAAGGAGAGGGAGAGAGAGTTAGAAACATCGATAAGAGAGAAACATCAACTAGCTGCCTCCTGCACACCCCCACTGGGGATGTGCATGCAACCAAGGTACATGCCCTTGACCAGAATAGAACCTGGGACCCTTGAGTCTGCAGGCCGACACTCTATCCACTGAGCTAAACTGGCTAGGGCATAGCTCATGTCTTTTTAGTTCTAAATAACATTCCATTGTCTGAATGTGTCACCATTTATCCATTTGCTGAAGAATATCATGGTTGCTTCTAAGAAGCAAATTATTCATGATTTTGGCAAATTTGAATAAAGCTGCTATAAGCATCCGGTTGCAGGTTCTTGTGTGGACATAAGTTTTCCATCACTTTTAGTAAATACCAAGGAATGTGATTGTGGGATCATATGGTGAGAGTATGTTTAGTTTCATAAGAAACTACCAAACTGTTTTCCCAAGTGGCTGTACCGTTTTGCACTCCTTCCAGCAATGGACAAGAGTTCCTGTTGCTTCACATCCTCATCAGCATTTGGTGTTGTTGGGTTCTGTGTTTTGGTTATTCTAATGGGGGTGTAGCTATGTCTCACTGTTGTTTTCATTTGCATTTCCTTGATGACATATAAAGCGGAACATCTTTTCATATGCTCATTTGCCGTCTGTATATCTTCTTTGGTTTGAATTCGCCCCCCCCTCCCCTTGTGCATATGAAGCAGGGAATAAGATGATTACTAGTACAATTTAATGCCACTAAACTACTTGAGCTAAAGTGATAGTGGTTTTTCCCACCTTTGCTTTTGCATCATCAATACAAATATCAACAGAGTGAAAAAGGCAAATAACATCTTAGTGCTATTATGAAAATAGTTTTGACCTTCTGAATATCCTGAAAGAGTCTTGGGGACCACTTTGAGAACTACCATAGAATGATGCAGTACTCTGGGGCTAGCAAAAGTAAGGAGCTGTTACCACACCCCAATTCAAAGGGGCCATGGGAAGGGGTACCTACTGTACCCTAAGGAGGATCTGTAGAGAGAGGTCTGCCTAACAGTAGCAATGGCTTCTTCAAGCTGTGTCCAGTCTTCTTGCCATGCTCCCCATTACCAGACCCAACCAAAAGCAGAATGCAAGGAAGCCTTTGACATAGCCCAAGGGGTTAGGCTTCCCCAGGCATGAAGAGTGATTTGGAGGGACAGATGGGCATACCCAACCCAGTTGTCTTCAGTTCTTTGTATCTACACACAGACACAGAATGAGTGTGTGTATATTTTAAAAAGAACTTTTGCCCTAACATTCATTTATCAATTCAATAAAATTAGGAATCTAATCTGTGCTTTGAAAAACCAAAACAAAATAATGGCATAAGTAAGGAATGAGCAGGGAGGCCATGTGTAAGCTATGGATTCTGAGGTTGTTTTACAATTTTTGCTACTATATATATTTTGCCATGGTGATTATCTATATATATAAAAGTAATATTCAAATCGACCAAATGGTGGAACAACCAGAACGACCCACTCGACAAGTAGCTATGAGGTGCACTGACTGCCTCTCAGTCTCTACTCCCACCGGCAGGCTCTGATTGCCCAATGGTGAATGGAGAACTGGGTGTGGGTGGTGATGGGGGCTAGCTGCCAGCAGCTGGGGAAGATGCCCCTGATCACAAGACCATAACCATGCATGAATTTTGTGCACTGAGCCTCTAGTTACTGTATAAAAGTATTTGGCCATTGTTTTGATGATTTACTAAGGGTAGATTCCTAGAGGTTCAATATATTTGAGGATATAAATACCTGCAAGGCTTCAATATAAGTGAAGAGCATCCCTGAGGAGGTGAGTTAGGCTGAGCTCAAGTGTGGAAGTAGAGGCAGCCACATGGGAATCTGTAGTAAATGTATAATGGGCCTTTGATGGGAATGAGCTTGGTGTTTAAGAATAAAAGAACATAGATAGGTAATTGGAGCGATGTTGATCATTGAAGACTGTGGTAGAAAGTGTACATTTAATCAGATTGAAATGAAAAGCCACTGTGGGTCATGAAAAGGAAATCATATGATGAGGTGTGGACTGTAATGCTTTCCTGGAGAGTAGACTGTATGAGTATATTCTCATGGGGGCAGGAGAGGGAGCATGGAGGCCTTGTCAGAAACTATCACAGTAGTCTGGGTGAGGACCTCAGTGATGGTATGAACCAAGGTAAATTGGAGAAATGAGAAGGTAGACATGATATGGCTGAGTGTCACGTGATGAAAGGAGGGACTCGGTGATGATTCCTTTTGGCTTGAGCACCTTGGTGGATTATCGTGCTATCTTTTGAGGCTGAGAAGATTGGGGCTGGAGGGAGGTGGGGATTTGGAGAGAAGCAAGAGTTCTGTAGGACTGTTCAAGTTGACATGCCCTTTAAACATCCAAGAGGAGATCTTTAGGAAGCAGGTGAATAGGTGAGTCTGGAGTTCCAGGGAGATATCAGGGATGGATATTAAAAATTGGGGATTCATGGCTTATTATAAATACAATCTTTTAAAAAATCTTTTTTGTTATCCTCACCCGAGGATATTTTTTTATTGACTTTATAGACAGAAGAAGGAGGAGTGGGGAAGAGAGAGAGAGATAAGAGAAGAGAGGGAAAGGGAAGGGAAGGGAAGAGAAGGAAAGGGAAGGGAATGGAA
This sequence comes from Lasiurus cinereus, assembly GCA_011751065.1. NCBI lineage: Eukaryota > Metazoa > Chordata > Mammalia > Chiroptera > Vespertilionidae > Lasiurus > Lasiurus cinereus. The sequence continues at coordinate 45,686,496 of JAAGEH010000480.1, read as the reverse complement.
GGGAAGGGAACATTGATCAGTTGCCTTCTGTATGTGCCCCTACTGGGGATTAAACCTGCAACCTAGGTATGTGCCCTGACCAGGAATCAAAGCAGCTACCTTTTGGATATGGGGCAATGCTCCAACCAATGGAGCCACCCAGTCAGGTTTGTGTTTTTTTTTCCCTTTTACATTTTTGAAGTAACTTTTTAAAGCTGGGAGGCTGTATGGGACCATCTAGGAAACAAGGTAGGGAGTCCAAACCCCAAGAGAAAGCCCTGGGACACCTCAGTAGCTACATGTTGGTCTTGAAGAATAAGAGAACGGAGAGACCAAGATGTCTGGGAAGTAGAAAGAATGCTAGGATGCTGTGGCATTTGAGAAGCCTAGGGAAGGAGATGTTTTTAGAAGGAAAGACTGTCAGCTTGCATCAAATGTTCCTTAGAGGTTGACTATTTTATCTTGTCCTTACATAGTCTTTGGAAAGATTTTTAATGATGACTTCATGGGGACTCATGCCTGAATTTATGTAACCACTCTCCTATTATTGGATTTTTGAGGTTGTTTTCAATTTTTGCTACTAAAAATTATGCCATGGTGAATATCATTGTATAAGATTTAGTGGATTTGAAGATATGAACATCTGCAAAGCTCATTTGGTCAGTTTGCACTCTCATCAGCAGTGAGTACCAGGCCTGCCTCACCACTGCCTTCCTCATCAATATGACGATGACACTGACAACACACCTTTGCTCATATATTCACACCTTTGCTCATATAGTCACACCTTTGCATAAAGTTGAGAAGTTCAAGGTTGAATACCCTCCTGTTCATGAGCTTACTGGTCATTATTTTCTTTCTTTGAGTTGGCTGTTTTCACTAGTGTGTTTATTTTTCTTATTAATTTTAATGATTGTATATGTTTGTGTGTGAAAGATGAAGGCGGGGAGAAGGAGAGAAAGGGAAGAATGAAAATGGAGAAGGAGTTGTCAACCTTCATTGTCATGTATGGTGCAAATATTTTCTCTGTGTGTGTGTGTGTGTGTGTGTGTGTGTGTGTGTTTTCACATTTTGTTTATAGTAGTGTTTTTATGCCCTGGAGGTCTTAATTTTTATGTAGTTGAACTGATTAATATTGCTTTCCCCCCATTATTTTGTTCTTTCCTTTTATCCCTTAAAACAAGGGTCAGAAAACTATGGCTGGAAGGCCAAATGCTTCCACCATCTGTTTTTGTAAATAAAGTTTTATTAGAACACAGTCATATTCGTTCACATACATATTGTCTATGGTTGCTTTCACATTAAAGCAGCAGTTTGTATAGTTGCAAAGATGAAAATATTTAATCTCTAGCCTTCTTGCTCTAATGTGTTTCTCATCTAGCTCTGCATATTAACCTACATGTTCTAGATTTTTGTGGCCTTATTTAAGTAAATATATATGTAATCCTTTAAAATCTCATTTCAGGAGAAAGTGGTAAATTAAATATATCTCGACTTTGTTCCCAAAGAGTTGTCAATTATCCCAGCATCTTTCCCTTCTCCTTGAGTTTGCAATGCCACCCTAATATCCTAAAGCTTCAACTGTGAAGAAGAGTAACTTTCCAAGCTGTTTATTCTGTTCCAAAAACCTGTTTCTGCCAGGAGCATACTATTTGGGTCCTCCTAGCTTTATATTGTGGCTTGGTTTAATGTCAGATAGAACAAGTTCTTTCTCATATTGCTTCTCTTTTAAAAACGTTTGTGGTCATTTTCAGCTGTTCACATAATATTTAAGATCTTTTGGTCAAGTTTTGCCTCCAAGTTTCAAAAATAGATTCCTCTAAAATTGACGAATATTATAAGAGGGAATAGAGTTTCAGTTTTACAAAATGGAAAGGGTTCTGGGGATGGATGGTGGTGATGGTTGCACACATTATAATATACTAGAGGTCTGATGCATTAAATTCATGCACAGAAGGGGGATGTTCCTTAGCCCAGCCTGCACCCTCTCCAATTTGAGACCCCATTTAAATGGGCAGTCAGACATCCCTCTCACAATCCAGGACTGCTGCCTCCCAACAGCTTGCCTGTCTCAGCCTGATTGCCCCTAACTGTTCTGCCTGTCAGCCTGATTGCCCCCTAACCACTCCCCTGCCAGACTAATTGATGCCTATCAGCTCCCTGGCTGTCCCAATTGCTCCTAACTGTCCTCCCCTGCTGGCCTGGTTTCCCCCAACTGCCCTCCCTGCTGGTCTGGTCTCCCCCAACTGCTCTCCTCTGCTGTCCTGGTCACCCTCAAATGCCCTCCCCTGGAGGCCTGGGTTCCCTCCAACTGTCCTCCACTGCAGGCCTACCCCCCCAAACTGTCCTCCCCTGCTGGCCTGGTCACCCCTTACTGCCCTCCCTGCTTGCCTGATTGCCCTCAACTGCCCTCCCCTGCTGGCCTGGTCCCCCAAACTGCCTTCCCATGCAGACCTGGTTCCCCCACAATTGCCCTCCTCTGCAGGCCTGGTCCCCCCCTCAACTGTGCTCCCCTGTAGGCCTGCTCCCCCCAACTGCTCTCCCCTGCTGGCCTGATCTCTCCCATCTGCCCTCCTCTGCTGGCCTGGTCACCCCTAACTGCCCACAATTACCATTCCCTGCAGGCCATCTTGTGTCCACATGGGGGCAGCCATCTTTGACCACATGGGGGTGGCCATCTTGTTTCTTGGAGTGATGGTCAATTTCCATATTACTCTTTTATTAGATAGGATTTAATGCCAGAGAACACTTAAAAATGATTACGATAGTATATTTTATGTTATGTGTACTAGGGACTCAGCTGAGGGGAGAATGGGAAATGTTGTTGTCTAATAACTACAGAGTCTCAGTTTGGGAAGATGGCAAAGTTCTGGAGATGGATGATGGTTGCACAACAATGTGAACATACTTAATGCCACTAAATTGTACACAGAACATGGTTAAAATTGTAAATTTTGTTACTTATATTTTACCACAATTTAAAAAATTAATTTGATAAATGAATATCTTTGTCATAATAAGCTTTCTAAACTGGCAAATGCTACATGTCTCGATTTTGGCCTGCTTTTTTTTTTTTAATATATATACAAGTCAATCATAACACATTGGGGTTAGTTGTTCAACTGAAATGAACCTAACTATACTGTTATTTGTAGTTTGTATGTGGGGACAATAGGAAGGGTCTACACTATTTAAAAAAGTGTAAAAACTTGGAAGAGCTCTGAGTATTCAATTCTAGCAGAGATTCATGCACAGACATTCATGGAACACTGTCTGGACATCTGGACAGTTCAGTAGTGAATGAAAGACTAGGCCGGGCCATATTGCAGGTCAGAGACTAGCAAATTCACTTTGAAGAGAGCACAGTATCGACATCCTTCACAGTGGATAATGTTATTATAAAGAGAGGCTTGTGCAGAACAGATGCCCAGAGAAAGGAGGCTAGGAGACTGTTTATGAGCAATAATATCTAAATACTGCCCAGGCGGTAGAGGATAATATGACTAACAACTTTGAAGATTACCATTCTGTTGCTAAGGACAATGTGATTATTGAAACCTGTCTTGACATAATGGCATTAAACGCAATGATCATGTACCTCCATGTAACCCTCTGATTATAATGATGTTTGTGAATGACATTCCAGCCAGGTCTGCCTGCAGATACAGAATGAGGGACCATGCTTAAATGAATTTCTGGCATACCAGACCATTTTCTTTCTCATGTGAAACTGCATTGTGGTTTTATTTGGCAGCCTCTTATTGCTTGGAACCTATGAGACTGCTCTTGGGAGAAATCACTTGTGGTAGACTTGTAAAGCATGGTCCATTACCCAGGTGATGCCATCCTGGGGGATTCAGCCAATTGAAGCTCTCCTGGAACTTCCTCAAGCCCCAAACACCATGACATCCAAGCAGCATTTCCCCAGGGAGTGATAAGGAGATGTATAAGTTGCTTGTCAAATGCTCACTGGAGTCTGGACACTCGCTGTCTTTGACATTTCTCAGTCTAGTGACCCTGTTGCAGAGATAGATGAAATATTTCTAGCATGATTTATTCTTGCTTGGCTTCTAAGGACACCGATTCCTTTCTAATGGAGTGAGAAAATGGTCATTTGTCAAAGAAACTCAGAGGCTCTTCAAATACAACTTAAATCTTTCAACTGCCTCCAAAGCCAAAGTCATCAAACAACCATGTGGAGGAAGGCTGGGGTTGGACAAATAGAAAAATATTCCAGAATCTGCTCAGAATATTGGATTGTCCAGCACATTTACCCCATGTTTGTGCCAATAAAACAGAACTGGTCTCATGGCCCCATCCTATGTTTACCATATTTGATGGAGGAAATGTGTCCAGATCAGAAGTGAAGACAAAGAAGGGAGAAATATGAAAACTGCTAAGTTGGAAAGAGGGAAATAGTACCTGTGTCATTTATACCGGAAAAGCTAAATGAAGCCCAAATTTTGATGAAGGAGTCCAGGGTTTCTGGTCCTTCAAGAGAAATCCTAGGACACAGGCATTTTGACTTAAAGACCCCAATTCCCTGGGCACCACAGTGGTAGTAACGGCAATTCTCCATGTGAGTCATGATCAAGAGCTTCACTGCATCCATAACAAACCACCATGAAACACTTAAAACAACAACGTATTTCTCTATAATTCTTTGGATTGACAGCAGTTCTGCTGGTCTTGCCTGGGCTCATTCATGAGGCTGCAGTTAGCTCCTGGGTCAGCCAGTGTCTGTTTTCATTTGGAATTCTCTCTCCATGTAGTTGGTATGTGGAGACAATAGCAAGGGTCCACACTACTTCAAAAAGTATAAGAACTCCTCTTCCTATAAAAACTTGGAAGAGCTGAGTATTCAATTCTAGCAGAGATTCATGCACAGACATTCATGGGCTTCATCCAGCATGGTGGTCTCAGGGTCCTAAGAAGGCAGGTTCTAAGGCACAAGTAGTAGTCCTTGCCTGTATAATGTTTGCTGGTGTCTCATTGGCCAAAGTAAATCACATGGCCAAGCTAAGAGTCGGTGTGGAAGGAGCACTTGGGTACTGAAGGCATGATTGATTGAGAGCCATTGTTGTTACAATCCATCTCACACACACTACACTTTGCTTTGATCTAGACCAGAATTCTAGCAACCCAATGTGATAACCTTGAGCATGTTACATTGAGCAAATTCTGAAATATACTATGTGGATCAAACACTGTTACCAGAGTTCTCTATCTGGTAATCCTGGAGTCTGGGTTGAGCATGCCAGCATGTGACTGGCATTGACGCTGAAACCATGACAGTCATAATTCAGCACTAGGAAATGGTGCTTACATTTATTTAATCTTATTCCTATTAGCTGCATAACCATGAGAGTGATTTATGTGATTTCATAATATTATGGTGAACCCTCAGTAATTGATGTTAAAGTCTGGATCAATGTTGAAACAGGAACAGAAAAATAATCCACTGCCAGATGGAACAAATTATTAGTTCATACATGCAATGTGCTCAATAGATGAAAATCTTTCAAAATGGATGGCATTGGGGAAATGGAATCAAGAGGGGCCCTTGGTGGAAAGGTTGGAAAGCTTTGCAGAAAGATAGCAGACCTTGGAAGTTAGGAACATGGAATCAGACAAAACTAAATTTTGATGACCGTTTTCTGACTTTAGGTGAGTTACTTAAACTTTTTGTGCTCAGATTTCTCATCAGTAAAATAGAACGAATAATACTGTGAAAGTGGTGGCTGTGAAGATTCATAGAGATAAAGGTTGGACAGTAAACATAGTCAAGTAGCTATTATCTGCCACTAGCCTCAGTTTCAATGGGCCAGAGACAGGGTTAATATCTCTTCCTTTTTCTTTCTAATCTTTTCCCCCACCACCGGCCGCCGCCCCCCGGCATCCCCGCCCCCCCCCCGCCATTGCCATAATTACCCTTATTTTCTCTAGCTTTGTTTACTTAGTGTCAGCCTCCTACCAGTCATTGACATGAACATTCTGATTGTAGTCATTTGCACTTTAGTATGAAACTGTTAAAACGATATATATTTTTTAACAGCAGTTTTCTTGGTCAGCCAGTGGGAAAGTAAAAGGCTTTGGCCACTCCACCTAATGGAGCACTTAAAGTCTGTTTGCCATGGAGAGCCCTTTCAGAGTTCCTAAAATGAAAGAATTTGCTACTGAGGCATTGTGTCAGGCTACTGCTGAGACCACAGAACGCAAGGTGCCTGGATTTCCTGGTTTCCTGTATCATTTCTTAAGATAGCCACAGCTATTCATTTTGCTTGTCTTGAGTTATTAGAATGTTTAAAACCCAACTATAATTACAAAAGCTTTTCGGAGGGACCCTAATTAGTTTTTATAAATAGTTTTATCTAACCTTTCAGGGTTAATATGACCTGTTCCCTTGTTATTAAAAAAAAAAACACCCACTCTAGCTTATTTCACAAAACTTCTCCCAAGTTACTTGGCACCTAACATTTTGTCAAGGAGACATGGTGGCCAACCTTCCTCGGAATGGGCTGGGCTTCTACATAGTCATTCCTTCCGGCTCATGGCTTTCTTCTTCACTTGCTGCCCACGGACGCTGAAAATAACTTGTTTTCTGGCAAGCTTGGGATGAGATTCCTTACATTGAATCAGATCCACAATGAAGCTCTTTCAGCGTTTAGGGGAGAGCATCCTGAATAGCAGGGATGGTTAGGAGCAGGGCCCTGGTGAGGGGAGGAGCCTCTGGTCTCCACATCACAGCTGGAGCTAGGAGAGCTGCTGCAGGGCCAGGCTGACCAGCCGCTGAGGTCCCGGCTGTGTGGCTGAGACCTCTGGCTCTGCCTGGCAGAGTTCCCTGCCTGGTGCCATGTGGCCTCTGCCTTCCCACTCCCTGTAGCCCAGACCACAGGCCTCACAGATAATGAGCAGGAAACATTCCATCTCTACATATCAGCTTCTTGGTTCAGAAAGTCATAATTTCAGTTGTGAGTTCGTGAAACAATTTATTCTTGGATTATTTGTTAATTATTGTGTTATTTTTCATCTGAACAACTGAAAACTTACTTTTGCTCACCCCTGTATGTGTATTTACATACATGTGTATAAGCATACATATATATAAATATATAAATGCGCGCACACACACACACACACACACACACACACACTTATATCAGGACATATTTTTCTCTACTAAAGCCAAAATTCTTTTGATTGTTCCAAACTGGTGTTAAATTAGAAGATAATATCTCTGGATAATACGAGAGTGAGAGAGAAGCTGGGGAGTGCAGCCTAGCTGGGTGATGAGTGATCATCTACCAGTAAGTGGGTGATAAGGAGTTGGATAGTGAAGGAGTTGCTAAGACAATGGGGAAGTAACTAGAGAAAGAGGGAGTAGCTGGAGAGAGGGTGAGTAGCTGGGCAAGGAGGGAGTAGCCCGAGAATGGAAAAGCAACTGGATAATGAAGGTAAAGCACAAGGTGGGAGTTACTGGAGTGGGACAGCAGAAGAGCCCCAGACCTGTAGGGGCAGTTCTGCCCTCTCTGATTGTGTCTATTTTGTTACTTTCTTAGGTCTTGCTGGTACGAAACAAAGTCTAAGTCTGAATCAGTTAGCTGGAATCTGGGCTGTGGTAAACAGCGGGTGCAACTCTCCAGGATTAAGGCTGAGGCTGTGGTAGTAGTGGGTAGGTGCCATGTGGCTGGGTGAGTTTCTTCTTTTTAGGCAGGGGATCTCTCTTCTCTCAGTCCTTCAAAGGATGGGTGAAGTTACCTGCCAGAGGTCCTAGCATAACCCACATCGGAGACCCCACTGCCCCACCATCACCTTCATCATTCTCTCTACCATTTTTCGTTGACCCTTAAGTGCCAGACACCAGCTAAAAGTCTTGTCATGCATCATGTCATTGCATCCTCTTTATACCTCTATGGAATAAGTAGTACTATTGGCAGCCTTATTTTACAGATGGATAAACTAAGGCTGAGAAAGTTTTAGTAGCTTTTCTGGGTAAGAGACAGATCCCAGACTGTCTGCCTTCAGAACCTGTACTCTAAACCTTCTGCCACAGCCATGGATTACTGTGGAGCATTCACCTTTTCAAAACCCAATCCCAGCCAAAACAGGTTTGGCTCAGTGGATAGAGCATCAGCCTGCAGACTGAAATGTCCCAGGTTTGATTCTGGTCAAGGGCATGTATCTTGGTTGCGGGCACATCCCCAGTAGGGGGCGTGCAGGAGGCAGCTGATCAATGTTTCTCTCTCATTGATGTTTCTAATTTTCTATCCCTCTCCCTTCTTCTCTGTAAAAAAATCAATTATATATATATATAAAGCCCAATCCTGCCCAGCCTATGTGGTTCAGTGGTTGAGCACCAACTTATGAACCAGGTGGTCATGGTTGGATTCCCAGTCATGGCACATGCCCAGGTTGCACTAGATCCCCAATAGGGGGTGTGCAGGAGGCAGCCAATTGGTAATTCTCATTATTGATGTTTCTATATCTCTCTCCCTCTCCCTTCCTCTATGAAATCAATATATATATATTTTAAATCCCAATCCTTCCATTCACAATTTAACAGCATTTAGCAAGGTCTGGGCCAGAAGTGACAGCTCAGGTAGGGTGTCTCCTTGCAGAAGGAGCCAAAGAAACAAGCCAAGTGCCCACGGCCCCCACCTGTGGGTGGGAGCAGTCACTGGCAGCCATGTTCCAAACCCATTTCCAATGAAGTCTGTCAGACAAAGTCATAATTTAGAACCAGGCCTCCCAGGGTGCACCCACCACCGGCAATCAGACTCATCTGCACTGAGACATTTATAGTTCACGGTGAATTTCCATCCTCTGTATAGGATGAGACAAAACAAGAGAAATCTCTATCTTTGGGACGTTTTTCCTTCTCGCTTCTGTATTTTTCTGCATGCCTTGGACGGATGCCATATCAAGGGTCATGACCTGCTTACATTTTCAAAAGCATTTTCTGACATGAGTTGCTGGAAAACATTATATGGCAATCATTTGGAGCTTTGGGAATTTTTGTTTTAATTCAAAAAAGATTTACATTTGGATCCTGTAGAGCTTGACTTCTCTTTATTTTATGACAGCAGTGCAATCACGTTGCCATGAGGTGCCTTATTTCATAAGCTGTTGGATCTAAGGAAAGCCATTCATTCCAGGAAGATCATAGTTAGTGAAATTGGTTTTTCATTGAAGGAAATTTAAGGTTAAGCTCTAATTAATGAAGGGGTTGGCTATTATACAGATCGATCGGTAGGTAGGTATGGGGAACTGCCAAATATGCCATCTTTATATCTATAGTTAAGAATATATTCATAAAACCCACACAACTCTAGATTTCTTAAAACTCCATTTTTTGGCAAGCATATTCTGGGCTGGGTGTGCTTTGGCTAATAAATGCTCCCACCTCATGGCACTCAGTGACTGTCATTGCATTAACCCAGGTGTCATTCAGGGCATAGCTGATGATGGCCAAAATCTCTCAAGTCATGTGAGACCATAAGTATTTTCTGGTGACCCTGGCTTGGGGACCTCAGCCAGTCTACCAGGGCACTTTCTTAGTTAATGCTGTTACCAGAGCAAAATACTGTGTGGTTTAAACAACAATAACTTATTTTCTTATAGTTCTAGAGTTAAATGTCCAAGCAGGGTGTAAGCATGGTTAGAACTCTCCTTTTAGCTGCCTTTTCGCTGTGTCTTTACAAGAAAGGGGAGAAAAAGAAACTGAGAGAGAGAACAAATTCTCTGGTTTCTCTTCCTATAAGGGCACTAATTCAATTATGAAGGCCCCACCCTCATGACTTATCTAAACCTAATTATCTCCCAAAGGCACAATCTCTAAATACTATCACATTGGGGTTTAGGACTTAAACACAGGAATTTGAGGGGGACACAGTTCGGTCCATATCAGGCACTTGTCAGATCAGAGGGATAGCTTCTTTGATGCTTCTGGGGTTCTCTGCAATGCTGGAGAAGCTGGTAAGGGCTCTTTAAGGGGGAAAGCAAAGGTTGTCTAAGACTAGAGGATTATTCCAGAGGGAGGGCTGGACACATTGAAGGAAAGTACAATGATGGTTGGAAGAGCTTTGGAGTCCCCAGATCCTAAGCAGACTCAGGATTTATCATTTTTTGGGGAAAGAATCTTTATCTTCAAAAACTTTATGGTGAACAAAAAAGGACTAAACCTGTCTATTGGGGAAATAAATGTGCCTGGTGGCTGACATCTTTGGCCCATGAGATTTGAAGAGGGGAATGTGACTCAGGTCTGCAACACCATGGAGAAGCCAACGAGCTAATTGACCATATCCCTAAAGTCACCCAGAGAGGTTCCAGAAACTTGAAGGAAGTAGGGATGTACAGGGGAGGTTTATTATAAAAAGCACACTCCAAAACTTAGTGGCTTAACACAACTACCGTTTTGTGTTATTTCTCCTGGGTTAGAAATTTGTCTCTGCTCCATAATGTCTGGGGCCTCGGCTAGGATGACTTACATAGTGGGGGCTGGGATATGTGGGAGCTGGCTAGGCATCTCTCTCCATATCCCAAGGGCCTCTCCATGTGGCCTCTCCAGCATAGTCAGATTTCTTACCTGGTGGCTCACGGCTCCAAGAGCAAATGTTCCAGGACCCAGGAGATGGAAGCCACCAATATCTTGAGACCTGGAAGTTAGAAAGCCACTCAGATGTAAGGGGAGGGGATGAAGACCCAGCCTCCTGCTGGCAGGAGCTTGATGGTCACAGTCGGTGGCCATGGCTAATCTACAATAAGAACCTAACTGCTGTGACATTTTGAAGTTTCTTTCTTGCTCACGTAACAGTCCAATGTGGGTTGTCATGGGTTACTTGGGGCTGGAGTTGGGGGTTGGGGAATGAGGAGTAACTACTAATGGGTATGGTTTTTTGGTGGGGGGTAAGGGGTACAGAGATTTTCTAAAATGGATTGTGGTGATGGTCGCCCAACTCTGGAAGGCCATCCTAGGTGACCCTCCTACAGGCAGCAACCGTGCCCAGGTTCCTTCCAAATTATGGATCTGCCCTCTAGATCTGTGCTATCCAATAGGAAGACAATGTAAGCTACATATGGAATTTTAAATGTCCTAGTAGCCACATGTAAAAAGGTAAAAATGGACAGGTGAAATCAGTTTTACAGATGAGCCTGAAGCACAGGGAGGTTCCAAGACTTGCTCAGGTCTCATAGCACCGAAGTGGTGCATTGGATTTTGATTCCCAGTTAAATGAGTGTTGAAGTCTGTATTCCTAACTTCTGTACGGTCCCTACCACCTTAAAAACGAAAAGAAAAGTATGGAAGCAAATCTATTGTGACTGTAGCTGGTACCTAGAGGTAAAGTGAGGAGCCCCTGTGACCCAGAAATAAAAAATAAAATCCTGCTTGACCCTTTGTCTTCCAGAAAACTTCCTAGTCAGTGCAATGGCTGAGGCAGGTTACCCTGAGACGCCCTGAAGGACTGCCTGGGTCAGGGCAGGAATAAGCAGGCGTTTGATAATGACGATGGGTTTGATGGAGGAGGGTGCTCAGGAGGGTGGGAATGGCCACGAGCTTTGGTCCACCCACAGCTGGAGAGGCGGAGCTCAGGGTCTGCCAGTCTTGGCATCTCCTCCCCACTCCACCCCTCCTCCAGATTCCATCAGATATGGCCCTTGGAGCCTGAGTCTCTGCTGTGCTTCTTGCCTCACCCAGCCCCCTGGCCATCCCCAGTTCAGCCTCACAGGTGTCCTGATGTTCAAAAGAGCGGGTGCAGGTGGTGGATGTGAGCGTCTGGTGGCTGGGAAGGAGTTGGCTTCCGTGTCAGCAGAGAGTTTGCTGTCGTCTGTGTCCTGGGACTTGGAAATGGCCGTGGCTCTGGGACATGAAGCAGGGAGCATTTCTGGGCTCTCCTGGCTGAGGACTGAGCCTCCTGAACCCTGGAAGGCACGCCGGCAAGGAGTCCGGTGTTGCCTCTCTTGTCCTTACAAACCACAGCACAGAATACAAAAGGCGTGGAAATGCAGAAGTTCCCAGAGACAAGTTCCCGGTACTGAGATAACCCTGGTCTGACCACAGGGACAGGTATACCTCTCACTTCCCCTCCTGTCTGCAAAGCACAAATGTGGCTGGTTTCATTCTGCCTGGGCCCTGAGGTCCTTTGACAGGATGACGTCCCTGCAGGAGCATGGCCCCAAGGCGCGGGGCCAGGGTGAGGGACATTGGTTCCCCTCCCCCGACCCCTCACCCATATCCCTTGTCACTTTGGCTATCGCAGATGATGGAAAGACTCGGGCCCTCTCCAGGTTCATATCCTGACTGCTCTAACAGTAGCTGTGTGGCCCTGGGCAAGTTGCTTTTCCTGTCATCTCCTGGGTTCTTATATCTTGTGAGCAGCTGTAACCATAATAGCCACCTCAAATGAACTTGAGCGACTGAAAGCAGTTGTGAGTGTAAGCATACCTAGGAAAGGATTGGCATAGAGGAAGTTGCTCCAGAAAAGTTAATGCCTCATTTTTTTCTGCTGGGTGATACCAGATGAGAGGAGGATGTTTTATTTAACAAAAACTTCCTTACAGAAGCAGCAATTCACTCCTAGGCATTTCCCCAAGAGAAATGAAAACATATGTCCACACAAACACTGGCGCATGAATGTTCAGAGCCGCATTATTTATACCACCCCCCAAGTGAAAACAACCCAAATGTCCATCAACTGACAAGTGGATAAACACAACGTGGCATATGCCCGCAGTGGAATATTCTGTTGTGAAAAGGAATGAAGTACTGGTCCATGCTACAATGTGGATGACCCTTGAAAATATGCTAAGCAAAAGATGCCAGACACAAAAATGTCACGTTATTGTAGATCCCATTTGTTCCAAGTGTCCATAATTGGCAAATCTATAGAGATAGAAAGTAAATGAATGGTTGCCTAGGGTGCGTGGTGGGAGTAGGGAATAGGGGTGGCTGTCAATTGATATGGGGGCTGTTTAGGGTGTGATAAAATGTTCTAAGATCAGGTGTGGTGATGGTTGTTCAACTCTGCTATACAATTTTTAAGAAAGCTTATTGAATTGTACCCTTTAAATAGGTGGGTTGTATGAGACATGAATTAATCCCCATAAAGCTGTTTAAAAATGGAAAGTTTGCCCAGCTGGCATGGCTCAGTGGTTGAGTGTTGATCTATGAACCAGGAGGTCATGGTTTGATTCCTGGTCAGGGCACATGCCCAGGCTGGGGGCTCAATCCCTAGTGTTGGGTGTTTCTGTCTCTCTCTCCCTCTCCCTCTCCCTTCCTCTCTGAAATCAATAAAAAAGAATTTTGTTTTAAATGAAAAGTTTGCTCTGGCCAGTGTTGGTCAATGGTTAAAGCATTGACTTACCCCTAAATGATCGTAGGTTTGATTCCCAGTCAAGGGCACGTACCTGATCCCAGCAGGTTCAATCCCTGGCCCAGTCGTGGCTCCTGTGGGAGGCAACCAATTGATGGGTCTCTCTCGCATCGATGTTTTTCTCTCTCTCTTTCTTTCCCCCTCCCTCCCTCCTTTTCAATCTCTCTAAAAAAATAATATAATAATAATCAATGGAAAAATATCCTAGGATGAGGATTAACAAAACAAAACAAAAAAGAAAAGTTGGAGAGAGAAGCAGCAGCTAGCGCTTGCTATGTGCCAGACACTTAACGCGCTTCAAAAATATCCACCCACTGACCCTCATAACAGCACAGCGGGAGGTACTGTTATGACCTCAATTCTGCAGTTTTGGAAATGGAGGCACAGAGAGGTAAAGTAACTTGCTCCAAGCCACACCGCTAGTTACTGGCAGACCTGGGAACTAACCTCGGACATTCCGGCTTGTACCCTAATTTCCCCCCTTTTGTAGCAATCAGGGCTAGACTGTGTACATGCAGAGAGGGGTGGGTCACAGGACCTCAGCAGCCCAGAAAGACCTGCAGGGTCACCCCCACAGGGACCTTCTGGGACCTGCGAGGGCGATGGCCTCGGGGCAGTTCCAGGGCCCCTCGGCTCTCGTTTTTCCCGATTTTGCTGTTGTGCTGCTTCCATGGGAAGACATACCGATTGTGCTGACGGTTTTGGGGGTGACAGAAGAGAGGAGTGTGACAGCAGCACCTGTCCATCTCAGGTTGCCCTTCCCACGCTCCACCTTCTCTGTCGTCCTCACCACTGCCACCTACAGCCTCTCAAAATCCCCCAGTTGTCCATAGCGAGCCAGCCTGTACCCTCAGCTTGCAAAACCCTCTCAGCAAAACGGAGGCTCCCTCCAGGGGTGTCAGGTCACCCTCTGACTTCAGCTGGTTTCCTTCAATGAGGAAGTCCTCCAAGCCTCCTGGGGCCGACACCTGCTTTCACTGTCTTTAGCCACACCCGCATCGCAGCCCCACTGGGCCTCGGGGTGTCCACAGGCCACAGGCAGCCAGCTCCTGCAGAGCGATCACATTAAACCCTGGCTCCAGGGAACTCACTTGGAGTCACACGGAAGCCAAGGCTCAGTGAAGCCCAGTTGCCTGGTCAGCCTCTAAGGTGGCACCGTGAGATTTCCCCGTGAGTCCAGAGGTGGATTAGTGAATGATGGAGAGCAAGGACTCAGGGTCAGCCAGGCCTAGGATTCAGCCCTGAGTGTGCTGTGGCCTTGGGCAAGTCACTCCATCTCTCTGAGCCTCAGTTTTACCATCCATAGGATGGGGACACTGACAGGATGCTGTGAGGTTTAAACAAGAAAATGTATATAAGATACATGGGCGCATTTCCTGGCACACAGAAAGCAGAACCTTTTATTTCTGTTAGCATATCTCCAGCATGTATCTGGGTCATGGCTGATGGTAGCGTTTGAGCTCTGCCCATCGGTCTGAGCCTTCTAGCTGGTAACCTTTAACCCCCAAGATGACACTTTTGCCCTCTCTTTGGACTTTGTTTTGGGCTGGTGCCTTCTGTTCTCATTGGTAAACTCAGTGGGTTCTGCTGGGCCCTGCCCCAGAGGCCTTGACCCTGAACCAGCCGTGATGCATGGCCACATCCTCCCCACTGGCCACCCCCACGAGGTGTAACTGTAAGCTCCCCTGGACCCCTGAGCCGGACAATGTGGGGGAGGTGGGGGATCAGTGCCTCCGAAGCGGAGTGCACTGCCTCCTGGGGTGGGCTGGCAGTTGGAGAGGAAGACCTTGGTCAGTGACCAGAACTCGGGCATCCGGGTGGGGCAGGTGTGGGCCTGCATGGGCCAGCAGAGAGCCTCGCTCTGAGATGAAGGTAAGAAGCGGGTGTTTCCAGGTGACTCCGAGGGACTCACAGTCGCTGACCTAGTTTGGGAGCTCCGCGCCCCTCTCAGAGTTGGAACTGCAGAAATCAGTTTGCAGACCGGAACATTCCACTTAATTAGCATGGCCTCCTTCTGGCTGGGAAAACACCATTAAGCGGGTTTGGTTGGCCTGAAATCCTGATGGTGACCTCAGCCCCAGCCCCACAGGGCTTTCTGCCCCTGGGGCTCTGTCCCCTTAGCCACGCTAGAACTCAGAATGGTCTGAGTTTCCGATTTGGAGCACGAGACAAACCCTACCCTTGTCTCCTTCCCAGGAAAGCCCTGGCTCGAGCCTGGCACGTGTGAGACAGCCCTAAGGCCTGGGCTGTGAGGGGGCAGGCAGGGGAGCGGGGAGCAGAGGGTTCTCCGCAGTTGGGATCTGCATCTCTGAGCTCCTCAGCTGGCCCTGCCTGGCCCAGCTGGCAGCTCTGACACAGACCTACCTCGCACCCTGCACATGGCTACACGTTTTGCATGCATCACCCTGTACCAAAGCCCTGCAGCATGGGCTCGACTTCACAGATGCGGAGACCGAGGCTCAGACAGATTGTCACTCTCTCAACTTCACACAGCCAGAATACCGCGTCTGGACTCTTACCTCCGGTCTCCTGGCTTCCGGTGCACCTGTCAGCCCTGCAGAGGCTGGCTCTGTTTTGAAGGCAGAACTCATCATCTGTGTTTCAAAAGCTTGGGCGGAGGGTAGGGGTGTTTGAGTCCTGCTCATGGTGTTGGAGGGACAATGGTCAACAGGCTAGGGGCCCTGGGGAACAGAGGGACTCCCAGATCCTCTGTCGGCTGTGTGTGTGTGTGTGTGTGTGTGTGTGTGTGTGTGTGCAGCAGGAAGAGGAGCATCTGTGGGTTCCACCACTTCCTTGCTAGAACTTGATTTCTTTGAGCCTCTGTCCCTGTCTGTAAACTGGGGGTTCAGCAGCACGCATCCCGGGGTGGATGAAGGTGAAACAGGATGACATGCAAAGCACTTTGCACTGAGTAAGTGTCTCGCGAGGGCTGGCCGTGTCTCAGCGGTACTCCGTGTGGCTAGCTTCTCCGACGAAGCCTGGCGCAGCGGGCTGCTTGCTTCCCCTCGCTCTGTGCACATCTGGGCTGGGGGGCAGAGCATGTGTTTTTCCCAGAGAGGATATGCCAGGCCTGCAGGGGCAGCCTGGGGTGGAGGGTGGGCCTCCCGACATGGGCGTTTCAGGAACTGGAGCATACGCTGTGGAGTTAAATTGTCCTGCGGTCTGGAAACTATTGATTTTTGTTTTGTTTTGTAAATTGGAGTGAAATTCACACACCACAGAATCAACTGTTATAAAGAGAGCAATTTGGTGGCATTTAGTGCGTTCACAATGTGGTGTAACTGTCACTTCTACCTGTTTCCGGCACATTTTCATCACCCCAAAAGGAACCTCGGTACCCATTGGCAGTCCCTCCCCAGTTTCTTCTGCCCCCAGACTCCAGGAAACACAAATCTGCTTTCTGTCTCTAGGCAATGGCCTATTCTGGACTTTCCATGTAAATGGAATAATGTGATATTTGACCCTTTGCATTTGACAACATTTGCTTGCTATAAGATGTTCAAGTTCATCCATGTAGCACCAACATTTCATTTCTTTTGTGTTTGGATAATAATCATTGGATTTACTACAATTTGTTTATCTGCTCATCAGTTGATGATGAAGAAACTGCTGTTTTTAAGAGACTTGAGCCGACACCAGTTTGGCTCAGTGGATAAAGCATTGGTCTGCGGACTGAAAGGTCCCAGGTTTGATTCCAGTCAAAGGCATGTACCTTGGCTGTGGGCACCTCCCCAGTAGGGGGCGTGCAAGGGGCAGCTGATTGATGTTTCTCTCTCATCGATGTTTCTAACTCTCTATCCCTCTCCCTTCCTCTCTGTAAAATGAATAAAGAGACTTGAAAGAGGATGAGGCTGGGCGCGCGCGCGCACACACACACACACACACACACACACACACACACACACACACACAGGCTGCAGCCCATCCTAAGGCCCACCCGCTGCAATGATGGTCAGAGGGCACTGTGTTCGTCAGCACATTCATGCTCAAACTTCAACCAGGTGCGGATGGCAGCAGCAGGGGGAGTGGTTCCAGAGGGTGGAAATGGTTAAAGATCCACCAGGCACAACTCTGTGGTCCAGCCCAGGGTTCGCCAAAGGGCATGGGTCAGACCCGAGGCTCTGGAGCGAGACATGTGGGCTCAACTCTTGGCTTCACTGCTACTGGGTGATCTTGGACAAATCACTCAACCTCTTGGGTGCCTCCACTTGTCAAATAAAACACCGACTTAAAAGGGTTGTACTGAGGACTAAATGAAGCCCTTAATTAGCACAGAGGAAGCTCCCAACACATGTTAGCTCTTAGCTATCATTATTCTTTAATTATATCAGTTGGCATTCAGCCCCAACGTGGCAGTTTTGGGGTCGTGCTGAGTCCCTGGCCGGGCCAGGTCCCTGGGGTGTCCTCATGGCAGGGTCCCATCCATTTGAGTGGTTATGGAGGGCTGGTCCAGTATAGACGTCTGACATACTCCGGATAAATGGCCGCACACCCACACCACACCTGCCTTTTTCTCAGGAGTCCAAGGCCCTATCCCAGTGAGTGAAGCTCATGCCTTTATATTTTGACATAAACTTAGATTCACATGCAGATTTAATAGAGAGATCTTTTCTGCCTTTAATCCAGCATATCCCAATGGTAAACTAATAAAATATCACAACTAGGAAATTGACATTGATACAATTCACCAACCTTAGTCTGATGTTGCCTTTTTTCATGCACTTGTATATGTGTATTTAATTCTAAGCAATTTTTTTATCACAAACGTAGGTTTATGTGATCACAGTCAAGATATAGAATTTAAAAATGTGTTGAAATGATTATATTTTTTATATAGTGGATTAAATAAGATATATTATTAAAATTTCACCTGTTTTGGACATCCTTAGTGCTGCAGCAGAGACTTCCGGCTGAGCAGTGCTACCCCTCTGGGAGATGCTCCTGAGTTGAGCGTCTGCCCCCTGGTGGTCAGTGCATATCATAGCAAGCGGTTGAGTGGCCTTCGCATATCATTAGCATATTACACTTTGATTGGTTGAATGGATGACCAGATGACCGGACACTTAGCATATTAAGCTTTTATTATATAGGATTACAATTGTAGCCCAGATTATATTTTTCCTGGACAGCGCTGTTCTAGAACATTACCATCATTCCAGAAAATTCCCTCATGCCCCTTTCAAGTCAGCCCTCTATCTCACTACCAGGCAAGAACTATTCTGATATGTGGTTTTTAACCACTACAGATTAGCTTTTTGTTTTAGGTGAAATTCACATAACATAAAATTAACCACTTTAAAGTATATAAGCAGTGGCATTAAGTACAAGCATTCTATCTAGATTCAGAAGATTTTTATCACCCTAAAAGGAAACGTTGTACCCATTATCAGTCACTCCTTCCTCCAGCCTCTGGCAACCACCAATCTGCTTTCTGTCTCAGTTGGCTTAACCTATTTGGGGCATTTTATAGAAATGGAGACATAGAACATACAATCTTTCCAGTCTGGCTTCTTTCGCTTAGCATAATGTTTTCATGATCCGTCCCATGTTGTAGCATGGATCAGGACTTCATTTCTTGTTATGACCAAATGTATGTACAAGCTTGTTTATGCCCTCTGGCTATTTTCCAGCTGTTGTGCCTAGTGCTGGTATGAACCTGTGTGTACATACATTTGTTTGAGCTCCTGTTTCCAACTCTTCTGGGAATATTCCTAGGAGTGGAATTGCTGGGTCATATTGTAATTCTATGTTTAATTTTGGGGGAATTGCCAGGCTTTTTCACAGCAGCTGTACCATCTTCCAATGTACAAAGGTTCTAATTTCTCTGCATTCTCACCAACACTTGTTGTTCTCTGCTTTTTTATTATAGCCATCCTAGAGGGTGTGTGAAGTTCACAGTTAGTTTTGCTTGTTCTAGAAAATCCTGCACAACAGGACTTCTTGTGTGAGGCTGCTTTCATTCAACCTATAAATGAGGACAATTAAAGTGGTTTGAGGGTCATGGCCTACAAAGTGTATGAAAGGGAAAGATAAGATTCCTTAAGGCAAAGGTGACCACTTGCTCCCTCATTCCTGCCCCCAAATCCCTTGCTATGAAGGAACACACAGAGTGCTTGATAGGAGAAAACAGGACTGTGATGTGTGTAGGGAGGTCAGTCAGGGAGGTTCTCTCTGAGGAGTGGCCTTAGGAGACCTGAAGGATGAGAAGGAGCTAGCCATGCAGAGAGAGGAGGTGGGGCTAGCAGAGAGCATTCCAGGCAGAAACGATAGCATAAGCAAGGGCCCTGGGACAGGGAAAGCCTCCTGTAGTTCAGTGCTAAGCTGGGAAGGGTGTGAAACCAGTGGGAAGGGATGAGGCATGTTACAGTTGATGGGCCATGGTGCAGGGGCCACAGTCTTCTGTCAGCTTTGCGTGGGAGAGGCCACACCATTCCAACCTTCTTGCTGCTTCCCAGCTCCAAGGGGCAGCTCATCTAAGATATTGGGGCTCATTCCAGAGTCTTGCAGCCTCTCAAACTGAAGGGCTGGAGTGAGGAGGGATGCAGTCAGGCACAGCTGAGTCTGATATCCCAGGACACAGTCCTCTTATACCCAGAGTGACTCTTATCCTGGCCCTGCAGGCTTGGAAGCCTGAGTCTCACCCACCTACACCCTCACCTTCTCAGGCCCATGGGGAATGGGATGGGGGCAGTGCATGGCTCAGCCTGGTGCCCTCCCCTCCCTGGAGGACTTGGCACTGAAGCTCCAAGCCCAGATCCACGCTCTGGTCAGCTTCCTAGAGCTTTGAGAACAAGCTGTCCTGCACATGAGTCCTGGCCCCGGGATCTGCGTGCACCTGAGCCCCATATGCAAGAGGAAAACTGACCTCAGCCCTGCGTTACATAAGGACATCTTCGGAATTTGGCTCCTCTTGAAATGAAATGGGAAATCTACACCCACACAAACAGGTTTGGGAGATTAGATGGGAGGGAAACTCCCTCCGGGTCACCTCTGGGTCAGTCTGCCTCTGAGTGACGGTTTATTCATTCAGCAAACAGTATGGACACCTACACTTTGCCAAGCCTCATGGAGGGGGGTTGGTATAAGAGCAGATATCCAATGAATGTTTATGGGAAAGAGACGGGAGGGGGAAGAGATCTGAGAAGGGAAGAAGGAAGGAAGAAAGGAGACAGGAAGGGAGGGAGGGAAGAAGGAGATGGGTTGAAATGCCCTCACAGAACTCACAGCTGTGCCCACAGTCACGTGACTAATATTTACAATCCAGCTCAGCGTTGGTCACTAGAAATATAACGTGAACCACATATTTAATTGAAAATGTTGTAGTAGCCATTTTAAAGTAGAAAAGAAACAAGTGAAATTAATTTGTGTAATATATTTTATTTAACCCAATGTATCCTTACAACATGTCATCAAGTGCAAAAAACTGAGTCATGTTCAATTTATTTTTTTTGGCGCTGAGTCTTCAAAGTATACTCACAGCACATCTCAAGCCAGATTACGCCCATTTCCAGGGCTCCAGTGCCCCAGGTGGCTCAAGGGCACTGTGAGGGTGACAGGTGCTCACTGCCTGCTGAGGCCAACTTCATTCAGGGTCAAGGGAGCCTTCACTGAGGTGCTGCTTTCAGTCACGTGGTCATTTGCTCCTTTAATGTTCAACTCGTGTCTGTTGACTGTCTCCTGCACTGGCGTGAAGGCTGGACAGGGATTTGGCTGCTGGGATCAGAGGACAATACTATTCCAGACTGAGGGGAGAGCAGATTGCAGGCTCGAGGATGGCAGAGCGGGGGGGGGGGGGTCTGTCTTATTCACTGCTGCGTGCCCACACCTGGTATGAAGGTGGTGTTGGTGAATATTGGTGGAGGAGGGAAAGGAGACAGAGAGAAGTTGGGTGTGTCTAGAGCACTGGAGACGCAGGAAGGAATGGGGAGTGAAGAGGCTGGAGCATCAGAGTCACCTGGAGGCTTTGTTAAACCCCAAATTGTGGGGCCTCCCCCCTGATTCAGTAGGTCCAGGGCGGAGCCACAGGACTTGCATTTCCAACAAATTCCCAGTGCTGCTGCTGGTGCTGGGGCCGCCCTCTGAGGACCACGGTTAAGCTCAGGGGCAGTGTGAAGGCAACGGGGAGCCAGAGAGGCTTTTGACAGGAGAGGAGCACCTCCAGGTTTGTGATTTAGAAAGCTGTAGGTGGCTACTGAGGACAGGGGGTTGCAGTCTCCTCCCCACCTCTCTCCAGCCAGGCCAGGGGGTACACTGAGCTCAGGAGGGTGACTCTAGACCAGCCCCATCCTCACACAATAGGGAAGCTTGGGTGGTGTCCCTAGAACAAGAAAGAGACCCAGATGATAACTGATGTGTTTCAGCGCTGTGGGTGGAAATAGAAACCCTTACTCAGCTATAGGAGTCAGTGAAGAATTTCCCTGGTTAATGGAAATTTGACTGAGTGTTGTGGGGGAGACTTTTTATTTTTTAAATATGTTTTATTGATTTTTTTATAGAGAGGAAGGAAGAGGGATAGAGAGTTAGAAACATTGATGAGAGAGAGACATCGGTTAGCTGCCTCCTGCACGCCCCCTGCTGGAGATGGGCCCGAAACCAAGGTACATGCCCTTGACCGGAATCGAATCTGGGACCTTTCAGTCCACAGGCTGACGCTCTATCCACTGAGCCAAACCGGTTTCGGCATGGGGGGAGACATTTTATACCCTCCCTCTCAGACAATCTTATGAGTTTGCAACTCCTCTTGAACAGATAAGGGAAACTGGTGCTCAGATAGAGGAGAGGACGTACCTGAGATCAAATCACTAGGCGATGGTGGGGCCTGAATTCTGAGCCATCACACCTGAGTTTTCATACTGGGGCAGTGCTTAGGAAGATTGCCTCTCCCTCAGAGGGACGTTTCGGTGGCCTCTCTCCAGGATGAGAGAGTTTGTAGCCACGGTCAGAGTAGCCCTTACATCCCATTGGCTGAAAGCCTGTGCTGGGCATGCTGGCGGCACGGGACCCAGGGAGTCTCCAGGCTCTGCATCCTCCGCTCGAACACATGGGCTCAGGTTTAGCTCCAAGACATTATCGAAATCATCATGGCGGAGCAAGCATGGAGTTCAAGTGTGGGCTTACTGGAGCCTCTTCCCAGAGTGGTTTGGGGCATGTTAATGAAACCGGTCATGCCTCAGTATCCCCCTTTGTAAAATGAGCGAAATCAAAGAGGCTGCCTCCTTCCTGTGCGGGCCTGTCGTGGGGATTGACTGAGGCAGGTCCTGCATCATGCTGGGCGCGCTGTGAGTGCTCCATAAATGTGAGCTTGTTAGACGTGGATGAAGCTGCTCTTGTCCCCACCTAGGGCTGTGAGTCCTGAGGACAGAGGGTGGAGGACAGTCCATTTTCATCTCTGGCTGGTAGCATCAGCAAATGACCCCAGGGCTGAGGACATCCCCAGCAAAGGACTCCCAAGTCCTGCACTGAATGAACTCTGCCCACAGCCGGGCCTAGGAACAGTGGGTCCAGAGCTCTGCAACTTCCTCCCTGCCGGCGCAGCCAGCTCCTCGCGACTAGAGTGGTTTTTTCCATTGCCTGCAGTAGAAATGCTCTGTTTCCTCTCTGCCCACCCAGCCTCCCCGGTTTCTGCTCCTGAACAGGCAGAAAATGTGTACCTCCATGTCACAGGAGGTGGTGCCGCAGGAGGGGACAGTGCAGGGAGGGGCCCTGGGGCAGGTGGCTGGTGGCAGGTGGCCTACCCTTTGAGGAGACAGTTATCTCTGTTCTGGTGCAACAAGGGAGCTGTGTCTGTATCAGAAATGACAAAATGAAATACCAGCAAATAAAATCCCTCAGCCAACAAACAGGAAGCAGGAGTTAGATAAAAATACCACTCTGTTTGCAGCTGTGGCCTCCACCATACAGGTTGCAGAAGGTCATGCTCTTGGCAGGAAATGTGACCGCTCTGGGAAGGAAGAGGTGGCTAAGTTGGGGGGTTGTGATGAGATGATGGGGAGGAAGGCGAACGACAGCAGGCTCTTGGGGGAGGGGGTTGTGCCCCCTTCAGTCCTTGGCAGGTGAGCCGATCTGCTCGTGCCCCTCCTGGCCATGAGCTCGAGGTCCACCTGAGACACACATGTATCTCTTTCTTCCTCTGCTAGGCCCATTCAACTTTTATTGTGCGAGTGAGACGATGGTGGTTTCCTACATCCTTTGTCAGGCACAACGTGTTGCACCAGGGAGCAGAAAGCTGTTTCTGTGAAGGCCAGATAAATACTGTAGGCTGTGGGGGCATGCAGTCTCGGTTAGGAAGGAGAAAGCAGCCACGGGCACCATAGGAACAAATGCGTGTGTGTTCCAATTAAACTCCACTTATGGACACTGATACTTGACTTTCAAATCATTTTCAGGTGTCATGAAATATTCTTCTTCTTTGATTCTCCCCTCCCCCGCCCCCAACCATTACAAAAAGAAAGAAAGAAAGAAAGAAAGAAAGAAAGAAAGAAAGAAAGAAAAAAAGAAAGAAAGAAAGAAAGAAAAAGAAAGAAAGAAAGGAAGAAAGAAATAAATCTTGGAAGCAGTTTAAAATCGCAAGATTTAGCCATTGGACTATATACTAGTAGTCTGCCAGCCCTTGAACAGCACAAACAGAGGGGTTGCTATTGTCATTTAACTCCCTACCCAACACAGGAATCCCAGCCTCCGTGTTTCCTTCATGGTCTCAGCCAGCGTGAGAACTCATTTCCGCCCAAGAAACTCTTAGCAGAAACATGGTTCTTACCCCTGGGCTGTCATTCTGTGAAGGGTTTTCTCTTTCTTTCTTTCTTTTTTTTTTTTAGTGAAAACGGGAAAATTGTGATTATAAAAGTAACACATACATACTTTTAAATGTTTGGAAAGTTTTAGCAACTAATAAGATAAAAAATCACTGGTAACCACAGTTAATATCTCAACATTTTTCCAATGAGAAGTGTGTGTGTGTGGAATGCATGTTTCCTTTCCAGTGGACATTGCATTGAAAGTCTAGTTTGATCTCTTGTTTTTCCATTCTACACTATCAAGCATTTCCTCACGTCATTTAAATTCCCTCCAAGATACCACCTGCAGAATGCTCCATTATTCAGCTGTTCCACAATTTACTTAATCAGTCCCCCATTGTTTAGACACTTGGGCTGCTTCTAGTATTTCTTGATTACAAACAATGTATATAAACAATGCTGCTGTGAAAATCTCTGTCCATAAATCTTTGTCTCTCTTCTTATCGTTTGAGTGTATATGAGCTAAAGATTATTAGGAAAAAAATGTGTTTATGACTTATATGCTAATTTTTGTTTTCCTGAATTTTCCTTTACTGATAATGCAATTCATAAAGTTTCCTACTTGATGGCGACTTCATTCTCTCTACCCCACTGCCAGGACCAAGCAACCACAGATTTGCTTTCTGTTTATGATTCCATTTTGAAGTATCTTTTTAAAATCAGCTAAAGAAGGTTGTTGCCTCCTCTTTTGGCCCGAATTCTTTTCTGCGTCATAGTAATAACTAGAGGCCCAGTGCACAAAATTTGTGCACGGGGTGGGGGGGTTCCCTCAGCCCAGCCTGCACCTTCTCCAACCGGGACCCCTTGGGGGATGTCCAACTGCCAGTTTAGGCCAGATCCCCGGGACATCCCTCTCACAATCTGGACTGTCTACCTAGTTGCCCTCATTGCCTCTGCATACAGGCCTGATCACTCCTAACTGCCCCCCTGCCAGCCTGGTTGCCCCTAATTGCCCCCCCCCTCCAACCTGATCACCTCTTACTGCCCCGCTGCTGGCCTAGTCTCCCCTAATTGCCCCCCCTGCTGGCCTGGTTGCCATCTGTCCCCTCCCCCCTGCCAGTCTGGTCACCCCATGCAGCCTGCTTGTTCAGTCGTTTGGTTGTCCCTCACTAACCCCCCTGCCAACCTGGTTGTAGGCAGCCATCTTGTGAGGGCATGAGGGTCAATTTGCATATTACTTCTTTATTATATAGGATTTAGGATGTTGTTACTTCTGGTTATTTGTGTGTGTGTGTGTGTGTGTGTGTGTGTGTGTGTGTGTGTGTTTGCATTTGCTATTTTCCACTTGAGCATTCCTGTATTTTTATTTTATTTATTGTTGACAATATTACAGATGTCTCCCAACTTTCCCCTCTTCCCCCCACAACACCAATCCAGGCCTTCTCTACACTATTGTCTGTGTCCATGGGTTATGCATACATGCATATATGTACTTTGGCTAATCTCTTTCTGTCCCCTCCACTTCACTCACCTCTGAGATCTGTCATCTGTCCCAAGCATCTATGCCTCTGGATTTTGTTCATTAGTTTATTTTGTTCATTAGATTCCACATACAAGTGAGATCACATGATATTTATCTTTCTCTAACTGGCTTATTTTTTTTACCATAACAGTCTCCAGGTCCCTCTATGCTGTCTCAAAGGGTACAGCTGCATAGTATTCCACTGTATAAATGTATTGCAGCTCTTTGTCTACTCATCTACTGATGGACTGTTTCCAGATCTTAGCTATCTATAATAATAAAAGCATAGTATGCTAATTAGACCAGACAGCTGAATGACCTTCTGGACATCCTTCTGGATGACCTGCCAGATGAAGCTGGGGCTGCAAAGCCAGAGGCAAGCTGCTGCGGCTGCGAGGGCCGAGCCCCTTGCATGAATTTTGTGCATCCGGCCTCTACCCCTCTATAATAGAGGTGTAATATGCAAATTGACCAAACAGTGGAACGACCAGTCAGTGGGGGTTGGAGCCAGAGAGCAAGTGGTGCCAGGCCAGCCAAGGCACATACCAGTGGGAAGAGAGAGGGAATGGCAATGAGGGGAGGGCGGTGACCAACAGCAGTGGAGGGTCTATGGCGGGGGGTGGGGGGGTGCCATCCCCTGATCCCCTGTTCTCGCCTCCCACAGAGGAAGGCCAGGCATCAATGGCAGGGTGCTGGGGGCAGTGCCATCCCTTGATCTGCTGGCCTGGTCACCTCCCGCAGAGAGAGATTAGACTGTGTCTTAGGTTCGCTCCCTATAGGAAGCGGGCCTAAGACGTCAGTAGGACATTCTGTGAGGACTCCTGGACTGTGAGAGGGTGCAGGCCAGGCTGAGGGACCCCCTCCCAATGCACGAATTTTTGTGCATTGTGCCACTAGTTGTAAATAACACTGCTATGAACATAGGGGTGCATATATTCTTTCTGAATGATACTTCTGGATTCTTAGGATATATTCCCAGAAGTGAGATCACTGGATCAAATGGCAGTTTTGTGTTTAATTTTTTGAGGAAACTCCATAATTTTTAATCTCTCTCGTGATTTTGTTGGGATATATCTCTTATAAGCAGCACACAAATGAATTTTTGTCCTCTTCATAACCAAATTTGTACTGCTTTATAGGGGAGGATAAATAATTTTATGCGCTATTATAGTTGAGGTTTGGTTTTTGGTCATTTTATTTCATGCTTTGCAACTTTGATGTTTCTATGTGTTTTTTTCATTTTGTGACTTTGAATTCTATATTTGTTTATATTAGTAATGAAGCTTATGTTTACTTGCCTTTATTTTTCCATTGATAGGGAAGATGTAAATCCTGATTTAAATTTCTCAGGTGATTACTTTTAAAATGTTCAAATCTTGCTCTGGCTGGTGTAGCTAACTGGTTAGTGCTGGCCCAGGCATCAGTGTCTCAGGTTTGATTCCAGTGAGGAGCGTGTACCTGGGGTATAGGTTCCCTCAATCAGGAAGCATGTGGGTGGCAACCAATCAGTGTGTCTTTCTCATATCGATGTTTCTCTCCCTCCCTCCCTTTCACTCTCTCTGAAAAGCAATGAGAGAATAACTTCCAGTAAGGATTACCAAAAAATAAAAAAATAATAATAAATGTTTCAAATCTTGTTTGACTTGATTAGACAAGCAGAGCCCAGAGTGGGATTTGTCCTGTCCCAGGTAGCACAGTGCTGAGGGACAGGAGCAGGATATAGCATCTGTGGGCGGAAACTGAGAACTAGGCCGACAGGCAAGGGAGTGGAGGAAGTGGTTATGAAACAGTAGAACAGGACCAGGGAAACCAGACCGAGGGTTCAAAGTGGGCAGGTGAGAGCAGGAGGAATCCCCGTCCCCCCTGACCCCTAAATATCAATAGGAATGGGTTTTATTCTTAGTTAATTGGAGTGAGAATCTCTTGTCACTATTTGTATCTAAAACACTGGTTGTGCTGGAATCAACCAAACTGCAACTGAGTCTCAACACTTATTAGCTAAGTGAACTTGAGTAACTTATAGGAGTTCTCTGTGGAATGAGTTCATAATAGCGGCTAAGTC
Organism: Lasiurus cinereus; assembly: GCA_011751065.1. Classification (NCBI taxonomy): domain Eukaryota; kingdom Metazoa; phylum Chordata; class Mammalia; order Chiroptera; family Vespertilionidae; genus Lasiurus; species Lasiurus cinereus. The sequence goes on along the minus strand of JAAGEH010000480.1, from coordinate 45,658,830 downwards.
ATAGGGTTGTTGTGGGCATTACCTGGGATGAAACATACAACGTGTTAGCAGAGGGCCTCACACTTGAAAAATACTCAGTAAATGTTAGATATTATGATGATGGCTGTGAAGCCATTTTAGTGTTTATGTGTATGCAACTCCTACCTGGAGGGCTGGGAATATTTTTATCTATGACTTGCCTGAAGACATGAAATAATTGGGCTATTTTTAAAAAGGGAGGTGAGAAATAAGGTGAGAGATGAGGTTAGGGGAGCAACAGAAATTAAAGAGGACTGCAGGGCATTTGGAGGGAGGGAGAGGAATTGGGGTAAGTGCAGATACCTTGGAGAGTTCCTGGGCGCTCAGGCTGTGTGGGCAGAAGGGAGATCAGGTTCCTGGGTCTGTGCAGAAGCTGCAGGGGAGGATCTGGGAGAATTCTGGAAGCAGAATTCCGGAAGAACAGGGACCTGGCACAGTTGAAGTCCGATGTTTTTATGAACGTAATGGGGAAGTCCCAGGGTCATATTTCTGGACCAACAGCACCATTGCTTTGAGAACCCGAGATAAAGTACTATAGGACAAAGGTGGGGGGGTGGCGCAAGATACCTATGGGGGGCGCCAGCCTTACAAAGGGGAAGGGGAGAGAGGGAGGAGGAAGTGGACACAGACATAGTCTTGGCAGCTTTGGTGGAGAAACCTTACAGACTCACCTGTTCTCCACATTCCATGAGTTAAATGCAGTTCCTTCCCTTTGAGAAAATCTAGTACCTGAATGTTCGCTCCCCATCAGGAAGCGATTCCTCCCTCACCCCACGTTTCAGAAAGACTACACATTTCTCGAGAAGATTCACTGAAGCTTGCTTTGTACATAGGCTTCCCTGGTTTCCTTCTGTTTGTTTGGGCTTTATTTCTTAGAACCGCTATAGGTTCACAGCAAAACTGAGGGAAGGTCCAGAGATTTTCTATACACCCCCTGGCCTCACATATGTACAGCCTCCCCCATTATCAACCAACCCCAATAGACTGGGGCATTTTGTTACATTTATGAACCTACAATGACACATCATGATCACCCAAAGTCCGCAGTGTGCATTAAGGTTCATTCTTGTGAACCTATGAACATCCTATGAGTTTGGGCAAATGTATAATGACACGTGTCCATCATTAGAGTATCATACAGTGTTTTCAGTGCTCTAAAAATCCTCTGCACTCCACCTGTTCATTGTTTTCCCCTCCCCAGCTCCTGGCAACCACTGATTCTTTTACTGTCTCCAGAGTTTTGTCTTTTCTAGAATATGGTATAGTTGGAATCATGTATTATGTGGTCTTTTCACATTGGCTTCTTTCACTTAGTAATATGCGTATAAATTTCTTCCACGTCTTTTCATCGCTTGATAGCTCTTTTCTTTTTAGCACTAATATTTTATTGTCTGGATGTGCCATGGTTTATCTATTCACCTACTGAAGGACTTCTTGGTTACTTCTAAGTTCTGGTGATTATGAATAAAGCCGCTATGAACATCCCCATGCAGGTGTTTGTGTGGACATAGTTTTCAACTCCTTTGAGTAAATACCAAGGCGTGCAGTTGCTGGATTATATGATAAAAGTATGTTCACTTTTGCAAGAAACCACCAAAAGTGTCCGTACCATTTTTTATTCCCATCAGCAATGAATGAAAGCTGACTATATTTATGCAGATCTATTTCTGGGTTCTCTATTCTTGATTTATTTGTCTATTCTTTCACCAATATCACACTGGCTTGATTACTGTAGCCTGATAGTAAATATTGAAGTCAGGGAGCATCAGTCCTCTGATTTTGTTCTTCTCCTTCAATGTTGTGTTGGCTATTCTGGATCTTTCCCCTCTCCATATAAATCTTAGAATCAGACCCAGCTGGTTTAGCCTAGTGGGTAGAGCATTGGCCTGTGGACTGAAGGGTCCTGGGTGAGATTTTGGTCAAGGGCATGTACCTTGGTTGCAGGCTTGATCGTGGGCCTGGTCGGGGCATATACAGAAGCAACCAATTGATGTGTCTCTCTTGCATTGAAATTTCTCTCCCTACCTCTCCCTCTCCCTTCCTCTCTCTCTAGAAATTAATGGGAAAATATCCTCGCGTGAAGTTAACAAAATAAAAATAATTTAAAAAACATTTAAATCTTAGAATCAGTTTGTCAATATTCATTAAATAACTTGCTGAGATTTTGATTGGAGATTGCATTGAATCTATAGCTCAAGTGGGAAGAACTGACATCTTGAATCTTCCTATCCCTGAACATGAAATATCTCTACATTTTTACATTTTTCTTTGATGTCATCCATCAGAGTTTTGTTGTTTTCTCATGTAGACCTTGTATATATTTTCTTATGTTACTCTATTTTTAGTTTTGCTTTTTTTTAGAAAAAAAACAAAATTTAAAAAAATTTAAAAAAAAATTTAATGATTTTTTACAGAGAGGAAGGGAGAGGGATAGAGAGTTAGAAACATCGGTGAGAGAGAAACTCAATCAGCTGCCTTCTGCACACCTCCTATTGGGGATGTGCCTGCAACTAAAGTATATGCCCTTGACCAGAACTGAACCTGGGACTCTTCAGTCTGCAGATGCTCTATCCACTAAGCCAAACAGATTAGGGCAGAAAAGCAAAATTTTTTTTTTTTCCTTCAACAAATATTTGTTAAGCTCTATCCCAAATAAGAAGATGGACAAGATTTTCCCACAGAGAGTTTGCATTCTAAAGGATATGCAATCACTTTTCCTGCACATACCTAGCACTAGGTATTAGTTATACATGTGATATGAGTCTATGTCAACAACTCCTCTTCAGCACAGCCCCGTGTCATGGGCATGGAAGTTCTGGAAGGGAGAAGATTATAGCACATGCCTGTGTGCCCTTGGCTGTCTTGTCCTCATGGTCCTGAGAATATCAGATGTGCTAAGAGAGAAACTGGTCTCTTGGTATAAGTCAAGGGATGAAGATGCTCTCTGAGATGGAAACGTCTTTGGCCAACCTAGGCCCATTGTTGTCCATAGGACAAAGCATAGACCAGACAAAGAAAAGTTGTTCTGGCCAGTTCTGAGTCTTGAGTGGAGGCCAGGCAGGCTCTATTTGTTTCTGCAGTCATCAAACATTGACCAGGAGCCTGAACTATGTTACAGTAGCTAACAAGTTTATGGTTCTTACTCTCCCACCTCTCCAGAGCCTACAGTCTAGTACAGACACAAACAAATCCATACATAACTACAATATAGTGTTGAATGTTCTTAGGGAGGGGACAGAAAGGCATGGTGAGGGAGGCTTCACTGAGGAAGTAAAATTTAAGCTAAGACCTGGAGGCTAAGTAAGAATTAACCAGGTCAAGTGAAGGCAGAGAAGAACAAGAAGAGAGAATAGCACCCAAGGAGACTTAAAGATACAAGATAGAAGGTGACACATAGGTGGTCCTGAAGGGCTCCATGGGATTAAGAGGGATAATGCCAGGAGAGGTGGACAGAGGACAGATCATGCAGGGTCCAGCAGAGGCCAGTGGCCTTACTTCTCTCCAACTTCCATTAACTAATGATTGAGCACCTACTGTGTATCTTGTACTGTCCTAGGCACCGTGGGTACAGTGATGAATGGGTCAGATGCTGTACTGATGTCACAGAACTCCTGGCTGTCAGAATAAAGAGATTCCAGCAAGATGCTCAAGGCTCAGCATGGAGCTCCTGTCTCTTCTTTCAAAATCGAGATATAATTCACACACCACAAAATTCACCTTTTAAAGTGTACAATTTGTGGTCTTTAGTGTATTCCACAAGATTGTATAACAATTACTATTAAGTCCAGAAAATTGTTATCACCCCCAAAGGAAACCTGTACCCAATTGATAGTCTCTCCCATTCCCTTCCCCTTTGCCCCTAGTAACCACTAATCTACTTTCTATCTTTATGGATTTGGCTTTTCTGGACATTTCATATCAATGAAATCATACAGTCTGTGACCTTTTGTGTGTGGCTTCTTTCACTTAGCATGTTTTCAAGGTTGATTTATGTTGTAGCATATATTTCATTCCTTTTTATGGCCAAATAATATCCCGCTGTATGAAAAGAACACATTCTATATATTCATTATTTATTGATGGACGTTTGGGTTGTTTCTACTTTGGGGCTATTATAAATAATGCTGCTATTAATATTTGTGTACAAGTTTTTGTGTGGACATATGTCTTCATTCTTCTTGCAAAAGAATGGAATTGCTGGGTCAGATGGTCACTCTGTATTTACTTTTTTGAGGAACCACCAGACTGTTTTCCAAAGCAGCTGCACCATTTTACATTCCCACCAGCAGTGCATGATGGTTCAAGCATCCCCACATCTTTGCCAGCACTTGCTAGTGTCTGATCCCTCTTCTTCTCGAATGGGCCCTGGAGAGAGGTACCCTGGGAAGAGTAAGGCCTGGCTCCCTGGCCTGGGCATATGACTTAGAGGGAAAATAAGGTCTTCCTTGCCCACTCTCCACCATGAGTGAGTCATCACCCGGGACCCTGGGGTGAACCGCTTGGGCTGCACCAGCCACTGCAGAAGCCATCATTGGACTTGATTTCCCCACCCCCAGCCCCAGCAGCTAGGCTTCCCTGGAAGCAGCTATTTCTGGCTATTTCTGCTTCAGGGAGGAGCAGTGGTGGGTGGAAAATTGGAAATTGCTCAGTGAGGTGATTTTGAAGTGCAGTGCATTAAGGACTCAGGACAACCTTGACTTGAGAGGAGAATAAAAGGGCTGCTTTTGGGGTGTGCTGGGGAGGGGGAGAGGGCAAGGGTGGGCCTGAGAGCTGGTTTGACCAGACTGCAGGTGCTAGACCGCACAAAATGCTGGGCAAAGCAGCCGTTGGTACCTGAGGAGGGGGAAGAAAAGGGGTCAGTGTGGTCAGGATTTTCCATGGGGGAGATGCTGCCAATGGATGGATGTGGCAGCTGGAAGCAGGTCACCAGAGTCCTTGGAGTCCGGGGTGGGACGGATGTAGTCTGCCTGGAATGGAGAAGCAGCAGGAAGGCAAACAGAGAAGTGTTGGAGCCCGGGATCCACTGGCAGCCCCAGAGCTGCGGCTCCTTTGCCACAGGACCTCAGACTAAGTGTTGGCCTCAGCATCCCCATCTGCAAAGACTGACAAGGTGGTTGCAAGGACCGTTAGTGATTATTATCTTTGTTATCATGTAATGGTCTAGAACAGTCGCCAACCGGTGGTCTGTGAGGTCTGAAAGGTTGGTGACCGCTGGTCTAGAACACTAAACTACAGGCAGTGCTCCTGACCTTTCTTTTAGCTTTTTGCCCCTTCTGTGTCTCTCTCCACACTGACATCTGCATCTCATTGTGCACTTCCCATTGCTGCCCGTCCTTTGCTAAGATTCAGCCTTTGCAGGCAGCCAGGTCTGGGTTCAAATCCCAGCATTGCCCTTCTCAGCCTCTTGCCCTTGGGCAAGTCCTTCACATGTTCAAACCTGAGCCTCAGTTTTTCCTAAACTGGAGTGATAATAGCAGGCAGTTAATTAATAATAGCAGGTGATGGACCCTCATAACTGGAGGACTTACAGATTTGATGGCTGTAAAGCACTTAGCACCACGCCTGGCACCCAGTTAGTGGTGGGTGGTAGAAAGAACAACCGAGGGCACAGAGCAGGGGAAGTGAGGACCTGGGAGCTGGGCAAGAAGAAATGGCAGGTGCCTGGGCCTGGGGGTGGGACGGAAGGACTCCTCCGATAATGGACAATGCAGGTGCAGGGATGGGTATTTGCTGCTCCTTTATGTCTGAAATCCATTCTAGTTCCTTTTTCATCTTTGAGGCTTCATGGTGGGCTCTGGTCATACCAGTCAATGAGATGGACATGTCCCTGCCCTCATGGAGCCCCCAAAGCTAAACCAATAATTATGTAATTCTTACATACTAATAACCACCCTGTTATTACAAACTGCGAGAGGCACTGCTATGAAGCAGAAACGCAGGGTCCGGTGGGAGAGAGTAACTCGGGCAACTCAGTTGATCAGCGAAGGCCTCTCGGAGGAGGTGCCATTTTGGCTGGAATCTGAAGGGTGAAGAGGAGATTGCTGACTTAAGGATGAGAAGAGTGTGTGTGTGTGTGTGTGTGTGTGTGTGTGTGTGTGTGTGTGTGAAAAGGCCTTGAGGAGCTCAGTTTTGTTTTCAGAATTAAATTGTAACTGAATCGGTGAGTGACTGGGGAGAGAGGTGGGAGGAGAGGGCGTGGTGAGGGCTGAGGAGAGACAGGGACCTGCAGCGTCTTGGAGGCCACATTGCTGGGAGCCAGGAGCCAGGTGGCAAGGGAAGGAAGATGGGAAGAAAGGAGGGCTTGCTGAGTGGGTACCCCACAAACAGGACTGTGCAAGTCACATGGCCTAGAGGCAGCAGCTCAACCCCAGGGTGCCCCCGGCAGGTATAGATTGCCCAAGGTCCACCTCCAGGGGCAGACGTCTCTGTCTTGCTGTCCCCATCACCCCAAGGCAGGCGCGGGAACCACACTTGTGGCGGCACTGACCAGCTGGAGGTCAGGCGGTCTACCCGGTGGGGCAGGTGGGGCCGGTGGCAAAGAAAACACAAGCTTGTCAGCGGTGATTTCTCCCCGCCAAGGCAGCCACCATCAGCTTCCTGCAGAGCGGGGCCCGCTCAGCCTCACTCTCTACAGCTGGAGACGGAGGGGAGCAGATGGCCCTGCTTGGCCCAGATTCCAGCCAGATTGCCAGGGAGGTGTGGGCAGAGCGACGGGATGCGCCAGGAGCTGGAATGCACAGGAGGAGAGCGGAGCCGCCTCTTTGCCATTGCCGCGGGGTCCTGCCTGTATGTGGGGAGAGTGGAGACATTGACTGTGGCTTCACTGAGGTCCTTGCCTCAGCAGCTGCTCAGAGTCCCCTGGAGAGAGATGGCCTCTGTCATTTCCAGCCACACTGAGAGCTCCTGGGAAATGCAAGATGTCAGCGGTTAGATTCCCAGCTCCCAGCGCAGGGAGGGGCCGGGCAGGAGCTCTGTGAATGTGTTTATTTATAAAAGAAATGATAGTAATAGCTCTCAGGTGTTGTATTACTTAATCCTCAGGGCAACCCCACAAAGGAGGTGCTGTGTGACCCCACTTTACAGATGAAGACACTGAGGCACAGAGAGGAGGAATAATTAGCCTGAAGCCAAAACTAAGCAAATGCATGAGAACAGATGGGTCGCTCTGCCAAACTGATGGCCAAGCCTGAGAGCTGGGACTTTGGGGGCAGGGAGCAGACCTGAGGATGGACAACGAGAAGAAGTGGTAGCTAATCCTGAATGAGGGGCAGAGCATGCCCCCTCTCTGTGGTCCCTGAGCCTCAGCTGACCCCTTAGACCCTGCCAAGCCAGCTTTCTCCACTGTGTAGGGCGCTCAGCGAGCAAACGGGGAGTCTGGAAAGGTAGGGAGACAGGCTGGCTGGGTCGGGCTCAGCAGGCTGCACACTGCACAGTTCCAGAGCAAGCAGTCCACATGCCGATTGCATAATTCCCCTGGAGTTATGCAAAGTGGTAGCCCTGTGGGCAGGACCACACCATGCAGGACCCAGAAGACCAGGGTTTGCAAGCCTGGACTGGGGTCTGTAAGGGCCAGAGAGTAAGTATTTTAGGCTGTGTGGGCCATAGGTCTCTGTGGCCACTCAGCTCTGCTGTTGTGGGAAGAAAGTGCTCATAAGCAATACATAAATGAATGTGTGCAGATGTGTTCCAATAAAACTTAATTTACAGCCCTAGCTGGTTTGGCTCAGTGGGCAGAGTGCCGGCCTGCGGACAGAAGAGTCCTGAGTTCAATTCCGGTCAAGGGTGCATGCCTGGTTGCTGGCTCAATCCCCATTAGGGGGCGTGTGGGAGGTAGTCAATCAATGATTCTCATCATTGATGTTTCTGTCTCTCTCCCATTCCCTCCCTCTCTGAAATCAATACAAATACATTTTTAAAAAAACTTAATTTACAGAACCAGGCTGCTTGCCAGATTTGGTGCATGGGCCATGGTTTGATGACCCCAGTGAAGGCCACAGAAGGATTCTGAACTTCATTCTAAGAACCACGTGAAGCCACAAGAGTGTTTTGAGCAGAGAGTGAGAGGAAGCAAATTTACCATTAATATGGCCCTGAAAGACCAGGGCAATGTGTCTTTTATCCTGTTTCTGGATTCCTAAGCCCTTCTATTTACAAGAGGAGGGACCTGGGGACCCAAGGGCCCCTGGAGCTTGAGAAGGAGAAGTCATTGCTGTCCATTCTCCAGCCACCCTCCTCCCCACGCCAGCTCTCGGCGCAGATCTGGCTACTCTGCAGGGATCCGGCAATGCCGCTTCCCATTCCAGGCCCCAGGGGCAGAGTGGAGCAGCCCTGTGCTCATCAGCCTGGGCTTTGAAATCAGAAGGTTGGATTTCCTCCACTTGGCTGCGTTTGGCTGTGAGCTGCACTTTCCTGACCCCCTGTCTCCTCTTCTCCGTGAGGGGAACAGTGAGATGTGAAGCAATGAAAGAGAGGTTCTGCAGCGGCCTGGTACATAGGAAGAAGACACCGCTGATCGAATAACCATGCTTCTGGTAAACCCCAGAGGCAGCAGAGCCTGCTCAAGCCTGGGCGGTGGGGTCTTTGCTCCAGGAGCGGTGTCCAGAGCCAGGCTCTGAGCCAGAGCAGAAGTGGAACCACTGAGGGGATCTTGGCTCATAAGTAGTAAGGGCTCCTTAGAGATGCAGTGAGTAGTCCCACCTCTTGGGCTGAAAATAACTGCCTGACGTTGGAGTAATTACATGTCTTGGGCTCCCACACAGCATGGAGAACACCCCAATAATAACCGTGTACACAGGCTACTTTTGGCAGCTGAACCTTAATTTCTGCCTCAAAGAGCAACTCCATGGGGTGTGAACCCTTGCTTTGTATGAAAAAGACCTTCTTGGACAGGGACATAACAGCCACCTCTACTCTCCAAAGGGCATTGCCAGGCCCGGGGCACCCTCCCTGGCCCAGGGACAGGCTGGGCCTTAGTGATCAGTGGCTTTGCCATAATCTCCTCTCATGACCTTAGGCTGGGACCAGCTACCAGGTCATCCACGACTGCAGGAAGGCTTCACGGGCCGTTTATTGCAGATACAAGCCATCTGGGGTCAGCATCAGAGGGTCGCCTGCTTGGCTCAGAGATGGAGAGTCTGTGTTCTTGGACTGAGCTAGGGGGCTGCTGATTAGGTCAGGTTCCTGGGAAGGTTGTTGAGGGTTTACTGTGTCAGGCCTTAGGGAAAGAGCAGTCTGTGCTATCACTGCCCTGCCCTCCTATGGCAAACAGAATCGAACCCCATAATTAGTTCTGTGATTGTAGTTGTGATAAGGTTATAAATGAATGCATAGGAACAGTGGGTGTATATAATGGGGGAGTGCTCCCATCTGGGGAATTTGAGCTGAGACCTAAAGGATAAGGAGTGTGTGCAGGCATGTGTGTTTGTGTATGTGTGTGTGTATGTGTGTGTGTGTGTGCTCACACACACATGCTAAAAATGGATGCATGGATGAGGGTGGATGATGGATGCTTGAGTCCTCCAGGCAGTGGGAACAGGCTATGCAAAAGCTCAGAGGCCAGAGGAAGTATGGTGACTCTGTAGCTGACAAAAGACCATGGTGGAAGGTGTTTGGAGCCTGAAGAGGTGAAGAGGTCGGAGCACTCTGTACAGCTGAGTGTGCTGAGCACTGCACTGCTCCGGGGTGCCAGTCTTGTAGACCAGGGTGTGAACTGTGCAAGATGGAGGCTGCTGGCAGGGGGAAACCAATGTGAGGGTTTTCGACTTGGAGCAATGGGGAGCTGTGGAAGGGCTTAGCAGTTGTGATGGGACTGAGGTCCGCTTATAATGCCCCAAAGCAGTGTAAACAAACAAGGCTCTTTGGGTCAGGCCCTGGGAGAGTGGGTCTTACCTGGGCCCCGCTGCATACTCCACACGCAGCGTGCAGTGTGGCGGGATCTCACTGCTGTCCTCTCTGTTGCAGTGCGCTACTTCCTGAAGAATAAAGTCAGCCCTGATTTGTGCAATGAGGATGGACTCACAGCCCTGCACCAGGTAAGGCCGGGCTGGCAGGGGTCTCCAGCTCCCTGCTTCCCAACCGGACAGGTACCCTATCTCTCTGCTTTTTCCTGCCCGGAACCCGCAGGGAGGAAGGAGGAAGGGAGGGGGAGCCGCAGCTGCCCCATTTGAAAGGCTTTTGTCTGCTTCAGAGATGTGTGTGTCTGTCACAGACATGCCCACAGAGCCCCTGCGCACACCCACGCAGCGTACGCACAGCCTCCGAGGACAGGGAGCCTTTGTCCACTGCATCCTCACTTCCCAGCAAAGGGGTTGGCAAACAAAGCAAATTTGTTTGGAGTGTGACAGTTTACGAAGCATGTTTGTTCGCACCCACCATGGCCAGCACCCATCCTGCTGACAGAGGCGATTGGCAGAGGGGTGTGTGATCTGCTTCAGAGCGATAGCCATGAAACATCTTTTCTAGGGAGGTGTGGTGGGTTCAGTCCCTCTGACTGCGGAAGGGCTGCCAGTGGTCGACTCTTGCCTGGATGCTGCATCAGCCTCCTAACTGATCTCCAGCCTTTAGCCGGTCCTTCCATGATTCGTTTCCACAGTGGCCACAGGGATGCTGAAGCCAAAAACCTACTGGTGTTACTCAAAGTGCTCAGGTGTCTTCCTGCAAGACCCCAGGAGGCCTGGCCTCTGATGAGCTCTCCAGCCAAATGGCCTTTTGGTTCTTTTGCACACACAGGGCTGATCCGTCCACACGTTCCCACATGTGCTGGTTATCCCCAGTTGACACAGGAACCTGAGAGCTGTGTTGTGCTATACACATTTTTTCCTCCTGGACATGCCTTTTATTTATCACTAGAGGCCTAGTGCATGGGGAGTGTGTGTCCCTCAGCCCAGCCTGCACCCTTTCCAATCTGGTACCCCTTGAGGGATGTCTAACTGCCCGTTTAGGCCTGATCCAGTAGGCAGACATCCCTATCATAATCCAGGACTGCTGGCTTCCAACTGTTCGCCTGACTGCCTTCCTGATTGCCCCTAACCACTTCTGCCTGCCAGCCTGACCAACCCCTAACAATTCCCCTGCCAGCCTGATTGATGCCTAACTGCTCCCCTGCCAGCCTGAATGCCCTTAACTGTACTCCCCTGCAGGCCTGGTCACCCCTAACTGCCCTTCCCTGCAGGTCTGGACACCCCTAACTGCCCTCCCCTGTAGGCCTAGTCACCCCCAACTGTCCTCCTCTGCAGGCTTGATCACTCCCAACTGTCCTCCCCTGCTGGCCTGATTGCTCACAACTGCCCTCCCCTGCTGGTCATCTTGTGGTGGTCAACTTGTGGCCACCTGGGGGCAGCCATCTTTGACCACATGGGTGCAGCCATCTTGTGTGTTGGAGTGATGGTCAATTTACTCTTTTATTAGCTAGGATATAGGCCTGGTACATGGGTGGGGGTCAGTTGGTTTGCCCTGAAGGGTGACCTGGATCAGGGTGGGGTTCCCTTGGGGCATGGGGGGGCCTGAGCAAGGGGCCTGTGGTGGTTTACAACCAGCCATGTCCCCCTCCCCCACCCGGCAACCCAAGCAGAGGGCCCGGTATCTTGGATTTATTTTATCTTCTATAACTGAAACTTTGTAGCCTTCAACAGAGGCTGGGGCAGGCCAGGAACTTGGCTTCCTTCATCCCTGGGAAAACCCAAGACTCCTGCTTGCTCCATGACCATAGCCATTTTTATTGAGATTTATTTATCTTCTATAATTGAAACTTTTTAGCCTTGAGTGGAGTCCAGGGCCTGCCAGAGTGTGCGAGGAAGCTTGCTTCCTCCATTGCTTCCTGCTTGATCCATGGATGTAGCCATCTTGGTTGGGTTAATTTGCGTACTCGCTCCTGATTGGCTGGTGGATGTGGCTTGTAGGTGTAGTGGAGGTAATTGACTAATTTGCATATTACTATTTTATTAGATAGGATTTTAGCCATTAGTGTGATCATTTGATATGGGTCCCCCCATCCAGGCTCTGAGCTGCACAAGGGCAGAGTCCATGTCACTTGCTAACTGGTGTATCCCAGCATCTTTCCCCATGCTGGCATTCAGTAGGTGATCAATATGTGCATGCCAACATAATGAATGAACTGATGTCTTCCTGTGCCCTGACCCACGTTTCTGAGCAGGTGGGAGGCCACGCTGCGAGAAGCCTGGCTTGGTGAGAGCCTTCCATCTCCCTATGAGGGTAGGAAGAAGTGGACAGACACTGACCACTGCCCTGCCCATCAGCCCCAGGGGCAAGTCTCCTGTGTGTCCTATAGGCTTCTCCTCTTATCCCTTCTGGTGTCTTACTTTCCTCATCTGTCAAAGAGGAATAACAAGTACCCATCTCTTTGGGTTGTTATAAGGATTAAATAAAAACCCTGTGAACATCACTTGATACTGGATAAATATTAGATATTATTATTAGAATTTGCCACATGTTCATTTCTCTGTAAGGGCACTTCACTTACGTGACGTGTGGGCTGATTCTCACAATGAACCTCTGAAATATTATCCCATTTTACAGCTCAGGAAACTGAGGCTCAGGCACAGCCCTGTGTCACAGACTTTCCCATGACGATGGAATGTCCTGCGTATCTGCAGTGTCCAGTGTGGTGGCCAGCAGCAACAGCGGTTATCGAGTCCTCAAAATGTTGTTCTGAGAATGAAACTAGGCAAGGCATGGCCAGGGGTGGGTGAGCAAGGTGCCTGGCCCCAGTACCTCCTCGAAAACATCAGCTCTTCTTATTGAGGATGCGGCCTGTTGTTATGGGTGCAGTTTCCCCGGGCTGTCATTATTGTTGTCATTGTTATTGTCACTGCTGCTCCAGTGCAACAATGGAGCACATTAGGAAAGGCTCCCAGTGCCTGCAGAGGAGTGCGCATTTGCTTCTCTTGGCAACAGGGAGCTTTCACTTGGCAACTGAGAGCAACCTGCCTGAGTTAATGAGGAAACTCTCTCCCGTGGAGGGTGTGTGAAGGGGAGCGGCGGCTAGGCGGGGAGAGGTGATGAAGCCTCTGAAGCCTCGGCCAGGGCAATGGGATGGGGCATCAATGAGGAGATGGGATCCACACCCGGTGGTAGATTGGACATGGGCAGTGAGGGTGCAGAGGGTCATCCAACTGCGAGGTGCCATTTCCCACCGTGGGGAATGCAGGAGGGAAGGCCTGTCTGCTCCACCATGCACCCCTTTTCCCCTTGCATCCCTGTGCCCAGCCCCCAACTCCAACCCGAACCCAGCGCTAGCTCAGACTAGTCTCCCAGGTTCAGGCTGCTCTAGCTCCTGGACTGCAATTCTGGGTGTACAATGCTCTCCCCCTTCAACCTGAGGCTCCTGCAGCCCCTGAAGGTGGGATCTCTGGCTCTCCTCTCCCCTAACCCCAGGAACCGGGCTGCTGCTCCTCTTGTCCAGCTCCCCTGACACATCATCCGGTGACAGCCTGGGGCTCCTCGCCTTTCCCCCACTTGGGTGCCTCTGGTGCCCTCTGCTGGCCGCACCGCACCACTGCATGCTTCTCCTCACCACCTGAGGATCTCCAGGCCTCGCTGGGTTACCTGTCTGTGCCCCACTGTTGGGACAGATGCCCCAGACCCAGCCAACCCCACACTGGCTGGCGCAAAAGGAGAACCTGGGTCTCTAGCACCATCTGTGCAAATGACTGTTCCTTTCGCACATGTTTTGGCGCTGAGCCTTGGCTCCGTGAGGTGTGGGTGGCGGCTGTGGAGCTGGCCCATCTCCATCCCTTCCCCACACCCACCTGGGGCCATGGCTCGCACAAGTGCCCCTCTCATTCTGCTGGCATCCAGGCACTTCTTCCCGTTCCTGCTGCCACTTCTGTGGGCCAGGCCACCATCATCTCTTAATTGGGAGACTTCAACATACCTCCTCACATCCCTCCTCTCCACATGCAACCAGAGGAGGGCTTTAAAAAACAAGTCGGCTGTGCTTTACAAACTCTGAGTATACCCCTCCAGCGCCTCCCATTGCACTGAAGGCCACGCGCTTACCTGGATGGGCAGTGCTGAGCACAGCCCCCCACAGACTTCTCCTGCAGTCTGTCTTCCTCCTCTGTCCTCGCCTCTCCTGCCCACCCCCTGGCTTGAGGCCTCTCTGTCCCCTTAGACTCTGTCACTCTCTGCCTCTGGAGTTAGGGGCACCAATGACTGCTGGACCCCTAAGGCTAGGTGAGGGGCTGTAGGCTCCTGACCTTCCCTCTCTCTGATGCTGACCCACGTGTGAACAGGCAGGAGCACAGACATGGCTGTGTTCTTGCAAGGACTATCTCAGGACCTCGCCTGCTCTCCAGCCTTTAATCTTTAGGGGGAGGGTTGGCTATTTGGGGTTTCCCCACAAATTGAGCTCCTGAGTCAGAAATTCCTAAGTCAGAAGTTTCAAACTATGATGGATCTAGGGCCACGCCTTGGAGGACACTGCTGGGAAGGGGAACCCCCAAACTCTCCATCTTTCTCCCCTCCCCCTGTAGCCCTGCTTGAGTCTATTGGTTATCTAAGTTAGTGTTCTCCATTCACTTTCGTTGAAAGAAAGGCTTCTGGAATTACAAAGAAATGTTTTTGTAAAAATATATATTTTTTTATTGATTTCATAGAGGAAGTGAGAGGGAGAGATAGAAACATCAATGATGACAGAGAATCATTGATTGGCTGCCTCCTGCATGCCCCCTACTAAGGATGGAGCCTGCAACCCGGGCATGTGCCCTTGACCAGAGTCGAAGCTGGGACTCTTCAGTCTGCAAGCCGACACTATCTGAGCCAAACCAGCTAGGGCTAAAAAGAAAAGGTTGTAAAGCCTCATTCAAAACTGTGTCTCATTCCACCAACACTTTCAAAGTTTTTATAGTTGACTTCATAAAAAATATTATCTTTGTATTTTTATGCTTTATGTTATTAACTTACAAAGAAGCGGGCTTAGAAAGGTTAAGTGGCTTGCTCAAGTCCACACGGCATATAATTCTGGAGCTGGGTTCAATTTCAGGCAGTTTGATCCTCTGTCCTTCTCGGGGCCACTTGAGGGGAACTGGAGTGTCCCCACCGGGGCCTGGGGCTTGCTGGGACCTGACCCTGCCTGTGTCCCCTTCGCAGTGCTGCATCGACAACTTCGAGGAGATTGTCAAGCTGCTCCTTTCCCACGGTGCGAACGTGAACGCCAAGGACAACGAGCTGTGGACACCCCTGCATGCCGCGGCCACGTGTGGCCACATCAACCTGGTGAAGATCCTCGTTCAGTAGTACGTGCCCCTCTCTTCCCCGAGAAAGGCTTCCCCTGTGCCTTTGTTTTTTTCCAAGCACTTTTTACACCTCCCCCACCCCCGCCCCTCATCTCTTTCCTTCTCCCGCTTTTTCTCTCTCTCTGCCTCTTCCTCCGTCTCTCAGTGCCTGCCACTTTCTCTTTTTCCCCAATCCTGTTTTCAGCTCTGTCTCTTCCTCTCTTTGTTTCTGCCTCTCTCTTCCTCTTTTCCCAATTCCCATTTTTCTCTCCATCTCTGCGTGCCTTTGTGTTTTCCCTCTCGATGCCTGTCTCTCCTTCGCTCTTAGTCTCAGTCTGTCTTTTCCATTCTGTCCCTCTTCATTATCTCTCTCCCTTCGTTCTCTCCCCACCCCTAGATTTTATTCTAGTAAAAATGCATGTGACATAGAATTTATCATCGTAACTATTTTTAAGTGTACAGTTCAGTGGCACTAAGTCCATTTACATTCTTGTGCAACCATCACTAGAACTCATCTTCCCAAATTGAATAGCTCATTTTCCCATTAACAATAACAGTCACCACCATCCTACTTCCTGTTCCTGTTGGTTTGACTGCCCTCGTTACCTCAACTAAGTGGAACTCTATAATATTTGTCTGGCTCCCCAGGGCAGGTAGCTTGAGAGGTCTGCTGGGACAACTCTCCTAGGGTTTTGGCCTCTTTGCATCTGGGGTTCCCAGGATGCACAGCGGGATTGTGGGTGCTGGATGCACAGTGGGGTAGTGGTTGTGAGGCCAGAGGACAGAGAGGCCAACCCTCATACCTACCTGGCCCTCAGCCTGGCCCTTTCTCTGCAGTGGGGCTGACCTGCTCGCGGTCAACTCCGATGGGAACATGCCGTATGATCTCTGCGAGGATGAGCCCACCCTAGATGTCATCGAGACGTGCATGGCGTACCAGGGTAAGAGCGTGACACGTGCTACCAAGCGGGCTCAGGGTAGCATGGCAGCGAGCATCTCTTTGACTTCAGCCAACGCAGGTGAACGAACACGTTAGCAAGCTGCGTACCTGCCTGCTCATGCTCAGCGCTCAGGAAGTGGGTTGGGTCCCCGTTATTATTATTATTACCGTGTGATTAACAAGATGAGGACACATGCTGTGCAGAAAGGAGGCATTGTTCTCCTCTGTGTCACCCCCACACACGGGCGGCCTCAGCTGGCCTCGTCTCCTCTTCGTCAGCTGTGACAATTCAATAAACATTCGCAATAAAGATATATTCCCACTTGGGAAAATAATAAAAAGTCAGGAACATTCGCCGGTGCCTGCCAGGCACTGTGCTGGCTGCCAGAGGCCGGGTAAACAAGATGTGGGCTGTTCTCAGTCACAAATGGGCTTCAGAGAAGAAACAAATGTAGCAATCAGAGAGACCTGCCCCTGTCCCCGTTCAGACTCGGAGGTCCTCCTCCTCAGGAAGGAATCTCAAACCAGACCCTGGGCTGCAGCCCCGGGTCCTGAACAGGCCGTCCCGATTGTTTTCTTCCCTGATGCCAGCAAGAATCGCTCATTTGCTGTGTCCCTTCCCTGGCACCCAGGCTTTCACCAGTCATCTTCTGCAGAGGCTCTTCACCGTTTTTATGCCAATCTTGTGAATCTATGGGCCCCTTCTCAGAATGATAGCTTTAAATTTAGTTATCAGAATCCTCTATAATAATACAAGCATAATATGCTAATTAGACCGGACGTCCTTCCATCCTTCCGGACAAAGCTGGGGCTACGAGGGAAGTCCAGGTCCTGGGTGCCTGCTGGCACTTGGGGGAAGGAAGGCCTACTCTTACACGGATTAGAAAGGAAACCTGCCATATTAAAATAAAACTACCAACATATTTAAAAACGTGTTAGCTACCAACTTTATTGGTTCATGAAACAAGCAGATAACATGACATGCAAATACCTACAGTTTCTGTTGATGAGCACGTCACAGGCACCGCTAATTCTACTGTGGGTTTCACCTATGTTCTAATGGAAGGAAATGTTCTATTTCACTTAAAGTTTAATAAAAATAATCATGTATATTTTTCTCCTTTCCAGTTTACAGATCTCCCCTGCATTCTATCTAAGAATGTTTGATCTAGTGGACCTTTTTATAGAGCATGCCACTCTCTCACTAAATACCATTTGTAGCTGCCAGTAGCACTTAAACTATTTTAGCACAAGGTTCAGGCCTTACAACGTCTTTCTGGGTCCCTCCACCTCCATTTATTCAGCTCTCCATTTGAAAGTTATACGTAGGTGGGCAAAAGTAGGTTCACAGTTGTGAGTACGTGAAACACCGAGTTTATTCTTATATTATTTATTATTGTATTACTTTCTTAAAAAAATTTTTTGTAATGATTTCAGACAGGAAGTGAGAGGAATAGAGAGATTGAAACATCAATGAGGAGAGAGAAATATTGATTGGCTGCCTTCTGCACACCCCCTACTGGGAATCGAACCAAAGACCCTTCAGTCCTCAGGCCAACACTCTATCCACTGAGCCAGGGCTTATTTTCCATACGAACAATTGCAAACTTACTTTTGCCCACTCTTTCATTAATTGAGTCATTCCCATAACAAAAACTCATTGAGCCTTGTGCCAGGTGCTACAAACATAACTGTGCATGAGATGAAAAAAAACTAACAAACCCTGGTCAGACAGGGTGGTCAGGGGAGGGCTTCTGGGGGTGTCTGTGATCTGGGCCGGACCTACAGAATAAGACAGAGCCAGCCATGTGATCAGTTGGAGGTAGGTATGTGGATGGTAGGGGTTTCCAGGTAGAGAAACGGCATATATATTAGTGACCGATATCGTTACAGTACCTCCTGGGTGCCAGGCAGGAGTGGCCTTTGTTTTATGGGCCAGCACGTGTTTGTGTCCATTGAGCCTGGAAAACAATGATCTATGAGCATGTCTCTCTACCTCCTTGACTGGCAGACCCTGGGGTGCAGAAACCTTGCCCTGCCTATCTGCCCCTCCTCCCGCCCCCATTTTGAAGCATAAGTCTGGGGTGCTGACCAAATCTCCCTCCTCCTGTAGGCATCACTCAAGAGAAAATCAACGAGATGCGGGCAGCTCCTGAGCAGCAGATGATTGCAGACATCCACTGTATGATCGCAGCGGGCCAGGACCTTGACTGGATCGACGCCCACGGTGCCACACTGGTGAGGACTTGGGCCAGTACCAAGACCAGCCAGAACGGAAGTGGGCCAGCACATGGTGGGACCCACAACTCTACTAGTTGGGGCTTCTGTTTCCTTCCAGCTGGTCTGCTGGCTTCCTTTCATCTTAATTGGCTGGGCAGTTGGTTTCTCTCTGCCTCATCTCCTTCTCCATCGTTCATCCATTCCCATGGTGTGCTTTGTGATCACCCAGGGCTCCCTAAGAATGTTAATCACTTCCTGAATGTTCATCGTATGCTAAGTAGTTTATGTGTTTTCTTGGAGATTGAACAAAAGGGGCAACTAAGATGGCATCCACCATCGGAGGCCTTGAATGGTGCCGGGTAGATTTGCCTTAACATTAGGCTTTCCCTTTTTTAATGTATTGGTTACTATGGCTACGTAACAAACTATCCCAAAATCAGCATCTTAAAACAACATGATATGTTTATCATCTCATATAGTTTTGGTGGGTCGGGAAATTGGGAACAGTTTGGCTTTGTGGCTCTGGCTTGAGGTCTTTTATGAGTCTGCAGTGAAAATGTCGGCCAGGGCTGATGTCATCTGAAGGTTTGAATGAGGCTGGAAAATCTACTCCAAGGTGGCTGGCAAGTTAGTGCTGGCTCCTGGCAGGAGGCCCCAGTTTCTTACCTCCTTGGGATTTCTTTAGGGTTACTTGAGTATCCTCACAACATGATAGCTGCCTCCTCTAGGGTGATTGATCCAAGAGAATATAAAGTAGAAACAGTAACATCTTTTATGATCTAGTCTTGGAAATTACACACTGCCCCTTCACAAGATCCTATTTGTTAAAAGCGAGTCACTCAATCTGGTCCACATTCAAGGGGAGAGAAATTAAGCTCCATCCTTTAGCAGGGGTGGGGAATGCCCAGCCCATGGGACATATAAGGCTCACGAAATCATTTGGTCTGGGCCTGCCAATGCATTAGGGGTGAGTTAATTAAATGTTTGACCAAATATACCAGGCTAATTTTTAAGATGATAATTTTGTATGGCCCTTGAATGATATTATAAATATCCAAATGACCCTTGGTGGGAAAAATGTTCCCCACCTCTGCTTTAAAAGATATCTCAGAGAATTTGTAAGCATATTTTAAAACCACCATATTGGACCCCTGAGACCTCTTCCACAGGGCTCAGCATGTAGCAGGGACTCAGCAAATGCTGTTGCCTTAACCACAGGAGCTCTAAGACCAACCACAGGGGAGAGAGCTCACCTCTCTGCCTTACCTTCCAGGTCCATATTGCAGCTGTAATCGTTCTCTGCAATGTGGCTGGCATTTCTACCTCATTCTGTTCCATTCTACTGGCCCCAAGAATGATCGTAGACTTGGGTTAGGGAGAGGGCTATTCCACCTCCAAATGTGGGACTGCCCCCCGAGGGAATGCTCACTTCTTTCCTCTCCTTCAGCTGCACATAGCTGGGGCCAATGGATACCTACGAGCAGCTGAGCTCCTACTGGACCACGGAGTGCGTGTGGATGTGAAGGACTGGGATGGCTGGGAGCCCCTGCATGCGGCTGCCTTCTGGGGACAGGTAGTTTACACCGGAGGGCTGTGGGCAAGGCCAGCACGGATCAGCCTGCTGTCCGTGATCTAGCGGTTGGTTCAAAAGAATACACGACCTGCTTAAGGTGTTTACTACATTAGTGTATAGGATATGAAAAGACCTAGGGAATTTGCAAAAACATTTGACAAGCTGTAGTCTAATCCTATATAATAAAGAGCTAATATGCTAATGGTCGTTACACTGTGAGGCTTAACGACTGATCACCCGGAGGGTGGGGCAGCAAGCTCTGAGCTGGGGAGAGCTACAGGAGGGCGGGGCAATGGGCAGAGAGCTACTAGCTGCAGTGGGTCTGCCGGCCAGCTGAGGCAAGGGGCAGCGAGCTACTCGCATGGACTCATGTGCAGGGCTACTAGTAGGATGATGATTAAATTTGCCAAATTAGAAAACCCCAGCATTTCTGCTTTGAGTGGTTTCTCCATTTGTTTCCCAGATATAAAACCCTGATTGCAGTTTTTGCAGTCCCTCCCTAGATACCTGGCAACTCTAGAGTTACAGCTACTTCGTTCTCTTCTGTTCCTTGGTCCAGGCATATTGGAGGTGATGTCAGTCCATTGCACCCCAGGACTCCTGGCCCCAGGGTTCAAAACCTTCCCTGGGAGTCAACTTTGCCCCACCATTTTTTGGGTCACATCTCAAGAGGCTTTAGGCACTCTTTCCACCTCCTAGGCTTTTTGGGCCCTGGGCAGTGGGAACATGGGCTTCCTCCTGTGTTTCAGATGCAGATGGCAGAGCTATTGGTGTCCCATGGGGCCAGTCTCAGTGCTAGGACATCCATGGATGAAATGCCAATAGGTAAGGCCAGCACAACACCTGGTACACATACAGGCTCTCATCAACTTTTTGATAGGTAGAGGGATAAATGGATGAATATATGGTTGGACGGATGCTGGATTGGTGTGTGGATGGATGAATTACTAAAGCCATGGATGATAGATTAATGGATAAATGGACAGAGAGATGGATGGATGTATGGATAAGAGGATGGATGGATAGATAGAGGACAAACCTATGGATGGATGACTGGGACATTGAAAAGGTAAATAGATGAGTGAAAGAATTAGGTGGTGGGGATATATGATTTGAGCTTCTTTGCATAACTTCTTGCTTGGGCTACATGTTTCTATTGATACTTCTTTGTCAATAGAGAGCTGATAAGGCCTAGTGGAAACTATCAAAGGTGTATGACTCCTTCAGTCATAGCTGGGAACCTCAGGAGTTGTGACTGTGTCTTCTCTTAAGGATTGGGTTGTAGCCCAGGAAATAAGGGTGGTTGTTTTCTCCCCTTTCTGCGTGCCTCAAAGGATGCTGGGAGTTTTCATTCAGTTAGGAAGGCAGCTTCTCTGGTCTACAAGGCTCCCAGGGGCCACAGGCTGCCTCCCACAGGAGATGCCTCTGCTCTTTCAGACCTGTGTGAGGAAGAGGAGTTCAAGGTCCTGCTGCTGGAGCTAAAACACAAGCACGATGTGATCATGAAGTCACAGCTGAGGCACAAATCATCCTTGAGCCGGCGAACGTCCAGCACAGGCAGCCGTGGGTGAGTCAGGGGCCAGGCAGCCAGGGGTCTCCATGCCTCTCCTGCCTGTGGTGCCTTGATGTAGCCTCCAGCACCCCCTCTCTCCCTTCAGGAAGGTGGTGCGTCGAGCCAGCCTGTCGGACAGGACGAACCTGTACAGGAAGGAGTATGAGGGCGAGGCCATCCTGTGGCAGCAGCGGAGTGCGGCAGAGGATCAGCGGACCTCCACCTACAATGGGGACATCAGGGAGACCAGGACAGACCAGGAGAATAAGGACCCAGTGAGTGGCCTCATCCCCTGCCCCAGTGTCTTGGGAGGAGCACTGGGCCCCTCCCTGGCCTGGCCTCTTCATCTGAGAGCCTTCAGAAGGAGGTTAGCTGGGCAGGCCCTTAGACCAGCTAGATCCAGTCTGATGGTGGTGGCTACTGTGGCTAAGGAGGCAAGCCGAGGGTGTGTTTGAGTGTGAGCTGGGAGCTTTGGCACCCGTTAGGTTCTCATAATCCACAAGGAGGGAGTGACCACCATGTATGTGCCTGCTCGTTCTCCGGCAGATCTAACCTGCGCTTCCCAGAAAAGAGTCAGCGGGGCAGCCACCCTGGAAGCTAAGGGCACGGGGCCTTCCAGGTGGAGGGGATATAACAAGACGTTGAGAACGGTGTTTACCAGAACACATCTGATTGGAAGAAATTTTTTGAAAAACTGAGTAGGGCACTGGTAGGACCTCTAAGCAGCCTGCCCCAGTGGTAGTCGGCTTTCCCTAGAAGATGCTCTATTGGTGTCCAGGACTGCTGTGACCAACTGCTGCAAACTTGGAGCTTAAAACAGCAGGCTTTTCTTTTCTCACAGCTCTGGAGGCTAGACGTCTAAACGGCAAGGGGTTATCCTCCCCATATCTCTCTCCCAGCTTCTGGTAGCTCAGGCATTCCTTGGCTTTTGCTAGCATGGCTCCAAACTCTGCCTCGGTCTTCACATGGCCTTCCTCATTGTGTGTGTCTGTGTCTCTGTTTTCTCTTATTAGAAAGATACTAGTCATTGGATTGGGGCCCACCCTAATCCAGTAGGACCTCATCTTAATCTAATTAATTCCTTCGATAAAGATCCTACTTTCAAATAAGGTCACATTCAGAGATGTGGAATTGGCATGAATTTGGGGGGGATGCTATTCAACTCAGTATTGATGCACTCAGGTCCATGCCTGGCTGGGTCTGCCAAGTGGGGCCAAGGGCTGGGGCCAGAGCAGAATTGCTGGGGACAGGAAGGGAGAGGCTGGCTGTACTAGCAGTGGTCTGCCTTCTTGGTTCCACCACCACACCTGGAGCAACTGAAAGCATTTCTAGAGAGTATGGCCTTGGAGGCATGCAAAGTGATTAGTTGTGTAGTATGTGCACACATCTCAGTGGGACTCTGCTTCCCCAGTGAATGGGGAGGTCACATGTGGGCTGGCCTCACCAGCAGGAGTGATGGCATCTGTGTAAGGGAATCCCCATCAAAGCAGCGGGCTGGAATGGAGAGGGCAACATGGAGGCTTTGTTCCATCTGGTCCCCAAGCTTGCGGATTGGGGAGAAAAGAGTTGTAGATAGAAATAAAATCACAGTTCAGATCCCTTATTTTTATTTATACATTTCTTAGAGATCCCTAGAATCCTAAGCCAGTACATGGGGACTGCCTCAATTCTTAGTTGCAGAATATTCCAGTACAATGACATGCCATAATTCTCCACCTGCCTATGATGACATTAGGCTTTGCTCTCCTGGGGAGTGTATCTGCAAAACAAAGTCCTAGAAATAGGCTTGCTGCAAAGTATTCATTCCTCTTTAAAAACAAATTTTTTAGATGATGTGATTGACATTGACTTCCAAAGAGACTGTGGCAGTTTACATGCCTAGCTATTTGCCCACACCCTTGCCAGCACTGAGTAAGAACAAACTTTAAAGACACTTGTCAAAGTGATTGGTAAAACTTTTGTTGTTTTAATTTTATGTCATTAATTATTAGTGAGATTGAATATTTTTATTTTTTCCTGTATTTATAGGCTATATTTTGCTGTGAACTGTATATTAGTGTCCCTTGTTGATTTTTTTTTCTTTTGTGCAGTAGAACCTTTTATAAGTGGACTTTTATGAGCTCTTTATTTATTTGGGAAATTAGTCCCTTTTTTGGTCATATATGTGGCAAATATAATTTCACTTTTGTCATGGGTCTTCTGATTTCTTTTAAAGTTTTGTTTTATTCTTTTAAAAAAATTTTTAAATTGATTTCAGAGAGAGAAGGGAGATGGGGAGAGAGACACACCAATGATGAGAGAGAATCATTGATTGGCTGCCTCCTGCATAACCCCTACCAAGATTACCTGGTTCATGGGGCAATACTCAACCACTGAGCAACACCAGCTGGGCTGTTTGTGGTGATTTTTGCTAGGCTTTACATTTTCATTATTGTCAAATATACCAACGTTTTCTTTTATATTTCTAGACAGCTGTAGTTATGCAGAGATTTCTAGGTGTAAAGGACCTCTGGGTAGGAATCTCTGCTATTTGGAGTGGAGATATGCTGGGAATACAGAAGAAGGATTGCAAGTGACCAAAAACCCAATTGAAGTCAATTCACATAAAAAAGGAATTTACAGGCATGTGTAACTGGAAAGTCTTGGCCCAGCTGGATCCAGAAGCTCAAAACACATCATTAGGATAAATTCTCTCTCTCCCCTTCAGTCTTCCTTCACATCAACCCTTTGACATGGTGTCTCCCCAACCCCCAGCTTGTACTATTCTCACCACCCGCAAACCCTATAAAAACAGAACTTCTCTTTCCCCATCATTCTAGCAAAAATTCCAGAGTTGAGTTTCATTAAATCAGTTTCAGTCAAGAACCCATCCCTGAACCAATGCCCGTAGTGAATGTGTTGACCATCCAGGCCTGGGGTCAAGGATGGAGGTAGGTCAGTTCTCCTAAAATACATTGACTGTTGAGTTCCCCAAAGCAAAAGGGACGTCCTATTACCCAGGTGGGGAAAATGGATGGGGGACAGACAATAATGCCCTCAGCAGAGGTGCAGGTGGTTGTGGGTTCAGAGCCTCCCGCCAGCTGGTCATGTGTCCTTTCCCCCTCAGAACCCCCGGCTGGAGAAGCCCGTGCTGCTGTCTGAGTTCTCCACCAAGATCCCACGAAGTGAAATGGACATGCCTGTTGAGAACGGCCTCCGGTCTCCGGTCAGCGCCTACCAGTATGCACTGTCCAACGGGGATGTCTGGAAAGTGCACGAGGTGCCCGACTATGCCATGGTCTACAGCAGCCCCAGCATGGCTGATGCCGCCCCACCCTGGAGTGGCTACAAGGAGCAGAGCCCCCAGACGCTTCTGGAGCTAAAGCGGCATCGGGCTGCAGCCAAGCTGCTCAGCCACCCCTTCCTGAGCACCCACCTGGGCAGCAGCATGGCCAGGACGGGTGAGAGCAGCAGTGAAGGCAAGGCCCCCC
The DNA here is from genome assembly GCA_011751065.1 of Lasiurus cinereus. Taxonomy (NCBI): domain Eukaryota; kingdom Metazoa; phylum Chordata; class Mammalia; order Chiroptera; family Vespertilionidae; genus Lasiurus; species Lasiurus cinereus. Next base: position 45,633,824 of record JAAGEH010000480.1, on the reverse strand, counting down.
TGATCGGAGGCAGAACTTCACCATACAGCAGCAATGGGACCTCGGTCTATTACACGGTCACCAGCGGAGACCCGCCCCTCTTGAAGTTCAAGGCCCCCATTGAGGAGATGGAAGAGAAGGTCCATGGCTGCTGCCGCATCTCCTAGTCTCCCTGTGACAGAGGAGAGAGATGCTTTGGGGAGGGCGGTCCCTGGAATCCAGGCCAGCCCTGACTGGGAGGCTTCAGACGGCAGCTGGGGAGAGATGGGTTCTGCTTTCCAGAGGAATGCTGACTCCACCTCTCAGCCAACTGCCCATAGCATCACCCCTTCCCCTGGTCTGCTTCCTGCTGCATTGTCTGCCATCAGAAACAAGGCCCCTAGGGGCTTCCTGACTCACCCTGCTGTCTGATTTGGGGGAGGGAGGGCTGGGATTCCAGTTCTGTTATTGATAAAGGCTTCTTTGGACCAGTACTCGCATGTCACCTATCAGCACACACACACACACACACACACACACTCACACACACACACTTCATCAATGTGTATACAAATGACAACTGGACTCATGGGAAGCAGGTGGAACAGAGAATTTGTGAGCTATTCCTGAGAGAATGATCGAGGCTAAGAGTTTTATCATCACTGCCAATGTGGCTTTAGCAGGGGCAGGGGCCTGCTAAGCTGAGACCCATAGTCCTGCCCAGAGTCCTATTGGGGTCGGGGCCACCACCCACATCTGACAGGAGCAGGAAGTGCTCTCTGTGCCCAGAGGAAGCCATGAACCCACATGGGAAGATGAAATGGACACAGACCTGCTCCCCACACCCTTGCTCATGCCAGGAACTAGCTGTGTGAATGCCCAGGAGGGCCAAGGTGGAAAACCAGGCTATTCTATTCCCGGAATATTCCAGATCACATTTTGTTTTTGTATGAAAGCATCAAAAAGTGGAGGGGGTAACAAAGGCAGTATTTCCAAAAGTGAGTTTCATAAAAGGACTATTTAAAGCGGTAAAACTCTAGGCAGGAGGTAACTGAATTCGGCTGCTTTTATGGAGAATGTTCTGATCGTGAGGTTGTCCTAGCTCTTGTTGGAAAAATGCACTTAGGAGCTTCAGTTGGAAGGGCTTTCCCAAGGAGAGAGGTGCGTTCGTGTTGGCATTTTCTCAGCCAGCCCTCCTCAGACTGAGCCGTCGGAGTGAGCCGTGAGAGGCTGCTGCCTGCCACCCTCTCCCCACTCCTAGAGTGAATGCTCAGGATCCAGGCCCTGCTTTGCCAGTTGGCCCTTGTGAGTTCCTGCCTGGCCCAGGGACTCCCAGCCTGTTCCTGCTGGAGTGGTGACACCCCAGGGCTGTACCTCCACAGTGCTCATGGCCAACACTCTGACCTGCATTCAGGAGAGTGTTGGGGGGGAGGTTGGTCAAAAGCCGGTTCCATGCCAGGAGCCAGGTGTGTGACCACCCATTCAACTCACCGGTGGGGCAGGCTGCCCATCACCTCTCCACTGCATTCTCTCGTGAGCCCCTTTGAAATTGTCGCCCATAAGATGGGCACTATCCACTTGCTCAGCTAAAACCCATTGGTGTAACGAATGAGCAGGTTTGTTCCCTGCTCCGTGCACCTTTTATTTGTCCTAAAACTACCTCCTTAGAGCTCTGAAGGTGCCCCCTACATCCAGATTCTGCAATTTGGGGGACAAATCTGGGTTCCCTTTCTGAGCCTATGAAAACTCTCTGGGGCACCTGGGACAGCTGTGGCTGGAGAAGTTCCCTTTGTGCCACAGCTTTAGTAATGGGTCTGCTGTTTGTAAGTGCCAGTCCCCACTGTGGTCCACACACACTCCCCTAAGCCAGAGCGGGAGCTGGCTCCCAGGGGGGCTGGCTGATGCTTTCCCAAGAGTAGGACAGCTGGGCAGGAGAGCACAGGGCTCAGGAGAGTCATTATACCCCGGTGGCTCTTGTATGCGGGGAGTGTCACAGCACCAGACCCCCCACCCCAACTCCAGGACAGTTCCAGTCTTGGGTGGAGGAGCAGATCAGGAGACTACAGGCATGTGTGTGATGCCTCCTATGTCCCTGGGGTCTGGAGTGGGTTCTCCATCATCTCAGCCTATGGCCAGAGCAGGGCAGGGATATGCTTAAAACAGTGTTCAGATCAGACTAACACTGAAATTCCTTTTGAGCCAACTTAAGCTGTAAGCTGGGGAGTGCCGAGGGAAGACACAGACTCCCCCAGAGAGGGTTGGGCAGGTTTTTGGAGCTGTTTGCTCAGGGCTCAGAGATTGGAGGCGTTTATTGCCCACTCCGAGCCCTCTGGCCATCCCCACCTCCTCCCTGGCTTCCTGCCTCCTGGGCTGTTCCTCTCTACCCAGAAGGCTGGGAATCCCACTGATTCCCCAACAGGAGACAAAAAAAAAAGACTCTTGAGCACAAGCTCATATTTTCAATCAGGGATAAACCAGTCCCTGTTGGGGCTTCAAGTACCTGGGGTACTTTTCCCATAGGTCTCTTGGGTGTTGAAGGACAAGCTGGGGCCAAAGTCACATTTATTCACTCATGTGGTTTATTAAATAGGTGTGACATACCAGGCACTCTGTTAGATTCTGGGGGTTAAGGAGGGATAAGATAGAATGAGGAGACTGCTCTTATGGTTTTCATCCCTTGAGGACCATGGATATCAGCAGCAGCCCATTCAATTAATCTGAGATAGAGTGACTGCACCCGGGTCCAATATCCCTAGATGACATTTGCCACTAAATGCAGATGCTGGATCTTGAGTTGCAGGCAGACACCATCCCAAGTCTATATGGAGCTCTCAGGGTTCCTAGCTGCCTTCAGGCCAACATCTTTGAGGCACTATATAATAGCAGTTTGAGGTCAGTGTCTAGAAGAATAAGAATTCTGGAATTTGCTGCCAAATGCATCTCAGGTTTTAAAACTCATTATCTCTTACTCATTTTTGCTATTTATTATGTAATCTTCCTGCTCCACCAATGGATAATGGGAAAGAAAAGAGTTTCTCCTTTAACATCTAAGCCTTTCCTCGTGAATTGCCTTTCTTTTGGGCAGGTGTGGGTCAAGGAGCTAGAAGAATGCTGGCAAGGTTGACCAGATGCCCAGCTCTTGCTGAGATCCAGGCCTGTTGGCAGCTCCTGGCAGACTGAAGGAGGCTACTTCCAAAGCAGGTGCCACGTGGCTCACTGTGAGCTCTGGCCCTTGTTCTCACTCCACCCTAAGCCCCAGACTATTGAAAATGGGTGAGTTTCTGGCCAGTAAATCAGGGAAGCTGAATGAACCCTAGACTCAAGTCTACTAAAGAATTCAGGATGTAGTTCTCCATCAGATATGCAGCATCAATGGAACTGTTCTGCACGGTGTGATCAACTTAAATGGGTTTAAAAAGTTAACAAGGCTAAGTCCCCTGTCCTATCTCACCACAGTTTGTTGGCTTTATAATAACTTAAGACTATTTGGGTTCTTGGTGTCAGATACTTTTGGATCTTGAGCTCTCTCTTCCATCTGCTTTCCCAGAAGGCACTCCCTATAAGATGCTCAGAAGGACTATATTTAACTCTTGCTATTGTAGCCTGGGGACAGCCTCCCCACCCCCCAGGGCACATAAGAGCAAAGGGTCATGTGGTCAGTGGATAATTCAATAGCAGTGATCCCTTTGCTAAAAGCTATAGCCCTCTCCTTGATAGGAGTCTCTTGCTGGCCACTTGGCCAGAGGACCTGCTTCCCATGGGCATGCAAGTGCCATAGTGCGGGGCCTGGCTCTGCACACCCAGGAAATGTCTGCAGATCCCCAGCCCTCCGCAATAATTCACCAGACCAGAAGCCACTGATGTACAGAGAACAATTAAGAAAAATGTATTTTATGTGAAAAAAAGTTAAAACTCTGTATACTGTATCAGCAGCTTTGTGTAAAAAATGGCAATCAAGAGAGTCTAATATATTTAAAACTTTTTTAAAAAAAAAATCCTCAAGGATCTTTGATATTGTATTGAAGTAACTTTCAGGTAGCTCCTCACCATCCGGCAGTGGTGAGCCTCGTGTCCAAGACCATGGCCCAACCACATCCCAAAGGGGCATGCCCCTGGAGTTGCTTCCAGCTGCCAAGGCCTGTGACGGAATTCGCTGTTGAGTTTTTAATTAAGATTATTAAATTCCTTTTAATAACATCTGTAAGTGTGGCTGTGGTCATTGTTGTGAGCTCTCTTTGAACTGTGCTGAGTTGAATTCACAAAGAGGTGATGCCTGGGATAGAAAGTGGGAACCCCTGCCCCCCACCACAGAAGACTCTGCTAGGAGGCCTCTAAAGCAGAAGGAGCTCTGAGATCTCAGACATGGAGATGTCTTTCTAGATTGGGAGGTGATGAAACCTCGTGAATTCAAGAAAAGTTGGATGATTGTGAATGACCTTCACTTGGTCAATGCTCCCTCTGGAATTAACATTGGTTAGAGTAATTAACATTTACAAGGTTTGTCTGATGACATATTTATATATTTATATGTTCTGTTCTGTTCTTGGGAGTACACTATCCTCTTCCTCACCTCCCATCCCAATCCTTTTCCTCATATAGCTGATAGTGAGGAGGTAAAATGCTATATACTACTATACATTACAACAACACAGCAGGTGAAACCCTGGTTATTCTTACATTTCCCTCAGGCAATAGAGACGTTGACCAGTTATGTGGTTACACAGTCCCAGACCATAGACCTTGTCTTTGTCATTTGCAGACATTTGTTGGTATCTCAGAAGGTGAAAAGAGTACTTTCTTGGACCCTCCTGGGCACGGGATGCTAGAGCAGGGACACATGGGCTTGGAAAGCTTCCCAAACAGGTTGGGGATGGGCGAGGTATCTTTGCCACAATGTGTATTCATCCAGTTTCAAAGTTTATTGGTTTCTAAATAATCATGGTAATATGTGACACTTAGGAAGCACTTTACAATGGGACATATGCCCTCTCATTTACACATGGAAAATGAGGCCTAAAAATTGACTATTGGATTTAGCACTGTGGAGTTCATGATGACCCAGACAAGAGGTTTAGGTAACGTAAAGGAGGCATAAGCTTGATTGAACAGGATTCAAGAAAGAATGGGAGGAAAACTGGAGACAGCGAATATGCGCAATTCTTTTGTGGTTTCATGTTATCAAAATGAGCAGAGAAATAGGGAGGAAGAAATGTAGTGGGGTCGAGAGAGGGTTGTTTTAAGATGAGAAATATTTCAGCATGTTTGAATGCTGATAGGAATGAACCAGTAAAGAAGGGAAATGGATGATCCTGGAGAGAGGAGAGAATTGCTGGAGAGATATAGGTTAGTAGTTGAGGGCCTGGCAACTAGGGCCCAAATGGAGGGGACTGTTAATCAATAGCAGCAGAAGGCCCAGTATGTAGGCAGAGACGAGGATGTGATTAGAGCATGTGGACATTTTCTCTAGTTGCTTCTATTTTCCCAGTGAAATAGGAAGCAAATTTTAAGAATGAGAGAGAGGAAAAGTTAAAATGAATGAAGGGAATGTAGGCTGTCACTTGAGATGATAAATTTAAAGCACAATTAGTCAACCTGCACAATTAGGTGCAGGTGGCAAGTAGGTGGAGAGTGGGTTGGAGTTTTGCCAGGCAGAAACACGATGAAGTGGGAGAAGAGAAGGCTACCTAAGGGTGTATGTAATCAAAGGAGAGGTATTACGATAGACCGCCATTTAAAAAATATATTTTATTGACTTTTCACAGAGAGGAAGGGAGAGGGAGAGAAAGTTAGAAACATGGATGAGAGAGAGACATCGATCAGCCGCCTCCTGCACGCCTCCCACTGGGGATGTGCCCGCAACCAATGTACATGCCCTTGACCGGAATCGAACCTGGGACCTCTCAGTCCGCAGACCGATGCTCTATCCACTGAGCCAAACCGGTTTCGGCTAGACCGCCATTGTTGAGTGAATGATTAAATGCAGGAGACATGGCTGGTCACGACCAAGCTCTGAGAAGCCAGGAGCACCGCGGTCAGGGTACCTGGGGAGCAGGCGCCTGCCTCTCCAAATGCCTAGGTCTGATCGCGCCCGCCCTTGAATGGCCGGCCGGCCGGCAGGGGGCGCTCTAGGACGGCAGGGGCTGGGCTCTCCAGCTTCAGTTTGGGCTCCGCTGCCTGGGCCACCACCGGGGCCACGCGGCCATCAGCTGACCGTGAAGAGATCCGTGCTCCGCGGGGCCGAGCGGGAACGACTCCCCTGGAGCAGGATAGAGTCGCCAAAACTGAGCTCCACGAAGCAACCCCAGAACCAGAGCGGAGCTGAACCTCGGCCCCAGCGGAGGCGCGGGGCGGGGCGGGGCCGGGCCGCGAGGCAGCCAATGCACGTCAAGGGGCGGGCCGTCGCGGCGTTTGCCCGGCGTCCGAGCACCGCCGTTAGCAGAAAACAGCCAATGGGAGAGGCCGGGGCGGGGCGGCGCGGCCAATGGGAGCGGCCGGGGCGGGGCGGCGCGGCCATTGGGGGGGCCGGGGCGGGGCGGCGCGGCCAATGGCGCGGGCCGGTTTGATTCAAAGGGGCTATAAAAAGACCGGCCCGAGCCAGGTCCTCCGAGCTCCGCGGGGGTGTGCGCGCGGCCATGGCTCTGCTGCCCGGTGGACCGGACGAGCTGCCCGCCGCCTGCCTGTCGCCGTGCGGGCCGGCCAACGTGGCCGAGCTCTACAGCGAGGCGCAGCGCCTGGCGCTCGAGGAGCTGGTGGCGGGCGGCCCCGACGCCTTCGCGGCCTTCCTGCGGCAGGAGCGCCTGGGTCGCTTCCTCAACCCCGACGAGGTGCGCTCCATTCTGCGCGCGGCCGAGCGGCCCCGCGAGGAGGGCGCGGCGGCGGCGGCGGCGGCGGCGGAGGCGGCCGAGGACTCCTTCGCCTCGTCCCACGACTGCTCGTCCGGCACCTACTTCCCCGAGCAGTCGGACCTGGAGCCGCCGCCGCTGGAGCTCGGCTGGCCGGCCTTCTACCAGGGCGCCTACCGCGGCGCCACGCGCGTCGAGGCGCACTTCCAGCCCCGAGGCGCGGGCGCCGGCGGCCCCTACGGCTGCAAGGACGCGCTGCGCCAGCAGCTCCGCTCGGCGCGGGAGGTGAGTGCCCGGCCCGGGGCCCTGGGGACGCCTCGGTCCCGGGCCGGACCGGAGAGCCTCTTCCCGAATGGACCACTGAGGCCTCTGCGGAGCGTCGGGGGCCCCCCCACCTGGTGTATCACCCCTCGAATTCCTGGTCTCCTGGCCCCTCCTCTTGGTTGGGGAGAGTGGGAGGAGTCTCGGTCGCCAAGAATCGCATTGTGCCTGGGTGATATTCACATCTCCTAGGGAAAGGGGACCGTAAATACCTCCATTTTTTTCAAATTTTAGTTCATCCAAACCAGATGGCCAGCTTTCCTGGCTGCCAGGCAACACCAGATCCCACTTTCAGGGCTTCTAACTTAAGGAGTGGCTTTACCTCGGGAAAAGTTCCTGAAAGATGGTCCCCAGGGACAGCTGCGGGCCATCAGGGATCTATTATTGCTAGATGGCAATAATAGATTGTTGCCAGGCACCGCCACCTGGCTCACTTTGCAGAAAGCAAATACCGGACAAGAGTGGCAGCACCTGCAGGGTGTGGAGAAAGTTGCTCCCTCTGCGGATGGGTGGGGCAGGGAGTTGCTTTTTTCCTGGGTGGATGGTGCCCCAGTTAGCAGTGGCTTCCTCAGATGCAGAGCCCAGCTTCAGGGGTGCTGAGGGTCCTTTTGATGCTGCAGACACGGGGGGTTCAGTGAGAGATTGAAAAGCTAGAAAAAGGCTCGATTGTGGGGTTGGTGTGCATTCCTAAAGCTTACCTCCAGGATGAGAATCTGGGCACTTAGAACTTGAGAAAAACAAACAAACAAACAAATGAACATGTCCCCATAAAAGAGAGAGATGGCTCTAGCCCAGTGGTCGACAAACTCATTAGTCCACAGAGCCAAATATCAACAGTACGACGATTGAGATTTCTTTTGAGAGCTGAAAACCGACTTCTGCGCGTGGGCCACGAAGTTTCAAGCACACTGTACATGCATGCCCGCACATGGTATTTTATGGAAGAGCCACGCTCAAGGGGCCAAAGAGCCGCATGTGGCTGGCGAGCCGCAATTTGCCGACCACTGCCCTAGCCTATTGCCCGGCTTTAGTTTTTAGTGGTAATGAAGGGGCACTGGCGCTAATGCCAGAGGGGAAGCTGTAAACTCTTAGGCTGGCTTTTAGAAGGGACTTGCGGCTGGCGCTCAGGCTCTGCTGTGTCCTGGGGCATTCTGCAATGCTGACATTCCTGGGTAGAACCTCCTGTTCCATTCTGTGCCCTAATCCAGCCACACACTAAAATCTTTTTAAGATTCTGTACTTGGAACCTGGGTGATTTTGAACTGATAACTGGCCCATGACCTTTAAATTTGGTAAGTATTTTCAGTGTCTCTCCCATGTGCCCAGTACTTGCTTTTTCAGTGTCTGCTGTATAGCAGGTGCTGGGGCCACAGGTGGAGGGCATGATCCTTGCCTGCACTTGGGAGTCTGCTGGTGGGAAGCAGTGTGGTTGCTGCAGGTACTACGGGAGGGGCTGTAGAAAGGAAGCCTCTCAGGAGCGTGGTGTGACCTTGGAGCTGCATCCCAGAGGATGGGTGGTGGGGCTTCCCAGGCCAGAGGGCAGTTACTGGCCCAGAAGTGTGCAAGGACCTGTCATGTTTGGGAAGCAGCCAAGTTCCTTTCAGCTGGAGCAGAAAGTATGTGAGCGTTAGTGGTAGGAGAGGAGGCTGGAGGGGGGCATGGGCCAGACTGGCAGGCTTTGCACACTACTTGAAGGAGCATTGGGGGGCCTCTGAAGGTTTAGAGGGAGGAGAGGAGCATGATCAGTTTGGTGTTCCTGCAGTAGGTGGGTGCCTTAGAGACTGGATTCCAGGATGGTTGTAAGGAGGGGACCAGAGGGAACTATGTTAGAAGAAGGTCTGTGCTAATAGGGCAGTGCTGGGGCAGGGAGGTGAATTTTGGGTAGAATTGCTAGGACTTGGTCATTAGATGGCCTGGAAGGATAGTGAGGGAGGGGGCAGGAGAGTAGGCAAAGACAAGGAGAAGAAGGTATAGGAAGAGTTGAGGAGAGAGATTTTTTAGCTGGATGCTACCAAATTAGAATACAGAAGAATGAGGCTGGGGGTTTGGATGGGTAGGTGAGTTGAGACTTGCTAAATGTGATGACTCAGAAACCATCTCTTTCATTTAAACACACACACACACACACACACACACACACACACACAACATAATGCTTTCTTTGCCAGACACTGTTCCATGTAATCCTATTTTGCAGTTAATGGAATTACCGAGATTTCACAACAGGTGAAGGACAGAGCCAGGACTCAAACTAAGGCACAGCATCTGTTAACCAGTGTCAGCCATCACACTCTGCCCGTGCCATGTGGAGATAAGGAGCCATTTTTGTCCTCAGGTGGACAGAGGCTTATGAAGGAGACAGGTAATAGAGTGCTAATCTGTGGCTGGTCCAGTGCTGCTGTTCTGGGTTGAGGTGTGTGTTGTGTACACAGGAGGGGTTTACATACTTTGTAGTCCGATACCTGTGGCAGCAAAAACTGAAGAAGTCTCAGTTTCACGATGAGATGAGAAGCCATTCTGTATCTGTGCTGTGGTAGCAAAAACACTTGATGATGATTGAGCACTTTTAATGGGTCAGTTTGGCCATGTGCTAAGCCTTTTCCTGGATCCTCTTATTTAACCCTCCCAGCCCTAGGAGGAAGCCACAGTTAAGAAGAGACCAGGCACAGAGAGGTTAAGTAACTTGCTCAAGATCATGCAGTTAATGGGGGACAGAACTAAGCTCAAGTCCAAGACTGTCTGTCCTGATCCCAGGCTCTCAATTACTGCTCCACATGTCCTCTGTGCTGTGAGGAAGGATTGCTACATTGGTAGTTTTCAACAGGCTAAAGATTTTTCCGTTTCTTAAGATTTGGACTTTTTTTTTTTTAATATATTTTATTGATTTTTTACAGAAAGGAAGGGAGAGAGATAGAAAGTCAGAAACATCGATGAGAGAGAGACATCGATCAGCCGCCTCCTGCACGCCCCACAGTGGAGATGTGCCCGCAAGCAAGGTACATGCCCCCAACCGGAATCGAACCCGGGACCTCTCAGTCCGCAGTCCGACATTCTATCCACTGAGCCAAACCGCGTCGGCAGATTTAGACTTTTAATTTCCACATGAAATATCTTATGAACAGAAAATGACAATGACAGTATTAAATCTGCCCCTTTCTGGAAAAAGACCGGACATAAGCACAAAGCAAGGTTATTTGGTAAATGGCAGTGTTTAGTTCTGGTTTTGTAGCCTGAATGGACAGTTCAGTTCTGGGATAGGTTTCATCCTCATCCGGGACTCATGCTGCTTTTTGAGCTGTTTTGACATGGAAGAGGTGCTCAGAAGATTCTGTGGAGACCCATCATATGCACCTTTGATCATTCAGCTACATGCAATTGGGGGATTAAGGAGGGGTACCCAGGGCGACAGTGTAATAGTTCTGGGGATTCTGCCTGCCTTTCCATGCAACAAGTACTTAACCCATAGTAGGTGTGACTGGGGCTTCTGCCAGTCTCCATTGGCTCAGTTTCTGTGTACCTTTCAAAGTGTGGGTGTTCTGCCATAGTAAGTGAGGTACGACACTTAAAAAGCATGATTTATCTACGACCTGGCTTCTGCATACAAGCTGGCTATTTACCTTGTGCTCAGTTGAGCCACACCAAAGCTGGAGAAGATATGGACTGCTTTGGACTTTTTAAAAAATATATTTTTATTGATTTCAGAGAGGAAGGAACAGGGAGAGATAGAAGCATCAATGATGAGAGAGAGTCATTGATCAGCTGCTTCCTGCACATCTCACACAGGGGATCAAACCTGCAACCCGGGCATATGCCCTGATGGGGAATTGAACTGTGACCTCCTGGTTCATAGTTCTACATTCAACCACTGAGCCATACCAGCTGGGCTGCTTTAGACTTTTTGAAAGCAGAGATGTTTGCTTCCTAAGGAATTTTCAGGGTAATTTTGAACTAGATAGAATTTTCCGCTTACACACCTACTCCGAAATCTATTCCTGTACTATTGTATTTTTTAAATGTTTGTTTGTTGGTTGGTTTATTTATTTATATCAGAGGTGTGAGAGAGAAACATCAATCCGTTGCCTCCCATATGCACCCCGACTGGGGATCAAACCTTCAGCCTGATATGTGCCCTAACCAGGCATAGAATTTGCTGACCTTTTGGTGCATGGGATGGCACTCAACCAATTGAGCCACACTGGCCAGTGCTATTGTATTTTTAAAATACTTATTTTTATTGACTTTTAAGGAGAAGGAGAAGGAGAGAGAAACATTGATTGGCTGCCTCCTTCATGCCCCTTACCAGGGCATGCCCTCATTTGGCCAGGTGCTTCTGCTCTGGCTATGGGGCTGGACTTGCTTTCTGCATGGGCAAAGCTCATCTTTCCAGGAGGTTCCTCACTCAGAGTCATCGTTCTTAATAGCTGCCTATTCCATTTGTGCTTTTGCTTCAAAGAGGCACTTATGCCTGTGACTACATCCTCGGGTATTCTTTTGATAACCTGAGCATTGTGTCGACCAAGATTCCTGCCAGGACAAGTGGCAGTTGAGGAATCTGTCAGAGGCCCTTGGTGTGCATGAGGTTGTATCTGAATTAAGACTCTCCTAATGTTGCTCAACTCTCCTCTGAGTTACCATAGAGCCTGTGTGGGGTGATCAGTTTCTGTCCCAGATGTTCATATCAACGTAGGGCAGGCTTTCTCAGCCTTGCCGCTATGGATATTTTGGGCCAGATAATTCTGTGTCCTAAGGGTCTGTTCTGTGCATGGTAGGGTGCTGAGCAGCATTTCTTAATTGTGGTCAAATATACATCGCAAATTTATCACTTTTTTTCAATGTTTATTTTTCCCCCCAGAGAGGAAAATAGAGGGAGAAATAGAAATATCAGTGAGAGAGAATCACTGATCAGCTGCCTCCTGCACGCCTCCTACTGGGAATTGAGCTGTAAATCCCGGTATGTGCCCTGATCAGGAATTGAACAGTGATGTCCTGGTTCAGAGGTTGATGCTCAACCATTAAGCCACACTGACCAGGCAAATTTACCACTTTTTAAGTGTACATTAAGTACATTACATTGCTGTGCAACCATTACCACCACATATCTCCAGAACATTTTTTCCTTACAAAATGGAAACTCCATTTTCTATTGAATTCCCTATTCTGTCCTCCCAGCTCCTGGCAACCACATTTTATTTTCTGCTTGCCATTTCATTATTATTTTTTTCTCTTTAAACCCATCAGAGAAGCTGTGGATTATTTTGTGGATATAGAATAAGTTATCTCAAGAAAAAGAAGTAGTGTGTATGTATTGGTTTTCTAAAATTCCTGATGCAAATGATAAAACCTCTGCACTGGAATTTGGTGGCAAAAATATGAATAAATATATGCAGTAGGTTATTTGTTGTAGCATTCATTTAATAGCAAAAGCCCAGAAGAGCTCAAACACCCTCTAGGAGAGGGTTGGTGAGTAAACCTACTCTTCTACGCCATGGAGTGTCCTGCAGCTCTAAAAAGGAAGGGGACTCCCATTTTTTGGTATGAAGTGTCTAGGACTTCAGTGACCAATACGGTAGCTGTTAATCACATGTAGCAATTTAAATTTATATGAATTACGATAAAAGCAGTTCCTCTATTGCACTAACCACATTTCAAGTACTTTATAGCCACTTGTGGCTAACACCTATCTTGTTAGCCATTTCAGAAGATTCTGCTGGACAGCACTAATCTAGGACAATGTATCATAATGTAGCCTTTTATCTACAGAGGGATATGTACACATATACACACGTATAAACATCATACTCATACTTGCGTATATTAAGTATGTTAAGCATCCATACATACGTATTTTTATTTTAAAAAAATGGAAGAATAAACTGAAAACTAATTGAAATTATTATCTTAATGGGGAAAGGAAAAGGGAGGGAAAGAATAAGGATGTAATCCAGGGTCTCTGAATGTACCTTATTTTGTAGATTAGATTTTGGAACCAAGCAAATGTTTTCTGTAATTATAAAAATAACTCAGAATGATTGACTGACAAGCCCTTCCCTCTCCTCTCCATCCCTTCCCCTCTGCAAAAAAACCCCACAAAAAGCCATCTCTTGATGCTTTTCCTTTCCTTTCTAAAAAAACAAACCAGCCCACCTGTAGTCTTCAGGCTGGAACAGTACAGAGGAAATGCAGCTGTGTGTATGGTCAGTCCCTCTACAGGCCAGTGAAAACCTGGCTCCCGCCCCCTGCCTTCCGGGAGAGGCACTGTGCCACTCTCTGCAGTTGGAGGCTCTATCAACACTCCAATCTGGCACTTGAATTGTTAATTTTATAACAATAGCCTATGAAATCTAGAGAGAAAACACAGGCAAAATTAGGTTTTGCTATGGAAATTTATGTTTTCTTTTTATTAAACCCTGGAGATGATATAATTGTTTAAAGCTTTTTAAAGAAATTCTAAGGAGAGAATTTCTGTTGTATTAAAAGCTGTAAGAAATTGAGGGAAAATATGTCTTTTGTTTATCTATCTATTTATTTACTAGAGGCCCGGTGCATGAAATTCGTGGGGGGGCGGGGGCAAGGGGGAGGATGTGCCCTTCAGCCCAGCCTGCTCCTTTCCAATCTGGGACCCTTTGAGGGATGTCCGACTGCCTGTTTAGGCCTGATCCAGGTAGGGTGTCCTGGATCAGGGTGGGTGTTCCTTTGGGGCGTGGGGTGGCCTGGGCAAGGGGCCTGTGGTGGTTTGCAGGCAGGCCACGCCCCCATCTTGTGTCCAGGTAGGATCGGGCCTAAACGGGCAGTTGAACATCCCTTTCACAATCCAGGACTGCTGGCTCCCAACTGCTCACCTGCCTGCCTTCCTGATTGCCCTAACCATTTTTGCCTGCCTGCCTGATCACCCCCAAACCACTCCTCTGCCAACCTGATTGATACCTAATTGCTCCCCTGCCAGCCTGTTTGCCCCTAACTTCCCTCCCCTGTGGACCTGGTCACTCCTAACTGCCCTCCCCTGCAGGCCTGGGTCCCCCCCAACTGCCCTTCCCTGCAGGCCCAGTTACCCCTAACTTCCCTCCTCTGCCGGCCTGGTCACCCCTAACTGCCCTCTCTTGCAGGCTTGATCACCCCCAACTACCCTCCCTTGCAGACCTGGTCCCTGCCAGCTGCTCTCCCCTGCTGGCTATCTTTTGTCCACCAGAGGGCAGTCATCTTTGTGTGTTGGAGTGATGGTCAATCTGCATATTACTCTTTTGTTAGATAGGATAGAGGCTTGGTGCATGGTTGGGGGCCAGCTGGTTTGCCTTGAAGGGTGTCCTGGATCAGGGTAGGTGTTCCCTTGGGGCATGGGGTGGCTTGGGCAAGGGGCCTGTGGTGGTTTGCAGGCTGGCCATGCCCCCCAGTTACCCTGGAATGGAGCCAAGCCTTCTTGCACAGCCATTGAAACTTTGTTGCCTTAAGCGGAGGCTTGGGCCAGCCAGGGTTTGCGGAAAGCTTGGCTTCCTCCATCACCAGGGGCAACTCAAGCCTCCCTCCTCCTCTCTCTGTGGCCATAGCCATCTTGGTTGGGCTAATTTGCATGCTTGCTCTGATTGGCTGATGGGTGTGGCTTGTGGATGTAGTGGTAGTACTGTCAATTTGTATATTGCTCTTTTATTAGATAGGCTTTATTTATTTCTTTATTATTAATCCTCGCCCAAAAATATTTTTACATTGATCTTTTTAGAGAGAGAGAAAGACAAACATTGATATGAGAGAAACACATTTATTGATTGCTCTCCATGCACCCCAATCAGGGTAAAAAGGCCAGGAAGAAGCCTGCAACCTAGGTATGTGCCCTTGACTTGAATTGAACCCTGGATCCTTTGGTACGCAGGCCAACGCTGTGTCCACTGTGCCAAACCTGCTAAGGCTATCTTTTGTTTTTTTAGCAAGAATATTTTCAGAAGTGGCTGGTGCCCTAGGGAGTTGAAGGAAATTGACTTTGGGTGTCATGTGGTCAGTGTGAGAAATTCATCAGCCAGGCTATGTTGACCACTGGATAGGTTGACGCATCTTTGAATGTGTGCAGAATTTTGGTAGAATTCCAAGCATGTTGACATGTGTCCTTGCTTTATGACTATGGGTGGGAAGGGAGGGAAACTGAGGTGCAATAAGAAGAGGTGATTGACACAAACATCCTGCTTCATGCAGAGGAAGAACTGGATTGAGAACTGGAATGACTGAGTGGCCCCTTGAGCCTGCTCATGTGCTGGGTCAGTTCCCAGCCCAGCCCATCGAGGGCATGTGAATCAGACTTTAGAGCTGGAAGGGGACGTGTTTGAGGAGGCAGCTCGGGTAGAATGACTTGGCCAGAAGTAGTGGCAGAATTGGGACTAAATATTAGCTGCCATGGGAGGGCTTTCTTTATGCAGGAACTGTCAGATGTTGACATGAATTCTTTCGTTGACTGAACCCTCAAACACTTTAACATATAGACAGTATTATTTGCATCTTAAATAACTTGCTAGAGGATACATGGTGCTTGAAAGTGGAAGATCTAGGAACCATGCCCAGGTCTAATTTTGTAGCCTGTTCACATAATATCTTTGTTTCTCAAGACATTTTGATTTAGTCCATTTGGAATTAGCAGTAGCACCTTCAGAGAAAAGGTGCCCACTGTCTAGGGAGTTCCAAGTTTCTTTAGTATTTGCTCCGATTCATTGCATGTTATTTGTATTCATCCTCTATGGTGGGCTTGATCCCAGGTACTTTACTGATCCTTTCAGGATTTAGTCCGGGCTCATAGTCATTTGCAGACTGAACATTACTAGACTTGTTTGGAATAATATTTAGTTTAACACTTTACCACATAGCTCAGGAGTCACACAGACCTGAGCTGAAATTCCAGCTCCTCCATTTGCTTAAGTGTGTCACTTTGAATGAGTTACCTAACTTCTCCAAGCTTTATTTTTCTCATTTGTAAATTGGGGATAACAATTAATGGGGTTTTGAAATATCTAGATAATCTCTTTAGAGCTTTTGTGCAAGAAGACATGTAGAAAAGATTCCAGTTCTATGTGAAAAGTAGCATAAACAGGTTTTGTGCCCTTCTTAAAGACCAAGAATACCTGAGACGGTTATTCTAACTGCATGGACCACCAAGTCCCTTGGTATAAATCAGCAAGGGATAGTTGGTAGGATGGAGTAAGGCTTGGGCTTTGTCAACTGCAATGAAGATGTGGGATTGACAGGTGTGGCTGCTCCAGATGTGGCTGAAGAAGTGTAGGAACAGTATGGGGTACCAGGCATGACTAATTTGCACTGAGTTTCAGATGGGTGTTGACACTGGAGTAGACTCTCAAAAGTCACCACTTAGAGTTTCTAGCCCTAAGAAAGTGGGCAGGCTTTATGAAGCAGAGGCTGGGACAGGGCAGGGCCCACTGTGATCATATAGGCACTTGATGGCCATGGATGCCCACCTTCCTAATGTCTCTCCTTTGTCCATCCCTGAATAATATTCCTCAGGGAGGGAGCAGTGACTGGTTTCTCTGCCTCTGTCAAGTCCAGATGTACTCTGGGGCCCTGCAGCATGAACACCAACACCTGGGAGATGTGTCCGGCCTTGGAAAGCAGGCACTTGGCTGGCTAATGAATGAGTCCAGGTCATTGCTCGGCTCACTGAAGACTGCTCCCTCAGAGATTTGAGAAGCCCCAGTTCTAGTTCTACTCTGCAGAGCTTGGTTGCATGGGGACTGGTGAGGCTGAGGAGGGAGAGTATAGGGTGCAGGGTTTGGGTATTGAAGGAAGGAAGGAGGGATTTCCTACTGATTGCTTACATGTAGCGGGCTGTTCCTTCTACAGAAGTCTCGAGCCCTGCTCTAGCCCAACTGCCGTGGCTCAGGTTACTGGTTCGATTCTCCATTAGGGCATATGCTCCACAGTAGAGGGTGTGCAGGAGGCAGCTGATCTTATGTTTCTCTATCATCAATGTTTCTATCTTTTCTCCTCCCTTCTTCTTTCTATAAAAAAATCAATAAAAACATTAAAAGAAAAGAGTTCTGCTCTAGTAAGGGTCCAGGGGAGTCAGGAGGAAATGCTTGTATCTCCCCTCTAAATACCCTGTGGGTCCTGGGGACCAGCATCCAAACCAGTTATTTTCAGTACACACAGGAAGGGCTGAGGCTTTCAAAGCAAACGATGAAGCCTAACAAAGCTGTTGTTTGTACACTTGTTTTATGGAGTTGTGAATCTAAATTCCGTTTGGCAGGTGATTTATACTAATGGCCCTGCTCCCGAGTCCCTGCCTCCAGCAGTTCTCAACCTTCTCTCATCTGACCAGCTGGGCTGGCTTCCTTGGTGCATGTCCATTGGCCCCATCACACTGTCTTAACCCTGGCTCATCTGTATCCCTCAGTAGTAGGCTTTCTTGAGGACATTGATTGACCCTAGGTCTTCAAAGCCCAGCGCCATGCCAGGCTTATGGTTGGCTCACTGGATATTTGAAGGAATAGTGGGATATAAGAGAAGCAAGCAGGTATCTGTGTTCCTCTAGCTTTCTCTTGTGAGCTTTACTCTCGTTCTTACACCTGTATAGAACCCCCCCCCCCCCCGATATGGTTTTACTGCCAGTTTTGAAGCTTTTCTCTCAAGCCTCTTTCTGTTTGCTGTTTATGTAAACCTGAATCTTCCTCTGCCTCTTCCCACCCTCCCTTTCCTCTTCTTTCCTCCTCCAGTCCATGCAGTCCATTGCTTGGCTCCCCCATGGCCCCTTTCCTCTTTAATCCTCATTGCTTCCATCATCAAAACCTCTGTCACATTTAAAAAAAGAAAGTGTTCCTAAATGCTTGCTGAACCTAAAAGTATCTAAGTGCCTGTTCTTTTGGGCACTTGGGTACATGGACCTGTGTTGGAGGAGGTGAGGCCAGATCTCCAGTCTACCCCTTCCTTTCTTCGAGCATCAGCTTCTTCAGTCTGTTGTGGTCTTCACTTTGAACTCATTACTCTTCTCAAACCCCTTTCCCTCCATTGCCTGTCTGATACTGATTCCTTGGTTGGCAATCAAGGCCTTCTGTGATCTTGCTCTTTGACCTATCTCTCAGTCATGTCCTGTTGTTCCCTTTTGTGCATACTCCCCGTGCCAGCCAAACTGGTACATACCCCATTATTTCCTACTTCTTCCTCTGTCATCACGTGGCTTCCTGCCAGAATGTCCTCCTCTTCATTTTTCCCCTGTCCAAATCTTGTCCTTATTTGTGATTCAGCTCAAATGCCCTCTCCTCCAGAAATCTTCTGTGTTCTTATTTGGTAAACAGTGAGTGCCTGTGGTGTGCCCACCACTGCAGGGCAGATGCTCTACTGTCCCTGCTCTCCACAGTGTCCCCTAATCTCATCGCCTCTAACAGTACATACCATTTTTCTTCCCCGCATCCCATGCAGATAAGTTGTGTCTAGGTCAGTAGTCGGTAAACTCATTAGTCAACAGAGACCAATATCAACCGTACAATGGTTGAAATTTCTTTGGAGAGCCAATTTTTTAAAACTTCTTCTAACGCCACTTCTTCAAAATAGACTCGTCCAGGCCGCAGTAAGTTGTGGAAGAGCCACACTCAAGGGGCCGAAGAGTGGCATGTGGCTCGCAAGCTGCAGTTTGCCGACCACTGGTCTAGGTCAAATTCTTTACAGCTGCCTTTCTGCTTAGTACAAGGATTCAGTTCGCAGTAGACTCTAAAGAGTGCTGGTTGCATAATTGAACACCAGTTTCAAGCCTGAGCCCCTTCCAGGCTTTGTCTCATTTAATCCTCACAACAACCCTGTGAAGTAGATGCTGATATGACCTCCAACACTGGTCCATGTACCCAAGTGCCCAGATCCATATCTTCCAGAGGAGGAAAACGAGGCTCAAAGACATTGAGCAGTTTGCCCCGGGTCACACAGGAGCTGGGATTTGTGTGCCCAGGTCTTTTCTGCCTTTTCACTATTGCTATGTGACCTCAATACATGAGGAAGATACAACTCCAGTTAGGACGTATCAAAATCCATCAGAGGATATAGATTTCTGACGATGCCACCAATTCAGAAAGAACTCTTTATTTTGTAAATTACTGTGCCCAGTGAGGAAGATTCGGGGACTGCGTGGAGATGCACAAAGGGTGGGGAATAGGTACATCTGTATTAGTGTCAGCAATAAAAATAAAGTTAAAAACAAAAATTGTCGAGGGAAGGAAAGGGGAGAAGCAGCCAGAGAGATAAATTGATCTTTCCAGATTTTCTCATTTCAAGGTCTCTCCTTCTTATAGATGAGACTCTGGGTGTTAGAGAAAGACAGCATAATTGCCTTTCTGTCTCTGCACTTCTTTAACCTCTTCTCCTACTCCCCCACCCCACCCCCAAATACTTAAAGGGTAAATACTGTTAGGTACTATCCTGAGTCCTCTTGGGCCAGAGATTGAATCAGTCCCGTTCAAATGCCTCTGCTCCCATAGATGTGAGACCTGTAAATGCTTCAACATTCAAAACAAAGAGGTACATAATTATAAAAGACGTTTTTACTGTTGAGGTTGAGAAGAGAGAGAGGCCCTCACAGCTGCAGATTGTAAAATGCTCCAAGTCTTGGCTTCGGGGAACAGTTTTGTTAGCTTACACCCCCACTTATGACTCCAATTGCAGGGACTTGTTTCTAAGCCTGGATGTTTTACATCCCCAGGGCCCTGCCAGGAGTTAGCTGAGGGCCATGGTTTAAACCTGCAAAGGGTATGATTAGAGGCTTTGTGTCTGCAGCAGTCCCTCTTTAGCAAGGAAAGCTGGGAGCTGGCGGATGCCTCCCTGTGTTGAACTTGAACTGTCTGGGTAGCTCAAACTCTGGACTAGTCAAGTGATTCAATGAACAGATACTTAAGAGATCTTTTGTGCCTTGCATTTCATGTAACAATAATTTAGTTCTCACTAACAAACCTGTTTTGCAGCTAAGGATACAGACATTGGAAACAGCTGTAATTTTCCCAAAGATACCTGACTGAGGCATCTCCTAACTGTAGTCTAATGGGGAGAAGAAAGGACTGGTCACGCTTCAGGACAGAATCCTTAGGATATATTTCCATACTCCAATTCTTGTGACTTTTACTGTGGACAGATAGATAATCAAGAACTAGAGACCACCTTTTATAGAGGGGAGACTGGTGCTGTGGGAGCCATTTGGTTGGATCCTGACTCGTGGAGGGAGTAGAACATTATGAAGATTTGGTTTTAGTGTTAGAGGCACAAGTGGGAGGATCTGCTTGCCTGGTATGGTCATTTCCGAGCTCTGAGTTGGTGGTGGATGGGGTGGGCCTGTCTCAGTTGTAACAAAAACTCAGAGCTTATGATCCAAAATCAGACAATACTCAAAATCATAGGCTTAGAGAATGCTACACCCAGAAGGGGCCTCAGAAAATCTAAGGTTTTGTTTACTTTTACAGACAGGAAATGGAAGCCAGTGTGGAAGCAACAAGCCGAAGAGAATGGCATGTTAGCCACGGAATCTAGACAGCTTGCTGGTCTGAGCCGAGCTTATAGGATGGGAAGGGGGGTTAGTAAAAGAAGAGAAGTTGAATGGAGTAGGATCATAGGAGGGCAGGGCAGTGGATTAATGTATGTTTCTGAGAAATTAGCCAGTGTGGAAGGAAGTGGCTAGGAGGCAGTTGGGAGGCTTAGCTAGGCCAAGTCCAGATTGGTAGGATACAGTGACCACAGTGTCTTTGGAGATGGAAGGGAGTCCACAGTGAGGGGAAAAGCAATACTGCAGGAGGAAAAGGAAGGCTATCATAGGATGGGGACCCTTTCCCAGCTAAGAGATAGGGTCCAGAGCCCGGACAAGGAGCTGCAGATGGTGGTGGTACAAGCTGACAACTTTCCCTTCCTCACTCTGACCCTGCAGGTGATTGCTGTGGTGATGGATGTATTCACAGACATCGACATCTTCAGAGACCTGCAGGAAATATGTCGGAAACGGGGAGTTGCTGTGTACATCCTTCTGGACCAGGCTCTGCTCTCTCAGTTTTTGGATATGTGTATGGATCTGAAAGTTCATCCTGAACAAGAAAAGGTTTGTATTACACTGTGTTTGATTTCACCACAGTCAAAAGTAGGCCCTATCTACACAGCAGTTGGTAGTGGTATCCCCATTATAAGAGAGGGATCTGAGGCCATGAGCAAGGTGGTTTATTTGCCTGAAGTCTCACAGAAAAGAAACGACAGGCAGGATTCAAATCTTAGTCCCTCCCTCACATCATGATGCCTCCTAACTAAGAGTCTGACTGCCATGTCAAGAGGCTGCCTTGGATGCTACTGCTTTTGGCTATAGTGCTGGTAGATTCTCATTTAATCATAATGACCATCATTTGTGGTGTCCTTGGCACTGGCCTAGGCTCTTGACAAATGTTATTCAATTTAATCTTCGCAGAAGCCTTATTGAGTAAAGACAGGAAGGGGTGACACAGAGAACCTATTGTCTACAACTGGAAAGTTAGTGGGACTGGGGTTTAACTTCCCATCTGCCATCATTGTCCCATGGTGTCTCTCATGTCTATAAAATTAGGCTTTTTATGTCCTTTGCTCTGAGCATGACTGTATTTATATCTAAGGTTAGCCCTGCCTGGTTTGGATCAGTGAGCGTTGGCCTGCAGACTGAAGGGTCCCAGATTCGACTCCTATCAAGGGCATATGCCCGGGTTGCATGCTCGAGCCCCAATAGGGGGCGTGCAGGATGCAGCCCATCCATGATTCTCTCTCTTCATGGATATTTCTCTCTCTCCTTCTCCCTTACTCTCTGAAATAAAAAATATATATTTTTTTAAAAATCCAAGCTTGTACAACTTAACTAGCTTGCTCTCTTTTGTGGAAAGAGGCAAGAAAAATAGTCATACTTATTACAACATTCTTTTTTTAAGTCAACTTAACCTGTGAGCTTCAGAATTTAATTAGTCAACTTAGTTCATCGCCTATTAGCACCTACTCTGAGCTATTCTAGGTACTGGAAATAAAGCAGTCAGCAAAATGAACAAAAAAATATGGGTTATTGCATATGGGACATATACAGCCTAGTTATTATTAAGCAATTTTGGTTTTGCAAAATTTTAGCTATTTAACTTCTCCCACAGAGTTCTTGTTGGTTGTTTTCCCTAATGAGGAAACTTGAGGATTGGGTTTAATTCGGTAATTTTCAACTTGTTGCTAATGCTACAAAGAAATCACAGTGGGGGTAGGATTGTAGTATGGAGACCCAAAGAAATGAACTAGCCATGTGACCTAAAAATCAAGTAAAAAATGAGATCAGGTCAACCCAAGGAATATGCAAATCAGGCATGGAAAAGTACATTGTCCTGTAGCCAAATGTTCATCTATGACTGCTCACAAAGAACCAGGTGAGGAAATTGAAGGCATCGGTGTTTAATTTCAAGGCACTCATTCTGTAATTAAGATGGTATGTTATCAGCAGGAAAATCACAGATTAGTTCTAGCTACCACTTTGGTCAAGTGATTGTCTATGATTCATCTACTTGGCAGAAATCTAGGAGTACTGTCTGCCTACTCAGTTGCCCAGTGCTGGTTGGTGTCTTTATGGTTGTCTTTTATGTCTGCAGGAGGAGTTGAAGGGAGGTCTGTATCCCTGGCCTCACCAATTTTCATCATGTCTTAACTCCTTCCTAGGGAAGCACCATCTTTGCTGGCTGCTGCTTACACCCCGGTGTGTCTCTGCTGGTGAACATGTGCCCTCACCGAGCTGGGGCTGACTTCCTCCCCCAGTCCCTGGCTCTGCAACTGGTTCAGATACTGGGTGTCCTCTCTGTAGGAACTTGGTCACACATTTGTGTATAGGCCTCAGAAGTGCTTTGGCCACAATCACAGAGGCCTGTAACATATTCTGATGTAAGGGCCAAAGAGAAAGATGCACAAAATCAGGCCTAAATCTGCCCATACTGATATTTTTTATGCTTTTTTTTATATGTTGATCCTTTGAAACTCTGCTTAGGAATCATTACCTTCTCCAGGAAGCCCTCCCCTGCCAGCTGCATATGTACCTCTGTGAAAGTTACTAGCTTTTTAAAAAATTAATTTCCATTTTAAAATAATTTATGATTTACAAAGGAGTTATAAAAATAATATAAGAAATTCATGAATATTCTTTGCTCTAAATTTTAACATCTTACAAATCTCAGTACAAATTTGAAAATGAAGAAATAAACTTAATATTATCTGAGCTAAAGATCTCATAAATTTCACTAATCATTCCAAGGAAGTCCTTTTTCTGGTCCAGGATTCAATCCAGGACCATAGCTGGCATGTAGTTGTCATGTCTCCTTTTTGCTTCCTCTCATCCTGAATTGTTCCTCCTTTGTCTTTTAGCATCTTGACACTTTTGAAGAAATCTAGCCAGTTTTCTGTAGAATGTAGATTTCTGTTGCTTTCTCATGGTTAAATTCAGATCATGCATTTTGGTAATAATACCATTGAAGTGAGATTATGTGTTTCCATAGTTTTTTTTGGCTTGCCTTTTATTTTTATTTTTGAAGTCATAGATTCATAGGAATTGCAGATAATACAGACCTTTTCATGGATCCTTCACCCAGTTTACCCCAATGGTTATGTCTGTGTAACTTATAGTACAACTAGAGGCCCAATGCATGAAATTTGTGCAAGAGTAGGCCTTCCTTCCCCCAGCTGCCGGCACCAGCTTCACTCTGGCACCTGGGACCTGAGCTTCCCTCTTTCCCTCCCTCTGCTGGCAAGCACCCAGCACCCGGGCTTCCCTCGTAGCCCCAGCTTTGTCTGGAAGGACATCTGGTCTAATTAGCATATTATGCTTTTATTATTATAGATAGCAAAAGCTGGAAATAAATGGTCATAGGTTCTGTGTCATTTTGTCACATGTGCATATGAGTAACTACCACCATCATCAAGATACAGAGCTATTCTGTACCATTGAGATCTCCCTCACGTTACACCTTGATAGTCACATCTACTCCCCTCTCTACCCTCCTCCTGCCATCTTTAACCCTGTAAATCACTAACTTGTTCCCATCTCTATAGTTCTGTCATATAGGGAATGTTAAATAAATGGAGCCATATAGTACCTGACCTTTTGATATTGGCTTTTTCCCCTCAGCATAAAGCCCTTGAGATCCATCCAAATTGTTGTGTGTGTGTGCTTTTTAATTGCTGAGTAGTATCATGTTATGGTTGTTTACTGTTCATCCATTGAAAAGCATTAGAATAATTTCCAGTCTTTTATTGTTATGAAATATGCATAGATACTATGCATATTTGTGTGCAGGTTTTTGTGTAGACATAGATTTTCACTTCTCTGGATGATTTAGTCTTGCTGTAGTTTTTAGTCATTCACTACTTTTCTCTCTCCTGTTTAGTCCTTGCAGGTGAGGAGCATGCCTTTGCCTTATCGCAAGAAACATGCCTTATATCTCTGTTATTTCAAGGGCTAGCACGTAGGGGCTTTCATTGTTTGTAGAATGAATGAGAGAGTCAAACAGAAATCTTAAACATTTATTTTGAATGTGTAAGATTTCTAAAAATATTTAGCTACTGATCTGCCCTAAAGAATGCAGATTGTCTTACTATTTTGCATACCATTGTCTATATATTTACGTGTGTCATTTTACAAAGATAATTATGCATATACATGCAGTATATAACCCCAGTATGATTCCATTGTACTTTTCTGGTAAATACATAGTTGTAGAAAATATGACATTGCTGATTAAGCCACATGTGATATGAATGTTTGCTGCCTCAAGTCCCTTGTTAGAAAAGGCTCATTGTATGTTCTCTAGACCCATTGTTGTGTGTGGGTGAGGATGGTCTGTTATTTACTGGTGAGTCTATTAGACAAAAGAAGTAGGAGAAATATCAACTTAGCTTTTTTAAACCTTTGTTGAGATGTTACTTATTACTAATGTGTTTCTTTTGGTAATTTAATCCCCCATGTTTTATTTAAAAAATTATGTCTTAGATTATATTGTTTAGTATCATCAAAAAGTGAGTCTTCTTTTAGAGCACATGCACACATGAACTAAGGATCTCAAAAATAAATATAAGATATGGGCATATGAGAAGCTGGACTAAATGTGAAGCAACATTACTTGAACCCCCGAATGGTGACTGTGAACTATTCATTGGCCAATAAATTTGTCTGTTTGGGAATTCTAAACTAAGCCCTCATGTCTTAATCATTTGTTCACTAGATTGTTCATTTCTTTTTTCCACACTCTCCTGCCAACAGCTGATGACAGTTCGGACTATTACAGGAAATATCTACTATGCAAGGTCAGGAACTAAAATCGTTGGGAAGGTTCATGAAAAGTTCACATTGATTGATGGCATTCGAGTGGCTACAGGCTCCTACAGGTAAGTTTCTCACCTGTCCATGCTTATTAATATAAATTTTTTAGGAGAAGCATGCTATGTAAAGGCAAAAGCTTCCCACCCTTCCACCCCCTAACGCCAGGCTTTATGGCCAGGCATTCTGAGATGTGTGCATCTGTGTGTGAGTAGGTTAATCAGTGCTTCCTCCTACAGAAGGTAGTTGAGGTTGGGGTCACCTCTCTTGCCCTGTGGTCCACAGAACTGATGTGCAGAGATCGAAATTTGTCTGCAGACCCCACGGTGAGCAAGTCCTAGATTCAAGCTGCATCTAGGCCCACAGTGGATGAATTAGGAATAACAGTGACAGGACCAGTTTCAAGTCTGGCTCCTGGGTACTTTGAACGCCTTGTCCCTGCTCACTTGGTGGTAAGGGCTGTCTCAGCCATGGGCATCAGAACTGAAGCTGTCCACTTACACATTAACTCTTGCACCTTGCTTCAAGCCTTATAATCTAGTGCTTTAGAAAGTACTGATCCATCGTCTGGCTCCACCTTTGAAGTCTCACATTGGCAACAGCATCTTAAGGGAGAATGCAGAGAAGTTGAATAGAGGGTGGAGGTAATGAGTGGTTAGCACTAATCTCCAGAAGTTAAAACATGCCATTTTTTCTCCTGTGGCTTCGATGTTTGGCCAGCTCTGCATTTGATCATCTGATGGGGTGGGGTGCATGAGGTGTGTCTGTAGAGTTTAAAAATGAAAAACTCATTTTTAAAGAAACACACATTCCTGAGTGATAATTATGTGTCAGCTATGGGTAAAGGTGAGCATGGTAAGATTTGTGGACAGTGAAGAAAGTAAGATGAAGAAAGTCTTGATGCCTTTCTTCTCAAACAGTACCTTCAATACTGGGGAAATATTCACACGTTTCCTTGAAAATTCCTTTAATAAGGAATTTTATTTTTTAATATATTTTATTGATTTTTTTCAGAGAGGAAGGGAGAGGGGTAGAGAGTTAGAAACATCAATGAAAGAGAAACATCGATCAGCTGCCTCCTGTATACCCCCTACTGGGGATGTACCTGCAACCAAGATACGTACCTATGACCAGAATCGAACCTGGGACCCTTCAGTCCCCAGGCCGACTCTCTATCTATTGAGCCAAACTGGATAGGGCCATAAGAAATTTTAAATAACTAGAGGAATCTAGATTTTTCACCCAAAGTAGGATTGATCTCTATTAGCCAAGCTTAGCTCACCTGGATTTTGGCTATTCTAAAATATAAAAACCACCCTCTACAAATGCAGTATGCTACCATTGAGGATGAAGATGATGATAGCTTTCATTTGTTGCGGACATTTTTATGATCCTGGTATTAGATAGGTGTCTTATTTATGTGATCCCATTGAGGGTTTTCAAAAGACTCTTCTCTCTCAGTGGGGGAGAGTGCAGAAAGCTAACTCAAACTATGCAGATGGAATTTTTTTTTTTTAAATGTATTTTATTGATTTTTTACAGAGAGGAAGGGATAGGGATAGAGAGTCAGAAACATCGATGAGAGAGAAACATCGATTAGCCGCCTCCTGCACGCCCCTACTGGGATGTGCCCGCAACCAAGGCACATGCCCCCGACTGGAATCGAACCTGGGACCCTTCAATCTGTAGGCTGACACTCTGTCCACTGAGCCAAACCAGTTTTGGCCAGATGGGATTTTTTTACTTCTGTGACTTAGAAGTGTCAAAAGGTTTTCAGCTCTTCTTGACCTAGAGGCCATCCATTTATCTGAACACTGTCCTCTGGTTCTGCTTTTCCAGTTGGTCTTTATTCTCAGTCAGCTCTCCAATAGAAGGCATAGATCCAGGCTTCATAGCTTGTAGCCTTTCATAGCTGTCACCCCAAGAGAGAGACTTTATTTCTCTCAGCACTGCTTTTAATCCTTGAAAAATTATTTGACCTGAGATGGGTCACATGCCCATCCTGGGTAGCTCCCCATATCCAAGGGGATAGGATAGTCTGGCCATCCTGGTAATATGCTCTTGTAATTGGAGAGATGCATAAATGGAGACCTTCTTAGCTAGGGTGGACGTGGGTTCTGTCACCAGAGAAAGGAGGAGGGATGCTAGACAGTCAGGGGCACATGGCCTACTCAGCTCTGAAAGTGCTTCCAGCAACAGCGTCATGGTTAGAATAACAGCACTGCACTGATCATACTTAAGGACTGGGCCTGGTCTGGGGTCCACCACAGTTTCGTGCTATGAAACCACTAGCTGTTTCCTCACTTGGAAAATGGCACTGGCCAAATATTTTATTTATTTATTTATTTATTTGCCAAATATTTTAGAAATCCCTTCTAGTTTTTAAAAACTGAGGGTGAAGATGTGTTGGTTTTATTGTGTTGGTTAAACAGTTGGTCTTTTAGCTTTTATGTTTACCTGTATATGTCATATGCCTCTGTTAAGGCTGAATTTACACTACCTGATAGGTATGCTGTCATCATAGTTATGAATCTTAGGTAGCAGGATATCTGGGCTTTATTACTCAGATTGACATAAGAAAAGACTAAAGTTGTTTATTCTTACCAGCGTCTGTTTGTTTTTAATCCTCAAGTTTTACATGGACAGATGGCAAATTAAATAGCAGTAATTTGGTCATTCTGTCCGGCCAAGTGGTTGAACACTTTGATCTGGAGTTCCGAATCCTGTATGCACAATCAAAGCCCATCAGCTTCAAACTCCTGCCCAGCTTCCAGAGCAGCGGCAAGTTTGACCATCTAGTTGACCGGAAACCATTGTCTAAGGAGCTCACGTTGGGCAATCTGCTGCGGCAGCGGCTGGCCAGGCTCTCAAGCACCCCGAAGAAGGCCGAGCTGTTGTGTGGGGCACCCACCAAGGACAGGGCAGAGGCCAGGCGCCAGGACTCTGAGTCTTCCACCATCAGTGAGGAAGACTACATTAACAGCCACAAGGAAGAACCGGAAGGTGGAAAGGTGACTGATGCCGCCACTCAGACAGAGCCAGGAGAGGAGACGCCAGTGGCGAGCGTGAGCGACTCAGGAACACAAACCAGCACCGCCATAACCAGTGCTGGGACCCAAACCACAGTTGCCACCAGAGCAGCGAGCTCCCAAACCATGGTTCGGTTCATGTCGGCCACCACCCAGACTGATGTGGACGAGAATGTTGTCTTTTCTCAGGGAACCCAGTCTAAAGAAGGGTCACCTGTCTCAAAGATGTCTGTCTCGAGATCTTCCAGTTTGAAATCATACTCCTCGCTGTCTTCCCAAGGCTCTGTGGCAAGCTCTATTGGCTCCCAGCCTTCCGTCAGAACCACTGACCTCATCCTTCCTGGACATTCCAAGTTCTGGGGCACCCCCCACTTTGATTCCTTTAGAAACTTGAATAAAGAGCGGCAGCTTCACTTTTCTGCCATCAGGTCCCGGCTCCACCATATGCTGGCCATGTTGTCAGGAAGAACAGTTCTTACTGAGAACTATATTGGCTTTAATTCTGGAAATTTTACCAGAGCACCAGTTAATGTACTGACAATTCGAGATATTACAGTCTATCCCTCCTATCAGTGACTGCTCGGTATTCAGAGCCCCCTGGGTCCTCCAGGCTTGCAATCAGAGCATCCTGCTCTGCAAAATGTCTCCTGTCCCTAACTGTTTTCCTTTTAGTCACTCTGAGTTTCTTTGAATTCTATACACTACACATTATTTTATATGCTTTCATTTTGGTTTTGTCATATATAAACTGGCTATTGGTTTTATGATTTAAACATTATGGGTACGGTTTCTTTTGCACATTTTTAACATTGGTATTTTAAAGAGGTAAATTCTGGTAAGAGATAAAATATGTCTTGTGTTTTCCTAGATTTGTGTGCTCTTCTCTTTTAGAGCTTTGAATCACTACTTTTTATGGTCAAAATCCTGTGTAGAATAAATGGTTTCTTAAATTGTTTCTTCTTTAGGATATCTGTGTTCTTAGTATTAACTAAATATAAACAACTTTTATTTGGTGATTGCTTGAGTACCTTTTATTTTTCCTTTCAGGCATTTTTCTCTTTAACTCTGGGAGTATGTCACAAGTAATGCACCTAATAGCTATTTTTGTGTGGAGAAAAAGTACATGATCCCAATTGTAAAGGAAAATATTCACTTAAAAGTTAGAAGTCATAAAAAAGGAAGCATCAGGGTCACCCCTTCCTTAGCATTATGAATATTGATGTTACTCTCTCTATAGTTTGAATGAGGACACTTGTCAGAAATCACAGGTCTTTTTATGTGACTCTAACTGTCTCTTTTCAAAGAAAAAGCTTGAGCTATTTAGTGACCTTGGTTCTCTGCTTCTCTGCCAAAGAAGACCTAAGTTGCAATTCTGGATTCATCTCTGTTATTAACTCTAGTGGCCCCATGGGCTTAATTTCATCAGATGGGTGTATTGACAATGATTTAGCAATCTAACATCCTGGAGTAGGGGCAAAGAAGACACTGATAATTATCCCAGATTCCTAGTTCATTGGCAGGTAATGCAACTGGTTTCTACACCCTACTAATCAGTGTTAGTCTAATTGTGGAATCTTGTTTTTGTTTAGTCTAATTTGCATGGACAGACTAAAGGAAGAGTTAAATGATGGCTTCTTTTGTCTGACCTGGCTAGAGCAAAAGGTTTAAATAGGAGAGGGTGTTGTCCACCATGTAGACATTTGCTCATGCACCCAGATCAACACCTGCAGTGTTTTGTTTCTTTGTTTGGCTTTACTGGAAACATTTATTATGATAAGAAGTGAGAGCTACACAACAGTGGGTTGGCCCAAGGGTAGAACTGCAGCAGGAAGTCCCGGAGCAAGGGCCTCCCTCCCACCACAGGCTCATCTCTTGCCTGGAGGAGACCTTTGGCATCTGGCTGGCGGGGACAGAGGGCAGGTGGAAGTCTATCTAGACCCTGTCAGGAAGGTCTAGAAATGAAGTGGAGAGGGCAAGTTATTAAAGTCCTCATTCCATTCCCATTCTCATTCTGGTTCCCGTTCCTATTCCCATTCCCGCTCCTGTCCTTGCTCCTGCGTGGTCTTGGGCTGAGTTGTGGAGACAGCTAGGTTCCTGGTTGTATTCGGGCTACTGCTGCTGTTGATGACATGGGACCCATACCAGCCTGCCAGAACTGGGTGTCTTTGCCCCCATGCTGGTAATCAGAAGGTGTGAGAAACCTCTGTCCACTGGGCATCATTCCACTGCTGGATGGTCACAGGTCAGGGCTCGAAGGAGGCCAAGGTGAGGTAGTTGGCTGAGACCAGCTGTACTCGGATGTTGTAGGTGCAGTCACACTCTGCTCTGGCGGCGAACCAGTCCTTCACCACAATGTCAGGCCGGATTATGTCCATTAGTTCCTCCCAGTAACCCTCAGCTTTGAGGTCCACCATCTGGGACTTGAGGCATAATTCAAAGATGTGACAAAGTACTTCCTGAGCTTGGAGTCAGGAAAATCTTGCCCATGACCTCCAGGTAAACTCTCCATCTTCCAGTGGTCTCCCCCAGTGTAGTTGATTTGCCAGGATCTCGTACCCTCTTCAGCACATGGGTTGTGTAGGAGGTTCCTGCAGATGCTGCACAAAAAGTTAAAAATCTAGTCAGATACAGTTTCATCGCATTTCTCAGTGATGAAGCCCTCATGCAGGCTCTTGCGTTTCCAGAGGGTCACAAGGTCAATGAGGTTGCACCAGAGGTTGCAGACAGGGCGGCGGTCCGATACCAGCTGATGGGCAGGCATGTATGTGAATACCTCCAGCAGAATGTTCTCAGGCAGTTCATTGATGCCGATCAGGGCCACAGCTGGGCTGGGGTACACACACAGGCCTATGTGTGTGTGGTGGTTGAGGGAGGCAACAATGGTGGTTATGAGCCCTGACCAAGGAGGTGGATTCCTCAGATCTTTCAGGGTCCTGGGGGGCCTGGGCCTCCTAATCCTGCTCCCTATCTTGGCTGTCACCCCCTGCCTGTCCTGCTGGCCGTGACCTGAGCACCGGGTGGTACCTGAGCTGTGCCTCAGCCTCTTTGTTTTTAATACTGTATGTCTTTATTGATTTTTAGAGAGAGGAAGAGAGGGAGAGAGAAAAGCATTTATCCCCTGCCTCTACATGAAAAACCCAAGGATGGGGAATGCAAACTGGAGTCAGAAATAAGGCTACAGGCGTGTGCCCCAGTGACCAACACACTTACTTTGGATAGGAAGCTTCTCGGTGGCCAGGGCAGAAAGAGAACCCTGGTTGGGTCCACCATTCACAACGTCTCTCAGATCTCAGATTAAAATCCAGGCATAGGAAGAACAATCCTCAGTACTAAAATCAGGTAAGAATTTCTCATAAGTACATATCCTCTTATCAAAATTATAGTTAAGCATTCTGTTAATAAACACAATGACAGATATTCTGGGTGTGCTCAAACACTAAACTCCGCAAGGGCAGTTGTCCATACCTAGAAATTAGATGTATTCAGACGAAGTGAGCATGGAACATGTGCCTTATATTGAATATGTTCATATGAGCAATATTAACATTATTACATTATTTGGTGAGTTCACTGGTGCCACCTGGAAATATGCCCCTGTTTGCCTGGCAGAATTGCAGTTCATTCCCATTTCATTTTCAAATGTCCCAGTTTGAATAGTAAAACATACAGTGATTCTATCTAGAAAGCTCCAGACTAGCCTCAGGAGGCTCTCCCCAGCTCATCCAACTCCAAAGACATGGATGTTCTCCAGGCCAACATGATAGGCTCCGCTGATGGCTGAGTCTCCTTCCTTAGTGGATCTCTATACCTGAATCATTCTTGGAGCTAAGTAAACATTTATGTTAATACATGTGTGAACTTGATTCTTGGGTGCAAAGCAACAAACCGGGCAGGTTTACGTATGTTACAAGTTTCAGAGGGCTGCACCTTAGACTCAGTGGAAAATTCCGATATAGTACAATTCTGTAAAAGCAGTTCTACAAAGGACAACCTCTTTTCAGGCTGGGAGGTAGCTCTCTCTGATGTAGCTTGATGAAGTAGACTCAAGGGAAATTAGAATTTTTTTTAGGAAGCCAAGAATTCTAGCACATGACTACATAGGTGGTGTTATGGCCATCTTTTATTTCTGCTTCATTCACTCATTTGCCCTCTCATCTCTCACCTTCAAATTTCTCTCTGAGGAAGCATTCTGTTCCCAACTGTTAGTTCATATGGTTCTGGTGAAGCTGACCACACTTGACTTGGGGTAAAGTGGGTGACCTAGGTGCAAGCCAGCACATCATAGTTGTTGGCTCTTGTGACTGAATCAAGGATGGATACATGGTCAGATACTTTTGGAAAGAAGCTTGATGCTGAGAGGATGTGGTTAAACTGACATGGCCATCTAACTTTCACATGATACCTGGGTCAGTAGAAGAGAGAATGATATGATCACAAATGCAGCTGCGTCTCAAGTCAGAACTACTCTTGGGCTTTATATGAGCCATTTTTGCTTAAGTGGGAATAACACTTGTTACATAAAAGCTTTAAATGGTACCAAGATGGAAAGTGCTAAGTCTGCCTCCTAAACATGGCCAAGATGGTTGGACAGGATATAGTTCAAGGCAGAAAGTACAAGTTACCATAGGCACAGAAAAACTTATGTACCATGAAACATGATTTTGAGGAACATTTTTCTAGAATACCTGTTATCATTCACAAGTTACAAAATGTAACCCTTAATGTAACAAAATGATCAGACTCATGGAATTGTTGGCAATGAACTAAATAGTTTTGATTGCCATCTCAAGACATGAAGATTTTCATTTTAGAGTTGTTATTTTAGACCATTCTTTCTGGAAATAGTTGATTAGGAAGGATAAGGTAGTCTACTGAGACCATTCCTAGTTTTTGACAGTAAAATCAAACCATCAACATCATGTTATTACTTAGGTGTTTTCTCCAATAGACATCTGTAAGCAAAAAAAACCCATTATGGTCAGATGGGCTTTGAGAACTTTCTGGGACAGATAAAATAGTTCACATGTAGGAGAGCTAAGCTATAATGGATTTAAATGGTCCATGTGGTTGAAAAAACACTGGCCTGGAAATTAGAAAGCCTGAGTTCTAGTTTCAGTTCTGCTGCAAAAGTAACTTATTGATTCTAAGTCCTTTTAACCTCCATGAGCCACCGTTTTGTATAAAACCGAGTATTTAGATTTAAAAAAACTAGGTTTTATTTGAGCCAAACTGATGACATGGTGGGGAATAAGATTGCAAATGCTGTTCTAGACTAGATGTTATTCAAGTCTCTTCCAGTTTTACGGTCTCTTTATAAACAGTTAAGACTTCTTTATAGAAACCATATGAGTAATTTGTAAAATACAGAAATAAAAGTGGCATGCATTGTATTTCCCTTGTATTTATGTATAACTCTGTTTTTTGTACTTGAGTGAAATAAGACAAAAATAAAACAAGGAAGGATCAATGTTATGAAGAACTCAAAATAAGTATACTGAATGGTGCTCACATATACATTACTCAAAAGGCATTTTTTTCCCCTGGGCTAGGAATATGAATGTGACATGGTCCTTGTCCTCAAGAAGCTTGCAGTGTAATACTTGGATATTAACTCTAGTTCAACTAAGTAAGGTCACCACAAAAGTGAGCATACAGGTCTGAGCCTACAGAGGGGGGATGCTGAAGACGACAGTGAGTTTAGAGAAGTCTTCTTAGAGCTGACCCTTATGAGGATATTTTAAAGGATGTATGGAGAATTCTAGGCAGAGGGATTATCAGGTACTGAATCCTATTTTTATTATTATGGAAATAAGATATTTGGAAAATGTATGCATGTAAATTTAGTTTTATTTATTTATTTTCCTCCTGGTGAATTTGCTCTATTTGAGTTAAGGAGTGCTAACATTGATTGAACTTGGACACATGTTAGGTCTTACACTGTTAGGTACTTTACATGTTATCTCATTTAATACAACCTTTTTAAAGGTTAGATTACAGGTAGGAACTAGGAAATGGCAAAGTTAGGATTCCAAATCATGTCTACATGTTTCCAACCTTGATCTTTCCAGGACTATCTATGTAATTTCTCTGAAAGACTGCAGAATTTTCTTCACAGCTCTAAAAATGCATCATATGACCTGAAGCCTCACACTTGCTTTCAACTAGTTGCCTACCCATAAAATAGTTCCTCTCCTTGAACTTACTAGTATCAGCTCTCATGACCTAGATGGGCAGGCAAGGCATGTGAATACCTTACTAGTATCAGCTCTCTTCTTTGGAGTAGTGAACTCTTTCTGAAGCTTCTTAAAACGCAGGCTCCCAGGCCTCTGCCGCTGAAGCTCCTCACTCAGGAATGATTGGGGACGCCTATCTGTTATTTCTAACAAGCATGGAGCACAGGAGCTGTCACATGGTCGGAGACATTGGATTAGTGTCCGACTTAGCCCAACCGACCTACCCATTTCTAATCCCAACCATTTTTCCCCGTTTTTCAGCATTACTCTCAAGGCTCCTGGAGGCCTCCTTCCATACTCTTTCCCATTGTTTTGTTTACAGAAGAGTAATAAACACTGCTGTTTCCCAGGCATTTTATTTCCTATTCACTTTTGCCTCCCCGGAACAAAAGCTCCACGAAGGTAGGGGCTGAAAACTGCAGTCTCCGGGGCGCCCAATAAACATGAACTGAACCAGCAAACACACAGAGAGAGTTATTCTCCTTCGACCTGAAAATAGGGAGGAGAGTCTAAAAGAAAGAGTGAAGCCGAGAGAAGAGATGGCTTGCGACACGACCCGTGTTTAGCGGTTCACTGCCCTGTCTCCGTGCCCATCACGTGCAGTGAGTGGTCCTTTCCCAGAGCCCGCCCTTGGGGGCGAGCGGCCGCCACCCAGGCCATTGCATGCTCCTACAAAAAGGGCACTGGGAACAGGAGCTCCCCAAGCTGCACGGAGCAGAGACGCGCGCGCCCTGTTCTCCGCGGTGGCGGAGCGGATCGCGGATCACGTGGGCACGGGGGCGGGGCCGGACCGCGGGTCACGTGGCGCGGAGGGGCGGTGCCACGGGGGGGCGTGGCCATAACCCCGCGGGAACCACCAAAGCCGGGACTCACCGCGGGCCACGCCCCCCCTCGGCTCGGGCGGCGCGCGACGAAGAGGTGGAGCCTGCTCGTCACCTTTCACCCCAGCATGGCTGCACCCGTGGGGCCGGTGAAGTTCTGGCGACCGGGTAAGGCTCTTAGCGGGAGGCCGGGCACAGGGGGCAGCGGCCTGACTTTGGCCTGGGCCCCGCGGCCGGGGTCCTGGGTGGGGCCTGCGCACCTGCTCGCCGGCCTGACCTCGCGGGCTGGCCGGCGCTGGTGGGCTCCTGGGCTCTGGCGCCCGCCGTGGTCCTCAGGGGGGGGGTGCGGGGGTCCGCGGGTCCGCTCCCAGCCTGGGCGGAGACTCTCTGTGACCTTGCTCGCGGCTCTCAGCCTCCGCAGGCCTCGCTGACCTCGCTCCTGACGCCTGTCCCGCCCCGCCCGCGAGGGGGGGCAGCGCTAAGGCGCCCACGCGTGTCCTGCGCCTGCCCCGGGGCTCCTCGGCAACCGGACAGGCGCGGTGCCGCCGCCCGGGGGTTTCGGAGCTCACGTTACGGAGTCGGAACTGCCCGTGTTCGAACTTTCCGCTCTGATCGGAGCCTTAGCTCCTCCCGGCGGAGCAGGAGGAAGAAGAACGTCGTGCGGGCTGGCATAACCAGCCCCGCGCGTTGTCTGGCGCGGAGAAACGCTCAGGAAAAGGGAGAAAGCGCCTCCTTTTGTGTTAGGGTCCTTCCTGCCCACTGCGAGTGCCTACCGGAGGGTGAACTCTCGCTCGTGCTGGCTGCCACGCACTTCCCCCCTCTTGCAGGCTAACACGGATCTCCGTTCCAGAAATGCTCGGCTTGTTTTGTTTTAATTCCCCATCAGTATTTTTTACTGAATGTGTCCATGCGAGACCCTTGCTAGATGCGTTGCTTTTCCTCCCCCTTCCATCAGTTTCTAGGGAAAAGCAAGTGTCGTTTTTCCACGGCTCGCACCCCTGCAGGTCTGGATGTGCAGAGTGTATTTATTGCAACGGAAATGAAAGGAGACAGAGGAGGTAGCTTTTAAAGGGTATGTGAGAGTGGATCCCCTGACTTTCTGACCAGGCATATCAGTCATGTGGGAGATCAACCCGTACAAGGGAGGCGCTAATTCTTTTTTTAAAAAAAAATTTGTAGTTTGTCACTTAATAGTTTTATGTTTCGGCATTTCAAGTCATCAGCCTGTTATCCATCCGGAGTCTTATTTTCGGCCCAAACTAAGCTCCCATTAAGTAATGAGATGCCCTCTATTTATTCAAGGCTTTAATGAAAGGTCAAAGTGTTAAATGTAATAAAGGCCTGAGTGAATTGTTGAAAATCAGACCAGTATGTTGTTTTAGTTAAAGAACATGGGATTACTCTTAGAGTTTTATTCCATTACTTATTCATTGAGAATATACTTCTTGAACAACAATTTACTTATTGGCCAGGAGACATCTGGAAGACCAGGGCTCTGCTTTGCTCTCAAGGTTTATTCTCTCAATTATACTATAAAGTTGGGTATCCTTTAGACGAGATTTTATTTTTATTTTTTTAAAATATATTTTATTAATTTTTTACAGAGAGGAAGGGAGAGGGATAGAGTGTTAGAAACATCCATGAGAGAGAAACATCGATCAGCTGCCTCCTGCACACCTCCTACTGGGGATGTGCCTGCAACCAAGGTACGTGCCGTAGACCGGAATCGAACCCGGGACCTTTCAGTCTGCAGGCTGACGCTCTATCCACTGAGCCAAACCGGTTTTGGTTAGAAGCAATTTTGAAAGGAGGCACGAAAAAGGTGGTGGTAAGGAAAATAGGTGCTTGAGTCAAGCCCATCCTTGACTACCATTTACTAACTTGGTGACTTGGCAAAGTCACTTAAGTGCTGAAAGTCTCAGTTACCCCATCTGTAAGTTGGGCATAACATCTACCAAGGATTGTTTTGAAGATTAAATGAGAGTACACGTAGAGCTGTTAGCACTAGACACATATTAACCATTATAATTATATGAAAGTACTATAGAGGAGTGGGAAAGACTGAATATGGGGATGTGAAGTATTTCATAAAGAGTAATATTTTTGAGGTGGACACAAATAAGGTTTTGTTCCACAGAGAGGTAGGAGACTGTCTAAATGGAGCTCTAGGTAAAGGGTGCAACTGAAGAAAGGCAAAGTGGGATGCATGCCTCGACTATGACCCAAAAAACCCCCAAATAATTGAGTAGTGTGATAGTGTTAAGTGGTAAGGTATATAGGGTGGGGCAAAAGTAGCTTTATGGTTGTTCATATGGAAAATAACACAATAATAAATAATAACACAAGAATAAACTCTGTTTCCCATACTAACAACTGTAAACCTACTTTTCCCCCACTCTGTATTTTGGGGTATAGCAGAAGATGAAGCTAGAAAGATAGGGGCCTCACTGTGAGAGCTCTCATGGCAAATTAAAGAATTTGGACTTCATTTTTGCTTTTAAGCAAGGGATGACAAGATCAGGTTTATTTTAAATATGTTTTTATTGATTTCAGAGAGGAAAGGAGACAGAGAAAAACATCAGTGATGAGAGAGAATCATTGACCGGCTGCCTCCTGCACGCCCCACACTGATGAGGGAGCCTGCAACCTGGATATGGTGATCTAGTTCATAGCTCAATCACTGAGCCATGCCTTCCGGGTGATCAGGTTTATTTTAGAAACAGAACTTTGGCAGTGTTGTGCGGAATGGTTAGGGGTGGAAATTAGAGTCAGGGGCACCCTTAATAAAAGGTACTACTAAAATTGAGGAAGAATATTAAAAGCTTTAATTTTGGGAGCAGAGAGGAGGGACCTTATTGAAGAGACATTTTAGAGGCAGATGGAGGGCAAGGTAAAGTCAGTAATGACTCATTTCTGCATTAGGTGACCAGGTAAGCGGTTCTCAAATTTTGCAGCGTGGTTGAATCATTTGAGAAGCTTTTAAATATTTTGCTGTTCTGTCATATCTCATGGCAATAAATCAGAAGTCGGGAGGGTTAGGAACCAAGCATCAGTATTTTTTAAAGATTTCTCAGCTGATTCCAGCATATATCAAAGTGTGGGAACTACTGGTCTAAATAAACTGTTGTCATTAATTGAGTTGGGAATGGATTTAGAACATACTGTACTTATTGGGCCCTAACTTTATGCTAGTTACTTTTACTTGCATCATCTGGTATCACTCTCATTTTACAGATGAAGAAACTGAAGTTCAAGGTATGAAAGTAGGATGTTGGAAATAATGGTGAAGGTCAAGAATGTGGTGGAGGCCAGATCTGTCTAGATGTTGGAATCACGAATATATCCTGTAGGCTGGGAGTCATAAGCTCAGGTAGCTACAAGCACCTTTCAGACAGTCTAAATCAGTGACACTGTTGGGTGAATGATTGGGTCTCATATGGGCTCAAAATTGCCAGATTTTGTTTTTAAGCCAAATATCCATATTTGAATGGGAAATTTTTATATGTTTTAAATGAACTATTTCAAACATTTTAACCAAGGCATGTTTGGGGACCTTGAGTAACAAGTTTGTGATCTCTTCCAATTTGTGTTCTCTGCCTTCAGAGCTTTGTATGAGCTGCTTAAGATTTCTGTAGAAAAGTGACTAGTACAAGTGGATCAGAAGGGCCTGGCCATTTTTCTTCATCCATCCAACAAATATTTAATGAGTGCCAATTAAGTGCCTGACGAAACCTTCATAGCAATAACTTTGGAAATTTTTTTGACCTGACCTATAGTGAAGAATATATTGTGCTATGATCCAGTGTGTACACGCGCGCGCACACACACACACACCTGAAAAAAGTTGTACATAAATAGTATTGCTTTCTAGGACAAATGCTTTCAGAAAGCAAATGAGGGCATTTGTCCCAGAAAGCAGTACTGTTTATGTACAACTTTTTATTCTATTTCTAGTTCATTATTACAAAATGCTAGTAATGATCCACTACATTAATCTCATAACCCACTAATGGGTTACCACTCAAAATGAAAAAACTGTGAGAGGGAATGCTGGATTAGGGGCGGGGGAAGGTGCTGTTTTCATCCTTATTTTACAAGTGGAAAAAAGGCACTTGTAGTTTGCAAGAATTACAAACTTGTTACTCACATAAGCATAGAGACTTTTCCCAAGGGAAAAACAACCATTGGCAGCCAGAATGGGCCGTGGGATGTACATAAGGGGGAAGCAGTCCTGGCTTGGCTGAATGAAGTCATTTGTAAGGAGGAGACATGCTTGGTATTGACTGAAATAGCTGTTCTTGTAAAAGATCTCATAACCTTATACTGAGGTAGACCAGGAGAGGTGAGGTAGTTAAGGTGACACCTTGGGGGGTTAAACCCTGGTGTGGGAAGAAGAGACCTTGCAGGAACAATGCTAAAATGTTCTCGACATTTAGATTTAAAATGTGTTTTGAAAAGGAGGGAATTCAGAACATAAACAGAGCTGATGAGGATAAGATATTCTTTGCAATGATTTTCTTGGGTAAAGATTTCAAGAAAT
Source organism: Lasiurus cinereus (assembly GCA_011751065.1). Lineage (NCBI taxonomy): Eukaryota > Metazoa > Chordata > Mammalia > Chiroptera > Vespertilionidae > Lasiurus > Lasiurus cinereus. The sequence continues at coordinate 45,593,785 of JAAGEH010000480.1, read as the reverse complement.
TACTAAGATATAGTGATGATTAGAGGTCCGGTGCACGAAATTCATGCATAGGAGGGGGGTGTCCCTCAGCCCACCTGCACCCTCTTCAATCTGGAACCCCTTGAGGGATGTCCAACTGCCCTTTTAGGCCCGATCCCGGTGGAGCCTCTGCCTAATTACCCCTAACTGCTTCTGCCTACCAGTCTGATCACCCCTCTAACCACTCCACTTCCAGCCTAACTGCTCCCCGGCTGGCCCAATTTCCCCTAACTGCCCTCCCCAGCCGCCTTGGTAACCCTTAACTGCCCTCCCCTGCCAATCTGGTCGCCTCTAACTGTCCTCCCCTGCAGACCTGGTTGCTCCCAACTGCCCTCCCCTGCTGGCCTGTTCATGCCTAACTGCTCTCCCCTGCAGGCCTGGGTACCCCCCAACTGCTCTCCTCTGTTGGCCCTGTCACCCCTAACTGCCCTCTCTGCTGGCCTGATTGCCTACAACTGCCCTCCCCTGTAGACCTGGTCTCCCCCAACTGCCTCCTCTGCTGGCTTGGTCATCCCTAACTGCCCTCCCTGCTGGCCTGATCACCCCCAGCTACCCTCCCCTGCAGGCCTGGTTCCCCTAACTGCCTTCCCCTGCAGGCCTGGTGCCCCCCAACTGCCCTCCCCGGCAGGCCTGGGTCCTCCCCCCAACTGTCCTCCCCTGTAGGCCTGGTCCCCCCCAACTGCTCTCCTGCAGGCGTGCCCTTCATCCCAAAAGCCCTCCCTTGAAGGCCTGGTTCCCTCCCAAATGCCCTTCCTTGCTGGCCTGGTCTCCCCCAAATGCCCTCCACTGCTGGCCTGGTAACCCCAACTGGCCTCCCCTGCTAGCCATCTTGTGGTGACCATCTTGTGTCCACATGGGGGCAGCCATCTTTGACCACGTCAGGGCAGCCATCTTGTATCTTGGAGTGATGGTCAATTTGCATATCACTCCTTTTTAAAAAAATATATTTTATTGATTTTTTACAGAGAGGAAGGGAGAGGGATAGAAAGTCAGAAACATCGATGAGAGAGAGACATCGATCAGCCGCCTCCTGCATGCCCCCCACTGGAGCTGTGCCCGCAAGCAAGGCACATGCCCCTGACCGGAATCGAACCTGGGACCTTTTAGTCCACAGGCTGACACTCTGTCCACTGAGCCAAACAGGTCTCGGCTGCATATTACTCTTTTATTAGATAGGATAATATTACCATGTATATCAAGAGAAGAAAGGACACCTTTTTTGAGCTTTATTCCAGTTCCTATCCTATCTTTTATCTTGTTGAGAAAAGGTCAACATTTTGGCAAAAACAATACAGCAATGTTGGGTTGCAGCCTCTTGGGGGAGCTTCTTAGGTGAAATCTGACACTGGCCCCCATAGCAGAGGCAGAGACCAAAGAAAAAGGCAGGCATTGTTGTAGATTAGTAGGTTGCAGGTTAATAAGCAAGCTTTGGCTGGATGGAGTCTTCTGTAAGAAGGAGACATGCTTGATATTAATTGACATTGACTTTGAATTTGGTACTTTCACATACCATCACAAATTCTGAGTTCAGAATATCTGCGAGATAATAGTTTTGGGTAATTATCCCAGAAGAAGGCTGTGCAGCAAGTGTTTGAACTTCTAGGAAGGGTTTTTATTGATTCACAAGGGTACCATGTCCTGGGGTTGAATAGCTCTAAGATATTTAGAAATATCTTCCACTATCTTCCTTATGTTGAGTTGAATTCTGAACCTTGTGTCATTTACTTATTACTCTTACTTCTGTCCTTGGGCTACACAAACAAATTGTCATGAAAAGTTATAGAAGAAAAACAAAGTTAGGGAAGTGATCATGAAAGTGTTCCTCCTAAGACATATTTCTTTTTTTCAGGCTAAAAATCTATGAACAGTTTTTCATGATAGTATATGGCTTTCCTGTTCTTCACCCTCCTGAGGACCAATTGTTGTTGTTTTTACTAAGAAGCTGTTGTGGAATATGTGGTTTCTTAAAACAGCACTTCCCAACCAACCTTTTCAGTTCTGTGATTCAAATTCATTTATTGCATCATACTTCACTGATCTTGGTTGTTTGGATTGGGCTGGGCATTGGACCTAAGCTGGGAGAAAAAGAGCCTTCCCTATCAGTTCATGCACTATGCTCTATCAGGAAGAAGAATAGGAGAAGCAAGTACACTGCACAAGGGTAGGGCCTGCCCCCCCAGTGTTCATGCAGTATCTCTTGCACTTCATCCCTATTGGGTGAGTGAATGAATGATTGGGGAAGCAACTGTGAGCCTGAGCTCTGGCACTGTTAGCAGCCTCGGGTTTAGCTCCAGAGGGGAAGCCACCCTAAGAGACTGAGAGGACTTGTTGAGAGGTGCAGAAGTGAGAAGAGGAGCAAGCCCAGGCAGCGTTTGGGTCCCTGGTTCCTGCCGCCCCTGAACCTTGCTGCCATCTTACAGTAAAAGGACACATTCTTTGCCTCAGCTGATTCCCATTGGGTTTCTGTCACTTTGATTAAGTGCTGGCTAATAATACTGACATGGAGGCCAGAATTAAAAACATTGTCTTCTGTAATATACAGTTGTGTGGGGCCATTTTGGAGTCCCCTGGGATTGTGTCTCCTTTGTTCTTAGAATGAAGCTTTGTCTTTTCATAGGTACTTTTTGAGATGCTTTCCTGAAATTAAAATTTAATATCGCTTAGTAGTTTGAGATCAACTGCATTGCTTCTGTTGCATAGCTTAGTCTTTGAATTTATAACTTTTGCACCTTTTTCTGTTCACTGTATCAGAGAATCTGAAAACTTTTTTTCTGTTACAGGTACAGAGGGACCAGGTGTCAGCATCTCTGAAGAGAGACAAAGTTTAGCTGAAAACTCTGCAACAACCATTGTTTACAATCCTTATGCTGCCCTTTCCATAGAACAGCAGAGGCAGAAGCTGCCAGTGTTCAAGGTACATTGAATAAGCATGTTTAGTCTGTAGACCTGCAGCTGTCTGCAAGAACTTTACATTTGGCACCCTTATCTGAAGAGATTATCTTTTCAAAATATGTTTGTTAGTTAACCTCATAAATCTGGAAAGTCCTTAAGAATTTTTTTCAGTTAGATCTTTCATAAAGAAATAGAGTGATGTTCTTTTTTCTCTTCTTCGCTTTAAAAAAATTTTTTTTTTTTTAGTTTTTATTGATTTTAGAAAGGAAGGGAGAGGGATAGAGAAAGAGAAACATCAATGTTGAGAGAGAATCATTGACTAGCTGCCTCTTGCACGCCCCCTACTTGGGTGGGAGGATCGAACCCACAACCCCAGCATGTGCCCTTCAGTCTGGAATCAAACCTGGGACCCTTCAGTCTGCAGACCAATGCTCTATCCACTGAGCCAAACCAGCTAGGACTCCTCTTTGCTTTCAATTATGGACAAGTTCAAACATATCCTATAGGATAAAGAATAATTCAAAGGAGAATAGGATACATTTTCAGGAAATGTATGCTTCTATTTTTCAGCTTCGAAATCATATATTATACTTGGTTGAAAACTATCAAACAGTGGTGATTGTTGGAGAAACAGGATGTGGGAAAAGCACGCAGATCCCACAAGTGAGTATGTATTTAAATGTGTCTCTGCGCTTCAGTTTGATTGGAAGGGTTTTGTAACAAGAACTCTACTTAATCGTTTGCATTTTTACTATCTTCTCTCAGAGAAGAAGTATTCAACCCAACTGGACATATTTTTATTAAACTATTACATTTATGATTTCTTTGATTAATACTTAAGTAACAGTCTTTGATTTATTATAATTCCACTAGTGGACCAGTGGAATAGGGGGGTCCCTGAGCCCGGCCTGCACTCTCTCCAATCGAGGACCCTATGAGGGATATCTGACTGCCGGTTATTAATATTTCTTTAATGGGATTGGGCCTAAACTGGCAGTTGGACATCCCTCTTGCAATCTGGGACCACTGGCTCCTAACTGCTTACTTGCCTACATGCCTGATTACCCCTAACCCCTCTGCCTGCCTGATCGCCCCTAACTGCTTTCCCCTGCCTTCCTGATCTCACTCCCAACTGCCCTCCTCTACTGGCCTGATTGCCCCCAACTGCCCTCCCCTGCTGGCCTGATATGCTCCCGACTGCTCTCCCCTACCAGCCTGGTCACCTTCAACTGCCCTCCCCTGCTGGCCTGATCTCACTCCTAACTGCTCTCCCCTGCCGGCCTGATTGCTCCTAACCTCTCTGCCTGCCTGCCTGATTGCTCCTAACTTCCTCTGCCTGTCTGCCTGATCACCCCTAACTGCCCTCCCCTGCCGGCCTTATCTTGCCCCTAACTGCTCTCCCCTGCTGACCTGATCACCCCTAACTGCCTCTGCTGGCCTGATCTCACACCCGAGTGCCCTCCCCTGCCAGCCTGATCTCACCCCTAACTGCCTTCCCCTGCCAGTCTGATTGCCCCTAACAGCCTCTGCCTGCCTGATCACCCCTAACTGCCCTCCCCTGCAAGCCTGATTTCGCCCCCAAATGCCTTCCCCTGCTGGCCTGGGTGCCCCCAACTGCCCTTCCTTGTGGCCTGATTGCCCCTAATCCTACCAACCTGATCTCATTCTCAACTGCCCTCCCCTGCTAGCCTGATTGCCCCTAACTTTTTCTGCCTCAGCCCCATCCACCATGGGTTTGTTTGGAAGGAAGTCGGACATCCGGATGATGGCTGGTGGATCTGGTCTAATTAGCATATTACCCTTTTATTAGTATAGGTAGATTATGTAGGGTAGGATTGCTTAAATGGGAGGGGAGGGGAATCTTTTTTCAGCAGGAGGAGTTGCTCTTGGCAGACAAAAATACATAATCCCTATATCTGGATTGATAGCTAATCATATGCACTATATTTCCAAACCAGTCATTAAAAATTGAACTGCTTTCTTACACCTTACACCAAACAGCTGTTGCCCTTAAAACTCCTCCTCAGCCCCCATCTTATGTTCTGCCTTCATAGCTCACCCAGATTAGGTTCTGATTGGTCGATTTCTATACCAGTCAGTGTCAAAAGCTCTGCCTCCTAGGCAGCCATTGGCTTCTCACAGTTCACCCAGATTTGGTTCTGATTGGTCGGTTTCTATGCCAGTCAATGATTCTGGGCTTATCTCCAGGCCTGATCAGAGAGGTGGAGCTGATCAGTAACTGCCCCAGGTTGCTGGTGAATGGGCTGAACTGCTGACCTCTTGGAGAGAGAGAGAGGCATGGCTGCTGGTGAGGCCCGGAGAGAGAGAAAGGCAAGGGCTGATCAGCAGCTGCCATGGAGGCTGCTGATCAGACCCTGCTTCTCTCTCTGGGCCTCACCAGCAGCCACGGCAGCTGTTGATCAGCCCCACCTCTCCCTCTGAGAGGTCAGCAGCTCAGCCCACTCGCCAGTCCCCGCCCACCGGAGCCTGTGGCGCATGCAGCCTGGTGTTTGGTCATCCTTTTTAAAGTACACACAGAGATAGCGCAATGTAAATATCAAACATAAAAATGTTTTAGATTAAATAATTAGTTTTGGATGTTATGGACCCTGGCTCTTTATATATATAGATATTAATAATTGGATAGCCATATTCTGAAAGTAACAATGGGGACTGAATTACCGAGGTGTAATGCATAGTTTTTATCCTCAAATAATTGTAGTTGAGAGGAAGGGTAAAATAATGCTCCTATAGCTGTAAATAAAAATTGATTGTTATAGAATTACAGAGGAACACATGTGAAGAGGAGGTCATATTAAGTTACTCAGAGATTACCAGAGAATAATAATAATTAGTAATAATAAAAGCTAGTGAGAAGTATAATAAACGTTACATAAAGTAATCACTTTAAACAATATTTAATATTGCTATCTACTTTGGATTTTTAAAATGCAAATGATCAAATTTATAACAAATATATGTAGCAAATAAGTATATAAATAAATCAGATAAATACATATAGTCAAATTTTATGTATACTAATATACTTAAACGTTATATATATAAGTATATAAAATCTAATTATTTAATCTAAGTAAAACATTTGTATGGTTGATATTTACATTGAGCTATCTCTGTGTGTACTTTAAAAATCTTTGTTTGCAGATTTCGCTCTGTTCCCTTTCCCCCCCTTCCTCTCTTATCACTGTTCTGAGTGACTCATGGATAGGTTTTATTCCTTGAAGCAGCCGTAGTACATGAAAATTTTTTTAAGACTGGGGAGTCAGAATGTTGAATTCTGCCTTGGTTCTTCTGATTATCAGCTCTGATGTGAACGTAAACAAGTTACCTAACATTCCAAGCCTCAGAACCATCATTTGCAAAATAATTTCCAAAGTATCTGTTGGAACAAGAACCATCTGTCATTTCTTTTCTTAGTGATTTTAACACAATACAATGTGACCTCAGGGGAGATGGTTTCTGGAGAGATAGTGTCAGATGTATACTTAGATGTGATTTTATTTGTAGTACCTTGCAGAAGCTGGCTGGACAGCTGAAGGAAGAGTTGTAGGCGTGACCCAGCCTCGAAGAGTGGCTGCTGTTACGGTGAGTTTCTGTTTTTTCTTTTCTTTTTGTATTGCAGACTTCATCTGTATCTTCTATTTCAGTGACTTATTTTTTTCTTGTTTCCTAAAAGCTCCAAATGAATATGACATTACTCCTTAAGAATTTAATTCTCCAGTTTAAAAAGAAGTATGACCAATTATTTTTATAAAATTGGCACCTGTACATTATGAACTTTTAAAAATATATATATTTTATTGATTTTTAGAGAGAGAGAGAAAGAAAAACATTGATGTGAGAGAAGCATCCATCTACTTCCTCCTCATGTTCCCCAACCAATTGAGCCACACTGGCCAGGGCACATTATGAATTTTTAAAATAGTAACAAAGTACAGAGGAAGTTAAACAACAAAAACAAACAAAAAAGAAAGAGGAAAAGAACCCAAATCTCACCATTCAGCAAAAAGATTGTAAACATTTCTGAACAATATTCTAAGCTTCTCTTTTATGTTCACTGAAGTTGAATATTTGGCTGGATGGATAGAAATAATTTTTTAAAAATGGGATCATAACCATATATTTGCTTCTGTTGAATTTAACAGAAGAGGAAATGGAAGTGAAATATACAGAACTTTGGGTCAATATTTGTTCCCCACAAGATAATTTTTCAAATCTTGAAAACAGATAAAAAAGATTAGAAAAAAACTTTAGGATGCTACCTATTTTGAAACTATGTAATATGTAGTTTCTGTTCAAAGAGTAAATTAGCACATTTATTCTTTCCATCTTTTCTCCTCCATTTGTTATAGATGCAATTCTATAATTTTTATTTTAATATTTATTCTTTTTTGTAATCATAACTATCACAGATGTTTAATTCTAGTTAGTTTTAATGTTCTTCACTAAATACTTCCTTGTTTTGCCAGTCTTGACTTGCTCATGTTGCTTTATTTCTTTATTGGCTAAATTTTATATGCCTGAGAATGTTTGATTATGATCTTTGCTAATATAAAATTCTTGATTCCACTGCCTTTCCCTGGAAATTGCAGACATTGCTGTCTTGCCTTTGACATAGAGAATCACTATGCAGAAGTCTAAGGTCCATTGGGGAGTTTCCCCCCCTACTTCCTGGCTTACTTTTTCTGCTTGAATACTTTAAAGATTGTTTTTGCACCAGGATGTCCTGATACTGATTGCTATCTCATTTTTTCTTTTAATATTCAGATTCACATCTCTTTACATCAAGCTGATTTTCTTTTGTTATATCTTGAAAAATTTTTCTGTTTCTTTTATTCTCTAAGAGTATCCATTAAGTGTATATTAAATCTCCTTTGTCTGTTTTTAGTATTTATCACCATCACTGGAATCATGTACTCTTCCACTTTGTTTTGTGAAATTTCTTCAAGTCTGTCCACAGTTTTCAAATTTATTCTGTTTTGATTCCTTTATATTTCTACTTAGGTCTCATAATTATTTGTTTGAATTTTTTTTTTAATAGATAGAGAAGCAAATATTTAGAATGGGAGGAGATATTATAATACATGACAATTTTAAAAAGCAGATAATGCCACAGAATTTTTTAAAAATCAAGAAAAATAACAGTGTTTTTATTAATTAACTGCCTGACACATTTCTGTACATTTTTTTTTCATGTAATTTTTGACTGCTTTTTTTATTGATTACCTCTTTATATGACAACTCGAGGCCCAGTGCATGAAATTTGTGTACCTGAGGGGAGGACCCTCAGCCCAGCCTGTGCCTTCTGGCAGTTCGGGAGCTCTCGGGGGGTGGGGGGGGATGTCCAACTGGGGGATGTCTGACTGCCTTGGAGACGGGAGAGGTTCCTGCCACCACTGCTGCACTCGGCAGCCATGAGTCTGGCTTCTGGCTGAACGGAGCTCCCCCTGTGGAAGCGCACTGACTACCAGAGGGCAGCTCCTGCGTTCAGTGTCTGCCCCCTAGTGGTCAGTGCATGTCATAGCAACTAGTCATTCCACTGGTTGATATGCATATTAGCCTTTTATTATATAGGATGGGATGAAGAGTAAAGCAGTATTTTAGTGCTACTCCAGCATGGTTGATTCAGATTTGCTTTTTATTATTGACACTGTGTTCAATAACAAACATCAGTTAATTTTGTAACTGGCTATTTTTATAGCATTGTATAAACTTTAGGGATTGTTCTCAAATTTGGGGAAAGCCTTCCCACTGTCTTTTGTGTCTTGACTGGCTTCTGGTATGTATGTCTGAGACCTTGTTTCTTTTTGATTCTTTTTTTGACTTTGCATCTGTTCCTTACACTGTTTTTAGCTTAAGCTTATGATTTATTTGAAACTGGATTTCTTTGGCTGAAATGTCCTGCTTGTTTGGGTAATACTTTTAAAGTTTCTTTTTAAACTGCTTTTTTGCTTATCTTTCTTTCCTTTTTCTTCATTGGCTTTAAGGAAATGAGCTTGTGTTAATATTTTTAAAATTTATTTTAAATTAGGCAGAGTCTTTTTTTCAAATGTTTTTATTGATTTCAGAGTGAGGGAGAGAAACATTGATTGGCTGCCTTTTGCAGGCCCATACTAGAGTTAAGCCCACAACACCGGGCATGTGCCCTAATTAGGAATTGAACCAGCAATCTCCCGGTGCCTGGCGACGCTCAACTGACAGCCACACAGGCTAGCTTGTGCTAGTACTTTTAATGACTGCAGCATTGTGAGGTTGTACTGGATAATGAACAGCCTCTCACCAAATCTCTTATCCCTCTTTGCTGGGGGATTGGATGGAGATCTTGTGGTATACCCTTTAATGATTTAAAAGGTCTGTAATGGCTCAAGATCAAATTCTCTAGGCTCTCTGATTTGGGATTTGCTGCTTGCTCCTGATTGCCTGCCTTTCCCCCTTAATTCCTCTCCCTTGTGATTCTTTGCTTTCATTGTGGGTCTCCCTCTGAGACATTTTGTGTGTCTTCAGGGCCTGGGCACACTGCTGTTTCTGTCTCCCTAATACAAGGATTGTCAACCCTGCCTTTAGGGTGGTAACACAGAGGGAGCAGCAGCCTGCTCTGGTTGTGAGGAGGCTGGGCTTCTCTTCTAGGTCCAGACCTCACAGTATTTGGCAGTGTCCTTCCTAAGTAATTGTTTGGGCTCCTGGTTGTTTCCTTCTTTCGTTGAAGATGGAGTTTTTGGTTGACAATATGTTTTATTTCTTTTGTTGTTTTAAATTAGCTCTGAGAAAGGGCCATCTTTTCTTTACCTGGACAGGAAATTCTGTTTCCTTGAGTTATGTTTGCTGTGTGCTGAGTTTTAATTACTGTGTAATACTTCTCCCCAAAGTTCATTTTCTTACTGCCTTCAGGTTAGAAATTATTGATAAACATTTCCCAAGTCTTACATATGTGTAAAAATAGAGATAACAGTTTGGAAAACCCTTAACCTTTTACATTACAAGAGATGACTCAGTTACTTAAATTTTTCCTATTTATGGTTTGAGATCCCAGCTCTTAATCAGTTTGGATTTTAGTTCCACATTTGTAGCCATGGATAATTTCCATGAAACCACATGCTTTCTAGGTGAAGAACCCAAAGTGTATAAATTAACCGTGTAATATTTATAGAGCTGTCGGGTTTGAAATGCTACATCTCAAGAAGTACTTTGTGTGCAGAGTGTAATCTGAAAACAATCTCAGAGCCTAGAACAGATTGTATAAGCAGTTACTTCATCTCTGTGAGAGGCAGTTACTACTGAGTATGTTTATTGCACTCTGATGGTCTGGGTTTGGCTTCAAGGCCAGGCCCTGCCTTGAGCTGGACAAGCTCTCAGCCTATTTTATTTCACTTTCTCTCTTTAGGGTGTCTAACCTACCTCATGGGTTGTGTGCATCTTTAATGATACACAATTTGTGAAAGTTTGGAGCACAGTACTGGCAGGTCATAGGTGTTCAGTGATTTTTTTTTTTTTTTTACATCCCTTTCCCTCTGTTTTTGTCAAAATGTAATATTTATCCTGTCTAATTGGTGAGCTTATTGGGAGTAGAACTTAATAGAGGTAAATATCTATTAAAAAGCCAGTAGATTATGACCTTTTGAATATTAAGTGGTTTGGTCATAAATAAAATTTTTAAAAAAGAGTTTGAGGCCCATGCTGGGTAGATCAGTGGGTTAGAATGTTGTCCTGCTACACCAAGGTTGTAGGTTTGATTTCCAGTCAGGGCACATGCCGGAATCAATCAATGAATACATAAATAAATGGAACAACAAATTGATGCTTCTCTCTCTCTGTCTCATTCTCTTTCCGTCCCTCCCTCTCTCCCTCTCTCTAAACACAAAAAATAGTTGAACAAAAAAGAGTTTGATAACAAAATACATATTTTTATAGCAAATGTATATAAACAATGAAATAATATTTGGCAGTGGCCTTCCTAAGTAATTGTTTGGGCTCCTGGTTGTTACCTGTTGGCTTCTTCCTTGTATATTATATTTTTTGGAGAGGGTTGGTTCATTTATGCTTCTTCTTATGAGCCTATTTTCCCCATCAACTCCTAGTATGTCTAGGTTCACATTCTCCATTTGTGCCATTTTCTGAGATTTGTTGTATAATGATCCATAGGGTTGAAATTGAAACAATAACAAAACTACTCTGGTGTAACACTGGTTATTGGGAAATATAACCTGCAGAGATAGAGCCATCTAGGATGATTTCTAGTTTTATATGATGTTTTGAAAGACTGTGAGGTGTAGACCAGCTGCTGGATGATTGATTCTGTTTTTGGCCTACCAGGTCTATAATTTTAAGTTGTTAAGCAGAACCACTCCTGATCCTCATTTGCTCTTGAATTTCTTAAACACTGATGGCCAGATAACTCCTGGTGTGCTTGGCTTGGGGAGCTACGTGCCGGGACACTGGGCTCCTGAGCTTGAGGGTGCTGTGGCCCAATGGCCATAGCAGTAAACTCTGCTTCAGGACACCTGTGCCCGCCCACATTCCAAGCCCAAGACTCAGGGACTACATGGGCAAGTGGCTTCACATTGGGTAGATGTGCCAGGTCCCCAGGGAATCTCTGTAATATTGCTTCCCTTTGTGTTTTTTTTTTTCAATTAGGTAATTTATATAACGAATGTTACACTCTTTATTTTCTTTTAAACTAAATTTCAAACATTGCTCTTTCACTTTTATATGTATTCATTATTTCAGATATTTTCTATTAATAAGATAATAACTTGACTGTCCTTGGAGAAGTAGGAGATTTTGCTGTCGGATTCTTTTTTTCAGTTTTTTACACTCACCTTTTGTCATATATGGGTGGGTAAAAAATCAATAATTTATGGTCTTCACAATATATTATGTACTTTGTTTTCGAAATTTACTTTATTATGTTAACTTGGATTCTTATTTAATCTTCTCAGTTTATCTGCCCTTTTTTATTTTTTAATCTTCATTCTTGTTTTTATTTCCTCTTTTTAATTGTTTTGGTAGCTGGGGCACTGTTACACATTGTTGTAGATTGTCTTGCTTTGGAAACATTATTCTTTTTTTTTAAATTAAATCTTTATTATTCAGATTATTACATTTGTTTCTCTGGAAACATTATTCTTTTGTTTGAAAGGGAAAATGAATTTGGCCCAGTATTGAATTTGATCATTCCTGTTCCCCTGCCTTTATGGTCCAGTAGAAGGTGCTTTATTTCAAGGCATGAAGACATGAAAATTTGTGCCTTGTTGGTATATGAAAGAATAGAGAAGGCTTTAGAAACAGAGTGAATCTTGTCATTTCTTCTGCTTCCCTTTTTGATTTGGAAATTTCCCAGGAAATTTCGAGCTGAATTTGTAGCTCAACTTAAATAACTGGCATATCTACGTTTTTAAATTTTGCTCATTGTCCTTGATCTTTTGAGTTTCACCTGTCATTTCTTTGATCCTGATCTGTGACATCTTTTGGGGATTTTGTTTTTATTGTGTATGTCCTTACAATTTGCCTCAAGTTGATTATAGGATGAGGTGAGATATATAAAGTTAATAAATCACAAAGGTTATCACACTTGTTCTCTAATAACCTGCCCTTTTAAATTTCCCACTGTGTTCACATACTATTTAAAAATAAGTGACCTTTATATTTTCCTTAGTATGTGCTCTGTGCAGTAATTTCTATGTCTCTATTTTCAGCATGATCTTTCTTCCCAAAGGTTGCAGGGAGAGTAGCTGATGAGAGGGGTGCAGTGCTTGGCCATGAGGTGGGCTACTGCATCCGCTTTGATGACTGCACTGACCCGCTGGCTACAAGAATTAAGGTGAGGTGCTCAAGCTGCTTTTCCTAGTGTGAATAAGGAAGATGATTATTTGGGGGGAATTAAAAACATGCTGCATTACTGCTGATGGGACACGGATACCATGGCCCTTGGGGAATTTAGTCTGCTGGGAGGTACAGAGCCTTGACTCTTAGCCTTAAAAGGACCTTGAAAGGAAGATGAAGCCCTTGGTTCCACAGAAGAAGAGGTTGAGGACCTGGGAGGTTGAATAACTTGCCTAATGTCATGTGCCTGTCAGTAATAGAACCAGGACTCAAAGCTGTCCTTTCCCATGTGTTTTTACTATTTTCCAACGATCCACATAGCTGTCTAAATACAGAAAATTGCCTATAAAAAGGCCTAAAAACAGGGACAAGGTAGTATAAATTAAAAAGTGTAAAATTTAATTTTACTAGTTAGGCCTTTCTAATTTTTACATGAAAATGAATTTTACGTGTTTTTTTGTTTTGTTTACCTACATGCTATATTAAAATAATCAGTATCAATAGTAATTAATATACAGTCAACTCAACAGAATATCTACTGGATACCACTATCCTGGAATCAAACTCTAATTACATAGTATCCTAAAAGCATGCTCAGATGAAATGAAAATTGGTTATTAGAATCTCAGTTAACCTCTCAATTTGTAACAGAGACAAATTGGAAATAATGAGATGAGTTAAATGAACAATGGAGTAATTTGTAAAAAATAGAGATATTGTTTTCCAAATTTCTGTATTTTGTTACCTTTATATTCATTTTACTAGGTAAAGGGAATATTGGTCTGTACCTTTAAATCCATTTAAACTAGCTAATTTTTAGATAAATTTCAGTGGATTGTGTAACCGAAAGGTTATAATTTCAAGGCACTCATTTTTTAACTGGTGGCCTGTCATTGGTGGCAGGTTCTCAGTTTCATTCCAGTGTGTCTATGTGGCAGCTGTACCAGCTCTAAGAAAAAAATTATGGGAATGTATCTTGCTCTTATAAACAAAAAGCAAAAACACTAAGATACAGCATGTGAGGGAGATAGTTAGCCTTATTAAAGTACTGAACTGTTTGGGTGAGAGTCACAATGTCTAATTCTTGCTGCATATTTCTAAAGCATTTTGTAAACATTCATTAATTCTAAATGATAATATCTGACATTCCTGAACACTGTGTCCTGGGCCCTGTGCTAAACACTTTATGTGTGCTATCTCAATTCTCACAGTAACCCTTTGAGGTAGATACTTTTATTATTTCCATTTTACAGAGGAGGAATCGGGCTCAGAGAGGGAGTAACTTGCCCAAGGTTTGCCCAGCTAATAAGATAGAGGCAAGATCTGAACTCCCAGCAGTCTGACATAGTCCATGTTCTTAACTACAGTCCCTTTTACCTCCCTCAAATAATACCAGTTGAAGCTGAGATTAATCACCTCAGGAGCTGCAAGTCCATAGTTTTTGGGACATTTTAATAAGTTATGTCATACTCATGGCATTCCCTTGGGCAGACATAGGTTTGTCTTTACTGCCTGCTCAGCAGTACCGGTGGTATGCCGGCCCAGAGGAAGTGAGGCTCAGCCGATATATAGATAGTAAATGCAGGTGAAATTCAGCTAAAAGAATGCAGACCCCAGCTGGAGAGTTCATGTTTGAAGTCTTGTTTGTGAACAGTTCCATTGCTTGATAATTAATATGCTGGGGCATTTCTTCATTGTTGTGGGTATTGTCTTATACACTTGCTGGTAAAGAGGTTGTTTAGTTGCACTTGAACTTTTTAGAAAAAAATCATTAATGTACAGTATAAAAGAATTATTTCTAAAACTTTCGTGTTTTTGTTTTTTAGTTTCTGACGGATGGAATGTTGGTCAGGGAAATGATGGTTGATCCTTTGTTAACAAAATATAGGTAAATGTCTTTTTCTTATGATAACCTTCCTAAAGTTTCAAAAGTACAGTATATAAGTAGATTGAAAAGGCAGTTGTGTTAGTAGCTGAGGTTCATGTCTGTGCTCGGCTGCCCTAAAGCTTTGTCCTTACCTTGGCTGTTTAGACCCTTGATGTTTTTCTCAGACTTTACAGACAGAAAAGGAAGTTAAAATCCCTGATGTTATTTGAACAGTCTGTGGACTTGTCCTATTACGTGCCAGGATTAATAGTATCTTTGGAATTGCAGCACAGAACTGGGCAGCATTTTATTGAATGTAATACTCAGAATCCAAATAATTATACTTTCTCTCTCTTTGTGTGTCTCTATCACTCAAGGCATTAAAATTGTCCATCCAAGCTCTGGCTTTTTGGGAAAAGATGTCACATTTGACTCCCTGGTACACATGCAACACAGCTGTGATCATGTGGCCCTTTGTGTTATTTTCTGCAGCTTAACAATCTTTAAGTGGTTGGCCTTGTTTCAATTTGTATGTGCTCTGTGGGATTATATGTTACAATTTAAAATCAGGTATTAGATCCTCTTGGAATCCAATGTGGGTGGTAAATTTTTTAAATAGAGCAATAGATTCACCATTTTCTTCACCAGTATACATTGCAGTAACCATTCTTATTAGCTTAAGAGCTTCCTCCTTGTCAGAGAGGAGTTATTTGCTTTATGTATTTTGATACAAGGTGATTGCATAGGGCTGAATACCCAGAGGTCCCTTTGATGATCTGGATGGGGTTATGGAGAGGGCGCAGGAGTTGTCTGGATGCTTATAGAGACCTTCCTTTCTGATTCTCAGTGCCATCATGCTAGATGAAGCCCATGAGAGGACCTTGTACACAGACATTGCCATTGGCTTGCTGAAAAAGGTATGATTTCACTGCCAGACTTCTGTTTTTGTTTTGTTTTGTTACCTGATTAGGAAAATAATTGTAGAAATTTGGAAAATCCAATAAAATATGAAGGAAAAAAACTTTTAAGTCATCATCCATAATCCTTACCCTACCCATTGAGAGAAAGTCACTGGTGGAATGTTGGTATGTTTTCTTCTCCTTTCTGTGTTCATTTGTGTGTGCACATGAATCTGTTTTGGCATAATAGGGATTAGATTGTATGTGCTAATTTGTGTCTTGCATATTTCTTTTAACATTATATCAAAGTCGTTTTTCTGTGTCATTAAGTATTCTTTGGAGATGTTATTTTTAATAGCTATATAACTATATCTCTAACATTTTATTTTTCCCTTACTGCGAGGCCTTTATGTTTCCAGATTTGAAGTATCTATAATAAAAGGTTAATATGCTAATTAGATCAGGTCGACAGGACATCTTTTGGATGTCCACCTTCCTTCTGGACAAAGCTACAGTGCTGGGGGCCAAGGCTGAGGTGGTTAGGGGCGATCAGGCCATCAGGGGAGGAAGCAGTTAGGGGGCGGCCAGGCTGGCAGGTGAGCAGTTAGGGGGCAACCAGGCTGGCAGGAGACAGGGGGGACCAGGCCGGCAGGGGTTTAGTTAGGGGTTGACCAGGCCGGCAGGGGACCAGTTAGGGGATTACCAGGCTGGCAGGAGGACATTTAAGGGGTGATCAGGCTGTCAGGAGGGCAGTTGGGGGGTAAGCAGGCCAGCAGAGGGGACAGTTACGGGGTGACTAGGTCGACAGGGAGGCAGTTAGGGATGATCAAACCGGCACATAGAGGGGTTAGGGGCGATCAGGCAGGCAGGCAAGTGGTTGGGAGCCAGCGGTCTTGTGAGAGGGATGTCTGGCAGTTGGATATCCCTTGAGGGGTCCTGCATTGGATTGGGTGCAGGCTGGGCTGAGGGAACCCCCACCCCTGTGCACAAATTTCATGCACCAGGCTCCTAGTTTTAAATAATGTCACAGTGAGCACCCTTATAATTAAATTTGTTGCATTCCTGCTTTTTTTCTTTTATCTTTTTAAAAATTTATTATTATAGAAAGTTTTAAACATACCCTGGAGTAAAGAGAGGGTTCAGTGACCCCCATGTAACCATCATCTAGCTTCAGTAATTATAACTCATGGTCATTACTGTTTCTACATTACCTCCATCCTCTTCCCCCGTCCCTGATTTTTTTATTTAAAATTTTCTGATTGTTTTCTTTGGATAGATTTTCATCACAGGAGTCTAGAAAGTGGTGGTAGAGCTGAGCATTGACCTGGGTCAGACTGCCGGGTTCAAATTCTGACTGCTGAGTTTACTCATATCTATATTGGGAATAATAGAAGTGTCTCTATATGCGCAATCCACTTTCATATATGGTAGCCACTAACCACCTTAGATTTAAATTGGCTAAAATAGAATAAAATAAAAAATTCAGTACTTCAGTCATACTGGCTATATTTTAAGGGCTCCATAGCCACATGTGCCGAGTGGGTACAGCATGGGATAGAACCTCTCCATACTGAGGAGAGTTCTCTAACTCAGAGCTGCTCTTTATCATAATTTTTATGAGGCTTTAGTAGACAGTGTAAAATTCATAGGATGGCATCTGGCCTAGGGTCACAAATAGACTGTAAGACACCTTTGTGCAAATTAGGAAAAGATGCCCCCACTGGGAGGGTGTCCACAGCCAGCTGAGGGGAGGGTGCATTGGGTTTCAGATGCCCCGGCCCCCATAGGCAGGCATCTTTGTACAGTGTGTACGCTATACAGTGTACTCCGGGACCCTGGAATAGTACAGAACTCAGTGTTTGTTAGCTGCTATTGTTACTTTGATTATTATTTTATTCCTTGGTCAAAGATTTAGACTTTGATATTTATGAGGGTGTATCCTATATTACCTTCTTAGGAACAATATAATAAGAGGGCTTATTGCACTGAATCTTTGCCCATACTAAATATTAGCATTAAAAATACATCCTTGCCAGTGTAATAGGTAAAAAAAAAAAATCTCATTCTTATTATATGTATTTGCTATAGTTTATATAATAATTTCTCCTATGCCTGTTGATCGTCTTTTTCTTCTGATAACTGTTAATATCTTTTGCCCATATCTCTATCTTGGTGTTATTGTTTGTTTGCTTTTAAAGTACTTTTTTATACTTCAGCTATATAAAGGGTGGGGTTTTGTCCCAACCTGTATATACAGATTCTGACTATGCAGAAATGCAGGTGCCAGGAGAAATGGTTTTACTTTCAGTAAATTCAAATTCAAGTCTTAAAGCTTCTTTTTACTTTTTATTAAATTGTTTTAGCTTTTTTGGAAAATTTTGTAAAATTGGAAAGAATAGAATAATAACCCTATTTTAACCTATGATTTTAATAATTATCAACTTGTGGTCAGTCTTGTTTCATCTGTAAGCTCCTCCTTACCCCAAAAATTATGCATACTAAATTATTATGAATTTTAGGTACTAAATTTCATACATAAATTTTACAGTTATTTTGTTTTTAGATTCAGAAAAAGCGAGGAGATCTTCGATTGATTGTGGCTTCAGCCACTCTGGATGCAGAGGTAAGAACATTTCCCCCTCTCCTTGTCCCTTGTCAACACTGGAATCATTGGCCACAACTGTGGGAAGTTATCTCTAACAAGAGCTTATCTTTGGCAGAATGGCCTATCTCCCTTATGGGGCCATCTGATGACCTAGATTCTAGGGGATTAGAGGATACTCCTTTTTAGCCTGTAGGTGGGAATCAACCTGTAATTAACTGAGTTCATAATACCTACTTGTCTTGTTTCTCTGCATACTGTTTCTCCTCGTACAGGCATCTTCTTTTTATTACTTTTCTTAGTATGAGGTTATATTTCTTGCATTTACTTATGGCTAGCATATATTTAGAATTTTTGTTTTTACTGTACATATAATATTCGTGTTACACTATTTTTATGGCTAAGTTTATATTACAGTGGTACCTTGAGATACGAGTTTAATTCGTTCCGTAACCTTGAGGCGTGGGAAACTATGAGACGCTCAAGTCACGGTAAACTGGTGGGACGTGTGCAGCCGGCCGATCCGCGCGATTACTCCTATTTCAAATGTTGCTCCTATTTCAAAGCAAAAATCGACGGCTCGTATCTCAAAAATCTCGTATGTTAGGGCACTCGTATCTCGAGGTACCACTCTATTATTCTCTCTGTACTAATATTTAAGTTCAAACAGCAACTCAACTCAGCAAATTATTTTGACCACTTGTCATATGTATAAAATAAATAGGTGTTTACAGTTCAGTATGTTCAAGGTGCTGAGACAGCCAAGGAGAGAGTTCCTAACTCCAGCTGGCTCGAAGGTGTCCAGAAGCTTTCCCAGAGGCGGGACATCCAGTTGGGTTTGACAGATGCACGGAAGTTTGTCAGATGGATAGGGAAGGACATCCTGAGCATGCACAGGGCACAGGGTGTGAAACCATGTGTGCATGGGGCTGGGAGTCAAGTGTAAGGTGGTAGTCTTACATGTACAGCCGATACGGGGTGATCTGCCTCTGACTTCCACATTCTCCAGTGTTCCCTACACTCCAATACCACTTGCTGTTCCTCCAAAAAATCCTCTTTCTGTACCATTCTTCCCTCAGACGTTCTCATGGCTCCACCCTCATTTCATTCCAGTCTTGACCAGGTATTATTATACTCTCAGAGAGGCCTTTCTTGACCAGTCTGCCTAAAGTAGTGCCCCTGTTGCTATCCAGCTTCTTATTCTGTTTATTTTTTTTCTGTTTAGCACTAACATTAGGTGTATATTGAGTGTTTTTTTTTTATTGTGTGTCTCCCATCATAAAACGTACACTCCCTGAAGACTGGGACTTTGAATGTCTTCAACAGTGTCTGGCATAATGTAGGTGCTGCGATCCGCGCAATTACTCCTATTTCAAATGTTGCTCCTATTTCAAAGCAAAAATCGACGGCTCGTATCTCAAAAATCTCGTATGTTAGGGCACTCGTATCTCGAAATGAATTTTGACTGAATAGGAGGCAGTAGGAGATTAAAATGGAAAGGTTGGTAGGGGTCAGATGATGGAAGGCCTTACAAGCCAACCAGAGGAGGAAGAACTCCATTCAGTGCCTGGTCGGGAGCCTTGCGAAGATGTGGGTATGTGACTTGATCATATTGACTTGATTCTAGAAAGAGCACTTTGGTGCTGCGTAGAAGAGACGAGAGAGATGTGGAAATAGCAATTAAGAGGCTAGTTTTATAGTCCAGTTGAAAAGGGCCTGGCCTCGCTGTGGCTTTAGGATCCAAACAACTTGGAGAGAGGAAAACCCAGCATGGCTAAGAGAGGTGTCTGCATGTGCACCCAGACTGCTTGCAGATCTTCTCACTAGGCCATAGGAGTCTGGTGTCTTGTCTGCCCATGATTACTTCTGGGGCAAAGCTCCTTCATTGCCCTCTTTAATTAATTTTCATGTCCTTCACCCACAATATCTGCTAGAATGCTATTTTGAGGACTATACCTGACCTTTCCTGTTATCTCCTCCATGACTAAGTTGCACAAAACATCTCTATTTTACATCTTATCCTCATTATCCTCCTTTGTAAAAAGTATTTCCAACCGTTTTCATTATGTTTGAAAACGATAATGTCTGAATCTTTTCTTAGAAAGACTGTTAAGTAATAATTTTGCTCATAATTGCCTTTCATAATCTTTTGATGTGACATAGAAATTAAAAAAAAATAGCTTCTTTTAGTTCTTCCTACACTAGTTGATATAGATGGACTTTCTGGAAGTGGTTTCTATAAGTGGGAGAGTAGAATGAATGTAGGAAATTTGTGATGCTGTGAGAATATTATGATGCAGGCATGCCAGGACCTCAGCATTGTTTAGCCGGGCCTTTGATGGGCTAGGGCAGTGGTCGGCAAACTCATTAGTCAACAAAGCCAAATATCAACAGTACAGCGTTTGAAATTTTTTTTGAGAGCCGAAAATGGACTTCTGCGCATGGGCCATGAAGTTTCAGTCGCATTGTACGTGCGCGCCCACATGTGGTATTTTGTGGAAGAGCCACACTCAAGAGGGCCAAAGAGCTGCATGTGGCTCGCAAGCCGCAATTGCCCCTTTATCCCTTTCTTGCTGCGTGCTGAGGGGTGGAGGTGAAGTCTGTGTGTATGAGGAGAGGAA
Source organism: Lasiurus cinereus (assembly GCA_011751065.1). Classification (NCBI taxonomy): domain Eukaryota; kingdom Metazoa; phylum Chordata; class Mammalia; order Chiroptera; family Vespertilionidae; genus Lasiurus; species Lasiurus cinereus. Next base: position 45,573,046 of record JAAGEH010000480.1, on the reverse strand, counting down.
CTCGGGGAGAAAATCAATTCTGTGTGAGTGTGGGTGCATGTGGGGTGTGGTTTATGAGTTCCCATGTGAGAGTGAGTGAGGAAGAGGAATGGAGTGAGCTGAAGAGTGAGCCAGGGAGAAAGAATAAGAGTGGACGTGGGAGTGGGAAAGGGTGTGGCTTAGGTAACATTTGACCAAGAGGTCCAGGAGATGCCAGAACTCATCCTTGTTCCCCCAGCTGCTGGATCTGTGGGTGACGGACTAATTCCAAGGCCTATTGCCTGGAGGGGTAGATGATGCCACCTGCTCTGGTTTTGCTCAGGTCCAAGGTGGCTCAGCATTGATTGCAGCTGGGAGGCAGAGGCAAGCATGACTGGGCTGGTCACATTGTTTAGTTGCTTGTTAATATAAGCCTAGTTAAGCAAACAATTACAGAAAACATGACCAGGTATAATTACGAAGTATTTATTGACCAGTAATATATCACATGCTATTTTTCTTTTATTTGCTGTTAGCCAAGTGGGAGAAAATGGGATTGCTGATTAGTCTAGCTACTTGGGAAGAGAACTTGGGGTCAGCTGGGGTCAGATACTCACTTGGGACTAATCCGCGTGGGCCAAGGCCTGTTAGACCTGAGGTGGATGTGGCTGCTGGAAGCCCACTTCTGTGCCAGGGAAGGAAACTTGGCAAACTGAGAAGGCAACCCAGTAGATCTCCCCATCATTGTCATTCCATTTCATAGGCTGTCCTCTTCCTTTATGCCATTTTATGTTTCTTACTGTATGTCCATGTCAGTGCGACCCCCTCTTTCAAACATGACTCAAACTCTCTCCTTTTCCAGGTGTGTTGGGCCTGTTTCACTCCTGTTCTGTCCTTCTGCCTCAAAATGTACACACTGTTGATACTATGTTTACTTGCTTTCTAGCCTGTAATTTGCTGTGTGTATTTTATATTTCCAAATAGAGATAAAAGACAAAGATCTTAAAAATTAAGATCTTGTGCCTTCCAGGGAATCTAAATGGATAGAAAAAAATAAGCAAAATACCCACTCCACTCTATGTCAGCTCCACCAACAAAAGCAGGATTTGAATCTAAGAGACCTGAGGCTACCTTTATCTTCTCAGCAAACTTAAGAAGTATTCCTTTTAAAACATAGCTGAGCAACCCAAGAAGAGATGATGGGCACAGAGGCTTAAGGGGTTAAGAAACTGAATGTCCATCTTTTGAGTACAAGTTTATGTGTCTATGCCAAGACTAAGAAAATGATGTGTAAGAAGTTCCTGGAAGTGATAAGGCAGATTTTTCACAATGAAATAGCAGGAATATATATGTTGTGACCTACATGCCACAGCTCTTTGCATTAATATAGAACCTAATGTCTCATTTTGTACAGAAACAGACCTACTTTCTTGCAGAAATCAAACATATTTCTAGAACCCAGGGTGAAATGAACATCTCAGGGATTTACATTAGTAAGATTACTAGAATCTCTAAATAATCCTCGAGTGTGTGTGTGTGTATCCCTATTAATAACTGAGATTGATTTTTCCAATAGCTCCATAAAGGGAACTTTAGAGCAAATTAAGTTTAAATAAATACCCGAGTATAGTGGTTCCATTTCGTACCCACAACACAAAGCAAGTGCATATGTTTTAAAATACAACAACAAAAGTGGAGCCAGAAAGTGAAACTTAATGTGATTGTTCCAGAATATTCCAAATCTAGAATTTATTCCAAAAGCATGCAATTTTCACTTCACAGCACTACATGCTTAATGCTTACTTGATGTATTAGTGTTTATGTTACTTTAAGTTATTACTTTGTGCTTATAATGCTTTTTTATATTACTGTAAATTATAACTCCACTTTTAAATTCTTGAATCAGTGAATAAGAATACTTCTTGTTTTGGAAGTATAGACTACTGGAATGAAATCCATTAAATAAGTCATCTTCTCATTTGAAAAAAAAAAGAAAAGATCTTTTGCCTTCTCAGTTAATGCTAAATTTTATTTCGTGAAAAAGTAACTCCCCATCTTTACTCTTCAACACACATATTCCTGAGCAGCTAAGGGGTAGCTGCCCTCTCCAACAACATTGTTAAGGCATCAATGTCGCTTGCCTGTTCTGCTTGCCTTTTTGCTTTAAAAAGCCTCTGTCAAGCCCTTCCTAAAATCCTCCTCCGCCGGCAGCTCCCGGAGCTGCACCGTCTCCCCTCTCTCCTGTTCCCTGATGGCTTCCCCTCAGGCTGCTTTACTGGCCGCTCTTCCTTCTCCAGGCCCACCTTCTTAGAGCTGGAGGTAAAGTTGACTGTACTTCTGTGCTTTGGCCTGAGCTGCCAGACCACCGAAACTCATAGACCCGGGACTCCTACCAACCTGGCACTCGGCTTCTCTTGACAGTCTCCTTTCTCATCGTTGTAACAGTTCAGGCTCAGGATTCATTGTTTGGGGATGTGATTCAGTAAGATTCCACCCTCCCCAGCTTGCCTGGGCATGTGCTCACACTCCTGACTGCCAGGTCCTGTCAGTCTTTACCCTTGGAATGCTTTGCTTTCAAATGTCCCTGCCCGAATCCACACTTTCCTCTCCTGTGAACTATTACAGTACCTCCCTTAATTAGTCTGCTGGCCTTCATTCTCTTATCTCACCTGTCCTTCTCCAAAATGACCACCAGAGCCAGGCATCCAGAGCACAGGCCTGATAATATGCCCTCTCACTGCCCTTGTCTAAGAAAGTGCCTGTGTAGTGAGACATTTGGGCCCCTTTAGAGTGATAACACAGCCACTTCCTGCACACTCATTCTAGTCACACTTCATTTGAACTGCACAACAGTCTTGCAGGGTAGGTAGCAGTTTGTCCATTTTATAGACAAGAGGGCTACTTAGAGCTGAGGCTGGCCTACCCTAAACCTTGGACTCTGTGCTCTGTCAGGGGCCCTTTACATTTTAGTCTCCACTCTGCTCCCATCCTGGGAAGGGGTGTCTCTTCTTCCCGGTCAACCATAAGGCTTGACCGGGGAGACTGCCCCTCCATGCTGCCTTCCCTCAGAGCCAGTCATTGACCTCGCATTCTCTTCAGCTCTTTTCTGGTCATTCTGCCTCGGTTCATGTTGTGATTGGTTCTTCGCACACCTGCCCTCTTGGATTATTCACTCTTTTGAGACATCAGGGGTGTCTCTTCTCACTTGCTTGTGCATCCCTTCTAGCATGTCGGTGTTCTGTACATCATAGGACACAGCAAGGCTGAAATTACTCAGAGGGAACTTTCCCAAAAGTAAAGTGAAGAGTAGTGCCTTATGGGTCTTCATAACACAATGTAGTTCTTTTGTTGTCATGAGACACTTTTATATCTGCTTACTCTTCTCAAACACAACTTTGAGGTTAATGTCTAGTATCCCAGGTTTTTGAGGTTAAATACAGTTTAGAAGCACTCCCCCAAGCCCATTCATTTTGTATTTGACACGGTTCCTCGGTGTGTTCCTGGGCTCGCAGATTCCAGGAGCAGGCGTGGGCCTGCTTAGTAACAACACCTGGGAAGTAAAGACAGGACTGTAGTCATGTAGTGAGGCCTCCCAGGAGGGTAAAACTCATTCCCAAGCAGGCCTCGGGGGAACTGGAATGTAGTTAGGGAACAGGAAGGTCATTGACATCATATTGACACACTCCACTTAACGAGGTGTCAGTGCCCCCTGGGCCGCTGGCACACCAGCTTCCCATCCAGCGCCCTCTGTCCAGCTCTCCTCAGGCTCAGGTTCTTTGTGTGTCTTGGGGCTCATTCCCTAAGAGGGGATCTTTGGTAGTGTCTCCTTGCCTCCTTGTTGGCCAGCGCTCTCGTTTTGGCTCCTATAGACTACCAGTCTGGTGATCAAGTAACATAGAAGAGGATGTGGCTATCTATTTGGGAGGAACTGCTGAGAGCCACTTCTCTCAACAGGGAATGGTACAAATGTCAGCAAATATAGTTTCGAAATCTAATCTTTATTATTTTTATCAAACCTAAGTAAAGAGTCTGTCATTGAAATGTGGTCCCTCAAATTTGCAATAATAAAAATACAGTTTTTAATATCTTTTGCAACCCATAGTCTGTATTATATATATCCAATTTCTACTGTCATCTCCCTGCTCTGTATTCTTTTTCCATGGATTATTATGAATTATTTTTTTAAAGGAATGAAGAATTGATTTATTTTATTTTATTTTAGAAATTTCGGGATTTCTTTAATCAAAATGAAACCAGCGACCCAACCAGGGATACTAGTGTCATCCTTACAGTGGAAGGGCGGACATTTCCTGTGGATATCTTTTATCTACAAAGGTTTGATACTTGCTTTTTTAATGATGGTGCCTAGAAAGCTATGCCTGTATTGTGGAATGAGAAGCAACTGCATGTCTTCTAAGGGTGGTGAGGAGGGGTATACTCTGTCTCCTGTTATTATTTTGTATCTCCTGTCATTGATAGGATGTTCTGGAACCCTGCTCAATATCACTACCAAATTTGGTTTAAACTCTTGACAGTAATGTGCAAGTTTTTATGAATCTAGTTAGTAGCTCAGTAGGAAAGAGCAAAGTGGTAACAAGGTTAGGGGAAGGACAGTTTGATAGTTTTTAGAACTGATGTTTATCAGACGGCTGTCATTTTCACTCATATATCTTTAAATCATTTGGTTCTCAGCTCCCTACATCCTAGCAAAAGGCCTGGTTGACAATTTTGGGAGGAGCCCTCTTGGACAGTAAGGGGGTCATCCTAATTCCTATACTGCATCACTGGACAGGCTGATAAATACAGAGGGTTGGGGGCTTGACTTCTGAATTGTTTTGGCTGGACAACACGTGCACCCATCAGCTCTGTCCATCCCTCAGATATGCTGCGAGTAGTCAGGAGGGAAAATGGAAAGAGTGTGACTTAGCACTGGAAATAGCCCTCTGTTTTCATTGGCCAGACATCTTTGCTTGCTAAAGATAGCCCATCAATTTGCATAGGTTTATTGTTTTTGTTTCTTTGCAAATAAAGCAAAAAGTATCATAGTTGACATGTAATTACGAATTGTTCTTAAATGTTGCATTTAAAAAAAAGAAAGAAGTGCATACTTATTTTATTTATTTATATACTGATTACTGCTGGGCAAGCCCAAACTAATTTGCATGATTCTCCTGCCAGATTTACCAGGATATTGGATCTAAAACTAATGTGTATTGTAGTGATGAGTTTCACTCATATCTTTTCAGTCCTGTTCCAGATTACATCAAATCAACTGTAGAAACCGTGGTGAAAATTCACCAGACAGAGGGAGATGGAGACATATTAGCATTTCTTACTGGCCAGGTAATTCCAATGTACCTTTTCTCTGTAATGAACAGACAAGTTAAGGCAGCACCAGAATTAATACAGAAGGCTGTTACTTTGCTTAGCTGTTTATTTTATGTTTTATTGTATTTTGTGGTTACTTAATTGCAAAAAAAAAGTTGTTTAGTTTGATGTCATTCATCTACTGACTACATAGTCAGAGAGTCATTGGCTCCTGCCTGTTCTTTCTGCAGAGGATCAAATGTATTTGAAATTTATTAGTTGATTCCAAAGTGTATTACACATTCATTTCATAAGCTGTTTACTAAAATTGAATATTGCATCAGGTGCATTTGTGTGTGCAGGTTGCTGCTGCGGGCTTCTTTTCCAGTGATACTTTTACAGCTTATACCAGGGTTGCTAAGTGGACACATCACTGGAAAGACAATTGAATAAGCCCAAGTGCTCACTCAGGATTGTAACACTGTTCAGAGCTATCCTCCAGCTAGAATCTTTTCCACTGTTGAGCATTTTCCACAGTTCAATACTCTTTTCTTGAAATATATATAGCGATTTTATCTGCCACAGCTTGTTCATAGGTATGCATTGCTTTGTTTGTCACAGTACCTCAAAGTTGAGTTAAATAGTCGTTGTTGTTTATTATTGTGACAGTTGAAAATTTTTACTCCACGGGCACCATTGTTGGGTAGCATTTAATTAAATACCACTCCAGAGTAGAATGCAATTACACTGGAGTCATGAGTCTGACCATAGTTAAAATCCTGATCCCAGCTTTCATATATTTCGTATGAAAAGTGACATGCTTCAACTTCAAATTGACCTTGGTTTTTTTGGTTCCTGGTTTGATGTTTTAGGAAGAGGTAGAAACCGTTGTGTCTATGCTGATCGAGCAGGCTCGAGCATTAGGTCGGACTGGGATGAAGAGACACCTCCGGATCCTCCCCATGTATGCAGGACTGCCTTCCTTTGAGCAAATGAAAGTGTTTGAAAGGGTGTCCCGCAATGTCCGAAAGGTAAGACTAACCCGATGACCAAGGGTGTTTGTAGACATCTAGAATCATTTTGGGGCCCTTTGCTGCGCATTGGAAATAACTTTTTTTTCTTTACATTGAAGTGAAACTTGTTATACAGGCAGGTTTCTTTAAGAGCTCCATGTTTCTGTGCAGTATTTTGAAAAGCACACAATAAATAATGTGTGCAAAGATTTCTGAACCTGCCCCACAGAAGGGTCATTCTAACAGTAATTATCAGAGCAGGTGCTTCTCCTTATCTCTTTCCTGCCTGCCTAATATTTCCCCATGACACAATACTACCTTGGCTTGCAGGACTGTGTTGGTGGTGTGATCAGTGGGAACAATAAATCTATTACTACTAGTGGTTCCTAAGCCATTGGTTTGAAGCACCATTTTGCCTGTAGTGCCAGGTTTAAGTTAATTAATTGAAGGTGTGGCTTAAAAATATTTAGCATTGAAATTGGGGTGGGGAAGGGTGTGGTGGGAAGCATTGGTTTGAAGGAGCTAGCGGGCAGCCTGTCTGCTTCCTGCTCATTGTCCTCCTGGGCCTTACCCCATTTCCCTTCAATTGGATGAAGAAGACCCCGGACTGGCCTGAAGTGGCTTGTAGTAGCTACTTATCAGCAGGTGACAAAGAATACAGTAGGTGGGAGATAGTCTGATAATCCGCTCCTAATTTGGACCACTTGGAAGAATGTGCTCAGCCTTCTGGTCCCTGGGAGTGATCTTCCGGCCACTGGGAGGGAGCAGATGGAATTTCCCCAGTGAAATGTGAACTGTGGCCAACCAGTCAGGAGGCTGTGGTTCTGTTCCTGAGTCACTGTGCTCTGGGATGAATTACTCAACCTCAAGGCCAGGTTTTCTCAGCTGTAAAACATAAACAATAATGACTTTTAGATAGATGGTTTTATAGCATATGTCTACTATATAAAAATGATAGGGAGATTTTTATGAAATGATAGATATAAAAGTGCCTTTAGAAAGTTCTAATTGCTCTCTATACATGACCCCTGCTGCTTCAAATCCTTCAGGGGCAGCTCTAGTGCACTTGGAATAAAATGCAAACAGCTCACAGTGTCCCAGAGATTTTGTCCTTGCCTCCCTTCAACTTCATCTTGTATTTACTCTGGACTCTGGCAGCACTGGCTGTTTCTCCTTTCTTTCAATTGTTTATTCTGCCTGGATCTCCAGGGTTGGCTGCTGCTTGTTACTCACGTCTCAGCTCAAAATCATCTTTTAGAGAGATTTCCCTTGGCTATCCAATCTAAAATAGCACAGTCCATTATTATAATCTATCTAATAATAGAGGAATATGCAAATTAGCCATAACACCATTATGGAATAGGCTGCATGGTGCCTGGCTGAAGTGAGGGACCTCAGGCTGCGTCCCCTGCCCCAATTCTGGGCCGGGAGACCTCAGGCTGTGCCTACCCATTCCAGCATCCGGCCAGGGGACCTTAGGCCATGCCCCCTGCCTGGTGGGGATTGACGGGAGACCTCAGGCTGTGACCCTGCCCAGCAGGGCTTGACAGGGGATCTCAGGCCATGCCCCTTGCCCTGGCCCCAGACTGGGGAATCTGAGGCTGCACCCCCCTTGACGGGGGACCTCATGCTGCACCCCCGCAGTGGCGGGGCTTGACAGGGGACATGAGATGCAATCTCACCTGGCGCTAGGCTGGGGAACCTGAGGCTGTGCCCCTGCCTGGAAGGGCTTGATGAGGGTGGGGCTAGCTGGATCTGGGTCATACCCAACTGAAGGTAGGGCCAGCCGGGCCTGGGTCTCCTGAGTTTTCGAAGCGCATGCCGGTCATGGGTAAGGACTTGACTCTAGGTCCCACAGCACACCCCAAACTCTGACAGGAGGGAGATTCATATACATTTTACTAATTTTCTTTCATCTCTGACACTTCTATTATAGAGAAAGGGCAAATAGCACTATTAAAATATTTCCTCTAATTAATTTCCTTTTAATGTGCATGAATTTCGTGCACCTGGCCACTAGTATATAATAAACACTTTAAGTACTATGTAATGTTATAATCTTACTCTGTTGTATTTTCTTTCTCACACTAGACTCTGGGAGAGCAGGGGTATTGCATTCTCTTTCTTGTTCATTATACATCCCAGTGCCTTGCACAGTGCCTGGCAAAGTACAAACTCTCAGAAAATAGCTAGAATGTGAGTGAATAAATGGGTTTTACCCAGTGGCCCAGGTGATTTATCTTAGTTGTACAAAAGGCAAAAACTAATGTTTGTTGAGTATTTACTATGGGCCAACTACCAGGATTAGAGCCCAGCACTGGGAAGGCAGTAAATATATTGGTGAGGAATCATGCTCAGGAGGTTAATTAATTTACCTAAAATCACATGCTCTGGGAGAATTCACACCCAGGGTACTCTGGCCCTAAAACTTATGCTTTTGCAGTATACCAAGCTAAATAGTTTATTAAAAGTGAAAAGAACCAAATAACTTTTATTTTTACTCTTTGTTCTGTGGGAAACTTAGGTGATAGTGGCCACCAATGTGGCAGAAACCTCCATTACAATCAGTGGGGTTGTGTATGTGATCGACTGTGGTTTCATGAAACTCCGAGCCTACAATCCCAGGACAGCTATTGAGTGCTTGGTAGTGGTCCCAGTGTCCCAGGCATCAGCCAACCAGCGAGCAGGACGTGGTGGCCGTAGCCGCTCCGGAAAATGTTACCGTCTTTATACAGGTTAGTGTGGCTTCCTTTTAAGGTTTTTTTATTTCTGTCAGTGTCCACATTGAAGAGTATTATATTTACCCTCAATGGGCAAGACGTCACACAAAAGCCAGCCCTTCCTCACATGTCCCTCTGTAACCAGGACCCCACTACCTTGCTCCTCTAAACCTAGTACTTCTTTGTTACTGGTCCCTATTTGCCTATTAGTGTGCTGTTTTCTTGTTCTGGGATCCCTGAATCCCCAATGAGGGATCCCATCTTTAGCTCTAGTCAGAGCATCTTTTCAGAGCTAAAATAGCAAGATCTTTAGAAAGCAAATAGTTGGTTTACTCCTGCTCTCTACTGTGTACCATGCTAGGCTCTGAAGGAGCAAAATAAATACCATCAAGACTGTTCTGGCCCTTAAGGAGCTTTCTCTCCAGCTTGAAGACAGCCTTCCCTACAGACAGTGATGTCCCAGAGCTGCTCTTTCTCTCTCTGCACTTCTCTTGTGTGAGGAATGGTACTAAGATTTCTCTCAATTGTCCAGACTTAATTTTCACATCATTTTCAATTCCCTTTCTGTCCAGTATCCATTTGCATTCGCTTACCAGATATCTTCTTTCCTTTTTGGTTACTGTTGCCCTTGTTCAGTCCTTGACACTGTTCTTTCTTTTAGAAAACGTTTACAGAGCCAAGTGCGGTGCCAGGATTTGGAGATCTAGGCGTAGGTGAGACATGGTTTTGGTTACGTGTGGTCATTGACAGCCTGGTGATGGAGGCAGACCCACAAACAGATTGACATATTGTGTGAGAGGATTGCCATAAAGGAATGAGCCTTGGAAGCAGAGAGCAGAGAGTTATCCTGTTGGGAAGGGCTTTGAAATAGAGTATTTGGACCTCATTTTATTGACAGCCCAGTAGTCATCCACTGAAGGGCTAGCAGTGGAGATTAGATTTCAGTACACCCAGGAGAGAGAGTAGAATGCACAATTACATGGGCGGGAAGAAGGGGGAAAAGAATAGTTGGGAGGGAGCGAAATTCAGAACCTGAGGCCAGAGATGTAGGGTCTTATACCCCTGAAGGCACTAAGAAGGAATGGTTAGAGTGAAAAGAGGAGAATTGAGGCAGTAAAAGGCATCCTGAAACTCAGGAGAGGAGAAAGTTTCAAGCTACTTAAAAAAAATGTTTTTTGAGGGGAAATTTACATATTATAAAATTAACTATTTTAAACTTAACAGTTCAGTGGCATTTATAATGTGTAACCACCACCTCTATCTAGTTTCAAAACATTTCCATCTCTTTAAAGTAAAACCCTTCCTCTCTCCCCCTAACCCCTGGGAACCACCAATCTTTGTTTTGTCTCTATAGATTTATCTGTTGGATATACTATCTAATAAAAGAATAATATGCAAGTTAACCATCACTCTGCTATACCCACCAGCCAGTAAGAAGTGAGTATACCAAGATGGCTGGGACCACAGAGTGAGCAGGAGGGAGGCTTGGGTTTCCCCGGCGATGGAGGAAGCCAAGCTTTCCACACACCCTGGTGGGCCCAGGCCTCCACTCAAGGCTACAAAGTTTTAATTATAGAAGATTAATAAATCCTAACAGAAATGGCAGCAGCAATGGAGCTAGACAGAGCAGGAGGCTAGGGTTATCCCCGGCGATGGAGGAAGCCAAGCTTTTGCAGCCCTGGCCTGTCTAGGTCTCCGCTAAAGGCTACAAAGTTTTAATTATAGAAGATAAATCCCAACAGAAATGGCTGCCTCCACAAGCGAGCAGGAGGCTTGGCTCCGCTCCAGACTACAAAGTTTGAATTGTAGAAGATAAATAAATCCTAGATAGCAGGGCCTCAGCTTGGGTCGCTGGAGGGTGTGGCTCACCTATAAACTACCACAGGCCCCTCGCCCAGACTGCCCCGTACCCCAAGGGAACCCCCACCATGATCTGAGACACCCTTCAGGGCAAACCAGCTGGCTCCCACCCATGCACTAGGCCTCTATCCTATCTAATAAAAGAGTAATATGCATATTGACCATTATTCCAACACGCAAGATGGCTGCCCCTATGTAGTCAAAGATCTTGCCCCCATGTGGGCACAAGATGGCCACAAGATAGCCAGCAGGGAGGGCAGTTGGGAGAGACCAGGCCTGCAAGGGAAGGCAGTTGTGGGTGATCAGGCCAGCAGGGGAGGGCAGTTTGGAGGGACCAGGCCTGCCGGGGAGGGCAGTTATGGGTGACCAGGACTGCAGGGGAGGGCAGTTAGGGGCAAACAGGCTGGCAGGGGAGCTGTTAGGCATCAATCAAGCTGGCAGGGGAGTGGTTAGGGGGTGATCAGGCTGGCAGGCAGAAGCAGTTAGGGTCAATTAGGAAGGCAGGCAGGCGAGCAGTTGGGAGCCAGCAGTCCTGAATGTCCGATTGCCCGGTTAGGCCCAATCCTGTTTAGGTGGGAATGGTCCTAAATGGGCAGTCAGACATCCTTTGAGGAGTCCCAGATTGGAGAGGGTGCAGGCTGGGCTAAGGGACAGCCCTCCTCTCCTATGCATGAATTTCATGCATCCAGCCTCTAGTTTCAAATAAAAGAGATCATACAATATGTGACTTGTGTCTGGCTTTTTTCATGTAGCATAATGTTTTTCAGGTTCATCTATGTTGTATTAGTACTTCATTCTTTTTTTTTTTCAATGTATTTTTTTAATTAATTTTTTTACAGAGAGGAAGGGAGAGGGATAGAGAGTTAGAAACATTGATTAGAGAGAAACATCGATCAGTTGCCTCCCGCACGCCCCCACTGGGGATGTGCCCACAACCAAGGCACATGCCCTTGACCGGAATTGAACCTGGGAACTTTCAGTCCGCAGGCTGAGGCTCTATCCACTGAGCCAAACTGGTTTCGGCTTCATTCTGTTTTATAGCTGAACTAGAGGCCCAGTGCATGGATTTGTGCACTGGTGGGATACCTTGGCCTGGCCTGCATCCTCTTGTAATCTAAGACTTCTTGAGGGATGTTGGACTGCCAGTTTTGCCCTGATCTCCACAGGCCAGGCTGAGGGACCCCCTGGTTGCACAAATCCATGCACCAGGAGAATCCAAGATGGTGGCATAGGTAAACACCTACACTGCTGCCTCGCACAACAATTTCAAAACTACAACTAAAAGACAGAACAGACATCATCCAGAACCACAGGAAAGCTGGCTAAGTGGAAATTCTACAACTAGAAAGAAAGAGAGGAACTCACAGAGACCCAGAGGAGCTGCAAAAAGCTGAGGTACAAAAACACGCGTGTGGAGAGAGCGGGTGCTGGAGTACCTGGCTGGCTTTCTCTGGCAGGAGGGAGACAGAGACTCTCAATAGCATTGAACCCCTTATCCTATGACACTAAACCCCAAATCCAGCCGAAACTCATACTAGGGCAGTTTGGAATGTGAAAAGGGAGAAGTGCACGGAAATTTAGGGGAGTCACAAAAGATCAAAAGTCTGGTGATGTGCATGGTACTGCGCGCAGAGGACCGACTGCTGATTGTGCCACTGGCTTTCACCAGTGGGCGGGAGACAGACCCTCCCAAGTATGTCACTTCTAACTTTACTAAACCCAGTTTCTGGCAAAATTCTGGGGACCCAGACTCATGTGGTTCTGGAGTGCAGGGGAGCTGGAGGAGCAGCAGTCTAGAGGCACTGTGAGAGGAAGTGCGCGCGCACATGCTCGGATGCACACAGGGATCGCTCCAGTGATTACCCAGTCACATGAGACTCGGGGGCCGTGGAGGGCGGGGCCGACTGGAAGGCAAGGTGGTCCCTTAAGCCCTGAGACTCCACCCATCCCAAGCTCAATAGAGAGGCTTTTGCGGTTTTGCAAGTCTGGTATAATAAGGCTGAATACAACACAGAAGTTCTCCCGCCATAGTGAAAATGCTGAGACAAGGGAAGGGAGCACAAACAAAAGAAATGGAGGAAAACAAACGACTGGATATAGAGTTCAAAACCATGCTTATAAGGTTTTTCAAGAATATCCTAGAAAAGTTGGATAAAGTTAGCTAGAGCCAAGAGGAGATGAAAAAGGACCAACTAGAGATGCAAAAGATCCAACTAGAGATGGAAAAGGACCAACTAGAAATTAAACATACACTGGCTGAAATAAAAAATATTATACAGAGACCTAACAGCAGACTAAAGGAAGGCAAGAATCAAGTCAAAATTTTGAAATATAAAGAACCAGAAAACACTCAACTGGAAAAGCAAGAAGAGAAAAGAATCCAAAAATGTGAAGATAATGTAAGGAGCCTCTGGGACAGCTTCAAGCGTTCCAACATCAGAATTGTGGGGGTGCCAGAGGAAGAGAGAGAGCAAGATACTGAAAACCTATTTAAAGAAATAATGACTGAAAACTTTCAACATATGGTAAAAGAAATAGACTTACAAGTCCAGGAAGCACACAGAACCCCATATAAAAGGAATCCAAAGAGGACTACACCAAGACACATCATAATTAAAATACCAAGAGCAAAAGACAAAGAATATTAAAAGCAGCAAGAGAAAAACAGTTCATTACCTACAAGGGAGCACCCATACGTCTGTCAGCTGATTTCTCAACAGAAACGATGCAGGCCAGACGGGAGTGGCAAGAATTATTCAACGTGATGAATAGCAAGAACCTACAACCAAGAATAATCTATCCAGCAAAACTATCATTCAGAATTGAAGGGCAGATAAAGAGCTTCACAGATAAGAAGAAGCTAAAGGAGTTCATCAACTCCAAACCAGTATTATATGAAATGCTGAAAGGTACTCTTTTATAAGAGTAAGAAGAAAAAGGTAAAAGATAAACAATTATGAACAACAAATACGTATCTATCAACAAGTGAATCTAAAAATTAAGTGAATTAAAAATTTGATCAACAGAATAAACTGGTGAAAATAATAGAATCAGGAGCACAGAAAGGGAGTGGACTGATAATTCTCAGGGGGAAAGGCGGGAGGGGTGTACAGAGAGAGACTGGACAAAAATCTTACACCTATGGATGAGGTCAACGGGAGGGAGGTAAGGGTAGAGGGAAGGGTGGAAGCCGGGTGGAGGGGAGGTATGGAGGGGTAAAAAAGAGAAACAAATGTAGTAATCCGAATAATAAAGATTTAATTTTAAAAAATCCCTGCACCAGGCCTCTAGTATGCATATAAGACCTTTGATTAATCTCTTCCAGCCTTCTTCCCTCCCCCCTTTTCTCTGAGATTCATCAGTCTGTTCCATGTTTCCCTGCCTGTGCATTGAGTGTCTGCCCCTGGTAGTCAATGCTCGTCATAGCTAATGGTCAGCAGGTCACTTTGGTATTTATACATATAGATAAGCCCTAACTGGTTTTGCTCAGTGGATAGAGCTTCAGTCTGCAGACTGAAGGGTCCTGGGTTCGATTTCGGTCAAGGGCTCATGTCCAGGTTGCAGGTTCAATACCCAGGAGTGGATGTGCAAGAGGCAGCCATTCGATTCTCTCTCTTCATTGATGTTTCTCTTTCTCTCCCTTCCTCTCTGAAATCAATAAAATATATATAGATAGATAGGTAATATTCCACTGTGTGGATATGGCACATTTTGCTTATACATTCATTAGTTGATGTTTGTTTCCACCTTTTGGCTATTGTGAATAATTGATCCTATGAACATGTGTGTGCATGTACTTGTTTGGGTACCTGTTTTTAGTTCTTTTGGGTATATACCTGGAAATAGAATTGTGGGGTCATTTAATAATTCTATGTCTTAACTTTGAAGAACTTTTTTTTTTTTAATTTACCTTTATTTTAAAAATATTACAAATGTTCTTCCCCTCTATTCTCCATTGTGGAAATATCATTCAGAATTGAAGGGCAGATAAAGAGCTTCACAGATAAGAAAAAGCTAAATGTCATGTTTCAAAGAAATCTAATAGTAGAGTACAGACTAAAGACAGGCAGGTATATTTGTCTTCCTTAGCCTGAGCAGTTTTTGTAGAGGTGCGGTTAGGGAGGGCCTTTCAACAGTAATAGGGTGCATTCTACCCAGCCTCTAGGCGTTCTTGGCTAACCTATTACTAGATGAACTTTCAGAAAGCACAGCTCCGAGCATGCTACCTGCTGAAATCCGTAAGAGTTTCTCAGAACCTTCCACAACTTTTTCTCAGCTTATCTTCTCCTGCAATCCACCTACACCTCCCCTATGCTACATCACAGCTATACTACACTCTTCCTGAACGTACCTTCTGTTTACCCACACCCGCCTCTCATTCCTGTGATGCCTTTCCTTGAGCTGTTTCCTTTGCCCAACACACACATTTTCCATATCCTTCACCTTCTCTCTCAAATGGCATCTCCTTCATAAAGAAACCTCAGTTTTCTTTCAATGGCTATGCTTCTTTCTTCCTTCCCTGAATCTCCCTTTTCCTTTGGGACCTCATTTCAGGAGTCACTGTTTCTGGTCTTGTCCCAGGCCCTTTCATATCACTGAAGCTTCTCAAAACCATTGGCCTATGGCTCGTACAGCTCTTGGCCCAATGCGTCACACTCAAGTCCTCGGTGGTGTTTACTTGAATGTCACTCAACTCTTAAGAAGCACTTACTTCCGGTGAGTGTCTTCTCAGGGGGACTGTCCTCTTAACCAATAGCTTTGCTTCTCCCTTGGTCAGCTCCGTATTTGGAAATGCGCCTATCCTACCAGAAAGCACTTCCCCAAATGCTGTTGAAACACAAAGGCGGTATCCCATTTGGAACATCTTGCTGTTACCTGTAATCCAGACCTTCCAGTTAGACCCAGGCATCTGACAGTTTGTATCAGTCACTCCAGAGAGTGTTGGTTGTTTTCTCAGAGACAACCTTTATGAAGTTCTTCAGTGATAAAGCTGATTTGCTTTGCTTTTTCTCAAGTTAACTGCAGCTTAATGGTCTCAGTGGAAATTGGGCCACCCGGTGTGAAGGAGGGTGTGCACCGTTAAAATGTTGACAGAGGGTTTTGAGGGTGGAGCATTCTCTATATAATCCATAAGCTTCCTGAATATGAATGAAATGGATTTAATCGCACCCTCCCTCTTTTCCCTCACCTTTTTGTCTAGCTTTTATAAGAAAGCTTCCCAAAGTCTCTTTCCCTCCCTCCCTCCCTGTTCTTCAGCCCCTCCCATCTTGGCATCTCTGTGCCTTGTGCTTTTTCCTGGGTGGGGCAGGCATGTAAGCATTCATTAATCCATTTGGGACAGCCATTGGGATATGAGTGTGACAAGTATGCTTGGCTCATTGATTCGAAGAGTTACATTTGGACAGTTTTTGCTCTTCATAAGATTATTGTATTCTGGTTACTGTTTTGGTAATGTATTTTGAAATTATTCTTTAGTGTTTATATGTACTTTTCTTGCCTTTCGACTTACTCTATCCCAAGCAGAGGTAATGGTAACTGGGCAGTGATTCAGCAAATACTTGTTGCTTTGATTTAATATTTTGCTGACAACACATTTTTAAAAAGTATCCTAAAAATAGGAGGATAAACTCCATAATGATATATTATTTATAAAGATATAAATTGCTGAAGTATTTAAGTAGAATGGTCTTAAATGTAAAGTAGCTTTATGTCATAATATATGCATCTGATCGGGAATCCTACAATCTTATGTTAGAGAAGGAAAACTGTCCCTTTGTCATAATGATTGCATGTGATTGTGACCTTTGATCCCAAAGTTCTGATTTCCTATCCTCAGAGGAAGCCTTTGACCAGTTGCCTCAGTCCACCATTCCTGAAATGCAGCGGAGCAACTTGGCACCTGTCATCCTGCAGCTGAAAGCACTGGGAATTGACAATGTCCTCAGGTTCCACTTCATGTCGGTGAGTCCTGCCTTCTTTCTGGGCCAGGGAGGCTGGAGGACTCGCAGGGGAATGTCAGGACATTGTTATAGGGCAAGTTAGCTAGCTAGCTCCCTCCCTCCCTCCCTCTCTCCCTTCCTTCTTCCCTCCCTCCCTCCCTCTCTCCCTTCCTTCCTTCCTTCTTTCCTCTCTCCTTCCCTCCCCTCCCCTCCCTTCCTTCCCTCCATTGTTATAGGGCATGTCAGCTTTCTTTCTTTCCCTCCCTCCCTCTCTCCTTTCCTTTTCCATTTCCATTTCCTTTCTACTTAGCTCCTATGTTGTGTGCTTGCTTTGTACCAGGCCTTGTGCAGGCTATAGCGGGAATACAACCAGGCCGGTTTCTGTCCTTGTCCACTGGGGAACAGAGACAAAGTAATGAGTTATTACAGTGTGTGTGCCCAGTGCTGGGAGAGACAAAGGCAGGCCCTCCAGCCCAGTTAGTCATGCCTGTGGTGAGATGTGAAACTCATGGGATTTCACCAGCTTGGGAGGGGTAGCGAGATGCAGGACAGGGAGCATGTCTTAGGACATAAATCTAATGTCCACTGAAGAAAAAAGCTAAAGGAAAGGAAACAGCACAACAATAAACTAATGTCAGAACATGCCCGTGAGAGTATCGTGATTGGGGGAACCAAGAAGGCTTTGGTAGAGCTGCAGGGAAGGGTCTTGTGGCTGATTGCGTCTCTGCTTATTCCCTAAGTCAGGTTTCCAGGTGTGAGATTATTGGGTCAGAGAGCCATAGTCCTTTTGTAGGTCCTTGACATGTGCACAAGTTGCTTTACAGGTATAAACTCCATCAGCACAGGAATGCCCTACTCATTGTGCTCCTATCATTCTATATTACTTTCTTTTAGAGTTTTGCTAATTTGATTGGTGTTGGGGATGGAGAAAGAAGATAGGAAAAATACCATCTGTATCTTACTATTTTGATTTTCATAAGATAGTTTTTTTAAAAAGTTTACTGTACACTTTATACTTTTATGTTGTTAAGCCATTTATCTCTTAGAATTAGTGTTTATTAGTATTTTTCAGGAGTCCTTTAACTATTAAAAAATTAATCTTTGTCACAGTATTTCTTGCAAACAGGTTTTCTAGTTACTTGTATTTTACTGTTTTTAAGCTTATTATTATTTTTTAATGTGCAAACATTCTAAACATTTCCACAGTAAAGTCTGTCTTTGTCTCTATGGCTTCTGCTGTTGTGCTTATGAAACTTCCTCATATGTAGGTCAGTTAGGTAATAAATATGCACTCTTATTTTCTTCTTGAATTTTTATGATTTGAAGACTTGCATTTTAACTCTTTGTTCTGTCTCAGCTATATTAGTAAGTGGTATAGCAAGTATGGATTCTTGGATAATAAAATCCCTAATGTCACACCTGTCACATAAACTAAGTAAATGAAGGAACAGAAAAAGAGCACTTTTCCTCCCAAAGGAAATAATTGTGGAGAAAATGAATGCTTTGTTTATTGGTATATAGTACCAGAAATTATAAAGAAAAGATGAAAAGCAAATGCAAATTAAAAGCTATTAAAAACCCACATCTGAGATTAAAGGAAAACATCATGGCAACAGTGATAGATCAACATCTCAGTAACTACATCATTTAGAATAAATCTAATGTCCACTGAAGAAAAAAGCTAAAGGAAAGGAAACAGCACAACAATAAACTAAGGTCAGAACATGCCCGGCTTTTCTAGAAGAGAGAAAAGTGCAAATGGAATAATTGTAAAGTCCACTTTAAGTTAATTAAATGATCAAATGCAAGGAGAGATGGTAAGAGCCAGAGTTGACCCAGTTTGGGAAAGTGGTTTCATCCCATGTTTCAGTTCTCACGGAGGCCTTCCTGACATTAGTTTATGAGCCAGAGCAAGGCCTGCTATTTTCTCAGGGAAATTTTTCCTGAAAGAAAGTTTTGAAAAAAGACAAAAAAGTCCATATATTATAATATTTAGAGCATCACTTTGTATTCGATTAAAAAAATATAAGTGGTGAAAACCATAAACTGAGAAATGAGGAAATACATACAAATTCTTTTTCATGTAGTCCCTTCCCATTATTTTCCCTTGAAATGGTGTTTTTTTACCATTGGATTTCACTATTGAAATCACAGGTTCATATAATTTTATATATTTTGCAGTGCTAATTACAGTAGCAAAGAACTGAAACAACTTAGTTGCCGAGTAATAAGAAAATGGCATATTTTGTAGAGTATGTATGTATGGCCTTGTTGGAATGTTACTCAGCTCTCACAAGTAATCACTGAAGTTCCTATGGGTATAAGAAACAATGAAAACAGAAAACCAAACAGTGAGGAAAGACAGCTAAAATTATACATACCCAGTCCTTCCAACTATGTTAAAACTGTTTGCATATGATCCCAAATCAGATGAGGCCATAGGGAAATGCTGGTAAATGTAGTAGATGTGTATTTAGGTGAAAGTACTATAGCTGTGTTTTGGGGGGTGAGGGGAGAGGTTTTGTTCTTTTTTGTTGATTGATGATAAATTCAAAGAGCAGAATGAAAAGATGACTTGAGGAATGATTAAAAATAGGGTCAAGGATTGGAAGGACCATAGAGGACCTCATTAGTTTTGTTCTGTAAGTATTCAAAACCTAGTTCAGTGCTTTGCTGTTCCTATTGTCAGCTCTCAGTAATCTCAGGTAAAGATCCCAGAGAACTTAGGCTCCTCCACTCAGATGCTGTGTATTTGCCTCTGTTGTCAAGTCAGATGTCAGAGCCACTGAGGAAAGGCTAGTGAGTCAATTCCATGATTTAGTCAACCAGGATTTGTGGAATGTCCTCTGTACAGTGAATTAAGTCTAGTTCTTACCCTCATAAGTGTGTGTGTACAGTCATCACGACTTTTAAAAGTACAACTTTGTTCCTTGGCTGTCAGTGGGTGGGGTAGAGTGAAAAAAATGAGACCCGGGTTCAGTTTCTGGCTTTGCCATCATCCACTGCCTATTTGACCCTGTTTAAATGTCTTTTACTTATTTTACTTTCTTCATCTGTAAAATTGAACTAAAACAGTGATCCTTAAAATATGTTTGTTATGTGAATGCATTTAGACCAGCCGGCCAGAGTTGCTCAGCAGTTGAATGTCAATCTATGAACCAGGAGATTATGGTTTCATTCCAGTCAGGGCTCAATCCCAGGGGGTGTGCAGAAGGCATCCAATCAATGATTCATCCATGTTTCTACCTCTCTCCCTTTCCCTTCGTCTCTCTGAAACCAATAAAAACATTTAAAAAAAAAGAGAGAAACAACACAGTTTGAAAACTATTATAATTTTATTACCTGGCTTATTATAAATGAAGTCATTTAGCAGTAAGTAGTAATGGAGCTTGGCAGTAAGTAGATGCTCAGTAAAAGTTTGTGGAAGGAAAGGAGGAGGTGAGGATCTAGAGAATCAGACTGAAGGTCACAATATTACTAGTAGCCTTACTTAACTTTAGGTTATCTGGCATTCTGTATTATCTTAGGACTTCAAATTCAACCGCATATCAGTTACCACTTACAGGCAAGGATTGGAGCGGGCTCTGGGTGATGCAAAGATCAGCTGCCAACCAGTATTGCAGTATCATGGGTAGTAGAAGATTGAGACTAGGCAGTGAAAATCAGAACTGTCTGATGTGAGTTTAGAAAAAACAAGCAAGTAGTTCAAGGTAGTCCACTTCTGATAGAGGGAAGCATGAGGAAGGGCCTTCATGGGAAATGTTTAATCAAGGTGAGATTAAAGACTAAGCAGATTTAAGGATGCTGAGATGTATAGAAAGGACATGTTAAGGGGTGCCAGCATTATGTATAGGAGCATGGAGGTGAAATATGGGCCATGTGGAGGATAGAATGGCTTCCATCTGGAAATAGTCACATTTTATGTCTGTCACCTGAAGAAATTAATTAATTTTTGTATTTTTTCCAGCCCCCTCCAGCACAATCAATGGTTCAAGCATTGGAGTTACTCTATGCCCTGGGAGGTATGCCTATCTATTATTGCTAGTATATGTTCTCTGATCTGTTCATTAATATGTGATGCTAGGTTGTGTTCACTATAGGGTTCTTAGTATCTTCAGGAATGGCATTGGTTCTCCCCACATAAATAATCCTCTTAAGGATTCTTAAGCTTTATAGAAATAGGAAGGTGTGATTAATGGTACATGACGTCTACTCCTGACAATGAATTAATAAAGCATATCAGTACATCAAAAGCTATTCATAACCATCAGCAGAGCCAAGCCCACTCCTAAAGACATCCAGAAGATTTTATACCAGTATTTCAGGTGTCACCTCTCCAGACCTTTTTCTCTGTCCCTCCCCCAATCCTGAAGTCTATGGCTCAGCATTCCCGTGGAGATTTGAGTAGCATCCAGTCTGAATAAGGAAACACCATGATATGGGAGAATCTGTATTTTCTTGTTATTTGAAAATGTATATTTTCCTTAAGAGAGAAAATTGTCACCTAAATTCACCCCCTCAGGAAATACGTATTTTTTTCTGTGAACGTTGCCCCAAGTGAATATAATATCCATTTTGGTAATATGTTTCAGTGGAGGTTTTAGATTATTTTTTTGCTTTTAATATCTTTATTGAGGTGTAAGTTACCTATTTAAAATGTACAATTCAGTGGTTTTTAGTATATTCATAATGTTGTGCAACCTTGCCACAAGTTTAGAATATTTAGAACATTTTTATCACTACAGAAAGAAATCTGTACCCCTTAGCACTCACTCCTTATTCCCTTTCCCCTTCTCCTCCCAGCCTGGATCCCACTAACCTACTTTCTATGTCTATAGATTTACCTATTCTGGACATTTCATATAAATGGAATTATATAATATGTGGTCTTTTGTGATTGCCTTCTTTCATTTAGCATGTTTTCAGGATTCATCTATGTTGGAGCACCATATTAATACTTCATTTTTTTATTGCTGAATACTATTCCATTGTATGGATATACCATACATTATTCTTATCTACTCTTCAGTTGATGGATATTTGGGTTGTTTTTTTTTTGTGTGTGGCTAATATACATAATGCTATAAACATTCATATACAAGTTTTTGGTGGACATCTTACCAGCAGTGTATGGTAGTTTCCAATTTCTCCACAGAATAAAAAGTTGCTAATACTTGTTATTATCTGTCATTTGTATTTTAGCCATCCTAGTGGATAGGAAGTGGTATTTTGGGTTTGATTTGCATTTCCCTAATGATTAATGGTGTTGAGCATCTTTGTTGGCTACTTGTATATCTTCTTTGGAGAAATTTTTGCCCATGTTTAATTTTGGGGGATTGTCGTTTTATTCTTGAGTTGAAGGAGTTCTTTATATAGTATGGGTACATGTTTCTTCTCATGTCTGTGATTTGTAAATATTTCTCCCATTCTGTGGGTTGGCTTTTCACTTCTTTTTTTTTTCTTCCTTCTTAAATATAATTCCATTGATTTTTTTGAAGGATTTTAAAAATAATTTTAGTTCTGACATTTAGTGGGTATATGATCCATTTTGAGTTAATTATTTATAAGGGGTGAGGTAGGAGTCCATCTTCATTCATTATACTTATGATAGTTTCCTGTGAAGTAATAACCAGTTACTGATTTAAAGATCTTCAGTGATTTAAAAGGCCTTTAGTGGGTCTGCATCAAGGTAGCCCAGAATGAATGTGTGCTGGGATAGGTTTTCATCTCTTGTTCCCAAGCTTGTAATAGGATCTTGAAAGCAAGGTTTCCTGGATTATCTGTAATGGGGATGGGAGAACATTGAATGCATAGAAGCTTTTCATTTGCACTAATTGTCCTTCAATCAGCCTGACATTTAAAGTATTTTCTATTTCTCCACTGCTCTAAATTAACTGGAAAAGATAGAGAGAAACACCCAACTTAATTTAGTTTCAAGCTAAATTAATCACCTTTAAAGAAGCATTTGTTTTAATGCTACATCTGGGGAATAGTCTAAACAATAGTAAAACAATAGTCTACGTTGTGGGTATTCAGTTTCTGATCTTGGCCAGTGGTAAAGAGGCAAGGAGGGATGTAGAGAATTGAAGGAGTCTGCCTGCCGGTTCAGTAGACTGCCCAGGAAGCAGCTGGGTAAACAGCTCTGGTGTTGGCACCAAAGAGAAACCTGGGCAGGTGTTTAGATTCATAATCACAGCCTGTAATTGCTCGCATATTAAGAAAAGAATGGAGGGCATTGAATGTTATCTGGGACATCTACCATGGGACATGGAAGAAGATCCAGAGGTGACAGGGAGCCGCAGGAGAAGTGGCAGAGAAGAAAGGGGGAAGAAGGGTACTGGGAGCTGGGGAAGGGAGTTTCTAAGGAGTTCTGGTCTACAGGGTCAGAGGCTGCTGCAGACCCTCCGGAAGTGCCCTTTGTATTTCGCACTGTGTGGTGGTTGGGCCCTTGGAAAGAACAGTCTGTAGAGAATATGGGACCAGCATGAGACTGCTGTGGGCAAGGAGAGAGTGGGAGCAAGAGGAGGCTGCAGGGCCATTTCCTTATAATGAAGTCCTTAAAAAGTAGTCATGAGAAGTATCAGTTTTTTAAATTAAATATTGAAGAGCTCAAAGCAGATCTTTTCTTCTTATAATGTAATGGTGCTCAGGTGTCAGATTGAATGTGGTAGTGCATGATTCATCCTTTGGATACTTTTTTCAGCATAGTCATCATCTTTTATTCTTCAACAACTGTATGTCTTTCAACACCACGGTACATGCCTTCTGATGGTTCTCATGCAGGTCTGGACAAAGACTGTCGACTAACTGAACCGCTTGGCATGAGAATAGCAGAGTTTCCTTTGAATCCCATGTTTGCAAAAATGCTGCTTGAATCAGGTGGGTGGAGACCAACAGTTCTCATTGATTTTGTCTGTCAGAGGAGTTATTTTCCTGAATTCTGTGCACTCTGGGAAAGAGGGTTCAATATGCGTAGGGGAGTGAAAGAGCTATTGATTAACACTCTTGGCTTTGGGGCTAACTTGTGATTCAGTGTCAGTCTTTATTAATGCAGTAGGCACTTCAGTTTGTTTCTCATGAGCCTAGCACGAACACCTTTAGATTTTTTTGCTTAAACAGGGACGTTATTGTGGTAAAAAATACATAACAAAATTTACAATTTCAGCCATTTTGTAAGTGTATAGTTCTGTGGGGCATTAAGTACATTCACATTGTTGTTGAACCATCACCACTATTAATTTCCAGAACTTTTTAATATTTCCAAAATGAAACCCTATTACCTACTAGATACTAACTCCCCTTTCTTTCCTCCTCCCCAGACCTTGCAATCACAATTCAACTTCTTGTCTCTGAATTTAGAAACCTCATATAAGTAGAATCATTGTTCTTTTGTGGCTGACATTTTTCACTTGGTATGTCTTCAAGGTTCATCCATATTGTAGCACATGTCAAAATGTCCCTCCTTTTTAAGGCGGAATAATATTCCATTGTATGTATAGATCACATTTCCTTTGCCCATTCATCTATTGATGGACACTTAGGGAGCTTCCACCTTTGTTATTGTGAAGAGTGCTGGAAACACGGGTGTACAGATATCTGCTCAAGTCCCTGCTTTCACTTATTTTGGGTATATATTTAGAGTGGAATTGCTGGGTTATCTAATAATTCTATATTTAAGTTTTTGAGGAATTACCATACCATTTTTCACAGCAGCTACACCATTTCATTTCCCCCCCACTAATGCATCAAGGTTCCAACTTCTCTGACATCTTTAGACTTCTGTGAAGATAAAAATTAAAGGATAAAAGTGTATGATCTAAAGATCTTCTCATACTTAGAAACCAAAATCACCTAGAGAGCATAGTTTTCTTGGCCTGGGAAAGTAAATACATGTTTTCTTAATTTTATCTAATTTTTACATTAATTGGCAATCTACTAAGTTATATGTCAAACTAAGCATGATGAAAGTTAACTATAATTGTCATGACCTTAGACTTATATTTAGCAACAGGTTTCTAAGTTTGGAGTTGGGGAGTGGTCCACTCATGAGGCAGGAATCTGGGGGGCAGTGGGACAGGCAGTGCAGTTTGCTCTGTCTATGACCTGGAGGGCTGATTGCTGCAGACTCTGGTCCCAGGTGCCAGCAACAGTAGCTGCAGCCCACAGAGTGCTTTCCTGGCCCAGTTTTCCAAGTGCTAGAGCCTTACTGACAGGCCACCTCAGAGAAGGTCCAGAAGCAGAGAAACAGCAGAAGAGACACAACCACGTATTCCTTGTCCCCTTCCTCTCTCAGGCTTTCTGCCAGAATTCTAGGTGTCCCCATAAGAGAGTTGGGAGCAGGTGTAGAGCTGACCTGACCTCAGTGGTGGGGCCAGTCCTGCTCCCCATGGAGTATAACACTGGCCATGTTATAGCTGCAGAGTTAATGACCAGCTCCTTTCTGAGTCCTTCCAGGCCTCCAGGCATCAGGCCAGGTGTAGGACATTCCATTTGGCAGGGTGAAGCGCTTATGAATTATAAACTTCAAAAATCAAGCTATATACGGATATATCATCTTAGTTTGCAGTATGGTGCAAGGAAAACATCAGAAAATGTCTTTCATTTCTTGTTGACACATTGCATGTTTGAAACCAAAGGTGTTTTGTGTTTTATAGGAAATTTTGGCTGTTCTCAGGAAATTCTCAGCATTGCAGCCATGATGCAGATCCAGAATATCTTTGTGGTCCCCTCCAACCAGAAGTCTCAGGCAGTAAGTCCAGTGTTCTTTCTAAGCTGTTCATACAAGTCTCTTTCAATTTGGGCTTTCCTTATTAAAACGACTAGGAACTGCTGACAGCTGAGCTGTGCAGATCCCAGTTTGCATTTGAGTGTTTGCTGTGTGCCTGACATGCGCCAGACATTTTCTGTGCATCCTTTCATTTTATCTTCACCGTAAACCACGAGGTAGATGCTATTATAATCATTTTTAGAGATGGAGCCACAGGAAGGTTAGTTGACTCACTCATGGTTGCACAGCCAGGGTGGAATTGCCTTTCACAGTCTAGAGCCGTAAGTCTTAACCATTGTCCTACTGACCTTCCTGTAAGGAAACTTGTCCTTTAGGCTGTTCTGGGAGCAAATGAGTGGGCACATTAGTGATGTAAGGAGTCAGTGCCCAGGCACAGCAGAATGATTCTGGTCATGTTGGAAACAAGCCATGGAAATGACAAGGCCCTGCCTGAGGCCCAGGCACCATTGACTGAAAGCATGAATGTTGGAAAGACTATGAAGGAAAGTTATGATACTGAAGCGTGCCATGCAGATGAGGCTTATGATGGAGGCAATTCAGTGATGAGTTCAAAGTTGGCTGCTGTTGGAAGAGTCAGAGAAGCGGCAGCCTTCTGCATGGAGAGGCTGCTTTTGGATGTGTAGTTGGGAGGAGAGACCTTTCTAATGGATTCTTGTCCTCTTCCCTGACAGTCATATAACCATAGATTACAAAGATTTTCTTCCTCCATGCTCAGGTGGTTTTGTCTGTTTTCTCCATTTTCTGTCTGTTACCCTTTTTTTTTTTTATTAAATATATTTTGATTTTTTTACAGAGAGAAAGGGAGAGAGAAAGTCAGAAACATCGATGAGAGAGAGACACCGATCAGCCGCCTCCTGCACGCCCCACTGTTGAGATGTGCCCGCAAGCAAGGTACATGCCCCCAACCGGAATCAAACCCGGGACCCTTCAGTCCGCAAGCCGACGCTCTATCCACTGAGCCAAACCGGTCTCGGCCTGTTACCCTTTTTAACAATCCTACCTCAGGATAGGCAAACTCATTTTCAAGATGAGGAAACAGAAGTTCTGATCAATCTGTCTAAAATTACAACATATTTTCCCTCCCCTTTACATCCCATCCCCTGCTTTATCTTTTCCCTCTATAATACTTCTTACCACCTAGTATACAAAATATTTTGCTTATTTATCTTGTTTATTATATTTTTCTCACCACCATATTATTCCCTGTTATATGCCAAATTCATAGCACGGTGCATAGCCTATAGTAGGTGCTCAGTAAATATCTGTTATTGAATGAATGGAAGGAAGAAGGAAGATTAATTATGTGGTGTGGTATTTGATGCAAGATAAAATTCTGAAGTGACTAAGTATGAGTGTACTTGTATTTATATTGTATATGCTGCTCCTTGAATCCTTGGGAGCAGATGGCATTGCCCAGGATGTTACAGAAGGAAAGATTTAGGAATGGGGTCCAAGCAGTAGCCTAGGAACATGAGTGTCTACCATGTGCCAGACAGTTGGCCCCTGCCCTCCCGGAGCTTACATTCCATTAGGGGCTGGGAGGAGTTCTGAAAGAGAGATTGCCTGCATAGAGGAGGAGAGAGACAAGAGCACTAGCATTTATCTAATAACTGTACTAGGTACTTCATAGTGAATTATCTCAATTCCACAGCAAGCTTGGTAGACAGGCTTTATATCTTGATTTTACAGATAAGGAAATTAAGGCCAAGAAAGGTTAGGTAACCAATCTGAGGTCTTTCAGGAAATGACGGGGCTAGAATGGTGCAAACCAGGTCCTTCTGGCTCTACAAGCCAGGAGCCATTCATTGTATGTTACCTCCCAGTGTGAGAGGCTCACAGGCGTCAACTTCTAAATGTTTTTTCTTTCCAGATTCGAGTGCACCGGAAATTTGCTGTGGAGGAAGGTGACCATCTCACTATGCTCAACGTGTACGAGGCGTTTATCAAAGTAAGCACAGCTACTGCTTGAAAGGCCCCCTCCACACCCCTGTTCACTCTGGAGCCAGGAGCCCAGAAGTTCGGTTCATAAAGGAATGGCCAAGAGGCCTCTTCGCTTTCCTGTTAGATGTGGCCAGTACTTCTAACCTGGGGGTTGGCCCGTGCCTGAGATTGTGATCGGTTTTGTGAAAGAATACAGGAATCTTGCTCCTTTCTGCCTAGAGGCGAAGCCTATAGCAGCAGGCTGCTAGCTTGGCCCTCCTCGCCCGCCCCTCTCCCCTCACTCTGTCTCTCACCACCCAGTGTGGCTGCACAACACTGCCAGCATTCAAATAGGAACTTCTGTGACATTTCCTGTAAATAAGTGAGGCTAGGTGTACTTGTAGGTTTAGTTGATTCTTCAGAGCTGTTTTTGTGAGTTCGAGACTGCACACAGCTACCTCTCCTCAGCAGCAGACAAGCTTTGAGAAGACACTTATGTGAGGATCCATGTATATTCATGTACCCTACCTGTATTTAGCATTAGGTGATGTTTATTTTTATCGTTCTTAATATCCTGTAGAAGTAGGTAAATAATATAGCTTAAAGTTATCACCAAAAATTACTAAAAAAGAGAGATCTCAAGGCAATGAAAATAGAAATCTCTCATATAAAGGAAAGGATGGATGTAGGGGAAGGGAGGATGAGATATTTCAGATTTTCAGTATCTTGCATTCATTTTTTAAATACTTTTTTTAAAAATAAATCTTTATTGTTCAGATTATTACAATTGTTCCTCTTTTTTCCCCCCCTAGCTCCCCTCCACCCGGCTCCCACCCCACCCTCTGCCCTTACCTCCCCACATTGTCCTCATCCATAGGTGTACGATTTTTGTCCAGTCTCTCCCTGTACCCGCGCCCCCACCTCTTTCCCCTTGAGACTTATCAGTCAACTCCCTTTCTATGCCCCTGATTCTATTGTATTCACCATTTTTTTTAAATAATTTTTTTTAGCAGAGGAGGAACACTAATTTTTTGTGTTATCAGAGATATCTGAAGGGAGATTATTCAGTTTTCAGAAAAAAAAAACACAACCAGATCTCTTACTGAGATTATTAATCATGGTTAAATCAGTTCAAATTTGTTTATATATGCACAGTATATCATCCCCAACCTAAAGCTCCCCCTGCCAGTGGAATGAAAGTACAGGTCTGTGTTATTCTGTGGTTGCTTTCTGGGAAATCATCTGTGTTTTCATTTTCTTATTTAAAATGCTTTCTTCCCTGGCTTATACTCTTAATTTCTGAGGTACATTCCCACAGCAGTAATTGATCTAAGACATAATGATAATTCTTTAGAATGTAGAACAGAATTAAGTTCTGTTGATAGAAAAATTGTACTTTCAGGATAATTAGTAGTAATTTGGAAATTATTTCTGAATTGGCAAGTGTCATATTGCTTGCCTGCAGTCCAATAAAGTGATAAATTTAAGCACTGCCAACAAAGAAAGGAACATTGATTTACAAAGAACCGCAGGGAACTGATTCTGTTGGGTAGTTTGCCACTTATGTAGGAAGGTATTTAAGATTGTCATTAAGATTGACAACTCTGCTTGTCATTAAGTTCTCATTTGCCCTTTATGCAGAGAGTGAGATCAAAGAGCAGTTAGATGGTCGTTTGCCAGCATCTCGCTCAACATCTGGCCCAAAAAAGGACCAGTTAACGGTCTGAAGATCTTGTGCTATTGAGTGAGCAAATGAGGATTTTTACAGTCTAGTTGTGGTCAAGAACCTGTCTGGTTTCCTCACTCTCCCCCCTTCTGGATTATTCTGTAGCACAACAAGAACTCTCAATGGTGTCAGGAACATTTCCTGAATTACAAGGGTCTTGTCAGAGCTGCGACAGTAAGAGAACAGTTGAAAAAGCTTCTTGTCAAGTTTCAAGTGCCCAAGATATCGAGTGAAGGTAAGAATTAGCTGCCACTGCTGGTGATGTGAGTACACCTAGCCTTTCTTTGCTCGGTGTAGCTGCACTGTTAGGGTTCTCATGCTGGGGTGTGGTATGAGGCACAGTGTGTTCTGGACCTGTGTCAATGAAAAGCTGTGTGTAAAGTAGCATATTTTTTCTAAGAAGGTTCATTTTTATGTCCGAGGGTTATTGCTAAAAAATTTTCATAAACCTTGAGAACAGTTAAGAATCATTAACCTTCAGATCATTGCACATAGATAGTTAATTTTCCCAGGGAGGCTTTGTAAGAAAAACTACTTTTAAGTGGACAGTATTTATGGCTATGACATATAAGTTACATTTTACTTTCAAATACAGATATTTTTAAAGCAAGTGCTGTATGTTTAACGTGGTCCGTCACCAGGGTAAAACGGAAGTGCTGTGTAAGCCACAATCTCTGGCCTCTGAAGTGGGGACACACTAGGTTGGTTACCTTACACTGTGACAGAGGTCCTCCCGTTCTCTCATTCTCCCACTCTGCGAGATGTGGGAATTATTACGAACACTTTATATGACAGATGAGATGTTAAGTCCTGGGGAGAAGTTAAGTTCAGAATGACACAATTGGTTACAGCAGGGGAGGTCTGTGTGTGGCTCAGAACCTACACTTCTGAGGAAGTGACACATTTACTCCTCCATTCAGCAGTTGTCTTTTGAATACCTATAGTGTGCCAGGCCCTCTGGGGGTGTACTCTCAGCACCCTTAGTACTTTCCTGTGATGGGCCAGGCAATGTCCAGAGTGTCTTCATATATTAATTCGTTTAATGCTCACAACAATCCAGGTGTTACTTCCATTTTATGGATGAGAAAAATGAGGCCAGTAGGCAGCGAGTAACTTGGGGGTTGAGTGCCTGTCACCTAGCAGAGAGGTTGCAGTCTGTGTTTCTTAACCTATTTTTCATTATCAACCCCTCTCCCCAGGAGAAAGTTACACCCTTCCTAATGAGAGAAATTAAACACTAAGGAATAAGATTTTGTAGCGAAGGATGGAACTTTCAGGGCCTTAAGTACTGTAATATCCAAGATCTCCTCCCACTTGCTCCCCAAGAACCATTTTTTCATCCCTTTTGTTCTACATGGAAATTTCTCATGACCAGTTGGAAACAAGGGATTGCTTCTTGGGTCAGATTGTGGTTAGAGGAATAAATTTCAGATTCATCAATTCTGTGCTAAAAAGAAGAGGTACCTTTTTGTCAAACATTGCTGGTAAAAGTGTAGTGAAACTGATATTCTCATACATTGTTGATGATTTTGTAAGTTATACTACCTTTTGGGTACTTATTTATCAACAAACTGTATTTCATTGAATCTAAATGCTATCATGAATAAGGCATGCTATTATTTTATGTGCCACTAAAAAGAGTGAGTCTTAGAATTGATGAAATATGGTATGTCATTAGACACATAAATGACACTGCACAAAAATTTTGAATGTATCCTTTGGGAATCATCTAATAAATGGGAGGTCTTTATCCTTGGAGTATGTTTACTGTAGCAATACAAACACCCATTAAAATGGAACACTTGAAAATTGTGAAGAATTACACACTATAGCTTATAACCACAGAAATAATGTAGTGTGAGTGTCCCAGTTTGTGTCTTGTGGGAGAAACATTCCCACAAGTTGCTCTCCTGCAAGGGAGTTCCTGAGTCACTGGCCAGCCAGTGGAGTGCTCTCTTAAGTTCTGGTGCCCGGCCTTGGTCTGGCATCTGTGGCCCAGGAGGGTTTGGGTCCCAAGTTAAAGGCACAGCATAGTTCAGCATGTTTCCCTCAGCAGCCAATTGCAGGTTTCAAGGTGGCTTGCAGCAGCCTGGGGTGGGGCCTTGCCGCACAGGCCCGAGCGCACAGAATATACAGAGGCAAGGGTCTCATCCATCACTCTGTTGGCTACTTTGTGTAGGTGATCCAGATCCGGTTCTGAAGTGCATCGTTTCGGGATTCTTTGCCAATGCAGCGAGATTTCATTCTACCGGAGCTTATAGGTAATGTGATACTTTATGAAGTCATTTATTAAAGGAGAAATCTTAAAAATGTTCAAAACACATAGAAAGCTGATGTACAGAAAAAGGAGAGAAATTAAAGAATTTTCCCTTATTAATATCGTGCCTCTATCCAAAGGTGATTTGAAGTTAGCTATATAGCTTTAAGCAAAGTCTCTTAACTTTATGGAAATGATTCTCAAATATTCAGTCCATCCACATGTTGTAGAAGGATGACAGTTTACAAGTCAGGAGGCTAGTCACATTTCTATTCCAATAGTAGAATACTAGGACTAGAAGGAACCATCGAAGATGCTCTTGGCTAGAGGAGTTACTTTTGTCACTGGGTAGCCCAGATAATTTTAGAGAATTACAGGATTGAAGCACCACCCACCCCAGTGCATTGTGGCCACATTGGGGTCTTTGGATGTTGGCCAGTGTTTCTTCATGTGCTGGACCTGCTATCCCACTACAGACTGCAGCCTCTTGCTTCCAGTTCCATTTTATAGGCAAAGAACATCACTGGAGGTTAATGCCCACCTAACAGCCTTTAATATATTAAGATATAGTAAAAGCTAATGTGTAGCTTAACTTTCTTTTCTCCAAACTAAGTCATTCCACTTTGAATTGTTCCTTTAGTCTGTCTTTTCTCTCAGCTCATTTTAGTCTCATAACTTCACGGTAGCCCATTTAAAGTTCAGCGATCATAATAGTCTGTTACTTAATAAGAGGGCAGTCAAAGGCTTTCTCCCCAGCTCTTCTTTGGGTTCTCTTCATATATTCATTTGTCTTTAGCTTTTTCCCCTCAGAAGACATTTCATTCCTGTTACCTTGAGGTCAGCTGTGATGCCCTGGACACTGGGCTTTATTAACAAGTCCAGGGCCGCATTGCCCCTCCCACCTCCCCCTTTTTTTTGGAAACCAGGTCTCCATTTAGCATTTGTTTGAACCTAAGTATAGCACATTATATCGATCTCTGCTGTGTTCTTTTTGCCACTCCAGGCCAAGTAGTCTAGCCTATCAGTGTCATGATTCTTTGTCCATCACAAGGAGCTCCCCTCCCAACACTGAGCTGTCCATGTTGGAGGCTACACTGAGAGGCCTATGATCCCCTCCAATGAGCACCGTTACTTCGTTGTCACCTCTATTGCCCCATTCTCCGCAGCAGTACTAATTAGCAATTTCTAGTAGCATTTAAAAAAATGCTCCAGTGTCCTCAAAAATATGGTTACATAGGAGGAGGCTTCACAGTCCGTGAGTCCCTTTGCGATGAAGTTCAGTGTCGGTCAGCTCAGACTACCGGTTAGGACAG
The DNA here is from genome assembly GCA_011751065.1 of Lasiurus cinereus. Classification (NCBI taxonomy): domain Eukaryota; kingdom Metazoa; phylum Chordata; class Mammalia; order Chiroptera; family Vespertilionidae; genus Lasiurus; species Lasiurus cinereus. The sequence goes on along the minus strand of JAAGEH010000480.1, from coordinate 45,540,245 downwards.
CCAGGACCCCACGTGCTGGAGGGGAGCTCGGTCATGGCGCTCGAAATACTTGCCTGACACACTTCCCTGGCACCCACAGAAACTCTGTAATTATGGTTCGAGCAGTGACATCCTAATCTATGAATGTGTGAATGCTCCCTTGTGATCTGATCTTATTGATAGTTGGGTGCTAAGTTTTTTTTTTTAATTGAGTCAAATCTGAGTTGGAATTTGACATATTTTCTCAGCAAAATGGATACTTCAATATTGAGCTTTCTTATTATTATCTCCCCCATAGTCTTTAGTTTATGTTTAATAGAAATAATAATTTATATTATTTGTTTCCAAGGAAATGATGTTGAAAGAGAACCTACAAATGACAAACATAAGCATTGGCAGAGCCATATATATGTTCCTGAAGCTTTTTTTGAATGTCCATGTGTTGCTTTTCTTTTCTTCCCTTGTTTGCATGATTTATTCTTGACTTCTGGGGTGGCAGTGGGGGAGAGGCCTTTGAAGGGCACAAGAGAAGATGGAAAGTTTTGTTCCTGTGAGGTACAATCCGCATGCATTTTTAATAATATTAAATGTGTCTCTCGGAGAGTCTCACTATAAGTATTTATAATGTACTTCAGATAACATCCTTCTGTTTTACAAGGACCATCCGTGATGATCATGAACTACACATCCACCCTGCGTCAGTCCTCTATGCAGAGAAGCCCCCTCGCTGGTAAGCCACCCTCCTGCTTCTTAGCCTTGTAATGTGTCGAAGGAGAGGCCCAGTTCTGTTTGTCTCTGGGCCCCTATTGCCTGGCACAGGGCCTGGGACAGGCGCCCAGGACACTTTGCTATTGACTTTATTATACTGGATCATTTATAGAATTTCTGCTCTTATCAGAGAGCCCCTTAAGCAAATGGTGATGATCCTGTACTCACTCATCCATTCAGCAAACATACTAACCCCTGCATTGAGCACGGCTGTGTGGAGATGGTCAGGTCCAGGTAAATTTATAGATAAACACCACAGATTTCAGTATCTTAGGAGAAGGACTTTAATAGAGGGGTGTATCAAGAGTTGAGATTGGCACCTCAGGACCTAAGTCTCATCTGTGAAATGGGCACTCTTATTCTCAGTGCATTTGTGAATGTAGTGCCTGGCACACAGAATACATACCTAGTAAAGGTGACCAGTTCTAAAGCTGATTTTTGACTCTCGTCAGAAGATATAGAAAATTAGTTTATGTTTCTTTCTTGTTTCAGGGTTATCTACAATGAAGTTATACAAACCTCCAAGTATTATATGAGAGATGTCACTGCTATTGAATCTGCTTGGCTGTTGGAGCTGGCTCCACACTTTTATCAACAAGGAACGGTAGGAATGAACAGAGTCTGTCCCCCAAAACTGCCTGTTAACCTGCCTCTTCATTTTTTTAAACACACACTTACTCCCCAGTTGACTGCCGGAAATTCCCCCGAATAGCACGTAAGGTGAAATAGCCATTATCATATCCTCTGACCACTCTGGGTAAAAGTATTTGCTTATAGTTTAATTTCACTGAGGCTTGATTTTAATCTTTCATAGGACTGGTCTAAAGTAGCTATTCTTCCATAACATGATGACCTTTTTGCTGTCTTAACTGAATGCCTGGGGTATTTAATGAGGTCTTTGCACTCTGGTCAGAACTCCAGGGTCTTCACACTGTACAGACCTCCAGACTTTCCCAGTCAGCTCACAACTCCCCAACCGCTTTTGTTGGCCAGCCTTATCGAATCTTGGCTTGCACATGTGCAGCTTAGTGCTCAGCCAGAGACTGAAGGGTGGCCCCAGGGAGATTTCTGGAGCTACTCCTTCCTGTGAATTCCAGCTGTCTCAGTCTTCCTGAACTCTTCTGACCTGTTTGCTCGGATCACATACTGCTCTCTGTTTAGGATATACTTCTGTGTGCCAAGGCTTGCAGAGCTAGGCAGAGACCTGGGATGAATATTGAGCTTACCTTGAGTTTCTTCCTCCTGTAGGATTGTAGCCCTACTGCTATCTGTTGCCAAAACATTTGCATCAGATATTTTATCTGGTTTTTACCATCATTTACCTCAGAGGGGAGATCTGAGGGTTTTCAACCCTTGACTGGTACATTTTAAAATAGTGAGATTTCACATTACATATAGATTTTAGGTTCCTTTTTAAAAAATCTTTATTGTTGAAAGTATTACATATGTCCCCTTTTTCCCTCATTTGCCTCTCTGAGCCTGCCCCCAGCTCCTCAACCAGGCCTTCACCCCCTTATTGTCTGTGTCCATGGAGAGATGCAAATCAAAATGAGGTGCCACCTCAGGTTTCTCTTGAAAGAAGTGTAAGTATCTGCTTACATGGAGCTTGAGTTTCTGCATGACACAACACCAGGGCTGAAGAAGGACGGCCTGTATGAAGGTCCCTCCAGGCGTCCTAGCACAGCCCTGGTTTCCCTGGTTCAGCTCCTGGGAACATCTGATGTGTGACCTGTAAATGGAAGAATCTCATCCATTTCTCTTGCAATATAAAAGGCAATTATCTTTTTAACATTTTTTTACAATATTTAAATCTTACCCAATCAAACAAAAAACATTTTTAAGCATTTTCTCATAATGAGACCAGGTGCAGGGACTGATAACAGTGCAGACTGTGTTGTTTCTAAATGTTGGGCTGACAAAATAGGATAAACTAAAGTGAAAGAAAGTATTTTCCAAGAGAAGTGATTAGAAAGGCAAAGAAGTTGGGAAGAATGGCCAGCTGTACACATGCTTGTTAAAGGAACGAGGTGCAAGCAGTTAGAGGAGAACCCTAAAGAGGCCGAGGCTCTTGCTGAACAGAATTACCTAGAAGCTGAGTCATTTTCCCTTCTCAGCTCAAAGATACAGTTTCTTTAAGTGAAACCCACAACGTTGAAGAGCAAATAGCCCCAGAAGTTTGAAGAAAATGACAACACAAATTTCTGCATTTGTCTCTTCACTCCAGATGCCTGCTTTTCATCTCGGCAGCTCTACTCTGATCATTGTGTGATCAATTATTTTTAGAGCGGCCGGGGCCTTTTGAAATCGCCTGGTTCACCAACCTTATTGTACAGGCAAGGCCCCCAAATTCCCCAAGAACCGCAGCCCCTCCTTACTAGACAGTCCAAAGGTACCGCTATTAACTTTCAGTCCAGAATGAATTGCTTTATCCAAGAGCCCCGCAGACCTCCAGTGGTGCCCATGGCTGGTAGATGCGCCTGTTGAACATAGTGTAGTGCCTCGTGACATGCCCGGCTCTGTTCCTGGCACCTTAGGTGACTTTCCATTACCGATGATTTTCAGTGTGACTCTCACCCTGTAAAGAGGCTGAAATGGCCCCGAGTCGGCTTTGTTTAGACTCAACATTCTTCCCAGAAATGAGCACCAAATATGGTCCACAGGCACGGTGATGTCATCTCCCATTCCGAAGCTCAGGCTGTGGAGTTCTAACGTTAGTTGTGGGGGTCACATCAAGTGCAGTGAGATCATTGAGAAAAATTCCACAAGACCTAGAGCCAGGGATAAAAACAGGGTGGCCTGTTCCGAGATTTGCCTTTCAGTCCTTACCTCCCCCCGCCTTTTTTTTTTCCTGATTCTTAGAAATAGCTTGGAGTCTGGGGAAAACCTCTAAACCAGCACCTTTGCAAGAGCCTCCACCGGTCCTTTCTTGGGCATCAGCAGTTAGAAATCTACACGTGTGTCCTGTCCACACAGCCCTCTATCGTGCTCGCTGCTGTGCTGTCTTCAGCACCCAGTGTTCTCCAAGGCCGCAGTTCTCTGCTGGCCACGGGGATCGCTGTCTCGAGTCAGTGGATGTGCTGGGAAACGGGGTTCAGGCACTGAGTAGCGGGGGATGACAGGCTGGCACTGTTGGCAGTCAGGGCTGCAATTCCTCCAGTGAAGATCTCGCCTCACCGTGTGTTAGGGTAACATGCCTTAGTTATCTCTTGGTTGTTTCTTTATGATTAATGGGGGTACCAGAGATACCTCAGTTGGTGAACTGAAGTTATTTAAAACTTACGTTTCTAGCACTTTAGGCTTTACCTTGGAACAGCGATTTTTAACTGGTGTGCTGCAAGAATTTTAAAAACACACAATACCTGCCCCAGCTCCAGCCGGTTTGGCTCAGTGGATAGAGTGTCGGCTTGTAAAGGTCCCAGATTCAATTCTGATCACAGTCACATGCCCGGGTTACAGGCTCGATCCCCAGTAGAGGGCGTGTAGGAAGCAGCCAATCAATGATTCTCTATCATCATTGATGTTTCTATCTCTCCCTCTTTTTTCTTCTCTGAAATCAACAAAAATATATTTAAAAACAAACAACAAAAACACACAATACCTGACTAGTCAGGTGCACTGATCGCTTTTCCCTTAGAATGTCAAATAAAAAATGAGCAGCCAACACAACAATAGCTGTCTGGTGTTAATGAATCAAAATTATACCTATATTTTTGTCAGATTAGCAAAAATTATATAATTTTTTGGTATGCTGCAGAATTTCAGAGACGCAAAAGTACCAAGTATGAGATGCAAAAAGTTGAAAACTGCTGCCTTAGAAAGTAAAGAATGTTATCTCCGTCAGTCCTTTTATCTGATGCCTTGGTTATAATGTTATGCTTTCTATGTTACTTATGCTAGTAGAGAGCAACATTTCTGTGGAAAAACCTGTCACTAGGAGGTACCCTTTTCCTGGGGCCTGGACCTGGATCACAGGTGCCTGCATCTGAGACACTCGGTAAAATGATGCGTCTCCTTGTTCCTGTTCCTAGGGAGAGGATACCTTTCCCTGAGCATTCTTAAGGAATTCATGGAAACGAGGTGACATCCAGCCTGAGCCAGTCCCCTTGGCACAGGTGTTTGGCTGCAGTGCTGTCCTGAGGGCTGGGCAGAGGGAGACCGAGTCTCACTGACAGCCTCCGCACAGCCTGTGTGCCCAGGTTGAGCCCTGGTGGGCTGGGCCTCGGGCTGTGTGCTTACTGCAGGCGTTCTGTCTTGCTCACTGGTGCTTTTCTCCTGAAGACGCCTGAGAGGCACGGCACTAACCAAGGTGTGACCCGGATGGAAGCTCTGATTTGGCTATTTCTGTGGGACTGGTGTTGAAGTCTGGTTTCTTTGTCTAACCAGCCCCACTTACGAGATTCTCTTTTCTCTTGCAGCACCTGTCCCTAAAAGCCAAAAGGGCCAAGGTCCAAGACCAGTGAGCAGAACTGGGCTGCTTGGGGCCCGCTCCTCCATGCTGCTCCCCCGCTCCAGGCGCTGTGAGCTGTCCTTGGCTCCTGTGGACCTTCAGCGTCTCCGATGGGGACCGCTGCCCATTCCTTGGCCCCCTCTTCTGCTCCCCTCAGCATTGCATTCCTCGCTGGGATCCCAGAGGAGTTGTGCATGGGCAGGCACCCTGCTGTGCTGCACCCAGGCGGAGTGGGAGATGGCAGGGCTTTGCTCTTTGGTCAGTTGGCACCCTCACTGATCAAGCTTGCCACTTCCAATAGGCACACCATCCTGGCCCAGCTTAATGGGGACCGAGGAGGAAAGTGAGCCGCTGCCACTTGAGGCACCATGTCGAGTGCACAGAGGGTTAGCTGGGCTGGCTTTGCTCTCTCCTGGGGGCCACGGCTCTGTTGGCTAGTGAGGGCCGCTGCCAGGTGGGAATCTGTGTATCTCTAAGGGAGAGACCCTGGAAACACCGATTTCCACCAGAATCACTCAGGGCTCCCAGACCAAGCAGCTTCTGGTTCCCCCTTTCGCACACGTCCCTGTTTACCTATGGCCAGAAGACTCAAGGGTTGGTGATGACTTACAAGCACCGTTCTTTGTTAGCGAACGGTTTCTGTTTCAGAAGCGGGCTAGCTTTCTCCGCGTGTGATACCACGTCCCCTGCCAGCACCGAAGCACTCGTGAACATCCTTTAGCTCGGCCCCACCCCCACCCCCACCGGGGACCCTCTGCGGCAAGAGCTCCCAGCAGCGTAGAGGCTCGGCTTCTCTAGCTCAGGAACAGAACTTACGCACTTGTTTTTGTTCATTTGCCGGGTTCTTGTGAGAACGCGGGCGGCTCTTCCAGCAGGCACTGGTTTCACTGCTGCCCAGGCTTCTTTGCTGAGAGGTTGGCATTTCAACACGTGACCTGTCCAGATTTGGTCACCTTCCTGTTTCAATGACATTCAAGAATATGTAGTTTGAAAGTTTATTTTTGTACTGATCTTAGTATGTACGTGCCACTTTGGCACCAAACATGTATGCCATTTTATTTACATTTTATAAATGTGTTAATAATAGTGATGACCTGTTAATAATAGTAAACCTTTATACCTAAAGTAAATGTATTCCCTGCCACCCCGGTTGTCATGGTCTGTGATTTAAGAAGGTCCATTTCATTCTCCCAAGTGAGGTCCTGACATTAGCTAAGAAACCTGATGCCATGGCATGCAGTGGCTTTAGGGGTCAGGTAGACAAGGAAGCCCACCCAGCAAGGTCACATGACCACATGCCCTCAAGACCTCACTACAGCAAACCATGGAAAGTGGTTTAAATGAAGTCCCAGGGATTCTTGCCAGTGTTCCATTGGGGTCTTCCTGTAGAGAGGTTTGAAGTACTTACTGTAGAAAGTCTGAATTTAGGGCCATAGCTGGTCCTCATAAGCTTTTGTTGGGGTGGAAGGAGGAAAGTGTGCGGGATCCACACCCTCCGAGTGAGACCAGAAATCCAAAATGAGAGACCACGTTGGGGGGCGCAGCCTAGGGGAGCCCGCCGGCGCTGGCCGCCTCTACCTGTGGGTGTTTGGTCCTGAGCACATCTGCCTGCACCCACCTCTCAGAGCGTCACCCAGGGTAGGTGTCTGAGCTGTGTTACGCTGCAGTCCACGTGTGTAGAGAACTTGTCAAAGACGGAGACTGTCGGTATAAAGCCACAGTCTTCATGAGCATCTGAAGAACCACACACCTTGTCCAGGAGTGATGTCCCGGCCTGGCTGAGAGATGAGACAGTGGCCATCAGGGCCTGATCACCTAGCAACTCATAAGACTGTCCCCAAGTGGTTCCCAAAGAATTAGTCCCCTCAGGCTCGCATGGATTTTCAAAATCGTTAGTGGAATTTCTCCAATGCTGCAGTGTCTTCTCACGCTGCGGGAGAGGTGGAGGGGTGTCCACTGAGAGTGTGGTGGGCAGTGCAGTCCCGCAGGCTCAGAGACGGGAGATTTCTGTGCTTGTGGTTAATGTCCTGAGGTTCTTTCCCAGGGCTGGTCTCCCAAGAAATCCCCTGGGCCAGCCAGGCCTCCTGCTGGGGACAGGACTTGAAGACGTGAGGACATCAAGACCAGGGAGGAAGGTGAGGCAGCTGCTGGGAGGGCAGGAGGAGCATCAGATTTGAGTGACAGTTGACATCTGTTTTTGCACAGGTGGTGCCCTACCTCGTGCCTAGCTCTCATTCCAAACCCATTCTATTCCCCCAAATCCCTGTGATCAGTTTCCCCATCCCCATCACCAGTGGCTTCTGAGCCACCATGTTAGACTCGTGTGGCTGGAGCTTGGCAAGCGGCAGACCTGTCCTGCTCTGAGGCCTGGTCCAGTGGCTCCAGGACAGGCCTCATGGTCATGCTGACTTAGGGGCTTCAGCCCTGTGCCTCCCTCATCAATCCTGTGAAATGGCAGGAAAGCAGAGCTGGGAACGGGACAGGATGCCAGGGAGCTGCGTGAAGGGCAGGATGGTTGGAATTTGGCTCCAGGCAGGTCCTGGTGGTTTCTCTCGGCTTCCCAGTCAAAATGAGGAACTTGGATAATGAGCTTAAAATTATTCTTCCTAAAAGACCATCTAGTCTCTGGTTTGAAATGTTCTTTTAGAAAATGATGGTAGTTAAAAATGTTTTCTTAGAACAATAAAATAGTAACAGTCTTACATTAGTCTCCTAATTAAAAACCAACAAAAACAAAAACAAATACCGATTGATGAAATCCCCAAGTCTGGGAGCCACTGGGGTGGTGGGCTGAGCAGACGGGGGGCCAGCTGGCAGCACCGGCACCAAGCATCAGGGTCAGGGCCTTGGGAAAACGGGTCTGCCCTGCCAAGCACCTGGAATTCACGCGAGCGGGAGCAGCTGGGGGACTCTCTTTACATAATTGGAAGGATTCAAATGAGCAGGACTTGGCCCCTGAATCACTTACTGTTCTGTTAGACAAGACCGGGATTTCCACTCTCCAAGGACTCATCTGGACTTTTACTTGGCCTTCCAACTTGTGCTGAAGGGGGTGATGGAACTCAACTTCCTGTCAGCTTAATCTATTTTTGCTGTCATTGAAACTGGTCACAACATCGTTTGGGACACAGCGGGCCACTTTGTGGGAGGAGCTGGAGTCTACATGGCAGGCCTGGAGAGGGCTTGTCCCTGGGTCCTCAGTCATTGCTCCCGCTGACAAGATCACATGCTGCCGTGAATCACGGAGCTGGTACTTGGTGCACTGTTGGGTGGCACTGCACTTGTTTAAATGGCTGCCTCCTTGCCTGCCAAAGAGATTCCTGATGCAGCATTTGCCCCTGGCCCGGGTTCTGCTGAAGGCAAGGAGCAAGCACAGGAGGTGGGGAGGTCCAGAGGCAGTGGGTGTGGTGGGAAGGGCTCAGTGGTGATGCCCAGAGTCTTCATAGCCAGGCAGGGGTCCAGCACAGCTGCTGCCCCAGGGCCTGGACAGCGCCGCTGAATACAGGCCTGGCCCCAGTCTGATGGGCGATACCTGACATGATTCAAAGGCAGCACAGGCTCCTTCCTGCCCCTGGAACACTGCATCTGGAGCCTGCTGCAGTCTGCCGTCACTGGGGCTATTCTCTCTCCATTCCCACTTTCTTCGTTTTCTGTTTGGGAGTACAGTTGGGTTCACTTAGCATAGTTACTGTGTTCACTCTTAGCTCTTCTTTGTTGTTGTTTTTTTGTTGTTTCTACTTGCGAGTATCCTTCATCCCTTCATTTTTACCTCTTTGACTTCTGCATTATTTTCCCGGCCTTTAAAAGAATATTTTTATTGGTTTTTGGTGAGAGAAGAAGGGAGAGGGAGAAAGAGAAATATCGGTCTAGGAGCATAACATCAATGGGCTACCTTCTGCACGCCCCCTATGGGGATCGAGCCCACAACCCAGGCATGTGCCCTGACAGGGAATCGACAAACCAATTGGAACTACTGGTGCACAGGATGATACCCCCAAAATGGCCACAAAGACCAGCCCCTCCCACTTCCTTTTTTTTCTTTTTAATCATAAAGTTGCTTCTTTTTTATACTGTTTTTTAAAAGGATTTTTAGCCCCAGCCGGTTTGACTCAATGGATAGAGCATCAGCTTGCAGACCAAAAGGGTCCTGGGTTCGATTCTGGTCAAGGGCACATACCTTGGTTGCAGGCTCCTCCCCAGCTTAATGTTTCTTTCTGTCTTTCTCTCTTCCACTCTCCCTAAAAATAAATGGAAAAATATATCAACAAAAAGTATTTTTATCTTAACATTTACTTTAACTTATTTGTCCTTTTTTTTACACTCTACTTATTTGTTTTTAAATTTTATCTTGTACTTATGATACAAAAGAAACCTCATTTAGTTTTGTTGTTCTGTAAATATATTCTTTCATTGTTTTTATTTTCTCATTTTAATAACTTTGTTTTAAATTCATTTTCACATTTACCTCCCATTGCATTTTACTTCCATTACACCCCTTCTCATATCTTAGTAAGCTTAAATCTGTGTTCATGTTTGGCGAAAGGCCTAACTGTAGGTGTGGGAGCTGAGAGAAGATATTTGCAATGGTTGAAGCCAACAAAGGATTAACTGTCAAGAATATATAAGGAGCTCTTACAAATCAACAATAAGAACACCCCAATAGAAATAAGTGGGCGAGGGAATGAACACGTTATAGAAAGAGACCACGAGGTCTACCAAGTCTGTGCAGAGATGTTCAAACTCAATAGTCAGAGGAACACAAGCTAAAGCAATGATTTTCACTTTGTACCCATCGGATCAGCACAGATTCTAAAGGCGGTAATGCCAAGTGTTGGCAGGGATGCCGGGACGCCGGTGCTCTGCTCCTGTGGCCATCCTGGAGAGCTACCTGATACAACTCATCAAGTGACGTATGTGCCTGACCCACTCTCCAGAAACTCCACGTGTGGGTAAATGCCCCCAACAAAATCCTCACCTCGGTCCGTAAGGAGATGTGTATAAGGATGCTCATCCAGTGTGACTGTGGGGAGGGTGCAGTAATGTCCACCACTGGGACAATGTGCAGGGAAATTCTGTGAGTGACACCACGGAGCACCACAGAGCAGTTTCACGCCACAGACGACATCTACCGTGGACCTTAAAAACAGCTGAGTTAGAAAAGTAAAAAATGGCCCTAGCTGGTTTGGCTCAGTGGACAGAGCATCGATTGGCCTGCAGACTAAAGGGTCCCAGGTTCGATTCTGGCCATGGGCACATGCCCGGGTTGCAGGCTTGATCTCCACCCTCCCTCCCCCCCAAGTAAGGGACATGCAAGAGGCAGTCAATCAATGATTCTCTCTCATCATTGATGTTTCTATCTCCCTTCCTCTTTGCAATCAACAAAAAAATTATTTAAAAAAGTAAAAAAAAAAGATGCAGCACTATCATTTACAGACACTAAAAATATGTGCCCAAAAGAAACAATGCATTTGCAAAAACACGTACAAAACAACAGTAGAAGGATTGCCTGGAGAAGATAGGGGAGGATGAGTGTGAGGATAGGAAGGAAAAGAAAAGAAAAAAAATGGGGAGCTTGTGGGATTTATCTGGACACAGGTTATCCAGATTTCCAAGACAGGGACTTGTAGGACAGAGGACGCCGTTCGTTGTGAGTCCTTCCTGCCAACATCCTTAAGATGGAGTTCGTGTTCTCCACCCACAGGGACTGTTGTCCCTTTACTTCAGCTCCTGGCCTAGTGCTTCTGGAACCTTCTTACCCTCAGCACTGGCCTGGATCATTATGAGGCTAAAAAGAACAGGATATGCCAAAGCTTTGAAAACCCCGTGCTGACCTTTTATCATCCAGGGAGCCTACAGACTTCAGCTGTGTTTGCTACTGGCCGGCTGGTCATTTAGAATCCTCTTCATTAGCACTGGGGTCTGCTTTTCCAAGAATTACCTCACACGGAGGAGAAATCTGGGCCAGGTTAGTGAGGCAGCATGCAAATGGAAGCGGCCACCAGGGAACTTGTTAAATTTAAGTCTTACTCTAAAATTTTCATCGCTCGGAGAAAGGTACTATAAATCAGCCTGGCGAGGGCTGCAGACTCAGAAGGAGGACAGATTCTGGAACAGTGACTGGCCCGGGGATGAGTGGGGTCGTGGAAACCAGCGATCAGGGAAAGAGGGCAGGTCTCCTGTCCCCAGATTTATGAACCAAGGTCGGCTCCCCTGGACTGTGACCAGGCCCGGCCCTGCTCTGCGTGGGCCCAGGTGGAGTAAGATTTTGACACTTGATTTTTGCCAATTGATTAATCCGTTGTTCCAGCCAGAATTGGGGTAAAGGTCCCTGCCCTGCCGCAGCCTCTCCTGGGGCCAGGATGCCCATGGAGACGGCATCTTGGACATGCTTCCTCCAGGCTACACCTGCCAGACCCCAGCCTTCTGAATCGCCCTTAGCTGAGACCCAGACACCCAGGGACAGAGAGAGACAAGCCATCCCACCGTGCCTGCCCTGTGTGAGGTCCTGACCCACAGAATCTGTTTGCATAATAAAACGGCGGTGTTTGTGCCACCAAGTTTTGGGGTGATTGTCCTGCAGCCCCCGGCACACCTGCCTAACCCACCACACCCAACTGGGGCCATGATGGCCTCATGGGCTTCTGAAGCCTGGCCTGGAACTGAGACCCACATGGTAATCTTGGGGGAGGATGCCTGGCCCCTTCTGGGTAACCAGCCTGGAGATCTGGGGGCCTCCATCCCCTGTGACTCCTGGGCAGTCGGTGGCGCTGATCTGGTCAGCTCTATTGGGTCTGTCTGACCCAGATTTATTCTAATAGTGAAGCCATGTTTTATGCAAAAACCATTTCGCCTTAAGAAAGCAGAGAAGCAGCATCCTGTGACTGGAATTGCAGAAAAGGTCACGCCCGTGGTGGGTGGGGGGTGGGGGGAGGTGGTCCGGAGGAAACGCAAGGACAAGGTTTGGGAAGAGGTTGGGGAGACACTGTCGGAGGGGAAAGGCGAGCCCCCTTTCTCTTTGTCCTCTGCCAGGAGGAACTGAGGCTTTGCCCAAGGAGGGCGCAGCTCGCGTTGGGTCCACACCCCCAGGCTCGTCGGTGCTCTCAACCTCGGGCCGGCCTGCTCGGGGGCAAGGATGGACATTCCCCCTCCCCCCAATCCCAGCCCGGCTGTGGAATCCGCTGTCCCTAGCACCCCCTGAAAGCCGCGGGACGCTCAGGCCGGTGCTGCGTGCGGCGGTCGGCAGGGGGCGCTGTCGCCCCACGTTTGCACCCCCCAGAAAACTCGTGTTTCTGGTCCTCCGAGGGGGCAGCGAGTGCCCAGAGGCCGCCAGACCGGTGGCTTTGCCAGTGCAGCCTCACCACCTGCCACCAGGCATGCTCCCCGCGGCGGTGGACCCCGCCTGAGCGCCTGGGAATGGAAGGAGCCTCCCCACCATCGCCCAGAGGAAGGAATGAATCTCCCAGTTTAGAGGTCAAGTTCATGATAATAACCAACAAATAATCCCAGCTGACCTTTACGGAGTTCTAGTGATTGACTTGCTTGCCAGCTCCTTCAGAAGTGGAACTGGGGGAGCAGGGAGGGGTGTGAGGCAGCCCTGGTGACCAGTCACCCTCACAAGGCCCTGCTCCACCCTCAGGGGCTGGCAGAGCCGGGAACCTGGAAGGAGGAGTAGGTGGGCCGTAATCAATCTGAGGGCAGGGAACCCCGGGTCCACGTTTCTCCCATGGCAACCGTCTCTCCTGGAGTCTCGAGCGGCCAGAGAACCTGGTAGTGGAGCAAGACTGGCACCCACCAGGCAGTGTTACGCAAGGTCACGGTGCTCAGAGCTACAGCCTGCTGCTGGAGCTGAGCCCCTTTGTGCCAGGGCCAGGAGGTGGAGGCCTCGGCCACGGCCTGGGCTCACGGAAACCAGCCCCACCTGGGAAGCAGTCCTGGCACGAGGCAGTGTGGGGTGGGGAGGTTCAGGGAGCTTCAGTGTCTGGTTCAAGTCTTGCTGTCACCACGTACCAGCTGTAGACCTTGGACATGACACAAAGCCCTTGCCTCAATTTGCTCATCTTTAAAATGAGGACAATAACAGTATATACACCCCTGCATTAATTGTGGGTGTCTCTTGATGCTTTGACATCTTGTGGACTTGGACCTGCAGACACAGGGGGGGTCTGTCTCTCCCAGGACTAGCTAAACAACCTTCTTGAGTGCACGTTGCATTGGCAGACTGACCACTCTAAAGCCCTGCCCCAACCATCTCCTTGACCTCACCCTGCAAGCTAGTATACCACCCCGGGGCCAGGTACAGGGACCAGACAAGGAGGACACCCCTTTGACCTGGAGCCATGTCCACTCCTTCCTGGGAAGCCACAGGTGATGCTCTGGCCCCGGCCAGCCCCCCACTCCTTTCCCTCCTGACCACCCCGGTGCGCTCCTGCAGGGAGGGGCGTGCCCTGTTCTTGGGAACTCTGAGTACTAACTCTTCTTCCAAGGCAGTTCCTTCACGTCTGTCATCGTACCAAACCCGATTACGATAAAATCCCAGGCACATTTCAAAACACCCCATTGGATTGTTGCTGGGATCAAATGACAACTTTTCTGAAGTGCTTGTGCACTGCGGACACCTGGCGGCTGCTATTACTGTTACATCTCCGCGGCCGCTTGGCACCAACTGCCGCCCCCTGGGCGGCTCTGAGCAAGCACGCAGCGCAAGGCAGCCATGCCGGGTGTCTGGCTGAAGGTCTGCCAGGTGCGCCCTTCCCATGGCTGACAGTGAGTGCCAGGCGGGGAGGACTCCAGGAGCCAGCAGAAGGGACCCCGCCTTTGCCATTTGGCTTCAGGAACTTAATCCCTAATCAGGGTCTCCAGCCCACACCCACGAGAACCCCCAGCTCCCGTGCTGAACTCGCATTGATAATGACTCCTACTTATAATGAATAATAATAACCAGGCACTGTGCTGGCTTCTTGTCTCAGCAGTTCCCAAACTGGTCCGTCTCAAGAGTTCTCTACGCTGTTAGAAGTGATTGAGGATATCAAAGTGCTCTGGGCCACGCCGGGCGGATCTGTCCCTGTTACCAGGGATGGAGCTACAGCTGAGAAACTGTAACAGCTGAGGAACTGTAATATTTGTGGCTAATTTATTTAAAATCACAATAATAAACACATCACATGCTCACATAAATATTTGATGAGTTATGAGTACATTCCCCCACACAAAACAGGGAGAAGGAAGTGTGGCATGTTTTACGTTTCTGCAGGCCTCCACAGCGTCAGCCTTCACAGAAAGTTGGTTCCCGTAGCTGCTTCTGCAGCCTCTGGAACACTCCGCCGAGAGTGAAAATAACCCAACTTTAATTCGAAATGAAAAAGGCAAATAACATCTTAGCATTTTTATGAGCATAATTTTAATTATTACGGACACTCTGGAAGAGACTCAGAACATACTTTGGAAACTGCTGTCTTCAATACAGGACGGGTAGGTTCTGATATGCCCCAGATTTACAAATGAGGAAACTGAGGCACAGGGGGTTGAAGTGATGTGCTCCAGGCCATACAGCTGGGATTTCAAGGCAGGCCACTGTCGGGGGAGGGGGAGGGGCAGGAAAAGACTCTGCCTTGGGTGTCCGTGGCTCTAGCACTCAGCCCTGAGAGACAGGGCAGAAACTGGACACAAAGTGAGCCGGGCAGGATGGGCCAGCAGGGAGGGAGCTGTGTCTGAAGTGAGGGGGGCCTGGGAGGGGCCTGGGGGATCAGTTAGTCACCAAGGGGTCCTGGTGACAGGGCTGGAGATGGCAGCTGGCAGCGGCTGCAGCCTCCTGCGCGAAAATCAATAGGTGATCAGCGGTCCAGGGGCACCGCTGTTCATCAGGTGCGCGGGGAGGCAGGGGCGGGGGTGGGGGCCCGCAGGAAATATCACTGACCCCCGGCAGGATTGATCAAACAGCCAGACACCCAAGGCCAAACTCACTAATAAAGTGAGACGTTCAGCTCAGCCAGGCGGCTGCTGGCTGAAGGTCTTAAAAAAACCGCTTAGCTGGGGAGTTCTTGCTAAACTGTCTTTGTTTCGTGAGGCCAGCGGGGAGGGAGGTCTGGCTGCCTGCTGTTTGGCCTGAGTCTCTCCGCTGGGCAGAGGCCTGGGCCCCAGAGCCCGGAGCCCACTTGGTATGGGGGTGTGGGTACGTGTGCTCGTTGCAGCACCGCCATTTGCACACAGCACACATGTGCACATCCGTAGATGCAGGTGCTCCAGCACCATGTACCTATATGCACATGGCATAGCACTACCATTTGCCTATGGCATGTGTGTGTATATATATATATGCATGTGTGTACACATAATACAGCACACACCATTTGCATTTAAGGGATGAGCAGGTGTGCTTGTGGGCTAAATTCTTCCTTGTTCATTTTTTCACTAACATCACCATGTAGTCTGCTTACAGCCCCAAAGATGCAGCATTCGTGATGACAGCCATGATTACTGCGGGGAGCGGGACTGGCACACTGCATCCGAGGGGCGGGGTGGATGTAGCAGCACATGTGGGAGAGGAGGGGAGGCAAAGTAAAGGCATGTGCGGGTAGGAAGTTGAATGTACTGGTTAGGACAGCGGTTCTCAACCTGTGGGTCGCGACCCCGGCGGGGGGAGTCGAACGACCAAAACACAGGGGTCGCCTAAAGCCATCGGAAAACACATATATTTACATTAGGATTCATAACAGTAGCAAAATTACAGTTATGAAGTAGCAACGAAAATAATTTTTTGGTTGGGGGGGTCACCACAACATGAGAAACTGCATTAAGGGGTCACAGCATTAGAAAGGTTGAGAACCACTGGGTTAGGAGGAGAGAGACACTGGGGGGGGGGGTGCGGATGGGGGCGGGTGGCTGCCAGTGAGAAAATGAAAGACAAAAATGACACGCTAATGGGATCTGAAGAAGATGCGAGGGGTAATGGCTTTGACATTGTTGACATTCTCTGGGAGATCTGGTCACTTTCCATTGTTGGGCTGTTAGGAAATGTGCCACTGTATTGAGGCTGGGCTTGTGGGAGCAACAGATGTATTTGGGTCCAAGAACAACATCATTCATGCCAGCGTGTCTGGGTGCTGCCAGGGAGGGTGGCCCAGCACCCCTGATTGTAGCTCGTGTCCCTCTTCCCTTGCCCCCCTCTTCTTCAGCAAGCCCCTCCCCGCCCCCCAACCCTCCTTCTACCCTCTCAAGGACTCTGCACAGGAAGGCAGGAAACAAGACAGAAGTTAGCAGCTTAGGGATTACAGGAGGCCCCCCCGAGGGCAGCAGATAAAGGTTTGGATTCTGGGGCCGACTCCCTGGGGTTGGACCCCGGTTCTGCTACTCACTGAACTCGGCGCCTCATCTTTCTCATCTGAAAAATAGCACCCAACGGTATCTACTGTACAGGGTTATTAGGATGTTAAATGAGCAAATGGACACAAGGTGCTGAGAGCAGTGTGTGGCAGGCAGTGCTATGGAAGAGGTAGATCTTTGAGTTCCCTGCTGCCTGTATCTGTGTGTGTATATGCCTGTAGAAGGTTCTAGAAATGGGAAATGATGCTACCTCTGGGGAATAAAGCTGGACTTAAAAAAAAAAAGTGGGAATTTTTACTTTATGTACTTTCAGACGATCAGATTTTTAAAAAAGCAAGTATCTAGCACATGTGATCATATTTAAAGCTGAAATAGTTTCCTAGGAAATCTCAACTCGTTAGAAGCAAACGATAAGCTTTTGAAAAAACGCTAAGATTTGCGCCATTTAATGTAGACTACAGGACCTGACAGGCGGTCATCAATCTCCCTTCATTGCCAGGTGCCTCGAAAATGAAATTTATGAGCGTGCTGGGGGTTGGGGTTGGATTGCTGGCTTCCCTAGATGCCGGGTTCCCTAAACTTCTCTTTCTGGACAAGGAAGCAGGGGCTGAGCCCTGGCCTGCAGCTCCCCACACCTACCCATTGTGGGCCCCCCCACCCCCACCTCACAACACCTGTCCTGGTTGCCCAGGAAACGGCCCTTTATTGAGTGAAGCCATTCCCACCCAGCCCAGCGATTTGTCCTTGTCTAATTATTATTACTCTTTGCATTTCCCCTTTGGATGAGTAATGGAGGGGGTTCGGGTGGGAGGGCACAGAAGCTGAGGAGCAGTGATTTGTGGGGTCGGCAGCTCATCTCCGAGAGGAGGACATTTATCTTTCTGGAAGCAGAAAACAGTCCCGTGGAGACAAATTCAACAGTTCCCGTGTGGATGTTGGTGTGCTTGTGTAATCACACAGGGTTGGGAGTTACACACCTGGGAGGTGTGTGCACATGGACTGCTGGTGTGGGAGTGTGTGCCTGGGCGTGCCTGGCTCACAGACCTCTCAGAGCCGTGACATCTGTGGATGGGTGTGGTCAGGTGTGCTCCTGAGTACAGCTGCAAAGCTGTGTGTGCACACACCCGGGTACACCTCCCTGTGCGTGCGCACACACTCGTGCACACCTGCCTGCATGTGCACCCTTTGCACTGTCCCTCCTCAAGCCTCAGGACACTGTCTGGAATCCTCATTAGGTGCACTTTTCCTGCTTCCTTCCTAGGCACAGTGGCCGCAGCTGAAATGCCAGGACCAGGGTCAGGGGAAATGAATCCTCACGTCTATCAAAAAGTGTGCACACAGACGTGGATACTCAGAGAAGTTTTATTCATAATCACCCAAACTGGAGGAGATCCAAATGGCCATCATTGCAGAATGGATAACCACATTGTGGTATCTTCATTCATTCGCTGGAATACTATGCAGCAGTGAACACGGAGTCCTTGCTGCACACGGACTCTCACGGACATCATGTTGAGTCACACACACCAGAAACAGAAGACGCAGGTCCGCTTCCGAAAATGGCCAGAAAGCGATTAGAAGAGCATCTGGGGGGTCTGGAGACCCTGATAATGTTCTGTCCTCCCGTTAAAATCTGGGTTTGCCCTGGCCTGCATGCTCAGTGGTTAGAGCCATCGGCCTGCACACCGGAGGGTCTCGGGTTTGAATCCACTCTCTCCAAAAATCAATGGGAAAAATATCCTCCCTCCTTGGCTGAGGATTAAAAACAACTTGAATGTGTTCACTTTGTAGGTCTCTACACGCGCAGCTGCTGCCCTTTTCTGTGTGCACGTTATACTATACCAGGGTAAACAGTGTGCTGAACGGAAAGACTTGCTAGAGCAGCGGTTCTCAACCTGTGGATTGAGACTCCTTTGGGGGTTGAACGACCCTTTCACAGGGGTCGCCTAAGACCATTGGAAAATGCAGATATTTACATCATGATGCATAACAGTAGCAAAATTTCATGGTTGGGGGTCACCACCACATGAGGAACTGTATGCAAGGGTCGCGGCCTTAGGAAGGTTGAGAACCACTGTGCTAGAGAAGAGAAAACTCGGGGATGCCGGGCTTGAGCAGCGAGACGGGGTGGGGGTGGGGAGGTGAGGGTGCCTCAGCAGGGACCGGATGTGCTGGGACTGAGGAGCCAAAGCAGAGACACTGTGAGCAGGGGAACCTGCAGGAGGTCTGACCCAGGTGAGTGCCGTATCCAGACTCCCGGTTCAGAGAGGCCTCCTGCAGGGGCTCAGAAAGGACAGGGGGGAAGGAGAGCTGGAAGATGGGGGTGGATGTTGGCGTATGGTCCAGGGGGAGAGCATGGAGTTTGGGGCTCCGGGGAGGTGGGGAAAAGTAAGGATGGAGGAGGGACATTTAGGAAGTGGAACTGACAAAGCTTGGAGGGACTAGAGATGGGGTGAGTGAGGAGCCGGTGGTGATGAGGGAGAAGGAGACAGGGCTCTTCTCTGCAAAGGTCGGTGAGGATAGTGAGCACCACTGGCACTGACTAAGGAGGGCAGTGGCTTTCATGCCCCCTCTGGGGTGGGAGGCTGGCTGGAGGCGCTAATGGTGTTGGCATGGTGAACTTCCAGAGAGCAGGCAGAGTCCTGGCTGCGGAGAGGCACTTCCGGGTAGAGTGGCAGCGGGCCCCCATCTTTTTTTCTCTGGGTGCTGGGGGCCCCAGACTTTGGGAAAGCTCTGGAGGGCCAGCCCTTTCCTTCAAGCCTCTACCCCTTCGAGAGCATCTCTCAGAACTGAGCCTCCTTCCTCCCTTGTCGCTCACCTCTGCCCTTGGTTTCAGTCCTGCTCCTGTGTTTCCTCTCCGCGCTCTGAACTCCGTTTGCCAGGACTTGGTTGACTTGTATAATCGACATGTCTAGAGAGAGCGGACCGGCCAGCGGCAGCTTTTGAACTCCTTTCCGTCCTGTGTCCTTGATTCTCAGTCAAATGTCAAGGACAGCCCTCAACTCCCACCCTCACTGCTTAGCAACCCCGGAGCGAAGCAGACTGTTACTTTTCCTGACAGTCCGGCAGCCCTCAGGATCGGCTCTTGTTGGTGGGAACCATCCCTGGTCCCGCAGAACGGCGCAGTTGGCCTGGATGGGCATGTGTGGGTGCTCACACGGAGGTGGGTCAGCCCAGGCACACCACGTGGCCAGAGCTGAGAGGAGGCTGGGGCTCAGAATAAAATCAGGGAGCTGGCATCAGCGTACGGAGGAGTGGAAGGTGGGCAGGCAGGACCCACAAGTATCAATCATAGACCCCACCTCGTCCCTGCCTCCTTGATGTCCAGTATGGGGAACTCACCCGCCTACTCGGCTCCAGGTTTGGCCCTGACACTCTCCTTTCATTGCCTGGAGTTGGAAAATTTGCTCTAACCTCATCAAACCCTATCTCTTTCTGATTACTGAGGAACAGTATCTGAGTCAGTGTTCTCAGAGAAACAGAACCCAAAGGATGCTTCTGTCTGTCTGTCGATCTATCTATCTATCTATCTATCTATCTATCTATCTATCTATCTATCTATCATCTATCTATCATCTATTATCTATCTATCTATCTATCTATCTATCTATCTATCTATTATCTATCTATCTATCATCTATCTATCTATCTATCTATCTATCTATCTATCTATCTATCTATTTTAAGAATCTGGCTCACATGGTCATGGAGGCTGATCTGCAGGGTGAGGGTGTAAGCTGGGGCCCGGAGAGCTGATGAAGATGAGCACACTCAGGAACCAGGAAGAACCAATGGATCAGTCTGAGTGTAAAGGCAGGAAAGAGGTCATGTTCCCGTTCAGGGGCCGCCAGGCAGGAAGCTCCTCCCTTCCTTGGGGAGGGTGGGCCTTTTTGCTCTCCTCAGGCCTTTAACTAGTTGTGCAAGGCCCACACGCATTTGGGTGGGCAATCTGCTTCACCCAGCCTACCATTCAGATGTTAATCTCACCCAGAAACACCCAGAATAATGTTTGCCCCAATTCCCCCCTACCCCCATGTCCCAGCCAAGTTGACACATAAAATTCACCATCACAGTGAGTGGTGGGAAATGTTTCCCTATGCAGAAGAGATACTTCTTTGTATTCTTTGATGAATTATAGTGTTTTATCATCTCTTCGTTCTGTTAAGTGCCAGTGATTTCCTTTAAAGTTATCAATATTAGCCTTTTACTATCATATATGCAAAAAGGCTTTGTCAGTTTGACTCTTGACCTTTACTTGGGGGCTTGAAATACAGCCAAGTAAACATTTTGGAAACTAGGTTTGTCCGCCTTTCCCTTTGGGGGTTTTGTCCAAAGTCGTGGCCCAAACCCTCTTCATCCAGGCATCACATAATTTTCATTTTGTACTTCCTTCTAGCCTTGTATTGTTTTATTTTATACTTTCCATGGTTTCACCCATCTGGTTTTTATTTTTGAGCTCCAGAATGAGATGAAGATCTAAATGGACTGTTTTCCAAATAACCTGGGTTAGAGACGGCATTTACTGGATAATCCATCTCTCGTCATTGATCCTTCATTTTTCACGTGCCACGTTCTTGCTCAAGACTCTTTCATCCCATCGATTTGTCTGTTGAGTCTTATGCCAGTCACAGACTGGTTTTATTATTGCAGCTTTATAATGCATTTTAATAGTGGCTACGGCAAGCCTCTTCCCAAATTGATTTAGCTATTCTCATCGTGTTGGTTTTTTTGTTTTTCTAAATTTTTTCACATGTGCTTTGGAATCAGTTTTTCTTCCTCTTCCCACTGGCCATCACGGGGGTGTGACTTTGACATTTCCCAGGGGGCTGTTTGGTGGGTACATCACGGACATGCCTCGCTTCCCTGAGGTGGCCCGACTGGACGGGGATGCGGGCCGTTTGGGCGGAGAAAGCTTGGCCAGGCTGTGTACGCCTTCCCCAACTCCTGTAGTGTCTCCGCTAAATAAAAGTCCATTTTTATTCTTACAGAAGCTGAGCAGGGAGATGTTTTACACCCCAGTTTCTCCCTCCGTGATCTATGTCCCTTTTACAAACTTATCTCTGGGTTTCTGCTCAGTTTATAAGCGAGGGGCAATCTTTCTTCCCCAAAGCCGCCTTCCACCACATTCTGGAGGAACCTTGAGATTTCCTGCCGATGATTTAAAGGGCTATAACACTCGCAGGCTAGATTTGTTTTAGTGTCCATAAAACTCAAAAATTTCATAAAACAATTGGTGAAAATAAAATTACCAAAAAATGATATAGTGCCAGCAGACTGTATAATAGTTATGGGAGAAATGGAGACCATGATTCACAGGGGGATAAAAATGACAATGTATTTATTGCAGTGCACTGACAAGAAACTAATTTGTCCCTTTTACTTTTGAGACAGGACAAGAATCCCGATTTTTCTCCTCTCGCTCTGACTCTGACAGGGAGCAGGAGGTAGCTTGTGTGTGTGTGTGTGTGTGTGTGTGTGTGTGTAGGAATGCGCGCGCACGTGTACCAACACAAAGGGTTCCCTAAAAGCAAAACTGTTCTTTTTTGTCTTACCTTGACCAATATCTTTCTGAGCCTTGAAAAAGTTTCCTTAACCTAACATATAGGTGTGTATATGTAATTTACTTTGTCTGTTGCATGAAGTGTGTGAAAGTGCGGGTGCGTAAATATGTAAGTAAGTGTAGGTGTGTGTTTGTGGACATGTATCAGCATTATCACCAATGGTGGCAGGAGGGAGGTGGTAGAAAAATGAAGATTGTGTGCTTAAAGAAAAAGAAACATCCCAGCAAAAAACATAGGTAAATGAAAACTTAAGCTGAGGGGAAGAGGAGTTCGATTGGGGGCTGTTTGAAGGTGAGGGGCAGGTGGAAGAC
Source organism: Lasiurus cinereus (assembly GCA_011751065.1). Lineage (NCBI taxonomy): Eukaryota > Metazoa > Chordata > Mammalia > Chiroptera > Vespertilionidae > Lasiurus > Lasiurus cinereus. The sequence goes on along the minus strand of JAAGEH010000480.1, from coordinate 45,517,860 downwards.
TGACAGGGAACTCGAGGAACCTTCTGGATCACAGAAGTGTGCGTCTTGACTGGGTGGGGAGTTACATGAGCATAACATCTTCCAAAAGTCATTCACCTATAAACCTAGAATCTGTACATTTTGTTTTATGTAAGTTACTAGAAGCCTGGTGCATGAAATTAGTGCACGGGGGCTGGAATAGGGGGGATGTGTGTCTCTCAGCCCAGCCTGCACCCTCTCCAATCTAGGATCCCCTAGAGAAGTGGTTCTCAACCTGTGGGTCGCGACCCCCTTGAGGGTCGAATGACCCTTCACAGGGGTCGCCTAAGACTATTGGAAAACACCTATTTCCCATGGTCTTAGGAACCAACACACCGCTCCTCAGTGTAGCAAAATGTAGCAATGTAGTTTACTGTTGTCATATGAAGACTGTTACCCATGCTACACCATGATTCAAGACAAAATTTCATTTATTTGTAATTAGAAATAAATATTTCACAATATATAATTACATATTGTTTTTGTGATTAATCACTATGCTTTAATTATGTTCCATTTGTAACACCGAAAATACATCCTGCATATCAGATATTAACATTACAATTCATAACAGTAGCAAAATTACAGTTATGAAGTAGCAACGAAAATAATTTTATGGTTGGGGGTCACCACCACATGAGGAGCTGTCTTAAAGGGTTGCGGCATTAGGAAGGTTGAGAACCACTGCCCTAGAGGAATATCTAACTGCCTGTTTAGGCCTGATCCCACTAGTAGTCGGACATCTCTCTCACAATCCAGGACTGCTGGCTCCCAACCTCTCACCTGTCTGCTTGCCTGACTGCTCCTAACCGCTTCTGCCTACCAGCCTGATCACCCCCTAACTACTCTCCTGTCAGCCTGATCAATGCCTAACTGCTCCCCTGCCAGCCCGATTGCCCCGAACTACCCTCCCCTGCCAGCCTGGTAACCCCCAACTGCAGACCCCTGCTGACCCAGTAACCCCTAACTGCCCTCCCTTGTCAGCCTGGTTGCCCCTAACTGCCCTCCCCTGCAGGCATGGTCATCCCCAACTGCTCTCCCCTGCTGACCTTTTTTGCCCCTAACTGCCCTCCCCTGTAGGCCTGGTCCCCCACAGCTGTCCTTCCCTGCAGGCATGGTTGCCCTCAACTGCCCTCCCCTGTTGGCCATCTTGTGGTGGCCATCTTTGGCCAAATGTTGGAGTGATGGTCAATTTGCATATTATCTCTTTATTAGATAGGATATCTCAGTAAAATTGATTAAAACTGCCCTAGATTGGAAAACAGGAGAAAAGAGAAGGAATTTGCTCTAACCTGATGGTGATGGTTTAACCCAGTGGTTGGCAAACTGTGGCTCGTGAGCCATATGTGGCTCTTTGGCCCCTTGAGTGTGGCTCTTCCACAAAATACCATGGCCCAGGTGAGTCTATTTTGAAGAAGTGGCGTTACAAGAAGTTTAAGTTTAAAAAATTTGGCTCTCAAAAGAAATTTCAGTCATTGTGGATATTTGGCTCTGTTGAGTAATAAGTTTGCCTACCACTGGTCTAACCAGTCTGGAGCCCAGGGGGTGGGTGGTCCCTGAGTGAGAGAGAATGAAGGAATGTGCGGCCCAACGTAATCCTCCTGAGACAGAGTCTGCTGCTTGGGAAGAAGTAAGCTCTGGGGAGTGGACTCTGGCAAGGTCTTTTTTTAAATGTATTTTATTGATTTTTTACAGAGAGGAAAGGTGAGGGATAGAAAGTTAGAAACATCAACAAGAGAGAGACATCAACCAGCTGCCTCCTGCACGCCCCCCACTGGGGATGTGCCCGCAACCAAGGTACATGCCCCCAACCGGATTGAACCTGGGACCGTTCAGTCCACAGACCGACGCTCTATCCACTGAGTCTGGCAAGGTCTTACACCCACTTTGCAGATAAGGCAAGTGAGGCCCAGGAAGTTCACCTGACTTGGCTTGCCACAGATCACACGTTAGTAAGAGGCAGTAAAGAAAAGTGACGCAGGTCACCAGTTTGATTCCCAGTCAGGGCACATGCCTGGGTTTTGAGCTTGATCCCCAGTAGGGAGCATACAGGAGGCAGCCACTTGAGTTTCTCTTTTATTGATGTTTCTGTCTCCCTCTCCCTCCCCCTTCTTCTCTCTCTAAAGTCAATTAAAAAAAAAATAAAGTGACCCACGCTCAACTGAGGGCCCAGATTTATCATTGCAATGAAGAAGGGTGGGGTTAGCTAGGGTGACCCCTGTGGGCTGATTGGAGCCTTCTCAGAACACAAAGACTTAGACACACGTGGGGGAGGGAGAGAGTCCACCATAGAATCTCAGGGCTGGGCTGCCTGCTTGCTCCCCGAGGCGGCTCTCAGGAACCCTGTCCTGGCACACTCAGCTGAGGAGACATAAGGAGGGAGCTGTGGGCAGGCCCGAGGGCAGGCCCCAGGATACCAGAGACTCCTGGCTGCCTCTGAGCTGGTGAATAGGTTTTTCCCTGCTTTGCACTTGAACTGAAATATTGTTTCTTCTTGAGTCTTGAGCCTGCTGGCTGTCAGACCAGCCCCACACCATGGGCTCTGCAGATCCCAGGAGCAGGCACCTCCCTCGTCTCCTGGCGAACTCCTGATAGGAAGTAAACCTTGCTTTATACTTATATATCTATATCTCCATGTCCTGGAGATCCCTGACTAATACACGAGTCACCAAAGAAATGCCAAGTAAAGTGTCGGTGATGTGCTAGTTTTTCTCTTGCCTCTTGATTTATTGAGGGTTCTCTTGGCTCCTCCCTGTCAGCATGAGGACATTCTCAAGCCTCTCCCAACGCAAAGAAGCCTCTCGCTGGTCCCACCACCTTCTCAAACCCCTGGCCCTCTTGCCTCTCTCTCAGTCCAGCCTCTTTCTCCAGTTGTGCCTCTCCCTTCTTTGCCATCAGTCCTCAGTCACAGCAACCTGGCTTCCCTGCCCTCTTCGTGCTGGTCAGCAGCTCTGTGTACATCACAGGACTCCAGGGGGCGCCACCAGCACAGCTTCCTGTGAATGAGGCCTTGCTGGGTGATTCAGCTGCCCTGCCAGAAATCCTGGGACCTCGCAGCCCCCTCCTTATGATTACTTTCGGACGCATTTGCCTGGGGGTGAGGCTCTATCGAGAGAAGAGATCCTAAGTAGCTTTTTCAAGTCGGCTTTTCCAATCGGTTCTTAACCAGCATTCCTGTCCCACTATATTTGCAGGTAAATGGGCACCTGCCTTCTATTGTGGCCATCTGTCTCAGGCAGGAAACAGGCTCCCGAGAGTCAGCCTTTTCATTTGGATAACTTAGCATTTTAAATGATTTTTTAAAATTGATTTTAGAGAGAGGAAGGGAGAGAGTGAGAGCAAGAAAGAAACCTTGATGTGAGAGAGAAACATTGATGGGTTGCCTCCCACACACGCTCCAGCCGGGGATGGAACCCCAGACCTGGGTATGTGCCCTGCCTGGGAATCGAAGCTGCCACCTTTTGGTGTACAGGACGATGCTCGGACCAACGGAGCCACCTGGCAGGGGCTAACTTAGCATTTTCAAAACAGAGCAGATGCTCAGTCAGCCCTTGGAGCATGCCAACCGGTCTTCCTAACCCTCCCTGCGCCCGCGCAGCGGTGCTGGTGTGCTCAGCAAGCAGGGAGCCCGTGGGAAGGATGTAAGCCCTGCCAATGGGACCCCCGTAGCCTGCAAGGCTGCCATTTCTCTCCCAGACACCTGTGGTCTCCAGCAGCCAAAAGGAGCTTTCTAAGGCAACCCTACATCCCGTCCCACCCCCGTATTTGCATATCTGACTCCTCCCAGGGCTGCTCCTGGCCGCTCTCTCTAATCTTCCTGAATGCCTGCCCTCTGGGTCACTCTGTTTCAGTCACTTTGTCCTGTGCATGTGTCCAGGACACTTACCTGGGGTGGGGCCTCTGCCTGAGCTGCACCTGCCCCCTCCCCTGCTCACCCTGCCTGGGCCTCCCAGGCTGGCTGCTCCTCATGGTCAGGTTCCAGGTAATCCTCCCGTAACAGCGCCACCCGCCCAACATCCCAGGGGCTGCCCTTTGTATTCCTTATCCCAGTCTGCTGTTGTTTTCCTTCCGCGCTCATCGGCTTGCAATTTTTAGAGTTGCTTTGGCGGTTTACTCGTGTTTGGCCAGAATACCCACCAGGAGGTAAGGTTCACGGGGACAGGGGTCTCTGCCCCATTCACTGTGGCTCGCCAGCACCCAGCACAGCCCTTGGGACATGGTTGACAAACGGAGTGACCGGGAATACATGAATGAGATAAAATGGTTGGAAAACGCTGTGTCTCTGAAAATCCACCTCCCCTGCCTCAGCTCCCAGGGACAAGCAATCATTATTATTATTATTATTATTATTATTATTATTATTATTTTCGATCCTTAGATGATATTGTTTTCAGGAGGGGCTCGGGCATGAGGAGGACGGGAGGGTGAGTGTGGGCTGCTGGGAGTGTGAGCGGCTGAGGGTCTGTGGAGCAGGTGGGGTGAACCCAGGTGTGTGCTCTGACTTCCTCTGGTTCTGGAGTGATGCTCTCGGAGTTCGAATGCACACAAGTATCATCTTGTCAACATGCCGATGCTGATGCGGTCCGTGTGTTGCCGGTGCCTACGGCCCAGGGGCCACACTTAGAGCAGCAGGGTCTGGACCAAGGGTTCTCAAATGTGGCCGCTCACTGAGCCCCCCAAAGACAACACTAGATCCAGGGATTCTGATGAGCTGGGGCCTTGGGGTTTTCTTAAAAGCAGGCGATGCTCCCATGCTGCCCTATTGGAGGACCTCCTTTCTGGATGGAGTTTTACTTTATACTAGTAAGAAACGGTGACAAGATGAAGGAATTTGTTTAGTCAGAATTTGTCTTTTCAGGAAGAGCACAGGATTTTTATGGGACAAACCCCACAAACTTCCTTGACAAGTCTGCCCGTGGTAGACCCTAAGTCTTGGCAGGGCCTGAAAGTGGGGTGAGCACTCTGCCAGGACATGGGGCTGGTTGGAAACAGGTGTGAAGAGGGGGACAGAAACAGGTGTGAGCGTGTGGGTCCCAGAGATTAGAGGAAGACCTCTGTTCCTTCGGGCCTTCAACTCTTCAGAGACATTTATAGAGTGGTGAAAGAATGGACTTGATTTTAAAGGACCAGAGAAGGCTCTGGTTGCTTTCTGCACACCGGAGAACTGAGGACATCCCATGAGCTCACAGTCCCAGGCACCCCACTTTCTCCGCTCCCCAGGAGCTTCCAACTTGCAGACATGTTTGGGAACCACCTAGTTCAGGTGATGAGCCTCCAGTGCCCAGGGAGGTGCCTGCAGGGCACAACAACAGAGAGACCACAGGGAGCCAGCTCTGGGGGTTTCCCCAAACACAGGGGCGGTTCTAGACTCTTAGAGTTTGTGAAACCAGGGCCTCAGACCAAGTGGAGCCAGAACTCCAAGGCCAGGAAGGCTCTCCTCCCCGACAGCAAGGCGATACCGCCCTTAGGGAGGCACTGGGTTTGAGAGAGCTGCTTCTGCAAGCCTCCGTTTCTTCCTCTGTAAAGTGGGCATACGTATCAGAATCTTTTTGAGGCACAGAGGAGAGGGTCGGGTGGAGGTGCTGCACAAAGAGGAAGCCTCGTAGAGCTCGTTGAAGCACGGATTGCTATTTTACAGGGCATGGCTTTTGATTTAAAAAAGCATAATTTGAAGAGAATACTTTGTTAATCTAGGCTCTGAATTATCCGCTAGTATAGGGGAGAGACATGCTAGCTCAGACGCCACCTTGTGGTAGAAACTCAAGTTGCAGGATTAGGAACTGGTAGCTTTTTCCCCCTTGGGTAGAGGAGTGAACACATGAGCTTAAATAGTATCTATTTCCACTGTTTTCTAAACCTCTGTCCTATTGACCTTTTGGGCCAAGCAATTCTATTTGGGGGCAGGGGTTATCTTTTGTAAGGTAACCTCTGGATTCACCTGCCTTGCAGGCGAGACAACCAAAAGTGTCTACAGACTTTGCCAAATGCCCTCCAGGGGCTGAGTTGTCCCTGGCTGGAAACCACTGAGCTGCAGCAAACAACAAAATAACATCTGCTAACAGTTGTTGAGTCCTTAGTGTTTCCAGGATGTTGCCTACATTCAGGCTAAGGCCTGTGGGAAGGGGAGATTGACCTCTACACCCTTGGCCATGGTGCATAGTGCGTGGGTTCAAAGGCCTGCAGGATGGGGACCTGGTACCCAGCAGGCTGAGCAGGTGGGCGTGAGGGTCTGCATTTGCCTAGCGAGAGTCCCCGTGCCTGAAGGAGCGTGACAGTAAACAGCAAATAAAAACACCGCGGCAGGCCAAGACAGAGAAGGGACCGTGGAGGAAAGGAAATGTTTTATATTTGAGTACTTTCAGCGGAACATTTTCCTTGCTTTTTAAACAAGGCTCTTGCCCGCCCCTTCTCCTCTGCCCTCCTGCTCTGCCCCGCACAGTGAGCGAGATGTGTGCACATGTGTGGATACTCCAGCCCCATGTCTGACCTCTGTCCACCCCAGCTGCTGCTCAGGCCGCCTCCTCCAGGCAGTAGCATGGTGGGTTGGGGAGAAAATTCTTGGGAGAGGCCTGTGTAGACCCTGGGAGTGAGCTTGGGGCTATCTGGGCAGAGAATTCTGGGGTGCAGGTACCTGGTGATCTGGGAGGATGGGGTGGGCTCTTTGGGAGCATGACCGGGTGGTCCCATGGACTGCCTGTGTGCAAGGTGAGACTTGGGGAGAGCCAGGCAGGATCCCAGGCCAGGAGGGGAGCTGACCCCGGGGTCACGCAGTGTGAAGGGCAGGGCAGGCGCCATCCTATTTGCTCGAGGAGCTGGTCTGGGAGGTTCTAGGAGGCTGGATGAAGGGAGGAAGCCAGAGGCCTGGGCATCCTGCGGGCTCCTCTCTGCCCCCTGGTGAGGCATTGGTGCAGCCGCAGGGCCGGGTCCCTAGGACAGCCTCCCAGCAGGTCCACGCAGCACACCCCTCTTCGTCCCCAAGGGGCCTGGCCTCGTTCTCCTCTGGCACAATCTCCTGTTCCTCTGTGGCAGCTCACCTGTGAGACCAGGTAAACCTTGACCGGAATTGAAATGTGGAAAAGGCATTCCACATGGGGAAACAGCATGAAGGCAGGCCCTGAAACAGCAGACCACGTGGGCCAAAAGAGGGAGAGATGGAGAGGAGGGGAGAGGCCCAGCCGCCTGGGGAAGGTCTTCACAGGTGAGAGAAAAGTGACACTTGTATAATTTGGGCCTCGGGGAGGCAGGCATGTGAGCAAAGGAGCGATCCAGTCAGGTGGGGCCTGGGAGCAGGAACCAGGGGATGAATCCCAACCTCTCCTTCCTCCCTCCTCCAGGTCTCCCAGGATCCAAACTCAGCCAGAAGCCAGGGATCAAGGGGTCCCATGAGTCATCTTATTTAGTCTCTCCCCGGGGATGGGGGGGCGAGGAGGCTGGCCAGAGGGCCTGACCATGTGGCTACATCCAGGCTGGGGCTACTGGTGAGAAAGGAGTAGGGCCAGGTGGGGGGAATGTGCCACGTTCAGGCTGTCTGGGGACTTGAGGCAGATGGAGAAGGCTGGGGAGAGCTGGATTCAAGAGAGGAAGGGCCCTCAACATCTTGGTCAGGTCCCTCCCAGCCTTGCACACCCAGGTTGGAACAGAGCCGGGGTAAAAGGGATTGTAGACTTTCCTCTTTGCCCCAGGACCCCCGACAACAGCCTCAGGCTGGGGAGCGCTCACCCTGCCCCTTTCCCCGCCCCTCCCAGGCGGGCCCTGGCCTTAGCCCCTTCCTGGGGGTGGGCAGTTCCATCGCTCCCTTGGCCTCAGGCTGGCCTGGCCCGCAACAGCTCTGTCTCCTGCTGTCAGGGCTGCCAGGATGTGACAAGCAGCAGATGGGCCTCTGATCAATGGACCCCTTCCCTGAGCAAGGACGGTGGGGCTGGGGGCGGGATGGGGGAGCGGCCGCTAATGGATGGGCCCAGGAGCAGTGATGGATGGGCAGGGAGAAGCTGCCATTTGTCTTGGGAAGTGAGTGACTCTGGGAGGAGGAGAAGGGAGGGTGGCTGAAGGGTTGGGAGAGCAACCAGAGGCTGAGAGCTGAGTGGGGCTGGCAAGGAGGGGGGACCCAAGGAGCCCCTCTTTCCTGCCTTAAACTGAGCTCCCAGGCCGAGCCAGGCCAGGGATGCTGGTCTCTCTGCCCCCAGTCAGCTCTGAAGGGGTAGCCCTGACCTCACTCCTCACAGCACAGCCCCATCGAGGGTCCGCCTTGCTGCTGGCAGCTCCTATCCCCTCCTGCACCCCAGGCTGGAAACTTCCACTCCCAACAGTATGGACAGGATGAGTGCTTCGCAGTCCGGCAGACTCTTCCTGGCCTTGGGTGTTCAGGACACGAAGGAAGTCAGAAGTACTGGAGACTTGTGTTCTGGAAGCTGCCTTCCACGATGGCAGACAGGTGGTGGGCACATGTCCATCTGCCCACCTTCGGGTGTGGGGTGTCCATGAGGGGCGTGGAAACCTCATGGCCCTGCATTGCACCTGCTCAGCAACGTTCTCTTTCTCTGTGGCTTCCTTTCCTTCTCTCTCTCACCTCCTCCCTCGCCCATCAGTGTTTCCAGGGATCGTCCTCCACATCAATCAACTTGCACTTGAATCCTTGTTTCAGGGTCTCTTTCTGGAAGAACCCAAACCATGAAGACATTGAACCTCAATTTTCACCCTTAAAATGAGGACACCAGGTTTCTTACCTCCTAGGCATGGGCCATGCTTAATTTTATGCCAACGTGATTGGCCACAGGGTGCCCAGATTAAGCACTACTTTGGGGTGTGTGTGTGGGTATTTCCAGATGAGATAAGCATTTGAAAGGGCAGACTGATAGGTGGTCCCCTCGTTTTCTCCTGCCCTTGAACTGGGTCCACATGACGATTCCCCTGGTGCTCAGGCCTCAGCACTCAGATTGAATGACCACTGGTTCCAGTCAGCCTCCATAATCGTGCGAACGGATTCCTAACCATGTCTCTGTCTATGGGCACATCCTGGTGATCCTGTTTCTCTGGAGAACCCGGAGTCATCCAGCTTGTTATAAGGATTAAATGGAAAGATGCAGGTACAAAGCATAGAGCCCGCTTGTGTATGTCACAGCTTAAAGCGAAAGAACTAACCCACTAGTTCCAAAACAAAGGCAGCTAAGGTACAGGGGATCTTGTCTTCTTAGCTGTCCCTTGTCCTGTTGAACTGTTCCCAACCATTCTAGGCCATTTGTTCCTCTCTGGATGCCATTTTCTCTTCTCTCACCATAGGGCTGAGTCCCTAGCCCACGCAGGTGGGCAAGGGCCATGCAGAGTTACACTGTCACCTCCTCGCTTTATACCTCTGTTGATGAATCCCTCTGTGAATGCTCTGCCAATGTCAGGTCTCCTTAGCTCCAGTGGTTCCTACTGCACTACAGAGGAAACCTCTCTCTCTTTCTCTTGCTGTGCTATATGTAGTCCCAGGGGCAGAGCTCACACCGGGAGACTTGGGATGAGGCTTAGAGCTCCAGATAGTGAGGGTTGTGAGAGAGTCAGAGTCTATTATCCCAGCCAAGTCCACCTACAGAGGAATCTGCCAGTTGATGGAATTGTGGGAAATACAGCGGTCCTAATCTGGTAGGAATGGGGGCCTTCTAAAAACAGCCAGAGACAAGTCTGTCCCCTCTACAAGTATATACACCAAGGAAGGGCCACATGCAGACAGGGTGAAGCGGAGGCTGGCAGGCAGGGAGAGAGCCCACACCACAGCCGACTGTGCTGGGGCCCTGGTCACGCTTCCAGCGTCCAGAGCTGTGAGGAACAGATGCCTGTTGTGGAAGCTGCCCGGGCTGTGGGGCTTCGTTACGGCAGCCTGAGCAGCCAGAGACAAGAATATAAGATCATGGACATTCAGCCTGAGCACAAAGCCATCAAGGGACGATTTTTTTTTTGGGTGAGAATGAGCACATTTTGAATGAGGGGGAAAGGCAAGTAATTGTGGCAGAGAGTGGACTATGGCAAATGGAAAACTGTGGACACAGTATGGTGTAGTCCCTCTGAGAAGAAGGAGAGTCTACGTCCCCATACTGGGAATCTGGGCGGATCTTGAGACTGGCTTTAACCAATAGAATGTGATGGAGGCGATGATGGCACCTCACCAAGTGAAGTGAAATTTCAGGAATAAACCATAGGACTGTCATTCGGGAACTGGTGACATAAACAGCAGCACATCCATACGGTGGAATGCCTCCTAGCACTTAACAATGGGATGGATCTATTTCTATCAAAGTGGAAATATCTCCAAGACATTGTTGGGTTAGAAACGCAAGGCTACTGAATGGTAACTTGAAGTAAGAATTCATTTGTGTTAAAATATAAGCACACAAACAACACCATAGAGTCTCCTGTGGCCACACTGGTGTGTGTGTGTGTGTGTGTGTGTGTGTGTGTGTAAGATCATTAGAAAAAAAGATAAGACAAAGGTCCAGTAGGAAACACACAAAACTGAAAGTAAGGCTTTAACTCTGAGGAGAGGAATGGAATGAGAAGGAATTTTATTTTTGTACTCTATAGATCTCTGTATTAGGTATTTTTTTTCTTAAAAAAATTTTTAAAAACGTTTTTATTGATTTCAGAAAGGAAGGGAGAGGGAAAGAGAGATAGAAACATCAATGATGAGAATCATTGATTGGCTGCCTCCTGTGCTCCCCTACTGGGAATTGAGTCCGTAACCGGGGCACATGCCCTGACTGGGTTGATACTCAAGTGCTGAGACACACCCGGCGAGGCTATATTAGGTATTTTTTTAATGGTAAAAATATATTCACACATTAAATGTGTAATTAAAAATGTTAAAAGCTAAGAAAACAAACAAACAAACCCAGTCACCCAGTCTAGAGTCTGGCCCAGAGGAGGACATGGAGGAGGAAGGCTGATTAATGTACCGGTGACCACACAGCTGGCGGGTGGCTGTGTTTGGATTCAAACCCAGATGCTCTCTACCATTCTGAGGATGATCTGCAAGAACCTAATTAAATCAGAGCTGGGAGAGGAGGGTGAGTGTGGACCAGGGAGACAAGTGCAGAGGCTGGGTAGGGTGGGTATGAGTCTGGGGGTGGGATCCTGGCATCCCTGTCCTCAGTGCCTTTGGGCAGGTACCTTCATGCCCAGGGGAACTAGGGGGACAGCGAGGAGACTGGATAGGAGGGTCCTTGCATGTCTCTTATTTACTCATTTACTTATTTACTTGCGCCGTAATAAAGCATTACCACTGTGGGCTGACATCACTCCCCATGGGGCGGGAGGGGACCTGGGGGGTCACTGGGCAGGGAATGGGTGGGTGTGGCCTCTGGCATGGAGATGGGTGGTGGCTCAAAGGCTCTCCTGCACTTTAAGGAGGTGAACTCTTATAGCGGAGTCCATTCAAAGCACGTCAATGGCTGGGCTGACATATTAATCCCCCGTCCCCCGCCCCAACACACACACACACACACACATACACACCCTGGGCTTCTCTAGCCTTTGGGAATCTCTGGCCCTTGCAGAGGACAGAGACCAGAGAGAGACCAGCCATACAGGCCACCGAGTCTCCAGGAAGAAGGAGGTGGAGGGTGAGCCTGTGTCCCCAGCAGGCTATCTGCATCTCTCCTTCACCACGTGCCTGCTCAAAAGCTCCTGGGGTCCCACCCTCCGCTGCCCAGAGGCTGAGGTCCCCACATGCAACTGTGAGCTGCAGGGCCTTGCCCCGCCCTGTGGGCCCCGAGGCCTGGGAGCCCTCCTGCTGGCTTTTGAGTCTCCCTCCTCTTTTCCCTGGACAGTGTGGGGGGCTTAACCTGCCCCTTTCCCAGGGACCCTTTCTGCAGCCAATTTGGGGGCTAGGGAGGCCCAGGATATGTGTGTGTGTGTGTGTGTGTGTGTGTGTGTGTGTGTGTGTGTGTGT